>CM022471.1:20411513-20475261 GCA_011952105.1 Coreoperca whiteheadi
CTTCTAGATGGGAAGAAGGGACGGCATTACTTTTTTAAACCAACAGTCTTTTTTTGAGGGGGGGGTGTGTTTAAAAACAAGGGGGGGGGGGGGGAGAAAGGCTGAGTGGAGAAGACTAGAGAGAGGGATAAAGATGGAAAGACACCATAAACAAAAGGATGAGATGGTAAAGAGACAAAAGAGAAAGAGAGGCAGGGCCAAGCACCCATGGGACTCTTTGTGCAGAGCCGCTCAGAGTGGGGAATAACGCTGGCCTGTGTAGTGCGCAAAGGAGAAACCAGCAGTCACACATTAAAGCAGAAAGTGAAGGGGTGCCCCGAGGCCCACACAATTAACCGAGGTACAATAAAAGATATAAGAAGGTCGGATGCACAAAAACACTCACACACACACAGCTATGTCGCCTTCATTCTTTTAAGTTTTCACATTTTAAGTCATCCCTTCTATGGAGAGAGAGAAAGCTTTCGCTGCAACAAGACATGATATACGTGACATTTTGCCTTGAAAACACCAAACTCGTTGGCGTTGTAGACACCAACGTGTCTGGTGCTCGCTAGATGGTGTTGACAGTGACGTGTGCATTCGTACCGATCATGCTGTTGAGAGAGAGATCCTGAATCCTTTTCTGGTTTGGACCTAGTGGAGCTCCACAAAACGACACGGGGGAGTACAGCGGCGAAAGACCCGAACTGACACAGAGGGGGGAGAGAGAATATTAATTAAATACATTCTGAAAGCAGGGCACACACCAGTTATTGAAACCAAGCGAATGGCGTGGATAAATGGATAAATGAGTATTTTACTACACCAGAGGGAGACAGCAGCATCCGTAGAGGATGACGTGTACTGATTTTCCTTGTATTGATTAGATGCTGCTCAATAAAAAAAACAGATATAATTCCTAGAAAAATCATTTTCGTTTCTGCTGAAAATTGCGATGGAGTTCATACAATCGGGGCATGACCTATAATCGAACAGGTGCAGCAGTGTGAAATATCCCACTCTAAATAACTCATCGTACTTTATCTCATCACATGCTCGGCACACCGTGACACCTCCTCACAGACGGAAGGTAACAGGAATTAGAATTCATGTCAGTGAAAACCGAACCTTTTGAGGATTTGTTTTGGCTTTCAAATAGGAACGCTGAGCACAAGAACGCTACAGCACTGACAAGAAAGCATCAGATTATCAGTTTAATGTAGTGTGACTAAAATAAGACAATTCATCACAAAGTAGCAAAAAGCAAAAACATGCTATTCCACTTTAATTCAACGCTGCAGATTGCTCTTCACGTTTGCTCAAAATAAATTCCGGTTTTGGCTTGCTCACAGGCAGACAAACCTCTCTCCGCCTCACATAGGAAGTCAACTTAAGAGAGGAATACAAAACTGTCTCCTCGACAGCAGCAAGGGAGTGCTCCATCAAAGGGAAGCAGAGCTCATCAACGACAGCTAAACTCCGTGCACCCGCTACCTGTGCCATGACGACTAAATTTAGGTCAAAAGATTATGTAGTCACCTTACAAGGTATGCAAACTTTTAACCATAACTTCTCCCTGCCATTTTAGCCACCACCTAAAAAAATCGGAACGTAGCTATGCAGAATTATTTGTGTGTCTGAGGGTGTGTGTATACCTGGGGTTGGCAGCAGCCCTGCCGGTATGGGCTTTGAGCTCCCACAACATGGCTCTGCCGTCGCTGACCATTAGTGCAGCGTTGTTTTCGTTGACGGGGCAGATAACCATGCGATATGGCCGGACTGTCTTGGTGACTCGGATGGCATCGCACTGAGAACGCAGGTCGTACACGAGCTCGTGGACACTCTGCTCGGGGTCTGTGGGAGCGAAGGAGGGATCGAGGAAGAAAGTAGGCAATTAGAAGGGGATAAAGTGGTAAAACAGTAGAGAGAGACCGTATGGGAGTGTGGGAGAGTAGAAGAAGTAGTAAAGAAAGAAGATGGGAGGGATATTTAAAAAAAAAAAAAAAAGATGAACTCATGAACACATGAATGGATGTGGGAGAAGGTAGGAGTGGGAGAAAGTTTGAGACTGAGAGACTGGCGAAGATGATTTTTGAGTAAATGTGAGAGGAAAGAAGAGGAGCAGAGTGGAAAGATAGAGGAAGAGAAGGAAGGATTTAAGGACATAAGAACAGAAGACAGGAAATAAGCGTGAGAGACTCACACACAGAAATGGCGAGAACAACGGAAAATGGATAGCATGGAATAGATAGCAAGAAGAGTAAAGAGAGGGAGAGAGAGAGAGATTAAGCGAGACAATGGACTCCCATTGGCCTCCCATTGGCCTATAACACTAAGCCAAAGATAAATGAAACAGTAAGAGGCTAAATGCCCACTGGAGCATAGAGCAAGGCTACAGGCTCCGACTGCAGTGCAGTTTGGCTGAAGAGATGATGACTCGGGGATGGCGTGGGAGGGAGCGTGGTTTGTGAGGGAGCACAGTACAACGAGCATGTTCTGCACACGTGTGCACGTTCTCTGGGAAGAGGTTTCACACCTGCTGCTTCCTCTGGAGCGGTAGTGGAGCGACACACTCGGAGGGTGATACACCCGTTCTCATGGAGACAGTAGAGGGCGTCCCGCTGAGCGCAGGGAATCACCTAAAACACAGAGAGTCGGGGAAAAAGTTGAGGATGTGTGTGTGCACGATCATGTTCACCAACTGACTTTTGAACACTGGGGGTTGAACAGGTGGTACTTAAGTTTGCTCTTTGCACTGCATCAGTGTGTCAATCTATCTGTTCCACAGTATGAGAAACCTGTAACATATTCATCAATATGTTCATGTATAATTTAGTACAAAAACGAAGCTCAGTCAAATCAAGCTATAAGCCCTTATGTCGGGCTGATAAAGATGGTGCTTTTTTGGCATTCAAAACGTAACTAGAGATGTTAACTTCTATTTGTCACACATCACAGATCACAGAATTGGGGCTGCAACTAATTTTTTTCATTGTCGGTTTATCTGCTGATTCTTTTTTTGATTATACAATTAATCATTTGGTCTGTGAAAAATGTCCATTCCGATTTCCTAATGTCCAAGGTGACGTCTTCAATCAATAAAGTGTTCTAGCTCTGGTTTGAATAAACACAACATCACTTGCCATATTAAAAACCGAGCACATGTGAGCATGAAAGTATTCCCTTTAAAAGCTATCTGGCTCAATGCGCTGGCAATGGATGAAACAAGCAGAAGGCATCCATTTGGATTGCACTAACCAACATCATTAAGGTAAAAAGTTACAATGATCAGTATATTTCAGACAGAGGAACAGATTATAAATTGAATAAGGGGTTGTAGCCTAGTCGTTTTAATTTTTCAATTTTGAGCATCATCTTTGTTGTTCTTTTTCAACCAACCAATCATTTTAGATCCAGATCCCCCCCGCATGGTCTCACATTGTGTAGCCGCACAACGCCATGCTTCACACAGACGTCAGGCCCCCACCAGTCTAACCCCATTTATGCCAGTGCAGGTGAACAAAATATTACTTACACTTTCCAATATAGTGCAATACGAATTAATAACACCACAATCTGCAGCCTTTTAAAATGGCCATCGAGGTGCATCACAACACCTTGTTGAAACGAATGGTGATAGATTTGTATTGGATTGCATTAGATTTATAGCTACTATACGTGCACCTGATAAAATTGCAACGCTGTGTACATTGCGTATGTGCAAATTGGACCGTGTAGTGTAGATGTGCATGTGTCTAGATTCCACTGTTTCTCCTTGGCTCTTGGAGCTTCTACACTCAAGCCTGGACTTTTGCTGAAGCTGTGTCATCAGTCATGCAAATTGGCTGTGTGACAAGCACTTTATAACACTTAGAGAAGGGAGGCGTTGGCCGGACAGAGCCTGGGCGGCTGAGTAATACCCCTCTACTCATGCTCTGTGACTTTAGGGCTTACTCCTTGACTACAAAACCATGGATACATTTATTAAAACAAGATCACTGACAACCCCCCCAAAAAAGTATGATTAATGGACGTACAATAAAATATAGAACAGAACACAATTTCACGCACACAGAAAATGTTAATTAAGCGTAGTGATAAAGTGAGGAACAATAAACTGGTCCATACACATGGATACAGGCAAATGTTTCAACGTCATACGTTTCAAAAGGGGCATATTATGGCAGTGAAAACCACAAGATCTACTCTGTGAAATGACAAGCCACCACAATGGTCACTCGTTCAGAGACAGACACAGAGTTGAGAGTGAAAGCAGAGTAACCAGAGTGACATTAAGAGACAGTTTCTGTTCCATTACAGGCTCTGCAGCTGTGACAAATCCTCTACCTAATACCCCCACAGCATTCATCAATTTCCAATTAGAAATCCAGACTCCAAAAGAAGGGAATTGGCACCTAAAGGTCACCGGCACTGCAGAATGTGGCTATAGAAAGGAACAAGAAGTCAGGTGATATGTAGTGCCGGTGAGATTTTTTGCTGTATCTAAGGACTGCACGGCCCTGCTGTACAGTCGTCAGCCCTTGATGAGGTGAGCACTGAGAGGGAGGAAGAAAAGTAGAGAACTTTATCATTCATGGCAGGGGGTATTGGCTTCCTGGAAGAATCATCCACAGAAAAGAGACAGATTTTGGTAAAACCCTTTGTAATGCAATAAAAGTAGACAGTGCACCGGGTTCATTTGAGGGGAGGGAAAGATGGTGATGTAGGAAGCGTGTTAGAGCGAGACAGCACAGCCATCCGTTCATTTATCTCACCTAGACCAACTAAAACGTCAGTGTGAAAATATTTTGCAAGTTGCCTTTGCATGTAACGCACAGCAGGAATGTCCCTCCAACACATTCCAACCCATTAGAAAAAGGGCTGAGAGCTGACAGAATTCTGAGTTTGAAAAATTCAAGCAATTGTCAAATTAACCAAATTATTTCCACCCAAAACTAGGTTACCTCTTTTTAGGTTTGCAATTTCCTCCAACTTTGAGTCCGTCAACCTTTAGATCTTCATATCCTTATTACACAGAATGTGCTGTACATGCATGCAGTGGCTCACCTGAATGAAGGGCACCCCGGAGCGCTCGATGGCGACCACACCCACCGTCTGGCTGAGCTCCAGGTCCAGGATGAGAATCTCTCTGGGATAAAGTAACAGCATGTGGTTCCTCTTGGATGGCAGGTAGGACAGCTGCAGACAGTCGTTCAACGTCACCGCCTCTGCGCTGCAATGCCACAAAGCAGAGCAAGGACGGGAATGCATACAAAACAGCAGTGTCAGATTGTTTTCTTAAGTGATAAAATGTGGCATGTGCTCCAAAAAACGCCTAAAACACATCTTTCTATTTACTAATAAATTAACTTATTCCAAATTTTGACAGCTGTTTTGCATACTTGTTTTAAACTCAATATACTGCACCTAAGACATGTTTGAAGAGGCAAAAAGAACATTTTAATGACTACAAAGGAAGGTGTAGATAACAAGATGTCATAGCAGTCTTATTCTGCAGACACATCAACAAATATATAATGAGACTCTGCTGTAACAACACATGCATATGATATGTAATATGCAAATATTACATACACCAAACGTGATGATGGATAAGAAAGTCTAGTTTAATAAAAACCGTCTCATTCCTAAGATCAACTTGACCGTTCTTCATGTCTTCCCATACAGAAGGCTGAATAAATTAGTCATCACTGCTGTGGTCTCTGTGAGCCACAGGCAAATGAGGGAGAACTTAAAAGTGAATTTGGTCTAATGATGGGAGGCTGATGAATTAAGCAGGTATTGGCAGCGTCAACAGACAAAAATCCATTCCAATATTTTGAGAGTCCTAAAAATGTTAAACTAAGTTTGTTTACTGTAATGTCTTTCATGTGTGTTGAGATTAATTAAAAAATGCTATTATCCAGGCAGCAGCCAGGTTCAATCTCACCATGTGAGAACAAAGCAGTCCCAAATACTTGGCAGTTCAATCAATAAGGGAGGGCTGATTTTAACAGAATCTATGAGCAAGTCCGTGGCCATAACTCATTCCTACAGCTTCATTCCTCTAGGTCACCATGAGATCAAATAAAGGAGAGACAAATGTTAACACAATGGAGATCATTATCATCCTGGGGAAAGCATAACAGATAAAATGGACTCAATAGGGGGAGCTTTAGGGACTGCTGAGCTAAATCACACTGTTACCAGCTTCCTGAAGTCAGAAGAGCCAGAGATAGAGGCTGAAATGTCTGAGCCAGCGCAGCCAAAACATCAGAAAGAAACAGTTAAAGAGACTTCTGTGTCTTAGATGCAAAAAAGAAAGCAACAGATCTTCAGAGAGAAAGAGGAAAAATAGAAATATAACCCCAAACCCTCTCAAAATATTCAGACATCACACGCTCCTCACATCTCTCTCTCTCTGCTGTCAATAAGGCATGAAGGCTACAGCAGTCAGTGGATCATACATAGTTATATGCTGCCACATGCATACATGTGCGCACACACAGTGTGTGAGTTGTGCAAGGTGTGTTTGATAGCACACGAGGCTACCTCAGAGGACTGAAGTTTCGAAGAACTCTCAGCTTCTATTATTCAATCGTGTTAAATAAACATAAATGACCCAAAGGACATTAAAACCAAATAAAGTATTTATACATTATGCAGTCACTTCAGCTTGAGCTTCTGAAGTCTAGACAATACAGAATAAACAGAATAAACTCACACAACCTGACACTGGCAGGCAGTGGGCATAAATAATGGCTTTGGCTTAGATTTACACATGAGCACCCAAGGCTGCTTCTTTCCCCTCTGCTCTTCTCCCTGTACAACAGCTGTACCTCCAACCACCAGTCTATCAAGCTCCTAAAGTTTGTGGATGACCCCACCCTCGCTGGGCTCATCTCTGATGCGGATGAGTCCGCCTACAGGTGGGAGATTGACCACCTCGTGACCTGGTGCAGCCAGAACAACTTGGAGCTCAACGCTCTAAAGACAGTGGAGGTGGTGTGGTACGCTGCTGCCACTGCCAAGGACAAGGGCAGACTGCAGCATAGCATTCACTCCTTAGAGAAGGTGACTGGCTGCAATCTATCTTCCCTCCAGGACCTGTATGCCTCCAGGACCCCGAGGCGTGCAGGAAAGATTGTGGCCGATCCCTCCCACCCTGCACACAAACAGTTTCAGACAAACCCATCTGCGGTCCATCAGGACCCAAAACCCACGCTACAAAAACAGCTTCATTCCATCTGCAGCCTCAATAAGACACAAGACCCCCACTCACACTGACTTTCAAAGTCCTTGTATGTGCAAACCTACTTGGCAGTAAAGCGGATTCTGAGATGTGTGCATAATTAGGTTTAGTAACTGAGCCCCCCAGTCTTGGCTAAGAAAAGACCAAATGGCAGTGGAGTGGGGACCTACGCACTCTCATAAATCACCACATCAAAAACACAGCAAAAGAATGTCCAAAAACAGGAACACTGGATTCAAATGGCCTTCACACCCAAGGGATTCACAGGAAACGGTACAAAAAATACATAACATGTTACTAACTCACTGTTCACGCTCTATACACCATGTCAGAGCTGTATTAAGTTACTGCTAAAGCAAACGGAACATCCTACTGCAGCTTCACATTAAAAGGTGTTCAACTGGTGGGTGGGTTTTATTGTGAAGCAGTCACAGGAAACACAATGTATTTTGTCACCGTGGTAAGCAATCGCTTCTTGAATGCGTGTACAAAACAAGACTCGTTTTCTGCATTTTTCCGTCAGCGTCCGTCAGATCGACAAAGAGCAGGTGCAGTGGGTGGTTAGAAGGCAACTGGCTGCACACCTGCAACTCCGCAGAAAGGTCACCAACTGTACGGTGTCCCGCTGTGTGGAAAACTACTCGCGCTGTGTGCAGCATGAATTCAGATGGCGCTTGCTCACGGCATGATGAAAAAAAAGCTGAAATGTCTTCTTTATCAAAACAACGCGAGTTTGTTTGTTAAGTGAAGCCAATTTCTGTCATCTTGATAAAACGACCAGATCTGTGCTGATTAATGGCTGCCTGATGAGACACTAATGTGCATGATATAGTAGTGTAATTCAACACATTTCTGACAAAGGTAGACCAAAGGAATACAGCATTTTCAAGAGCAATTACACTCCGTGAGGAAGGTAAGGGGAGGAGGTGTCACATACCAATAGAAACCACAAAGACTGAAATGGACACGATGAGGGAGGCGAGAGAGAGAATAAAGACAAGTAAGATTAATGGAGTGTTTGTTATTACAGCTGGTTTGGTACGTGGACAGAGAGGCTGGGGTGCTGCTGCTATAAATAAGCCTGTTTGACAGTCACAACCGCTCAGGCAGGAAGTTGCCAGTCCATCAAACAAGCCTTTGGTTGCTGAACCGTCTCAACTTGTTGTAAAGCAATGCCTTCCACAATTTTACACGTTTGTCACTTAATGGCATAAAAATTAGGTTGGTCACTAGCTCTTATATTTTTCAGTATTAAAAAGCAATGTAGTACATCTGCCAAATGATCAAATATTTCCCTAGTCTTAAGGGAAATGTGGGCCTTTCATTTCCTGACACTTGACTTGACTTATCAACAGCTTAACTGGTATGACACTTTCAATCCCCGAAAAGGCTTGAATTTGGTCAAATTGATTTAACTGTCAAAGAGTCCACTGTACACCAAACTCCAGACTGAGTTGAAGAAAAATAAAGAAAATACGCTCTTCCGTGCAAGTCAAGCACAAAATGAAAACAAGAGCCAAAATCCGTTATTATACTCACATATCTAAGCATGTTATTTCATCCTGTTACAGAAACTTTCTGTCCGGCAAATCCCTCACTTATGATAAATAGTTTTTCCTTATGTGTCATAATTGCTCCATAACAGACAGGCTGTCACAATTCACTTTCAACAGGTCAGTTAACTTGCTAATAAAAGGTGAAGAGCAGCACAACTTACAGAAAGTGAAAAACTGAAATAAGAAACTGAATAATAGACAGCGCTAAGCAGCAGCATTTCAACAAATCGCGATACAACGGCACAGTATTGTGGTAATGTCCTCCCTGGACTGCGTCTTTACCTTGCGTTTTACACTCATATCTATGGGATGGCAACTTATTTATTAACTCAAACATCAGTGCCTGAACATGTTGTCCAGCAGCAGAGGACATAACATAATTAACTCATGCTGACGGTTGCAGATTTACTACAGATCAAGGGGGCATACTATACATACACTTTGTAGCTGAAGATGCCCTAAGTCCAAAAAACTGTCTGATAAAATTATCTCTGGGAACTCGGTTTGAATAAAACTCAGCTGCGTTGACCTTGAGCAATGCTCTTCAATCCCAGTTGCTGGAGTAGAAACGGCAAAGCACCTTACTTGAAATGCCGACCAGGTTATTGGAGATATAGGGGAAGAGTCGGACACATTTTGAAAATGGTTTAAACTATGCCAAACATGTATTTAAAATACATTAAAAACACAGTTACGGAAGTAAAGTCTAATTCAGTGGCTCTTACGTGGGTTTTTCATTGGTGATGAGCACTTTGACCTTGTTGAGGGCCTTCTTGGCGCCGGTGGGGGCCGGGGCAGCGGCGGGCACAGGCTTGGTGTGTGCAGGGCTTGCATGGGGGCTGGCAATGTACACCTTTTTGCCGGTGCTGCTTGGTGGTTTGGAGTGGGTAAAGTCTGTGATAAAGACTATCCCTTCGCTGGTCAGCACTGCCAAGAAAGATTGAAATTAGATTATGAAGATGTATATGCTTCTCACAGCTGGACACACCGTCAGTATTCTGTCAGCAATTTTGCATCAGTCACTTGTCTGCTATATATTTTATATATAAGTATGGAAAATGAGATGTTATGGAATGCCATGCATCTCCCTAGAGGTGACACAGTGTCTCTGATACGTGTTAAGATATATTCAGCCATGGTATTGAATTTCATTGCATACTGAGATTGAAATGTAAATCCAAGAGCTCCGGCGACAATATGACAACATGACGTGTATATGCGGGCGCGAAAGTGAAAAAGTGAAAAAAAAAAATGAAGGCTGAGTAAGATTTGTGGATAGTATGATGTTCATTTACACGCCATGTTGGAGGGGTCAAAAGGGTCAAAAGAAAAGGAGAGGATGTTCTCAGCGTAGCTCTTCTTCCACAGCTTGGTGCCCGTGTCTCCGTTCCATAAAACGATGTAGTTGGGAGGGTGGATGGCTAACAGCAGATCATGAGACGCATCCTGGTTCCATAACCACTCCAAGTCTGGCAGAGAAAGAGAACAAGACGGAGAGGAGAATGTGAGAATGAAGAGGATGGAGGCGTAGTGTGCGCCAAGGGGAAGGCAGAGAATGGTGCTAAGGACATCTTAATGAAAACAAAGCAACAGTTCAAAGCTTCCCCTTGGCAGTGCTGCCAGGGTAATGTGCCCTTCCTGTACAGAGCTGATGGACAAAGAATCAATCCAAGCCTTCATTAGGGGGGGGTAGGGGGGTTCTGGAAGATCTCTTACCCTGGATAGGTTTGGAGTGCTCCTGGATCTCACAATGGGCAGTGCCACTGACCACATCCCACACTATGATCTTCCCAGAGGCATCTCCTGAAGCCAGGCGCAGACAGTAGGGAGAGCTCAAGTTGTGGTAGTAGTTTTCCCTGGACCATTTCACCTACCAAAAACAAAACACATGCTTTGTATCTGGCAGTCACTGTGGAAACACTGCAAGACTTCCAATCTTTTGCCTTTTGTATAAAGAAAGTGTACAACAGAAGCTAATGCTAACAACATTTTTCTTAAACGGAAGATGGGGAATGTCACTAATTACACAACGGATGCAAAGATCTGAAGACCTGTCCAAAACAGGTCTTGTTCTATAGTAGTGCTTTTACAGATTTTAACTAATAACTAATCCATACAAATGTGGGCTCAGGGGAGAAAGATACAGAAAATAGAATAAATAAGACACCGACCCTATAGGAAACACACAACATTAAAATGCAGCCAATGCAAGTTCTACACTTAAATGACATTACAAGTTTGTGTTTAAAAAATACATTATGTCTTTGAATTTGTCCTTGAATAAGCATGTTCTTTACTGTGGCTACTTCTTTTTTTATTTATTTTTTTATTCAGCAAGCTTTCTCGTGTCAGGCTGGGTGGTGAGGAATGGCCCACTGCTGTTGCTGCAGTGCTTTACAAGATTAAAGTGTGCTTCTGAGTGAGGAATGAGAGCCTCGGATTGAGCCCGGGCACTGATAATCACTGTAGAATTTATTGCCCATTATCTACCCTTCTACAAAAAAACAACCACACACAAACACATACGCAAACACACACTAGCATACACACAATAGGACCCTCCGTCAAAACATAAGCAGCCTTTATCAGTGTTGCTAGTGTCGGCTTACACTGTGAAGCTGAGCCGAAATCTGTCTGCCAGAGAGGGACGATAACAGCAAGGTCACACAGTGCGAACATTAATACTGGGTGATGAAATATTTCTCTATCCAAACTGACATGTATGTAAAGGACGTAGAGCACGTGTACAGAACTTGCACCGAAGACATTTAAAGCTTACAAACCACATCTCACACGCATACAGACGGGGACAAATGAAAGGAAAATCCTGAATAAAAGAGCGGAGAAACACATCAAATGCAGACGCCTCCGTGCACCAGGGCTCACCGAATGGTTGGGCGGGTATGAAAATGATGTGATGAAAATGCTACGGCCTGTACAGTCACCAGATCTCGTGCTGGCCTGACTCCATACTAAGACACTTTATGCTGGTTTTTCCTTTCATTTGTCACCCATCTGTATATGCTGACTTACAGTGCAACAGGTAAGATGTACGTTTTTGTTTCCAAAGAATCAGGTATTCAATGAACACATTGAATTGAGAATGAAGAAATAGGGCAAAAGTGAAACAAAGTGTCCCAAATGTGCCACTATTAGTCTATTAAGTGATTAGTCAATTGAAAGCAAATTTATCGGCAACAATCGTTATAATCGGTTCCACTCAAAAGCAACAAACATTTATTTTCAGCTTCTCAAATTGGAGGATTTGGTGCTTTTCTTTTCTTGTCTCTTTGATAATCAATGAAATTCCTTTGGGGTCTGACGCTCTGGGAAATTGTGATGGTCATTTTTCACAAAATTCCATATATTAAACAATTCACAATTTAATTAAAAAAATAACCAAAAGAGTAATCGAAAGTGAAAAGGATTGTTAGTTGCAGGCCTACTATGGAGAAATGTTATACATATAAAAACGTTTACTTAGGAAACTCACCTTGACCACATTAGCTTTGTGCCTCTCCAACACCTGGATGGTCTGGGCCGTCTTTGGATCGATGATGAGAATACTGGAGTGACATCCCTGAGCTATCAGGCCCTGCCACCCCCTACAGTGAATGAAAGCCGGAGAGAACGATCAGAAGAGGAGAGTAAACGATAAGGCAAGCGTGAGGGAACTGAAGGCTCTTGCCACTATAAAATGAGAGAGTTGGCTTGTAAGTGGGGGATTGAGCCAAGTGATGCACAAACCCACATGAAGCCAATTTCGAGACGTGAATTAAATCCTTTTATCTTATGAGACAACATGGATGAGTGTTGCCATTCGGCCTGACACAGGGTCATATGAATACAGTATTACTACAATTCCCTGCTTTCCATTCCGCGTCTATATCTATCTTCGACTTCGAGTACATACAGCGTCTGCATGCACGTGTGGTTCGACCGCATCCAGACTGCATAAAAATAAAAAATAAAAATCACAACTCAATTCCATATAAAATTTTGAAACACCTATATGAGCTAAATCCATTTTTTGTACGCACACTGGTGCAACATACAGCTCACAGGTGGGAGAGAAAAAAAACAAACCACCAACCAAAGAGGAGAATAATCACAGAAAACCACAGAGTAGCTGCAGGGGCAGACTGCACTATTTACAACAAGAATCATACACACACACAACTATACTTATCTACCATGTAATTCACATGCACTCTACCTGCATGAGTTAATAATATCCAGAACATTTAAACATTAGGTCTTTTTAATTTAAAGATTATTAATGCAAGTTGTGACTACTGCTAAATGGTATATAGGAATCACTGCCAGCTCCATGTATGTGGAGTCAAACGTGGTGATTGCTGGGTTACCATGGTAATACAAGGCTGAAGAAATCCATCAGGCCCCAGCTAAATGTCCCGTCACATGACACATGATGCCCTACATGTTTCTGTTGTGGGTTTTTTTTTTTGTTGAGAAAAATCTACATTTATAGCCTCAATTATAACTGGCGCTTTTTCTAGCCAGCAATGAAAAGTAACAACATAATAAAACGCATACAATGTAAGCGGCAGTTGGTAAACATCATCCGTCAGTCGCGCATTTTTGACAAACGTTAGAGCAGCTAGCTACACAATTATGCTAACGGCCGAGGTGCCGTACTCACCAATCTACAGCGGTTTTATTCTGCAAATTGAGAGTGCCAGTCAACGTCCGAGCCGCGAGCTTGATGTTGACAGTGTACGGAATCATTATTGTTTATCGTTATTTACGCCACATTCGCATTTGTTGAGCAAAAGCTGCCACAATTGATTAGCTTCTGTGGTTCGGGCTCTGCTGAGAATTCTAACAGGAAGTGAAATGGTGTTTCTAAATTGAACGCCGTGTGGGAACAACTCCCGGTGCAACACGGGTTCCACGACTGGCATCTCACACTTTTCTATGCGGAACCAAAATGTCTAAAGTAGCCTAATGCATTCTCTCAAAATGTCAAAGGGTTTTTTTTGTCGACAAGACAAGAAAAGGAAATTGTTATAATAGTTATAGCTATAATTGTTATATTGTTCCACCTTTACCAGATGTTTGATTTTCTTTTTTAATTGTCAGCTATAACTTACTGTCCCTATAGAATGGATTGGTGATTTTAACATTCCCATTGACGGTGCTTTGGATACATTTGTTTATTGTCTTATGTTTTTTTAGCAGGTCATCTGTATATATTGTCTGTTACTCTGTCTAAAAATCTTTCTCTATTGTTTTTGTTGTTGCTGTAAAGCACTTTGTGACTTCTACTCTTGAAAGGGGCTATATAAACCTATATAAATAAACGTATTATTATTATCATTATTATTATTCGGGGAGGGGGGGGGGGCATTTGTAATTATAATCATGTAGAGAAAGCTGGCAGCACTTTCAGCCTATGGAAATCAAATATTCAATATTCCCTTGCATCAACTCACAAGTTGCATTTTAGTTTAAACTGAATGTCACCCATTAAGTGCAAAATACAATTACATAAAATATGCTCTCTCTTTGTTTTTCAAATATTGTATGCGCCATTTAATTCTAAAAGTACTATTGAATAAGTGCATAAGAGTCTGAAATACTGGGGAGACCCCCACGTGGTTCAGAGTGTCCCACAGGAAGGTGGTTACGTCACATTCTAGGCTGATGGGCTTCAAAGCAACACACAAGGGAGAAATATAAACTACCTCAAATAACTGCTGGAAGTTCAAACCCTCAAAATCGTCCTGCTTTTTATTTGGTGGCACTTCCCCCATGAAAGGACCCAAGATGGCATACTGGTTGATAGTGCAGCACACACACCCATGACTGTCTTTGATGAGTCTTATATGGGAGATAGACCCTGAACCCACAGGTTTGACTGACAACCAATACAGTTTCCTTCCAGTTCATTAACAGCTCTGTCACACACAAAACATCTGTAATCCCTGGCATGTTCTCCTGTCCAACTCTAGAACCTCTGATTTGTTGAACATCAGGAGCTTGTGCTGACAACCGTAATCAACTTCTGTCACCTCCTACACACATATCACACATATTCAAACTTATTGCTGCAGTCAGATTTTTCTTTGAGTTCTGTCATGCCACCTACTTCTGTATAAAATTCCCTTCGCTCAGGGATGATAAGAGTAACTCCCACTATATAACAGCAAAAATAGGCCACATTTCACTTAAGAAAAATAGTTACCTTTAGCCTTTTGTTCCTAGACAATGGCAGACTGTGACATTTTTGCAGAAGTTAGCCTTCAACTTTGGGATTCTCTCCTCTGGGGAATGTGAATTGAGGCTAAGCTTGTGGTGCAACACAGAAAATATGCAGTGAAACAAGAAATGTCATAATGAGGAACTAAAAGTGAAGAAAAAATTAATTGAACTGGAACATGGACAGACAGTTATAGTTTAGTGACCTTAAGAAAGATTTTCCATAAACTGGTAGATGACAGCATTTGATTGATTCTCATGAAACCTAGAGATGACCTTTGAGAAAGATATAGCTTTTTTTCCACCCACTAACTGTGACATATTGAACAAGACAAGTTTTCACAGTACTAACAATGACGCACATTTCTCTCATTTGTAGAGACACTGTAGTAGAGACACTGACATGGGATGTCCAAAAAACATGTTATATAGTCAAAAGCTTTTACAATCAGAAAATGTTCAGCTTAACAGCTTGTGGTTCGTCGCTTGCAAATTCAGCATTGTTAAAGGTGTTTTTCATAATATGAGAGAACCAAAATTTTAAATTTTGGCTGATTTCTGTATTTTGGGGTGCAGTACGTTTAAATGTGAATTCTAACATCTAACTTTTCTAAATTATTCTCTTACTCTAGATATACTTTGAACTAAGTCCAATATACAGATCCAGATATAGAGAAAAGCACTTCTAATCTTCTTATATTCCCCTTGTGGCAGACAGACTAATGAACAAGTTGTCTTTGTCACATGGTTATAGGATTATTTTTTCACAATCCCCTGCAGCTCTGATTTTTATATTAATTGTAAATTGGTTGACTGAAAAGAATGCATCTCACTTTACTTCCTTGATGTTTGACTGACCAGATTCAACCTACACACCCAGAATCTGTCACATTCATCATTGTTATTGCAGGTCTGCTGTACTTAGGGACACTGCTAAGCTGAAATCGAATTGTTATAATATTTCTCACTGTTCCTTGGAGGACACATCTTTAAACTTCAGTCAGATGTACAGCTGGTTTCCATAGCGAGATTACCAAAGGTGTGAATATCGTTTTGACAGGTTATGACTCAAATACATTTTCGATAAATGATCATCTAAGCAACTTCAGCAGCAGCATCTTAAATCTTTGCCCACAATTTAAAAGTACAGTATGCCATTTAAAAGTCTCTGTACTTGTTTGACAAACGTGGAACATTTCTTTCTTTGAAAACCGATGAGGATGCACATAAATGATATTTATACTGATCTTTTCATCTGAATGCATGAGACCACTACCAAGCATATTTCCCAAAATGTCAAAGTGTCCCTTTAAGAATGATGGGCCTAGGTTGTCCTGGTCAGCTCATGGTAATGGTCTGAACACATGTACGTAGTAACTATAACATCCCTGGTTCAATTCTGTCTGGGGACCAATATCAGCCTATGTTTTCTGTCACGTTATTACCTGCCAAACTACCTCTTGATGTGTTCTATCGTGGAGCATTATACAGATGATGTCTGTGGTATCTGAAGATTTCTTGAGGCACATCCATCTGCCGTTGTCAGTGCAACCTATTGTTCACTATAGGGAACAGGTTTGAAGCTGTTTTCTTTTTAACACTACCACATTAGTCTCCTAGCCTGATTTCCACTGGATTATAGTAAACTAACGCACTATTCTGACCTGGTGTGCAGACTTACACATCTTGACATCAACATATTGTATGTATTTTTATTCATGTTGTTAATTCTAGAGTTATTGCTTCCATTGTCTTCCTCAAATGTAAGTCGCTTTGGATAAAAGCGTCTGCTAAATGACTAAATGTAAATGTAAATGTAAATGTAGAGTTGTGCGCAAGGTTCGTTTTAAATTGCCGCTGCATTGGGTCAGTTTTGAAAGGTAGGGCGTAGAAAGACTGCAAAACAAACTCACAAAAACACAGGCCTGACATACCATTAGTGTATATTATTAAGTTGTTAAGACTAATATGGTAACACAGAGCGACAAGAGCACTACAGCCCTCAGCCAATTAACTTAGCTTAGCATAAAGACTAGAAACATGGGGAAATCGCTGGCCTGGATCTATAAAAATCATCCTACCAGCACCTCCAATGGTAATTATTTAACATGCTATTTCCTGTTTATGCTGTACAAAAACAAGTGTAAAAATAATAAGTTGTTTTCGGGCATTTGATGAAACGGCTGAGGCTTGTCTTGGGAGGATGATCTCTTCTGGCTGCTTGACAATATTTACTGTCCTTTTAGCTCTGTTTTGGTCTCTAGTAACTCCTGAGAAAATAATATCTGGGTCTTAAGCTTGCTTGATGCACAACTTTCTTCACCAGTCACTTGTTTACCTCCCGCTCTCCCCTGTTTCATGCTGGAAAGGCACCATTTAGTCAGGTTACCCTCTCAGGACAGGCCTTATTTGACAGAGTGAAAGGTAATAAATCAGTCCTTTCTTTCTCTCTCTTGTTTTTCTTCCTACAGCCTTTAAGTTTGTGTCTCTGTGTTAATGCCAGGGGACCTGGGCTGGCGATGTGTAATGAAGGTTCTGTAATGAAAATGGAGAGCAGGGATAATCACACTTTGGGTCACATAAAAACCCAATTAGAGTCGGAGTGCTCTGAGTGCGCTTGATTGCTGGCCGTCAGCCATGTGAAATATCCCCATTATTTCCACTACCCATCTGTAAATATCCGGCCTCAATAACCACCCTTATTTTAGATGTGTTTATGAGAATGCTGAAATATTTTATTGATGTACTGCGTGCATTGTATATTTATTCACACAAACATAATTGACTCCCACCGCTTGACTCTATAATGTGCCTTACAGGGAGTAGGCTAATATACAAATATTTGCTGCTTAATTGTTGATAGTTATGGAGATTCCCATACTTTAGTTTCAGTTAGAAAGAATTACGTATCCCTTTACAGAGTGATTATGTAACATTTAAAATAATGAATGAGTAACAAAACATGCATCGTGCAATTCAGTACAGTTTTGCTGCTACAGCCTTACTTGATCTACATTTACATTTAGACGCTTTTATCCAATGCGACTTACATATGAGAACACTCAGAAACCGAAGGCACAGCTTCGGGAGCTGCTGACCTTCCGATTGGCAGGCGACCACTCTGCCATCAAGCCACAGCCACCCCGGCTGGTATGACCGCTGGCTTAGCTAACTGTAGATAGATATTTCTCTCATAACTGAGTCAGTTTAAAGCGCAGCCCCTTAAGCCCCATAAGATGATGTTTTTTAATCTTGTGAGCACACAAGACAAAAAAAAAACCCCATCATCTTATGGAACTTCAGTGGCTCCGTAGTTTAATGACTTGATGGTTTGTCCCTTTTACTTTGTTTATTTGTAAGGGTCCATGTGCAATGGTAAACATAGACTCTACATGTTAAAATGTGATGTATTTTACCAGAGAGATCTGCAGTCCCTTGGCAGGTCACAATTAAAATATACACACAGTGACAGAACAGCACTAACAAACTAGACAAACAAGGCAGGACACATTATACAAAATTACACACAGCAGTACATCACACACACCATGTCAGTCACTAGTGTGTGTTATTTCCCATCATTCTCACAAACAGGTTTTTTTAACCATCCATGGTGGTCTGTAACCACGTCAAAATCCATCGGATCCAATGAACAAACTCAAACACACATTACTGTCATGATGAAAACAAGTCTGATTTTCTTTCGTGTTGCTGAATTCATATTTTGGAGATGTGTTGTTTCACTGGATGGCAATACAGTTCTTGCTCAGTGCCTCCAAAATAATATTGAATTTCATTCTCATTTCTGCCATCCTGCCCGCCATCCTCTTGCTCGTCACATCAGCAGAACTCCCTCTGCGAACACAGTGGGCATAGGGAAGATGAAACAGAGGCAACAGCGCCATAAAATGTTTATTGATTTCTCTAAAGACACAACAGTCCACATGGGAGGCTCAAGTTAATGTTTTACCATGTCACGTCTTAGTTGACTTGAAAAGTTTGAGGTAGCCGAAAAAAGACAAACCGTTTTTTTTCCCAACTTCTCATCACCAGATCAGACCTTATGTTGCTCATGAAGCATGTCAGATTCACCTGAATGAACCAGCCTGTTGAATCATGCCTCCAGAATGTGTTAACAGCTCTCTCCCACATTTCAGACAGTCTCGCTTGAAGGTTACAGCGCTAGATGTCAGAATGAGTTATGATGTCACACTTTGGAAGAGGGATCTCCACAAGATATCCCAGATTTACTTTTATTGTCAGGCATTTGAACATCTGCCATATATTTTAATAAAAGCCTGAATGAGTCGTATAGTAAAGGCATTGTCATTTGTGTAATTGGCAGCACTGTTTCTATTACTTCTTCTGGCATGAAATTGATTCTAAATTGCTGGCTTGTAACAGCAAAATTAGGCATCATTTTATGCTCAGGCTGCATAATTTCTGCATACTGGGAAAATTATACATAATGGACACATTTTATTTATTAAAAATACTGTAAAATCAGGAGGACATAAATGGGATAATGACATAAACAACAAGGGTTATAATACATACTATGACATTGAAGTTGGCAAAAATTGATAGCCTCAGGGAATTGCCATTTACTCAACAGCCATTTCATCCTCACTATAGATAAATGGGCTTGAGCATAGCTTTTCGCTGACAATATACATAAATGATGAGCTTCATTGTTGAGCATCATTTCATTAAAGCCCAAAGAGAGGATGCTGGCCCTGTATTGTGCACATATAGATATTTTTCCACCCTCAGAATTGTCCAAAATGACCCATACAGGAAGGTCATTTTCATCAACTGAGTGCAAATGAAGGCCACGTATTTGTACAATATCTCTGCAGAGCAAAAAACATTTCTGAGGCACATCTGAGTGCATAGTAGGAGGTGAAAATGAGAGTGCTTTTGTAGTATAGTGCCAATGGAATACCATTACTGTATTTTTTGCTCAAGAAAAAAACTACACATTTGAATGTTGAGTTCCAAGTCCGAGTTCATTTTTGATCTTAAATAAAACAGCAAAACATCTCACCTAAACGTCAACTTAGTAGCTGTTCTTGAGCTTTTGATCATGTCACATGATCTTCGTCAATTTTTTCTAAGCACTTGAGAGGACTCTTAACGCTGAAGCCAACATGGAGGAGAAGTCTGTAAAATGCTTGGAAATGTGTTAGACAGCGGTCTCTACCAGAATCATCAAAACACCATATGAGGGAATGCCATTTGTAAGGATGGTGACCATCCCTCCAGAGACTTGTAACATTTCTCCCATGGGTATCACTGTAAAGCTGTTCTTGTGGGTGGTGGCGGCCCAACACCCAACTGTATGTAATTGGTTGTTTTTTCCTTAAACTTTCCACCAATCTGTATCTACAGTATATCTCATGTGTGTTTATGAATACGCATGGCAGCCTAAGGATTATTATTAATATACATCTGATAAGCCTTCAAGTTGTTTCTGTATGCACAGATATTCTCCTAATAGTGGAGATGTAAGTGGGATGGAGCTTAGTTAAACTATGCATAATACTGGCCATTAAGCCCTTTCTGAACAATTATCTACAGACTCAAACCATTTAAACATTAGAGGGAATGAGTCAATAAACCACTAAGCATTCAGCAAAGACAACAATGAGAAACAGTAGAATGAAAACGAATTTACATAAATTGATCAATGCACCAAGAAAAGCAAACAAATAAAGACTATAACAAATATTTGTCAGCTTTATTTCCCTGTGGGTGTGGAAATAATATTTAATGTAGTGGTAACACTGTGTCACATAAACCTGACCCTGAAAGAACCAGAAGTGGTGCTTTCTGTCTCCTGGCCCAACTTTATACCTTATCAACACAAACCACACATGCTGATGTGGCTGTCAGCACTTATTACTTATTCTTGCTGTGGCCTCCTTCTTGATGTTTTATTAACGTCTAATAAACGACAAGGTGACAGACGGTCAAACATGAAATGCTGTTAAAGAAAACGAGCCTCTCTCAAGAGGAGTATGAACACAATGAATTAAACCTTGGGTGTGTGATGTTTCAATAAAACAGTAAGACTATATTCAACATGCAGCCCAGACGGAGCTTCACAGCCGATTATTTACGCCAAGAAAGAGTAGTGTGGGGATGGTATAATGGCCACGAGAGACGTATTTCACCAGCTTAATGTGATGATGAAGCTTATAAATCCCCAGCAACATGATAAGCTTTAGATTTCTTACCATTATGCAAATCATTTTTGTTGATCACAAGCATATTGTTCTATGATCCAAACCTTGCATACTTGGTTCCCTAAGACAGAGACAACAGCTGTGATACAATAATTACATTACAACACACACATTCTAGATTAATTAATATACTAACACTAATATAAGTTCATCCCTGGCAATCATACAGTTGTTGGTGAAGGCAATAATAAAGACCCAGTTGCTGGAGATACACTTAAATTATGGCCGTGTATGGTGGTATAGAAGGCAAAGAGAGTGAAGCGAAAAAGGGAGACATAAAGAAGGAGAGAGAATCAATGTTTTTCTTCTATCTCAGTGACATCTCATTGCATACGCTTTGGCAGTACTGATCATGTAGGATTTATAAAAGAATATCAATCTGACGCAAAATTGAATCGAAACTGAATATAATGGAGAGAGTTAAAGTGAGATTGAAGGGAGAAAGTCAAGGAGGAGCAGACAGAGAATGAAGGAAGCTCAAGGTTGATGCCAGAAATCCACAGTGAGCTCAGACGCTCATTATCACAATTTAGCTGCACAGCAAGAGACTGCTGCGCTCTCTAAACTCCAATCTCTTCCTCTTCTAATGTAACCATACCCAACCTGTAGACCATAAAGAATTACGGCTGAAGTCACCACTCCTTCAATTCTGTGTATGTCAGTGTCTACGCACGTGAACACACACGTTATGAGCACTCGCGTGTTCACTGGTGCATGTATGGGCTTGAATTAGTGGCACTCCATCTTGGACCGGGGACGAGTTATGTGCTAATTACCCCAGTTTCAATTAAGCCGGATTACTTTCCAAAACCAAGGATGCATGACAGCTCAGTATTAATTGACCACTGCCCTTGTGCAAGTGTGATTGTGTGTGTGAGTGTGTGTCTATGCCAGTGAGTGTGTGAGAAGAAAGAACAATGTGTGAGGCAAAAACGGACAGAGGCCGCCAGAAATAAACAGCGATGAACATAGAAAAAAAAACAGTTAGTAAGTTAGTTTGTTTACAGTCCCTAAAGTAAAAGTAAATCTTCACTACAGGCTGCTGATGCTCCTCTATCTTGTGCTCTCCCCTGACAAAGCAGAAGCATTGTCTTTGCCAGGTCAAATCCAGATGAAAAGTGCTGGAGGGCTTACTGAATACATTACAGTATGGACAGATAGAAAATGGACAATGTTTTGAATAGTTCTGGACTATTGCACATTTGATCCCTGACCAGATGGGACTTTAATACTCCAGCAGGCTGGCAATGTCTATGTGCCGATAAAACATTTCTTTGCATGACTGGCAGCAATGGATTTATCTAAAAATGTATCTGAAAAAAATATGTGCAACCAATGTTCAATTTCCGAAGAAACAAAAGCCTATATCGTGTCGGATACGTTTTTTGCTAAACTGTACAATTAAAACTACATTCGTATTTATCTTGATTGCCATCTACGTGTCAAGCCCAAATTTGCAAAACGTTTAAATAGAAACTGCACAAGTCCTCCAAAAACAACAAAATACACCGTTTTCTAATGTGACGCCCCTGTCAGCAGGAAGACATAATTAGCTTTTTCCTTTAAAACCCATGCCCTGCGCCAAGTTGGCCACTGTCCAGGGTGTACCCCGCCTAAGGCCCAAAGCCACTGGGATAGGCTCCAGTCACCCGTGACCCCTAATGGGAACAAGCGGTAGAAAATGACTGACTGACTGACTTTAAAACCCATTACAAATCGCAATGGAAAACATCTTATGATGTGACAGCCCTATGGTTTAAGTATGGTTAGATTGAGGCACAAAAACACCTTGTTTAGGCTTAGAGAAACATCATTGTTTGGGTTAAAATAAGCATTGTGTTATGGTTAGAAGACCTTCGTCATCATGGCTGCAATATGAATCACGTCGTTAAGGTTAGGGAGTCATGGTTAAAAGAAACCAACGTTGACTGTTAGTAGGAACAAACACTAACATAATGTGGTTTTGGACATTTGCTGAAACGATTGACATTGTTCTTTTTCTTGGGACCACAGTCTAAAACTGCAATGTCTACAACAGGAAGACCATATCTGCATTAACTGTCTCACTGGCCCAGTATCCATAGGAATTAGGGCCATTGTCCTCAATGCCAACAGGATGTAGCCTAGTGTGCCCTTCATTTACCAACCTGGATTCTAAAGTTTTGAGGGTCAGGGTGGTTGCTGGACAAGTAGCATATTGGACTTTATGCAGGAGACAGGAGTTCGCCTCTCATCACAGACCTGCTTTTAACATTCACATTTTTACTAACTGTAAGGAAAGGCAAGGTTGGTATGTATAGCACCTTTCAACAACAAGGCAATTAAAAGTCTTATGTAAAAGTACATAAGACATTAAAGGCATTAAGAAAAGAAACACAAGGCAATGGAAAAAGACACATTTAGATAAAAGGAGTAATATACAATAGAAGATAAACATAAACTAAGATTGGATAAAATCATGATCTGAGAGGTCTCGACAGATCATAAAATACCAGCAGATTGGAAATGTATTTGCTTTAAAAACCAACAGTGGTATTTTAAAGTCAACTCACTGACACACAGGAAGCCAGTGATAAAGTATGAGAACTGGTGGAGTGGCATGGTGTGATCCACTTTCCTTGTCTTAGTGAGGACTCTAGCAGCAGCCTTCAGAATCAGCTGCATCAACATTTTAAAGAGACATGTAAAGACAGCATTACAGTTTTTCAAAATCCCACTGAGACCCAAGTTCTCTAATTTGTGATAGTTTTTGATAGTGATAGTTGGCTGATTTTGTAAGTGTCTTAATGTAGCTATTGAAATTAATAATAATGACTACACTGAGATTTCTGGCTTTGTTTGTGCTACTCAGTGCTTGTATGGGACCATCGTCACCTTGTTATATCGTTTAATAAATCAGTGTGTTGTCTGCATAACTGTGGTAAGATATTTTGTTGTTTTCAATAATCAGAGGTAGTGGGAGAATGTAGATGTTGAACAGAAGAGGCCCGAGAATGGAGTCTCGGGGAACTCCGCATGTAATTTTTGTACGCTCAGACAACAAAGTCCTGTCCGTCACATAGGATTCAAACCAATTCATCACTGTTCCAGAAAGACGAACCCAGTTTTCCAGTCTGCTTAGTGATATTTTTCAGTCAACTATATCAAATACAACAATGAGATCTAATAAGTGGATGTCATTCAAGGCCTTAACAAGAGCAGCCTTGGTGCTCGAAATCTTGACTAGAAAACAAAAACAATTGCTTAGGGGCCAAGAGGGTGTAAAACTGTTAAAAGAAAAACCCTGCCTTTTCAAATATATTTATGATGTTTTGCTTACCTTAACCAAGCTGCCAAGCCATGCACAGATATTGTGTAGAAAGCAAGAATTTTAAAAACTTGGCATTGGATGTAAAAAAGAAAAAAAATATACTTGAATGTAATCCAGGCGGTTTTGCAAAATCATCACTTACACTCTCTACAATTGTTTTACCCTATCAATTCAGCTTTTACTACCATGTAAATCACTGATCATTGGTAAAGCTTTACAATACAACTTCCCAGATTAATGTCAAACACCCTCCCTCTGCCCACCATTGTGTTACACTACCACAGGTTAATCGTAGTGTTTTTTTCTCCTGATATCCTTCAGAAATATCTGTAAATATAGGAAATATGGGAACCAAGACCTGAAATTGGTTGAAGTAATCACCAAGTTTAGAGGATTTTTACAACAATGTAATGAAATCAGAGTCTATAACACCCTTGTTTTTGGCTCTGGTGACCTGGTCTGACCATTTCTAGCCCTTAAAAAATAGCAGCAACAGCGCGTCAGTGACGGTATGAGTAGATGAGTCTGAGTGCTGAGTGGTAATCGATCATCCTCACTGCTGAGTTGAGCGCAGGTTCCACTGCAGTGATCCAGATGCAGTGACGGGGAGTAAAGAGAGGGGAAGAGACACCAGAGTGGCAGGAGAGAGGAGGTTAGTGAGATAAAGTGCAACTGAGTGGTAAAGACAAAGGCGAAGTTTGATCATGGCCCTAAAAGGCACAGAACTGAGACCTGACCCACACTGATGGGGAACACTGAGGGGGGAGGGGAGCTTAGTAGTGCAGAAGATCTTGGTGTAAACTTCAACCTCAACCTCAAAATACATTTTTTTAATTTTTAATATTTTTAAACAATATTGACTCACCAGACCATTTTGAAGGATTGCATTCCATTTTTCCTACTTAACAATGTTGCGTTTTCATCAGATGTGAAGAAAATGGGATTGTGATTACAGCTTATGTCACGTCATTGGAACTAGTTCGGTTCTAGCATACCCGACCCAGTAGGTGAATTGTTAAAAGCTTAGCTTAGCTTTAGCAGGAAACTTACAGACCAATTGCATGTGTTGTAAATCATCTCACGTGATGCTACCCAGCCAATCAAATCTTAAATCTTGTATTCCGATGAGCATTGCGACTCGATTCAGTCAGTGAGAGAGAGACACAAACAGGGACAGAGAGGAGAAATAATTTTAAATGGTGTGCTCTACAAAGAGAAGAGTAGACATCTGAAACATTGCTTTGAATGAAGAATAGACAGACTCTTACATGTTCAATCTTCCACCAGGCAGTTCAAAACCATTAAGTCTCATATGTCAATAGGCCGTGGCGAATATTAAAAGTGGCATTGTGAAACGCCACTACGAGACAAAGCGCAGAGCATGGTTAACAAGGGGGATGGTTTTTGGTCAGTTTGCTAACAAAGGGGATGGCATCCTCCATCATCCCCCCTCAAATCGCCTACTGGCTGTGTTGTGTGTGTAGTGTTGTGTGGCCCGATCTGAGCCATTTTGTTAATTTCCCATTTAGAGAGACAGGGCTTTGTACAAACACCAGAGTTTTTTTCAGCGCACACACAGAATGGAGAGCCAGGGACTGTGAGGAGATGTTCACTGAATTTGACAAAAAGACTTGGAAAGGATTAGAATCACATACCCCACTTTTAAGTTAAATGTGAAATAACTCAGCTTGTGGCCAAGAAAAATCTTGTAGAAAAGGAATGGACTGTTAATTTAACCCACATTGTCTGCCCTCAAGAAGGATATTGGACAACCAAGGACTACAGTTTGAGTACCTTCATCTTGAACTCTGTGCTGTCAAAAAGTGGCAAATTTCTGCTGACTCCTCCTTCCCCCTGCTTTCCCTGTCTCTCCCCCAACCAAAATGTTTTTATTTCAAGGTCTTTTCTTTTCATGAGAGTATTGAATAAAACATTACCCAACTAAGCTGTGTTGCTGCTGATGTACTTTCTATACAGTTTTTTGTATATTGGTGCTGAAGCATATTCAAATTTGGTCTTGTGTGCATCTCAAGAGGTCACCACTGTCTGGTTTGTCAGAACTTGACCATGAAGAAAATATCACAGGAATTACTTTGGCTGTGTAGATGTCCAATAAATCATAGCGTTTATCAACCACAGTAGATTCCAGATTTAATCTGATTCTTTGTTCCTTTATCTACTGAATTTGTGTTGTTTTTATTGGCGGTGTATTAAAATTTAACGATGCATAACATTCAAAAGATGATGATTTCACGAAAAAACATTAAGACAGGGTGTGAACTGACACTGTCAGTAGAAATTAACACAAACAAGCCTTATTTTTCCCCTGAATACTGTGTTGCTGTTAGTAACAATTACGATGCCCTAAATTATGGCAAAATTGCATTTTTGGATAAATTATTTATTGCACAACCGCTGTCATTCAAGAAAGTTTGCAATTTTAAAAAGCTGTCACGGTGAGATGAATAAATTGAACATTTAGATGGACAGATGTGAAGCAGTGCTGTTTAAATGTGCACGCTCACCAGGACTGATGATAACCTTTTAAGCCGAAGAAAAGAAAACATTTTCCCCTATGCTGCCTGTACTGTATACATCAGCAAATACGTGTTTGTCTTTCATCTCAGCAGATGAGTTCATTAAAGTGAACTTGGGAACTTGGTAAGAATCAGGTTGCAGCAGGAAAACATTTCACAGCAGCATGGTTCCACATTTACCACGGTTGAGTTGGATATTTAACTGGTTTCAATGTGAGAAGCAGCACTGACCTTTTAGCTACTCAGCGGGTGGGGGTAGAGTCATTATAGTTCAGACAAGACATGGATCTCCCCTTACTGCAGCTGGTTAAAAAGACACATTATTAACTGGTTATATGGTGAAAAAATAAAACATTTTGTAGAAAAATGCTGCAACCAATATAGTGTGTTTTGAGCCATGCTAGCAGCAAGGCTCTATGGATGGGAATGTCGGTCTGATGGTCAGTCAGTCCAAATTTTTTACAGACATTCGTGGTTCCCAGGTGATGAATCTGACTGACTTTAATGATCCCCTGACTTTTCCCTAGTGCCACCAGCAGTTTGATATTTTTGGCTTTTACTGAAAAATCTTGATATTTGTGTTTTTGAGTGAAATGGCTCAACAACTGTTGGATGGATTGTCATGAAATTTACTACACACCTTCAAGCCCTCCTCAGGATGAATCGTAATCGCTTTGGTGATCCTCTGACTTTTTATCTAACGCCACCATCAGGCTAACATGTCCAGTTGTCCCGTAGTTTGGTTTATGACAAAAAAACTGCAGTCAGCTCAGCTGTACTTTGTGTTTATTGGTGCTAATTGGTGAATGCTAACATGCCAAGCAAAGATGGTAAATAAATGGCATAAACATTATACCTGCTTAACATCAGAATCATCATCACCCCCAGTGCTCTGATTACCACTGGCACCACTGTTGCTTTTACTCTCCACATCTTTTCTAGCTCTTCTTTCAGCCCTTGGGATTGCTAAATCTATCACCACTGCCTTCTTCTGCTGTTTGTCGATCAACAAGCAACAATGACCAAGACCATACCATGTATACAAGCCAGTTGTTTAGTATGTTAACTTTAACATTTAGCTCAAAGCCCAGTCTCACAGTGGTAGCATGGTTGTAGACTCTTGTCTTGTTTATTAGCCAGTGTTAAACTAAAATTCTTCCTTTTGTCATCTATGCACACCATTACTTTACAGCAGTCCAATATGTAAATGCCATGGGTTCAAATGATAACATTGCAAGCTCAAGCATCTAATGGGAAAATTACCACAATTTAATGACAGTCCATTTTTAAGTGTTGCGCTAATTGGTGCTAAAAACAGTCAACATTTTCTTTCATCATTTATGAGTATGTCGAAAATCCTATTTTTTGGGAACCAGTGCCAGAACTTGGTGTTTGTAATACAGCTGTGGAAACAAATGTTAATTCCATTGTCCAGATGCTGTGAATAATGTAATAGTGTCTCTCTGTCTGTCTTTGCCAGAATGTGTCCTGCTATTTTGCTTTTTATGTGTCTCCACTGTATGTTCAGTAATGGCCACTCTTAATGCTTTTCCTCTCAATAGTGGAGTTGTTTCTCCTACAAAGGGGAACAGGATGGACCTAAATAGGACACTGTGTGGCGGCATCTCTTCTAATGAACAGCAATTTAGCCATTGTGCCAACTAGAGCAGAATGGAGAAAATTAACAGAAAACATTTTGCTTTACAGTTGCTGGTTTGAATGCCAAATATCTTCATTTGCAGGGCTGACACTAGACGCAGAGGGAGATGAAAGAGCAAGGCCAGCATGTTTTTGCATGCATGGACATTGCGTCCCCGCCAGGATGTCACAGTATAAAACCCCACTCTGCGAACGGTGTCCTCCAATCAGCTTCTTGCAGCTCACCAAGCAGACACAAAGACAGGCCATACAGAGAAGCTGTGAGAGGCCATTTATAGTACTTGAGAAGGCTTTCCGATAATTAACACTACAAGGTTACAGTCACCAGAAATTATGCAACTATTCCAAATTATGCATGCATGCTTAATTTAAAAAACAAACACTGCACTGTATGATGTAGGAGATTATCCAACCCTGCTAAAATGTGTATAATTGTTATGCACTATCAGTTTTTGCAGGAATGTTTCACTCAATAGTTAAGCAAACAAAGCTTCTCCAGCAGGCAGGCGATAGAGCACAACTGTGAATGTCTGTGAATGTCTTCCGATAGTATTCATTGCGGGTTTAAGATGGAATCCCTGGATATGGTGCAATTTGTGCTACCAGCTGCAACTAAATGATTACTGACTGCATCTTCTGCCCGAGACACACTCACAAGATGAGGGAGCTCGAGGGAAGAAGGAGAAGGAAAACACACGAAGGTTTATTCAACATATCAGCAGTCAGGTAATCCGACTGGCAGTGGAATAAGAAGATTAGCAATACACACTGATGAGTGTGAAATCACAAGAAATATTGCTGAGGAGTCTGTGCTGAGTTTAGCTGTAAACCTGGACAGGTTCTGCACTGGCTTCCAAATCAGGGTCTTAATATTGCAGGATGGAAAGGTGGCAGCCGGAGACTTAGGTTTTGCAAATTTCTTAACTCCTTTTTCACCTTGACATGTTTTAACATGTCATGAATGTGTATTTGAAAAACATGCATCATTAAAATGCTCCCTTTTGATTTTCATTGTTTGCTACTGTTATTCTGAATGTGCTTCAGGCAAATGCGTGTTACGATATCTTTGCAGCTGCATCTTGATTGTTGTAAGACTCTATTAGCCATGCGTGTCATTGGCCACCCTGTTCACTGGTGCTTGGATGCATCAAAGATGTGTTTATGTCTATACAGCTTGGAATGCAACTGGCTTCAATTAGTGAAAATGAAAGTGGGGAGTTGGAGCAACTTTAAGTGCATCTTTAATCACAAAGTAAATGAAAAAGAAAATGACAAAACAAGACATGGCAAACATTAATATGAGCTTGCAAAAATTGACATTCTTAAACAGGCACCTTTGAGGATGCATTTGTGTGTGAGATGTTACAAGGAAGACAGCGAGGCTACTGGGTGCTGAGAAATGTAACATGTTTTTCATATGGGTTAGCAGAGGATTTGTATCACTTGCCAGATGACAAAGCATTAAAGATTCATAGACAGGAATTCATCTATAAATCACTGTAATGATTCATGCATATTTAATGAAGCCTCATAAGCAGTAAAAAACCCCGTTCCTGAGTGTAGAGCCAATATGTCTGCTTTATATGACAATGAACATACAGTAGGTGTTCTCAGCAGCCAGCACCCCATCGACCAGCCTGAAGGCATCATCTTTCACTCGTTCTTAACAAAGCCCCTCAGATGGAGGCGAGGCATGGTGGCCTAAATGGAAATGACTGGATAAACAAACCTATCTTTGTGCTTCTGGATTCTTCTACAGCTAACAAAGCCCTTTCCATTAGGAAATGGGCTGAGGCAAGCAAATTAAGAGAAATTCATTAAGAGCAGGTTTGATGTCTCATAGCCTATTACTCTACAGTAACCTTCTTAAAGGTTAAGCACAGTGGAACACTATTTGAAAGGAATACCATTACGGCAGAGCAACAACAGGGAGGCTGATGGAGTGGAACTGCAACCGATCACCACTGATACCGTAGTAACCAAGGCAACAACTAGACACGATGTCGACAATTAATACACAATTAATCTGTAACAACAACAATTTTCATCCACATTTCTTGAGTACTGCGTGTGTATAAAGTATAGTGTAAACACTGAAAAAGCTGGGGGAACTCTAGAATTCTAAAAAGGAATTGAATTCAGTCTTGTGTTCATCGCTGGTCTCTATTTGTTGAGAAAGAATAGCTCATTATGAGCACCAGGCTTCATGCCAAATGACCTTTCTGCGTGGGAGGCATAGCTTGTTAAGATTTGTTATTTTGCGTTACTGTATGATCGCAGCAGCCGACGTCCTCTAACTTTGTAAATCAACAGCAAAAGGTTTTATACCCCAGGGGACATAGAGACGGGTCAAGCCAGTCCAATGGATGGAAAGGATTATTTCCTAACACGGTCTGCTAACTTTATTCCAGCAATGTCACTTTATGCTCACATTTTCACACATTCATACCTGAATGCTGCCCAGAATGAGCACAGTCCCTCACTTTGTGACACTTTGAATATAGGTGATGAATTAGCGGAGACACTTACCGTCGTTGCAATCCACATGTTTCTATCACCCAAATGTACACAGGGGTCACAAGCTTTCTTTATTTAACCTCTGGGTTAGTGCTTTATGGTCATTGCCATTGCGACCCAATATTGAACATTTTCATATCCAAACAGCCGTGGAGACATTGTCACTGGTTAACACGACTTCAGGCAGAGAGGAACCACTCATTATAATCTGTTGGGTTCATTAAAAGCAGCTATAATCAATATTTTTTATATTAACAGTGGATCACATCACTACTCTCACAACACATGTATTGGTCACTGTAGTTGTCACTGTAGTTGTCGATTGTAGCGATGAACCCACAGATAATTATTAGCCAACTCTGCAGTTCCTTTACTGTTTTGGTTCACTCCTACCGCTCTCATCAGCGTTGTATCCAGCAGCACCTGGAAGTTAGCGAGTAGCTGGTGAACATAGTGGAGAATTTAGCAGCTAAAGAGCCGGGTATTTCCGTCAGGAGTTTGTGGAGAGCAAAACAGAGCTGCCCCAAAACGAACAAAACATGTGGGTAAAGGTTTTAGACGAAAACCTGCATGTTCCTGACAGCCTGGCAGTCAGGCAAGTGATGGAGTCTGTAAAAGGGGTCGCCTATGTAGGGGACTGGCATTGTCCCAGAGCCTTAATCTATTAGGAGGGTCTGGAAAAGCAACAGTTCTGCAAGTGAGTGTACATCAGAAACAAACAGGACAGGAATAACAGCCCTGAAGAGGAGACTGGCAACAGATTCGTCCAATTGTGGTGGCTAGCAGAGGGGATAAAGGCAGTACAAAGACTTGGGCAGGAGTACCCATCCCAAATGCAACATCCTGATATAACTCAGTAAACTGTGATGGGTTCTGGTACATTCACAAAACTGAGACAAACAGCCAGATTCACATCACTGTGAACTCATCTCTCATTGGCTTTCTTCCATTCTTGGCATACATCTGTGATCTCCACACACCGCTTGAGTTGTTCTCAGATGTTGAATCAATATGAGACAGTATTAGATTGGCTCAGATCGCTGCAGATGCATGGCGCAGGTTAAGTTTGAATCTGTAAACCTCCTTGCAATAAGCAGATCATCTGTGCTAACCATGTGGTCTAGACCAAATCTCCAACTATTATAAGTTTTCAAGAGTTGCATCTTATTATATTTTGTCTTATTCTTATTTAACTTACAATGGGCCTTTTTCTCACTATGTCTTTACCCTATTCCCAGGTAGTAGTGTTACTGCCATTTTTCTCCAAGTATTACACAGAGCAGAAGACAACAGTGGCATCAGCATCCTCAAAGAGTCCCTAGATGGCCCATGTGTTCCTGCTCCCATTGAAGCCAGGTTGCTGTCAGTCTTCATGGCAAATCTTATCCAGGCCAGCTGTAGTCCCTCTCCTCTGTCGGGCGCCTCAAGGGTTTGGCAGAGTGGCAGTGCCAATGCCCATCAGTGCTGAACATCAGTCACTGCATGCCCCAGATTCACACATCGAGATCAGGCTGGCCGACCGCTTGCACGTCTGTGTGTGCGAGTATCTGTGTGCATAGCAACTAACTAACCGAGGCAATTAAAGATTTCATGAATATGAAATTTTTGCGTGAAAAAGGCCCGACACAAACAAACCTGATGCAATTCTGCCATCTGAATAATGCAGCGGAGATGCAGTTATCTATTTTGAGGCGAGAAAGCAATTTAATCTGTGAACTCCTGCACATAGTATTGCTGGTCCATAAACACCCACTTCCTGTTCATCTCAGTTGGTACACAAAACATACAAATTACACAGAGCTAGACGACACCTCTGCCAGTTCTGAAAAAATCAGAACAAGAACAAGTTATTTAATGACGGAAATCGCAGACTGAGATGTACTGCTCACAAAATGACATGAAAATCGTTTCAAAAGGTTTTGAAAATACTCACAAACAATTGGAGAAACCGTGGCCTCCTTAGTGGAGGCACTGTAAATTCTTTGATAAACGTACCTTCACAAGCTCTTCAGAAGGAGAAAAAAACAAGCTGCAACTCATCAACTGGAACCAGGCAAAGGGACTGAAAGCCAATTAAATACATAAAATGAATAAATAAGGAAAGAAGGGAGACAGTTTAAATATTTACCCTGTCTGTTGAGTCCCTTTTGCTCAACACATCTCTGTTTATAACTGATGTGTAGCTTCCATCAATGATCTTAAAATATATTTCAAAAAATGCTTTGCTTTTTTCTTTTGCTGCTTTGTCATGAAATATACACATCACCAGTACCAGCAACTGAAAAAACAAACCATTTATCTATAATTTATCATTCAAATACTGTATGATATGTATAGGTTCATTCCTCAATGTGATATTTACCTTAAGCGAGCTTTGGGGTGCCCTGAGGCAGTGGGGCTGCAGGGCTGAATCGATGTATTTCTCTTTCAGGGACAGATATTTTTGGGACAGTTTTTGTGCCTCGGGCAAGATGAGGCTTTGTAGTAAGCTAAAGATTTTTGGTTTATTAAAATGCAGCACAAATCAAAAGAAATCTCTCTTTAGGCTCCTTCTACCTCATGCTTCGTGAGTCTGGAGCATTAAATGGTGTTTTTTTTTCAAACCTCTCAGCACAACGGCTTCCGAGTGAAGTTATGACCGCCTTCTCCAGAAGCGTCTTATCCTTGACGACATCATTGAGGAAGAAAAAGGCACAGCTACCTGAGAATCACTTTGGTGTAAGAAGTTGCAGCAAGCATTGTAATTTCAAGGATATGATAGCGCAAATCAGTTCTTAAGTAAAAGTTATATTTGCTTCTGCTGCCTTACTGGCTGTGTGAGTTTAACAGCTTTAGACACAAACATTTTATCAAAGCAGTGTGGTACAAAGCAGTGCATGACTTATTGAATTCAGTGACCTGAAAAAAATGTAAAGCCTTTCTACATGGCCCAACGTCTTGGTGACAGTAACGTGTCTGACATGGAGGTTATTTCACCATATCATTACTACACTGCCTACACCCTGCATGTGACAGGTGTATGATAGGTGCAGTGTTTAAGCACAGCCTCGAGAGTATGCCACTCTGCATTTCATATAGGCTTATTGTATGTGAAAATATATTTAAAGAAATTGTTTGATTGACTTTATGAAAAGATGAAAGTGTTTTAACAAAAGGCACACGATATAGCTAAACAGCCAGCTAACCAAACCCAAGCATGCTTAACTTATCCCTATTGTCTTCTGTCTTACTGCTTCAGCTGCAGAACCTTGACTAACAGTTGAACTGGTATCGCTGGGCTCACTGGGCTGCTCTCACTCCTCTCTGCTGCCAGTGCCTTAAAACTCACTAGGCAGAGGTGACTGACTGGCAACGGCGCCAAAAAAAGGAATTTGTGATTTTAAAATATTTGGTTGCATCAGCCTTAAGGGACCTCATCTCTCTCAGCGTCTCAGCACCACCTTTGTTTGTTTCTCTTTTTATTACTCCACTCCTGGTTATCCACAGAGAGGGGAAAGGGGCGGAGCCCGGGTAAAGTTAGAATGACCTGGACCAAAAGTAATTGGCTGAAAGAGGCTGACCAGTGTAATACCCAACCCACAATCAGCCGGCAGCCCACTCGCCTGAGCCAGTCAGCCGTACTGATGTGTAATCAAAGACGCTTCTCTTTCGGTCTTGTTTTTTATAACTTTGGCATTCTGTTTTAGCAAATGAATGTGAGTGTGAATGGTTGTCTGTCTATGTGTCAGCCCTGCGACGAGTTGCCCACTGTCCAGGGTGTACCCCGCCTAAGGGCCGAAGCCACTGGGATAGGCTCCAGTCACCCGCGACCCCTAATGGGAACAAGCAGAAGAAAATGACTGACTGACTGACTGTTTTAGCAGATGCACTGTTATTGAAGGCACTGAGCACAAAGGCTGGGGTATGGGTTTAAAGGTGTTATTGGGTCAGGCCAGTGTCAAAAAAACTCCAAAACAATGGGCAATCTATCTGTTTTATGAGCCGGTCAGATACGTCGACCCACTGAAGTGCCCGGTCTGCCAGATTCATGGCCGGTCCAGCCTTCGGGTCTGTACGGTAACTATGAAGCTATAGCCTGAAGGTAGTTAGTTTAGCATAAAGACTAGGAGCAGAGGGGAAACAGCTAGCTAATTGCATCACCGTGTGGTTTCCTGGCAACCTCACCATGGTGACAAAACTCTAGCTAGCTTCCCCTTATGCTAAGCTAAACTAACCATCTCCTGTCAATTAATATTAAGCCAGGAGATGGTAGGCATAGTTTAGCATAAAGAGTGGGAGCAAGTGGGAATCAGCTTGCTAGAGTCTTGTCATCATGCGGGAGGTCGCCAGGAAACCGGTGGAGATTGCCCGGCCAAGAAATAGTTTGGCACATACTGTAACCCCCCATAAGTGCTAAGTTGCTAAGCTAACTGGCTGCTGACTGTAGCTTCATATTTAACACAGTAATGGGAGCTGTATCAGTCTTGTCATCTAACCCTCTGCAAGAGAAAGCGAATTAGCGTGTTTCAAAAACTATCCCAAACTGTTCTTTTAAGATGTAGCAGATGGTCATGGCACCAAAGTGCAATGGTGGTCTTCATAATAAACTCTTTAAACCAACAGTTAGGCAGCCATCTTGATACATGACAGGTAGCTTTCAGGTTAACTTTTAGCGTAAATCCAACATCCAGTCATTATTTTATGTAGCAACAGCATTAGGAGGTGACAGGATCCATCTCATAAGCTGTGGTAAGGTTATGATATATCAGAAAAGATCTGCAGGTATTTGGTAAAACTATCTTTGTCAGATCTCAGTGCTGGATGTTGGTTTGACTGCAAGCTCAGTGTGACAGTGGAAGACACCGAGGCAGGATGTTGTAAAGCAGAGATATAACCAGTCACACAGGTTTGTAACCTGCGATGAGCTATTGTACCTGTTGAATTATTGATGTTTCTCTGCTTGTAAGAGGCAGGTGGTGCTACTCATGACAAACTAGTTATTCTTTACAGCTTTTACAGCTTCATTCATTCTTTTTAGGTCGCTTCCTGGTCACTGGTATACCGGCAGGTGGACGGAAAGATCCACAGACCTGCATGAGTGCACACTCACCCAAGTATATGCTTATGCGTGGGCATGCACAGTCATGCACGCTGTATCCCCAGAGTCAGTGTGTCTGTAAATAAGTTGACAGGTAATCCTGTGGTTTCTAATGTTCCTCGAGTCAGCTGGAACAGATTGAATTCCAGGGCTTTTGATCTTGATCGTGTGCTTCTGTGATGATTTGGATTTGAATTTAACATACAATATCTCCACAATCAATATAGGTGTTGCCTGTATGGGTTTGTATGGACTCCAGGATTCCACTTCAGCATTAACAGTCAGGTCCACCAGCCTGCTTCATGTTGGTCCATTGCACTTGGTTATCATGAAATATTGATTCATTCCACACTGGGCTTTTCTCCTGCTTACTCCAGCTCTTTTTATTCTCGGATGCACACAGATGTACAAATGCACATGCATTCTGTCGCAGCATGTTGGAGATTTCAAAAGACCTGCCGCATCACATCACTGTGAAAATCTACTGTAGGGTTCCATATTTACATGAAAGCACAAGGCATACACATATACACAAACACACACCCCGCAAACAGAGTCATCAGAAAGATGATTCCTGCCAAGTGTCATCAGTCATGGTGTTTAGATGGGGAGGTTGGTAGAGCTGAGATAAACCCCTCCTCCTCTCTGTGGAGCCTTCATCCCACAGGTCTGCAGATAGCAGATAAGTCACTATTTCGCTGGTGTTGATTAATATTATACCCTCAACACAGATTCAAACAAACTGATCTGGGAACGATCATGTCCATAAAAGGACTCATCTTACATCTATTCTGAAAATAAGTTACCTGATGTCAAATATATACACCAGCTGATCCAGCCTGTAAAGGTGCTATCCATCTGTCAACTGCAGATAGAAATTACCTGCTATCATTTTCTTCTCCTAGGTCCCTAATTTACAATTTTGTGCTGTCGGCTCAGTTGGTATCACATTGGCAGATATGTCATTTTGAAATGCAGCTCCTAAAATAAATCATCAGTTTTGGCTGAATGAACAGTTATAAAAATGTAGCATATTTTCTCAGCAAAATGTTTGATTTCCTGTATGCGGAGAAGCAACAGTACAGAAAAATGTACAACCCAAAACATGCTGTTTGGGTTTTGAGGATTTCAGTGTGGTTTAGAAATATGAACATGTGCAAATTTGCTTGATTGTAACATTCAACAAACATTTGGACCTTTCATGACTTTTCCTAAAATTCCACAAATAAGCGAAACATCTCCAAAAGTCACAACATTTGTCAGTTGCATTACTGTATTACTGCTACTGAAAATTAAATATAACTTCAGGGCAGTATGACCTGAATATGACAGAAGTTTGACATCTATTAGTCTCACTCTTTCAAGTACACATCCACATACACCCCATAGGTCATGTAGAAGAGAATCACCTCCCATGTTCATATACAGTATAGCTATTATGCATCTGAATGAAACACATTGCAGACAATTGTCTCAATATAACATGATAGAGACAGACAACCATTCACGCTCACGACTTAATTGGTTGGCAATTTTGACCGGCAATTAACCTGACCTGCATGTCTTTGGATTGTGAAGCCGGTGTACCTGGTGTAACCAACCATTCATATATGTTTTAAATATGTTAACCAAGCAATGGATAAACAATTAAATGTCCATTTTTCAATACAAAATACCAAATTATGTACTCAACCACTGCTTTTCAAACACACATATACTCAAGTCCCATGGGTAATTTAAATGCCAAGAGGGTTAAATGCCTGGGAAATCCAAAATACCTTCCTTTTTAAGAGCAACTTCTCTAAATCTCTCTCTGTTTAATCAAGATATCTCAATATATCTCAATTTCTATATATTTAAAGGGGGAGACTGGATGATTAATTTCCATTTATTTGCCATTCACATGTTAGCAGCCAGCTGAAGCAGCCACAGCAGTGCTTTCTGTTCAGAGCCCCCAGCAGGCTCAGCCACTCTTCTGGTCTTCCACTTCTTAAATGTTCTCACAACTAGGTCAGTGGCTGTTTTCATAATGCAGCTCACCTGTGGCTGCTCTACCTGGTGCAGCGCAGATAATTTGGGTAATCCTTCACTCTCCTCCAGGACTGTTCCCGGCTGCCTCAGCTGTGGGAGAGAAAGCTGTCTGTGGTGTTGGAGACATTGGTTCACTGCAGCAGCGCAGCACAGTGTTGTCACAGAGGCTATGTTTATTGATTTTCACTATTTTTAATGACTGACCCCTTTTCTGGAACAGCCCCCTGCACACTGACATCTTTGTAGAGGAACTTTTATCTTCTAGTCTATTGTTTAAGCTGTACCCATTGCATGGGTAAAAAACTAATTTAACACCAGTTTATGAAGAAGATTATTTTAGATGAGTTATCTTTCCATTATATCACTGATTATCAACCACATTAAAGCATTTACTACATGATGAAAATGCCCTAAATGACACCAGTTTGTGAAAACGTGTTAAAGCTGTTAGAAATTGTAAGTTTAACACTTTGGAAAGTTTTGTGAAAGGTTACAAGTGCCAAACATTAAAGTTCAGCTGTGCTGACAGTGCAGACATGGGTTTGTTCTCTCAGTGTGTCACACAGCTCTCCTCACACCTCAGCCATCAAAAACACCCATGAAACAGCAAAGAAGAGGATATAACAATGTCCTCCAGAGTAAGCCTAAGCCTGCCAATTCAACGGGGGAATACCAGCTTTGTGCAAAACTGCTGGAGCTGTGACTTAAACTCCTGAACTTCAGCAGCAACATTGTGATTTCAAACATTTCACCATAACTGACTACAAAACAAGTCTAAGCAAAACATAGCCTGCCCCTCATAGAGGAGTTATTGATTTCTTCTGATAATGGTTTAGGCAGATTAGGTAACAAATAGCAATGTCAAAGTTTTTATTCAGATCTCATCATGGTTTTTTGTCAGGTAGCATAAAACAAACACCACGTTGCAGATTGGCAACACATCTCTCCAACATATACCGGTCGAGTCATTTCTTACTGATGATGTCCATCATATTGGATTTAACAAAACAGCATTTTAACAGTGTTTTATTTCCCATGCATTTTTATGTTTGTTTTAGTGGCTACGCAGTTGTCTCTCTGACCAGCCTTCAATGTGTAGCAAAATAACTGCAACTTTAACCTATTAGGTATTAAAATTGATCTTGACTGACATTTCAAAGATCTCACTTGATATTTCTAAGATGACGTATCGACCAATAAAACCATACATCAGATGGTGAGGAACCTTTTTACATAGTAGAGTATGACAGCTCCTTTTCAGCATAGCATAAAGTGAGTTAAAATTGACTGTGCACCAGAAAAGAGTAGTTCAAAAAGTTTCTCAAACCCGTTCTCATAATTATTTGACAAGATTCCCCAGTAAAAAAAAAGCCTCCATTCTTCCAGTCAAGCATGTTGGTCCTTTGCTAACTTTTGACTATGTTCCGTGTCTGAACGATCTGGATCAATTTTTCCCTCTGAGCAAGCCAAACGAGAGTGCAGTCAGTACTTAGCATTTAAGAAACAAGAGAGCAAGCCTGCCACTCACTTTGCCACCAATTCCCCAGACCCTTCCTTGAGGGTTTATACTGAATGTTGCACTTTTACAGAATTGTGGTTTGTGTATTAATGAGGCAGACATGACAGAAATCACTGAGTTCTGCGATATGGCACAGTACCCTGAGGAATTTACAGGAGCATGAAAGGTACATCTACAGCTGTCTGCACATTGTTATTGATCTATTATGAAATTCAGTTTCCACTTCGGTCTTGATTCATGCCGAGTTGGAGGTTTAAAGTGCATGCTACCGTACATATATACAGTTTGAATATAAAAGTGATACTATAAAATATTATACAGGAGGAGCTCTATCAACCCAGCTAATATTGAATACCATTAACATTGGTTTCTTAATGCTGTCACTAAACCCACAGACCTGTACAAAACCTCCTGCTGGAAATTTGCATCTGCAGCATGTTTGAAGAAGATCTGAATCTGATGTTTTATGGCAGAGTAAGACCTGTAAGGAAGTCAGACTAAAAGCAAGTCTTTGGGTTCAGCATGTTGAACAGCCACAGACGTCTGGTCAGGGACGAGCCACTAAACTTGTTTTCTTGCAGTATGTTTATCAGATGCTGTCACCGCCCCAGTCGACGCTCTCCACTTGTCCACTCACCAGTTAGCGTATGGTTCTAAACAAATGAAAATAAGCCAAGCTATAAACTAAGCATATTCAGCCAACAGAAATAAAATGAGCACTTTTCCACATCTATGTGGCTAAATAAATATTATCACCTGTTAAACATCACATGCTCCACACAGACCAAGTCAAGGATTCATGGACACAAAAACATAATTAAATGTGAACAGCAGAAACATATTTTTCTTACATAAGTGACTTCTAACAGATGAGTCTCACATTCCTTGGCTGATCCATTAATTATGAGTCAATCTGATGATGACTCCTTTATTTGCCACTTGCTTTAGAATCCGGATGCATTCATTATTGCGAAATGTCGCTTTTCATCCTAAAAGAACAAAAAAAGAGACCAAATTAGAAGAGTAGGGGAGGAATAGGTAGTCCTTATTGAATGCTTATGCTGTAATGAAACAGGTCCTTATAGTGGCACATAATCACTTACTGCAGTAGGGAACTTTGGATGGGGAAAAAAATCCATTTCTCTCTCCTGTAACACCTAACGAGTCTGAGGTTGGTTGGTAGGCTATTTAAAATGCGATTTTTTTTTTTTAACTCTGTCCAGCTGTAACCAAAACATTTTTCAGAAAAACTTTGTCAGTATAGATCCACCATTACAGAAAAAAAACACTCACAGACACATAAAGAGAGCGAACAAGATTTCCTCTGCTTTCTACTGAGAGCTGCTCCATTAGCATCGTGACAGCTCTGGGAAAATAAATCAAAAGCTTTTATGGAAAACTTGAAGGTGCACACATTTTACACATCCAGATCAGTTTACTCGTCATGGGGAGCACTACTCGGCCTGTGAAAACTGCTGTAGAAAGTCTTCTTTGAAGACCAAAATCACATCCTCTTTTCACTAATTCACTCCTCCCTTTATAATAGACACTCAGCAGTTTACTCTGTAGTGAGCAGTAAATTGAGGTTTCAGACACTCATGAATCATCACCATTTTGTGTCATCACATCTCTCGTGTGTATAATAGAATAAGTACAATACTAAATTGTTGGAGTGCCCCTTTCTCTATGGCAAGATATCTGCAATTAAAACATTGACCAACAAAACATTTGTAAGATAAGCCATCGCAACAAAGCAACAATTGATGAAATCTTCTCTCAGTTAAACTCTTACAAAAATGATTGCTTAAATATATGTTTGCTTAAAAATATTCTTTGACGTGCAAAAAGCTGCAAAGCTTTAGCTAATACTGTGATATGGGAGGAGAATGTCACACCGTCAGCGTGATTCGGGTGCCACATTTTATATCTGCTCTCTGCCTTTGCCATACGTTAACTCTCCTATCATCCCAGATCCTGCCCCTCCCTCCTGCCCTGTAGTAACCCCTGTGGTCCCACCATTCACATCACCTGTCCTTCCCTGCCTAAGCCTTGTAGTGTATATACACCGGCCCATTCCCATTCACTCCCCATCAGAACGTCTAATGTTCATAATGATATTTTCAGTCAGTCAAGAAGCAATTATTGTGTGGAGAATTCTGGTACATTTTTGTGCCCTTAATGTCCAGAATAGCTTGTCGCTGGGGTGGTACCCTTAAAGGACATAATAGTCAGCTTTCTAACATAATAGAAAGTGTACCCACTGTCAATGGGTACATTGCTTTACTATAGTTTAAAGGTACTTTTATGTCTTGCAGGGTACACAGTTGTACTTTAACTGGCACTATTTGATGGTGGTACAAAAATGGACTAGCACTAGAGGGTACACAATTGTCTCTCCAAAGGGTACCTCCCCAGCGACGAGCATTTATACCCTTTTAAGTACACAGACATACTTCTATTTCTGAGTGTGTACGAGTTAATCTGAACATTTCACTTTACCTGCCCGATTTCTGATTTCTGCTTTTGGTATACTGCGTTGTTGCCGAGAGACAGTTTGCTTTGTTGCGCGTGTTTGTTCCAGAAAGTTTGTTTCATGCTACCTCTTCTAAATAAACACATATCTTCTGCCCTATCCAGGTAGTAAAGAGAGAATCGAGTTTTGCATGATTCATTTTAACTGGCCAGTGGATTCTCTCACCAGCTCTGGATTCCGGATTGATGGGAAACTATACACTATCTAAATTTAAATTCCTTTTTATTGAATAACATTTCTTTACACAATTTGGCTAGTGTTACTTGCATACCCTATTGAAAAATGTATATAGGATAGAAGGTGTGTCATAATGTTTCTCTGATATGAGGTAGATGTAGAGAAACTGGTCTGGTGTCCACCACCATTAAGTAGTTTGTCATCATCTACAATATCTAATTACCATGTTAACGATCCCTGTTTCCTCACAGTGTGAACTGATGTAACCACAGGTTCAAGAAATCTCTATTTAAACACTTTGAAAACACTGAGTGTGATGGAGTGTTATGTGCAGAATCTTGAAGGGTATTGCAATGTTAAGTGATAGATGCCAGCTGACTGTTGATGCATTAGATCCAGAAGTGGAGAGCTGCCCTTGACAGGAGAACAATATGGATGTTATGAGGGATGACACACTTGCCTTTTCATTGAGCACTATAATCATTCACATACTGAAAGGACACAATCTCTTTTATTGCCAAGCCAACAAAATGTGTAACTGACAGGCAGCTCTTTGTTGCTATATCAAATGTTAGTCTTCTGCATTGCTAAACAACAACTGTGTTTTGTGCATAATTGACCTCAATAGGACATATTATCTCACAGCAGGTGGTTTCTTATAAGGTTTCAATGTGAGAGTTGCTCAGGAGCAACAATGGCTGTCTGTGTAATTGCTGCTACGTGGGTGTTATACTGTTGTGTGAGTGCTCAATGTGCCTTTAAACTGCAATATCTACAACACCTAGCAGGAGCACAGACTCTCAGGAAATGTTATGCCATTTTAACAATTAACTGTCATCTCCTAATAGTATATGTGATATTTTCCAGGTGTGGTAAGACTTTGGGACACTTATTTGGAAACACAGACCCAAAATGAAAGATTTTCTAATTTTAAAAACTGTCCAAATGAGATCATATACTCTCTGCTCATAAATCATATCGCCGAATGGATCAGATATTTGGAGTCACAGCTCAAGTGTGAGGTGAAACCAGGAGCTTTCAGGTCGTACAAGGCTTTCTCAGGAGGGCAACTTTCTCCACTTGTTACAGAAGTGGCTGCTGCATCACTCCTGGGTCTAATGGGATTGGCGGTTGCCACACATCCCACATCACTCAAACGTTTTCTATTACCAGGCAGATGTCTGGGAGCAACAACGTTATTGATCTGTAGTGTCTTTGTCTTATTATTCAGCAGGAATCATTTTCATGAGTAAGAAGGCCAGGAGGGTTAAACGCCTGCATGAAAACCTTCAGGGATTCAATTTTCAGCTCTTCAAAATGACTGAAATTCTGAATTTATTTCAAACTATATTATTGGCAGTTTTGAAAATGTTGCATTGGGAGTGCAGACACGTTTGTGTCAGCTACTAAGTAATGGTAACTGGTATATTCTAGCAATTCATTATTAGTTAAAATTCAGAGGCAGAAAACGTGTCAACTGACAATTTAAAATCAAATCACAATTTCAAACTTGGTGGAACCGAGACTGAGTTAGAGCCAAAGCAATAATGTTGAATTACATTATAAAACTACAAATCTCTTCAATACCTGAATGCTTTTCCAACTTGCTGTTACACCCAAATATAGGCTATCATTCCTTAATTTTATATTTTGAATTTTTAATTGATCCGGCATACATTCCCTTAAGATTCAAAATGAAAAAATTATACCTAATTGGCATACAATCATTACCAAAGTGAAGTTAACTGGTTGACCAAATGTTTGAACATAATGCTGAAGTGCATTCCTATGGCCCTTTGTTGAAGTTGTTAAATAAAGAAAATTCTAAAAAGTTTCTAAACTTTCTCAACGTATGTAAAAACACTTAACATGCTAACTAACAAGACTAAGAGTCTACAGGCATTCTAGAGGCTCGGTGATGCTGTACTTACTTGCTGTACATGCTCACAATGACAGTGTTAACATGCTGATGTTTAACAGGTGTGTTTAACATCTTAGTTTTGTGCTTTAGCACGCTAACATTTGCTAATTAGGTCAAAACTCAAAGCACAACTGAGGCTGATGGGAATGTCATAAGCTTTTCGGTTATTGAATTTTTTCTCAATGGACATTGAATATCTGTTGCAGATTTCAAGGCAATCCATCCAGTTAAGATATTTCGCTCGAAACAAAAAATGTCAACCTGAAGGTGGTGCTAGAGGAAAAGTCATTAGGATTTATCATCGGAGGACCACGAATGCCTGTTTAAAAAAGGAAGAACAATGAATGGCAGTCCATCCAATAGTTAAGATATTTCAGTCCGGACCAAAGTGGTGGACTGACTGACTGACATACCAACATTACCATTGCTAGCATGGCTAAGAAACACTACTCTTAGTTTCTAAAGAAAACAGTGACAGTTACTATGCCAACTAAAAAGTAGTACTATCAATAGGAACACATTACTTGGAAAAGAACATTTCCTCAGCCCTCAGAAGTTGCCCCTTGACAGCAGCCCGATTAAATCCTACTAATATGAAAAGCAACAGGCAGTCTTAAGCACACACACGTTTATTGGAAACTCCCTACACAAGAGTGCAACACAACTGATGCAGAAAAGCACAACACACACTTAGAACAGAGTTACATTCACACACACATTCAACTGCCTCAGTAGCACTGTACAATCTGACAGCAGGTCCGCTGAAGCATAAATTCATTGATCTGAACTTGGGATAGCTCATTCAAACATCTGCTGCCGCATAATGCAAGACTGTTCATTTGCATACAATGAGGAATAATGTAGTAATACCTATGTTCTGATTACAGGGAGGACATTTTTCACCTTGATTTGTGCCCAATGATGTGTCGATTCCAAGTGAGGCAAATCAGAGTTCCCGTAACAGCAACAAACGTAAGCTCCAACGATCACACTTTGAGAAGGTACATTAGGCTCCTTTGTTTTCTTCATGGACACATTTCACACAGCTGCAGTCCTTTATTGTACATAAAGTATATAAACAGCAAAACACAGCTCAAAGAGTTCTCAAGGCCAGACATGCTTATTCATAGAAAACAGTCTTTTACAAATGGAACTGGCATGCCATGAACAAAGATTCTTAAGTCTTACACTCTTTTTTTCTTCAGACATCTATTCATTATAATTGATAATATTTCATTATTCTTCAATATTTTTTTCTATACTTTTATCCCATCACTCGCTAGGAAGGTGAAATGCTAAAAAAAAAAAATTCAAGCGAGTATCAAGCACTGGTTGCCATTTGAAAAAAAGAAATATGTATTATAATAATTGTTTTCTTTTTCTGTAGAAAATTATTGAAATTTCATTTCAAAATGACCCATCCACTGTTTGAAAAAAGGGACACCTACTGCTACAAAACTATCTATAGCACCAAATTAAAACAAATCATGGAATGATTTGAAGGGAAGTGGGAAACTTAAGTCCTTTGTTGATAAAGCGAAAATACTCTCACAGACATGACTTCTGAACAACATTTTTTTTCCACTATACACTGTACCATCTAATAGGAGAAAACTAAATGACAAAGTACAAACAATCAGGCTGCCATGTCAGGCGAATGCAAGTCTATAGAACATAATGAATCTGTGTCACAATCATTTTGTCCCCAAATCTGCCTCAAGATGTCAAAATCTCACTGTAACAGATCTCCAGGCCTGCGCTGAAAGACTCTGTGGAACCAGCGAGAAGGTTACAAGCTCCTCTCCAGTCAACTCTGAGTCTCGTCAAGTCCCGTCACATCAAGTCTGATGTGCTGAGTCGAGCACCTTTTAGCTCCTGGTGAAAGGTTTGTATTGCATCAGTGTGGGATAGGCCTTGCCAAGACTTGCACACACACACACACACACACACACACACACACACACACAGTTTAAAGAAGCTGCCAATGGGTTGATAGAGGCTTGATTGTGGCCGATTTGAGTAAACGATGTTTAAAAGAATTTTGAACAGAGAGGAGTTTTCCTCGTCTATTCGTGTCTAACAAGCCCAATTTTGTCCATAATTAAGCAAACAGTAGTTGAAGGTTCTGCTGTTTTAGATGTTGCTTTCTACAGAAAACCGTGTGGTCTTTTGACAGTGGAGACAGACAAATGTACAAATAGGCTTGACTGACATACTGACAAGATAATAAAATTACAAAATAACCGTATACATTTGGCTTGCTGCTCATTTCATATCATGCTGTTTTGATTTGCTTTCCCCTGTTTTTCACCCTTTCACTGTTTAATGCAAATACAGTCTATAGTCTTTGCCTTTCTATGTAGCTTGGTTGGGTTAGAGGTAAACTGAGATTGCACCTTCCCATTAATGTCACAGCAATGGCAAAAAAAGACACAGTAACCAAGGCAACACAATTATCCATAATTTCTAACAAAACTTGTAAGAGGCTACAAATTGCTCAGTTGATGATAGGGAACCAGTAATCTGCCTATGTGTCATCTCTGTAATAAAGAATCACAGGGTGTATACAACCCAGGCAGAAAAAAGCTACAAATCTTTGGTGTCTTCTTTGTTTCAACATGCTGCCCCTAAATTAAGGCTGGAAATATAAATAAATAATGGTACATTAACGGATGAATAATACATCAAATTCGCTGTCATGGGGTCATCTTCTGAATGCTAGATTGTCTATTTGTGGGGCTACAGTGGGCTGAAAGCTATTTGCAATGCTTGGGCCGTCTGTGGGGCACCTCATATAGTCCTAATGTGCTCATAAGCAGCATTGGCTGACCTCCCTTAATGAGGATTAATGCAGGATCAGATTGGAGCTTTTGCCTTTCCAGACACACTTCCACCACGCCATTCCCATCTGCCTGTTATTGATTGCAACCATTGAGCTACAATTTGGGTCCATGTCCCCGTGCAACCTCTGGGAACATGTGTTAACTGCAGGGTTTGTGAAAAATAAAGTTGGATGAGGAAGAGAAATGGGGAAGGGGTGATATGCAGGATTGCACTGGAAAATCATACAAGCCCCAAATAATGGGTGATTTGAGAAGAGTTATGTTGGGGAACATTGAATATTGTCCTTGCCATGGACCAGTGCGTTTCTCCAAGAGTGTATTGGTTCTATATGTATCATTATTTTGCTATGGACAACCAAAAAGTATTAAAAGCAGAGGAGGTATAAATCTAGAGAAGTGGCCCATGTCCTTAAGTTAACCCAACACATTGGTGCCCTCTGAAAATGCAGCGTGCATATAAAATGTCTACAACTAAAACATACAGAATTTAATTGGATTTCTGGCACTAGTTGCTATAGTATAATATATAATATATCACATATGTATATAATATATCACATAATTTGTTTTCTAGTTTGAAATATACAATATTCTAATAGTTTAACTGGTTTGATTTCCTGATTTATTTGCTGTGACATTTCATGGGATTTTTCAGGGGGGTGTCCCCAACTTGCTGTCCCAATCCTTTAACAGCCGGACATTAAATATACTCCAGCATAAAACAACCTGCCATCCACATTTCTCATTAAGCAAAAACATTCCAGCAAAAACTGGCAATATTTTCATCTTCCTTCACAGCCATTAGTGAGACTCGTTTCCTCAGGTTTTCAACAAGTTTTTCCCTCTTCCCTCTCAGCGGTGATGTCCCATATTCATACGTTCCTCTCATACATCACATCTAAATATAGACTTTCATGGCTGCTGAGCAAGAACCAGATATAAAAAAATGGAACACAAAATAATGTAGGTGTCACCAAAACAGGGTGTAACCATATGGAGATGGGTGAGGTGTAATAGTGTCCACTGGAATGTATACAAGTGCCAGTCAGTCACTGGGAATGGAGAGGTTGGCTCAATGGCTTGGTCAGGGTGTTGGGGGGAGTCTCAGTGGTGGCCACTAGTCATACTGGCCCTTCAGTCAAGCTCTCCAGAGGAAGGGTGGTGGCATTGTCAGTGGGCTGCGGGTCGTCCTGGGGATGTGATGGCGTGTGGGCTGCCGCAGCCAGGCTGGCATAAGGCAGGTGGCAATCCATGTGCAGAAAGGGTGGGTAGTGCTGGCGATAGCAGATGTATGCAAACAGCAAGCCGATCACTCCTCCAACAAAAGCGTCTGCAAAGTCACAAAAACACATATATTTTAAGGTATGCATCTATAGTTCATTTTAGCAAGTGTGGAGGAAGAAAACTAGCACCTGCTCTTAGAATGGGCACAATCAATTAGGCCTTACTGTATGTGCAATAGTGTTCCAGTGAGTATTCTTCGCGCCTGGCTAGTTTAGAGGGTGATGAAAGTAAACTGAAAAGCAAAGCGATGAATCTGTTCTACTGAACGCTGGGCTTACTTGCCTCTGAACAGGCCGTCTCTGTCACTTTGTCATCTATACAGTTTTGTATTATACCTGGCCCCCTTTAAGCCATAATCCATCATATAATATCACACTGCCTTGTTGAATATTAATAAGCCTATATTGCTGGGTATAGATCAAAATGACATGGCCAGCTGGTGGCTGAAGCAGCTGAAGTAAAGGATTCCATAATATCAAAATTATATTTCTCCATAGGTCTCACCAAACTCCCTTTATTTTCCCCGTCTAGGTGAAAATGAAGTGTAATATAACATCGATTTCCGCCATTCAGACGCTGTACAATGCATGAGCTTGCTCTGTGAATGTTTCATCAACTCCTGTCAACTGAATTTAATTGACTGTGACCTGATGCAATATATTAGTTTGGTGGCCTCATTGAGACAATGATTGGAAGCCCAGCGTTCCCCCCTCGAGGACAGAGCGCACCTCCAAAGTGCAATGGGATGGGGAGAATATTAGTATCCATCAAGCATGGCTCAACAGCCAGGCTAATGGTGGCTCCCAGCTTGTGTTTACACTGAGTGCAGATTGGGGCCCCTCAAGTTTAATGGGCTGCACATTTGCTTCTTACTTACAGTCTGCTGGGGAGAGGGAGGAGTATGTGTAGAGCTAAGAAACACTAAGAGGACTCAGAGAGTGGTTGGCTTGCCTGTGACTACTGTATGTGTAGTGCTTTTGATGTAAATAAATTCTGGTTGTTAAAAGACTTGTCTGTTTTCTAGCTGCCCTGCTCCCCAGCAACATATGGCTTTCTAAAACTAATTAACACCACATGACAGAGCTGTCATCATATTACCACATATTCCCTACCACACCCCACCCACATATGCATTTCCTTCTTTCTGTCCCTCCAAGTCTCCCTCAAGTCCCTTCAGAACAGATCTGAAAAACTAAAGCTTGTAATTATAATTTGATTCCCAGGCTGGTGAATTAAATGCTACCTCACTGTCATCTGAGGCATTATGCTATAGCTGACAGGAAACAGCCTTGTAAGACACAATTTTCAGTCTAGTGGGCAAATAAGCAAGCTGGCCAGCCTGATCTACTGTACATTTTTATGTTCTTTAGCCTTTCCTCAATTCGTCAGCCATGCTGATGAAAATGTGATTACAGCAGTAGCTGACTGAAATGAGCATCACCCAGTTTGCCTTATAAATTATTTGAATAATAATTATAAAAGTGCCTTGAGCCAGGTGTGATTGAAACAGACTTCAGCACAGCAATCTTTCCCAGGCTGACACAAGCTAATTTAACACTATGTAAGTTAAGAAGACACAGCATTTATTTGACAGTAAATTTTCATTAATGCAGGAAAATCATATTCATGTGTCCTGAGTCTGAGCTGATAGGAGGACCTTGCCAGTGGTGTTTGTAGTCGCAGGTCCGGGACAATGCAATCATCATAGCGCTGTAGAGAGGCAGCACCATGGCACAGAGACGCCAGCTACGCCCCCGACCCTGATCCGTAAAACACTGCAGCTTGCCCGCCAGGTAGAAGGAGGTGAAGCCAAGACCGGAGAATGCAACTAGCGGGCAGGGAAGTGGGCAGGCAAAGAGAAAGAAGAGAAGGGGGTCAAGATTGAACATTATAAAACATGCATGTGGCATCAGTGTGCATCTCTGTACACAGGACAAAATTTGATTCTTAATGACTGGTTTCTACGCAAACTCTGCCTGACAAAAAGAGGAGAGGAGGCTATATCAGTCCCAAATTACACCACATCTCAAGTTTAGTGTAGAGCTAAGGTATTTATACATAGGTGATGCAAAATATTACTCAGCAGCTCTTCTCTGCAGAGCTTGAGGTCACAGCGAAAGCCACAACTCTGTAAAAGAAACAAGTGAGAAACATGTGACTGAGCTGCTGGTCATGCAGCGCTGAAGGGGGTCTGTGTCTTACTAAATGGTGGTTAGTGTAAGCGCAACACTGGCAATCTAATTGTACGAATTAAAGGTTGTGTGATGGAGCCGTAAAAGGTGGTGCTTGGACAGGGCCATTAGTTTACTGCTGCAGCAAGCCAAACAGCACCCATCAGCTGCCCATTTGTCACTCAAACCGCACACTGGCCAAGAACACTAAGCACGCCAGGACACATGTGTAGCCTGTAGAGAGAGGGGAAGGTTGATGGGAAGAAAGGGCAGCGGCAGAAAGTCCAGCTGTCTCAGTGGCTGTCCTGCTGTAAGGGAGAAGGAGTTGGCTCCATTAACAAGTCAGCATTTTCCATTAGGCAATTTAGACCAGTATATTGGAGGGCTGGTGTAGGCTGATATTGGGTTTTTATTAAAAAATAGTTATACAGTGTCACACACCTTGGAAATGATGGATTTAATGTAGTAGCCTATGCTTGATTGCATTTCTACTTTAAAATTGACTCCTATATTGAACACTTTAAATCTAATGTGGTATTTTGATTGGATTACAAAAAGGAATGCATGGTGTACTGTATGTTTACTTGTTGCTACTCAGCTCCATGTAAGTCCATGTGGGTTAAATGTGGGCAACAGGGGCAACAGCGGCTTGGAAAGTAAGCTGCGGCAAACTGTGTAGGCCCCATAAATGCAGGAATTATGTTCCTGGGAGGATACATGTAAATGTTTCTGCTTATCTACACAGAGATGGTGTTTTGGGTAACTATACAGTAAGTTGTAGCTCTGGATGAAAAGGTAGGGGATCATTTGGATTCATACTCCAGGGACCTTGAATATTTGTAGCAAATTCCAAGGAAATCCATCCAATAGGTGTTAAGATATTTACTCAAAACCAAAAATGTCAACCTGATGTTACCAAAGTCAGCAGGGGTGACCATGAATGTCTATACAAAGGTTCATGGCAATCCATCCAATAGTTGTTGAGATAGTTTTATTCTAGAGCAAAGTGGTGACAGAAAGAAAATTGCCACCCATAGAGCCAAAATTGTAACAGTGGCTAAAAAAGTACACCAACATCTCTGAACGACACTCATACAGTTAACATGTCCTAGAACCGGCTACATCTGACGTTAATCAAATGGAACCCCAGTGGCAAGCTCATATTGCTGACTGTATGGTCCTTTGGCTGGTCTCACCTAGTAGAAACCATATGGCTTTTTAGGTGGTGAGATTAAATTTGGCCAAAGGGCCCCTTTTAATAGCTTAAGCTTAAAAGTGGACCAGTAGTTGATAGCCTTTTGGAAATTGAATTCACCAAGGGATAGATTAATCAAGTATATAAATTTAGCCAGTTAAATCCATCCATATGGAGAGCAGGGGAAATATGAATATGCTAAAAAAATGAATGGTATGTAAAATCCTGCACATAGAAACCATCACCACCCACAAAGTGTGCCACATGGGTTTAACAGACAACAATACATTATTTTCATACTTTCTGGCTCAGTTCATCAGTCCAGTTCTTCTGTTTAGAGGTCATGAACAAGCCATCTTTCTCAGCCACAGCATCCCTCAATGACCATCCATTTCACTTCTGGATAACCTCTCCACATTTCCAATCACACACCAGCTCACACCATTCATTTTAATAGCTCTAACCATATACGTAAGCTGACTACATTTCTCATTTGGATAGACAGAACTAAATTATCCATGAACCAGTGCCTCAGTCTACTGACTAAACAACAGTTTTACATGAGAAAATCACACATTTCCCAAATACCTGGTCTCCTGTCTTAACGTTTCTCTGGAGCTTATTCACTGATTAACTGCCATTTTGTAACAGAGATAAAACATAGATTTCTTTAGCGAAAAGTGCAATATAATCTGTATTATTTGAATGTTATAATACATTGCTTGTTGTGGTTAATTCTTTCTTTCTTCTCTTGTTCTGTATTGTTAATCAAATTCACCTCCCAAATTCCATTTCTTTGTGAAGACACTACACAAAACAAAGCTTGGGATCCGGCAGAGACCCAGTTTATCGCTCTTACTTGTTATCATTTATTCACCCACGGTCACAGTTTCAAGGTAGACCATTTCAAATCTACAGCACAGGCTCCCTAATTTGTCTGTCTTTGGACTGGAGGAAACCACAGAAGCAAAAAAAGACTAAAGCTTGAAAAAGGTGTATGTATCTCACATACAGTAAATACCAGCAACTGTATTTGCTGCTTCAGTTATTAGTATCAGGTCATTTTTGGTTATTATTTTGGAGTCTGAAAACAACAACTGTATATGAATTGAATTGTTGTTTTAGAATTGTAACACAGATATGCAGAGATTTGCCAATTAAATTACTAAAGGTATCATAAGAAAAAATGGTTCATTGTAGCAGTAAACACGCATGCGTTATTTCCATACTGCATGCAAGCAATATGTTTGCAGACACAGTGAGTCAAGAAAGAGCTTGAGGATTACAGTAATAAAAATGCTTTGGTGATGTGCATAATACATGAGTGGGGACAGCAAGTATGTGTCCCTCATACGCGTATACAAACACAGACACACAAACACATTTCCGTAAAATTAGCATAGTTTATTAAGCCAATATATGTGCAGACAGTCTGAATACTCGGTGTACCCAGTAACCACAGAAGGATGCCCCCCAGGAGGCTGCAGCAGTCCCCGAAAGGCCAGAGGACAGAGAGGAGGCCAACAAAGTGGAAAGCATCTTGGTAATGAATCTGCTTCATGCATTTAAAAAGCCTTGAAGAGTAATTCCCCTGAGACACAACAAGGATGCCTAATGAGAGTGATGAGAGCAGTGAGATTGCTTTTTTCATCTTCAAACAAGCACAAGGTTTGTTCAGAGGTTGCAAGTGAAGGAGAACCAAATCTGTGCATGCACTTTTTAGAAGCAGATGGGCGGGATTTCTGTAAACATGGCAGAATTGAGACATACCAGTGACAAAAATTTGGAAAGATGGCAGGAAAAAAGGAAGATATCAATTTTACTTTTAGAACAACATCAGCAGTAATTAAATGCGTATGTAGGGATATTATAAAAGGGTGAGTATTAAAAACAATATCATTCCTCTATCTGACAGTGAAGGCACTTTAACTGTATTAACTGTCATACTGAGTATCATAAATGTCATAAGCATAACTAGCTTTGAGGAAGTAAGATACACTACTTCCTTGGAGTTTTTATTTGTATTTTGGGAAAACAATGATTGTTGAGAACAGCATAGGTTTCAATGAACATTGTCATTTTTTGTCCACTGTGATAGCTTGTTACCATATCTTGTCCTGTGATTGGAGAGTGATATTCATTAAATTAGCCAATTAGCCTAGTTTCATTACATTATGGTATCAGGAGGGAATGTTTTCATACTTATGAGATACTGACTGTATGTCTTTCTAATGTACATCGCCACTTATGTGGCGTTTTTTAATCTACATAGGGAGCAGGTCCCCTTCCACGGAGTTCGCCATGTTGCATGTCATATTTCTACAGGACCTAAAACAAAGACTTCTAAATGAGATGAGGTGTGAAGCGTGAAGGTGTGGATGGTAAGAAAAGCAGTACCGCAGACTGTGTGTTAACAGAAGGAGATCACAGTTAGGAGCTGTACTGTTGACGCTGGTATGGTTTTAGACAAGTGAACCCATGGAGGACGCATTTTAAAGCAGATAAGCATTCCTTCAAACTACAGGGTTTGGCTGTAGATTCAAACAGTGGAGTCATGCTCTGGTCAAAGTCTCTGCTAAGTCTAATAATTTTGGTAATTTCAGTCTTTCTACCTTTCTCCCCGTTATTTCTGTTAACTTATCTATCATTGAACTACCTGACCACACAGACACAAGCTGTCTAACCAATCACTGACAGTAGCAGCCGTCTCCCTTCGCTCTCATTTCTGTTTTGACCTCTGACCCCTGCAGGGACCAGTGTGACACCCATGTGCCTCTCGTCAGAAGCGATGCATATTAACCAACCACTTAGGCACTGAATCTTGTTTCACCCATTAACATACAAAAGCCCAACAGGAAGTCATTATAAGCACTGTATAATTGCTGCTGCACTCCTACACACACTGTTCCTCAACCTCTTTGGACACTCCAGACAGACTGACGTATGCCTGAGTGAGTTATAGTAAATATATTTGAGAACACACTTGGCAGAATTGCAAGTCTCTCTTCCATTCCAAGCTATGGTTTATTTAATATAGAGAGTTGTGTGTAAGTGAAAGAAACAATGTAGAGATTAAAAGATGGGATTAGGTCCGTCTCACAGGATTCAATTTTTTTTGTTAAGTGCATAGTAATTGATCATATCTAATGGCTTAATATGCACAAGGGGAGATGGGGAGATGAATATGAATAAGAATATCACTATTGATAACTAATGCTTAAGAACCTTCTTGCTTTGCCGCTGTGTATATTGGTGCAGTGGGTTCAGGGGAGTTAGTATTTATCAGTTTGTTGTTGTATTTCTGGGACCTGTCTCCTCCAATTTCTGTTACTCTGTTACTTTGCTTTGAGGTGAAGAAAATAAATCAAATCACAGAGAACCTGAGCGGCTTTAAAAACTTTGAAATGCAATAACAGTTTGTGTGCTTTAAAAAATAGCTGTCATCAAACACTGAAGCCTAGTGTATATTTATATTTTTGTCCTGGCTGATTCTGATGGATTAGTTTGGGTTTTATTTTTACCATGCAGATTATCTAGCAGCCTTTTGGGAGAGGTAAGAGTTTCTGAATGCAAAACTGTTTATTTTACCTATAGTCTGTGTCTCAAGCTTCATACCAGCCAGAAGTAATGTTGCATTACATCCGGGTGCCACTTTGAGTATAGCATCATGCCATCTGTCTGGCTCTATTGCGTGTTCATTGCCACATTCGTCTGGGTAAAAGCTCTGTAACTTATGCGTGGTCCAACAAACATTGTCCTGGTGAAATGGGACACAGACAGGAAATTGGATTCCTTCTGCTCTCTAGATGTGCTGGCATATGGGTGCTCCCTGTGTCCCCGTTGCACGGTTCTCTCAATCACTTTCGCACTCACACCGCAACAACATAAGGCTATTAGAGCTGTCGCGCAGATGAATGTAATCCATACACAGTGCTGCAGTGAATCACAGAGCAATGTCCCTCTCTGCCATTTCTAATGGGACTCAGCCAGCACTTCAAAGCATTTCTTTCTTAAAGCAGTTGTCTGAGAAGCTGTAAATGTGCAACTTTAATATTAAATAGATGATGCGGCGCGGTGTGGCTGTGGCCTGGCGGCAGAGTGGGTCATCCACCAATCGGAAGGTCAGGGGTTCGATCCCGGCTTCCCCCAGTTGGTGTCGAAGTATCCTTGAGCAAGATACTGAACCCCAAATTGCTCCCGAAGCTGCGCCTTCGGTATGTGAGTGTGTAAGTCGCTTTGGCTAAAAGCGTCCGGTAAATGACTAAATGTAAATGTAAATGATGCTAAAACGTCAAGTTGAAATCAGACTGGACCATGAAATGACAGCCGTCTTTAACGCCAAAGAAAAAAATTCACTATCTATGCCATCATATAAACCATTATGGTATCTTGCTGTGTTATTGTAACACACAAAGACCACTTAATCCCATGTTTAATTTCAAGTATTTTATAGATTAGTTTAAGGCAGTCACACTCACAGCAGGATGGCAATTAAACACATTCACAAACCATTTCACAAGCATTGTGTTTCTTACACACACATACGCACCTCTCAAGAATACTTCTTCCTGAGCTCACATGTAATATTTTCTTTTTAATTGGAATTTGAAATAAGAAAAATATGAGTTGAAGTTATCATTGGGCTTTGGGGCTTTCAAGGATTTTCCCTCCTTTTGTGTGAATGTGCTTCTAGAGTGAAAGAATTTTGAACAAAAGCAAACAATATAAATATCAAACATGCCACAGTCGGGACACAGCTCACTGCACGATATAAAGATATATTTTTCATTTTGCATAATAGATAGCAGGAGGTTCAGTGCAATTCCAGTGCAAGTATTTTACTGTTGGTGGACTTCTCTGAGGCACACAGCCGCTAGAGCAAGAGAGAACAGAAACTTCAAAGCCATACAGTCACAAGTATTTGTTCTGCTCAAATAGCGACGAGGCAATTAAGTGATGTTTTCAAAGATGTATCTTCCTAAATGCAGTCTTTACACGCCTAATGCACCATATAATGCTGAGGTTTTATTCAACATCTGTGCGGCACACGGCAAACACTCCATGCCCACCACTTACAATTCATCAGCTGGACAACAGAAAAACATGTGAATTATTTAACACGCGCCTGAAGTGAAAAAAAACTTGGAAAGCGCTATGGTGGAAAAGAAGTCCAGTGTCCCAAGTTGGTCTGCACAGCTGAACACAGCAGGAAGTCAGGTGAAGCTGAAACAGTATTCAATTACCTTTGAAGAGAGGCAGCAACAAGATCATCACTTTGAAATGTGAAGTAAAAACCTTGTACACACCCAGTCAGCAGACATGGAGATTTTCTACTTGCTGAAATGTTTCTCAGAGCATCAAGATCAAACTGAGTGAATAGCTTCAGTTATATGCAGTTTTAATGGCTCAGTAATCTGCTTGGACTGATTACTGGTACTCACAGGAGGAATGGCTGCTGGGGAAGCTCTTGCGTCCCTCGGAGACTAGATCTGGCTCCCCGGTGCACAGCATCTTCGCATTCACTTGTCCATCGGGGAAACAACGCTGGAAATAATCGGGCCTGGGTCTGAAAATCAAACACAACCCAAAACGATGGTTTCTGTGTCGTTGGTAGAAAGAATTCCGTTTACATGTCAAACAAATCATTTGGCCACAAATCTAGTAGGTCAAAGCTGAAACATTTGATCGTCAGAGCCTACAGCTTAACATTCAGCATCACTGACAGAGCCTATAAAAAGCTTCAGTTCGTTTAGCATACCTGCCAACAATCAACTTGATAGTATTTGTGAAGACTCCATTCAGGGCGAGAGCCAGGGACACAGCTGGAGTAGGAAGATTCACACACACAGTCAAAAATGAACATCTTACAGAGGTTTAGGTTGAAACAGGTGATACAAAAGAGACTGACACAGCATTTTGGGTGTAGGTAACATTCATAGAAACAGTGATGCTGTAGTAAGAAAATTAATTTTTACTATCCGTGCAATACAGATTGTGGCAGCTTGCACCCTCTTCTGACATAATGCACAAAATAAAAAAGCCAATTAGGTTCACGGGAATTTCCCCTGCAGCTGGACAGATGGTTGTCAGGATTTATGTGCGAAGCCTATCTCGTAATTTTTAAGCAGCAACAGTAGCAACCAGGTTTCAAACCCAGTGCAAGCTTTACAAATGCAGACACATAGATTCTTTCACATAGAAACAAATAAAAGCATATGTGGGTGGAAATTAAGGTTTTCAGTTATTTGGTCATCAACCAAAGTGTTGAACAAATTGAAATTCTATCCTGCATGGCTTAGATGGATAACCAGTCATTAGCAGTTACCCTCTGGGCACCATGAATGTCTGTGCAAGATTTCATGGCAATTCATGCAACAGTTGTTGAGATATTTCATTCTGGACCAAAGTTGTGGACCGTCGGACCGACAGACATACTGACATTGCCCCCCATAGAGCCATGCTCGTCACAAAATGTATGAAAAGCTGTACACACTGTATATTTTAATACTGGCAAGTATCTATCAGGTATTCATTGGGAGAAAAAAGTATCCCAACATGGCAAAATGATTACACCTACTTAGACCCTATCTGACTGTGAAGCAATTACTGCTTCAGCTCCATTTTCGTAATGAGAAAGCGGAGGGCTGTTAGTTGACAGGTAGCCATAGCATTGTTACTGTACATTTACTTAATTAGCTATGAAGCAAATCACTGGGGCTCATCATTAGCCGGAGTTCCTGCCCACAAGGGTTAATCCCAGCAGTCTGCAGGTCAATTGAATTCAACCCACGTCCCCAGGGCTCGAATGTATTATCTTACTGAGCTGCTGAGAGGAGCACAGTGTCAATGTTATTTAACAGCTTGTTAATTTGGGCAAACTCTGTGCAGATCAGATGAAAGCCCAAAATGAGACATGTTCTGTTTGACCAGTTGAAAACTGGGACATTAAATTGCAATGTGTTTCCTTTTGTCAGATCCCTCTTTGTATGAGGAGGCCTAGCACTTACTGTATAAAACTATTGCTCCAGCTGCATTCTCTCATAGTCTTGCTTGGGATGTTTGCTGATTGTCAAAAAAAATAAAAATTCCATTTCTGGCCCAAAGCGACACAGTTTTGGAAGTCCATTTATTTTTGCACTTTTCGCCTGTTTGTTAAACTCCTGGCACCACATGAGCCAGTTTCTGCCGAGTTAGCTGGAGTAGCATAACTGATCAAAGTCATAAAGGAGACATCCTCAACCCGACCTTGTAGGATATTTGGGATGCTGGTATATTGTGATGTGGCATACTGTATCTTTGTGCCTTGCAACTTTGTGCCTCCAGTTTAGCCTGGACCTGCCTCGCATACTGTATGCTACTTTTACAGGGTATGAGAGGAATCTGATGCGATTGGCCTTTCTCAAAGCTCGCCACAGGTGCACCTGCTCATACTGCATTCCTCCTCCTAATAGTGTAGTCAACCTGCCCAAGTCTCTTTGGATGTGCTGGGTCTGTGCTGTATTAGGACTGTGCTTGTGCCTCTGGTCACCAAAACTGACACTCACATGCCCTTTCTATCAGAGTTTGCACTAGTGATTGAACTAGGGCACTGTTTCAGTAAATGTGTGACCTATTGGGTAAAGACAGTGTTGCTGCCATCACTTTACCAAAGTCCATCGCGGAGCCTATAAGCGACCAATCTGATTTGTTGTTGAGGCAAATTTGAACAAAATCTCTGTGTGTCAAAAGAATTGCCAGTGACATCCTAAAGAATCTTCTAGTGTCTAAATCTTTGCAATAGTTTCCTGATATTTGATATTCATTAACAAAACAGGATGGCCCATTAGTGTAGTACTGAACATAATGTGATGGTTAAAGCTTTGACTCATTAAACCAAATTTGCAGGGACCACACAAATTGAAAATGCTCTCATTGTCTCAGTAACAGGAAGATTACTCCCTCTGCACACACCAAACAACAATGCCCCTGCATGCTATGAGATCTCACATTTAGATGATGAATAATATCCTTCATGCTGTGAAACCAAAATTAAAAATAATCACGGCAGAATCATCTCTGTGTCATTCTCAGAGTGTAGTCTTTTGGAAAATACAATCAAAACTTACAAAATGGCTTCATTATATCTTGACTGATAGATAATCACACAATTAAGCTGCAGGAGCATGGGAATGATAAAGGGTTATTAGAAAACTCAAAAATAAAAAGGGAACACTGTGTTCTTTGTACTCCCCAAAAACATAAAGATGGGATGTGATAGCAGAATGCACTGTATCAAACAATAAATGCACAATATTAGCAAGTCCCATTGGTATTACAAGGGTGAAAATCTAATTCAAACCCTTAATTTATTCCAGCTCAATTATATCTGATTTTGATTCATGAATTCAGAATTAGAGGACCCTCAGGGACAACTTTGAACTTAATAAATTAGCTGGAATATAGGGGCAGCTGCCTTTTTTTTAATTTTAGCTTGGTATGAAAAATAAATAGGTCTGCAGGTAGTTAAAAATAAGCTACTTAAAGACAGCCAACCCAGCTGAAAAACACTTTCATGATCTTTCTTTCTTTCTCATTAGGTCTAGAGGTAGCATTGGTTCAAAGCGACGTTCAAGACTATGATCATGTAGAAACTTGTCAGAATAATGGGCTCCGTTTTATTCTTTGTTCTTCGGAATGATGTTTTCCTGTACGGCTATAAAGCATGGTAGAAGTGCTTCTATGCAGGCGGTAATGGGCCTGTTAAGTTCAACGCATCATTGTAATCTGCCCACTGATGCACTGAGCCACCTTCTCTCCACCCAATTCATCTCTGTGTGTCTCTTTAATTGGATTGGTGTTCAACTTTCTTAATACGCTCTGATGTTCCAAAACCTCTGCAGGCCTCTTGACCCAGGGGGAAAGGGGGAGATGTCATTCAAGAGTTAAAGAATTAGCATGAAATTTTAAATGGGTGTAAATACTCATGCAATTAAGATGAACTTCTGTGGTATCATACTGACTGTAACATTAGGTCCCAGAGTTGAAAGATCTGCACCGCTAAGCATTCTAAAATACTTCTAGGTGATCAAATTAGCCCTCTACCTTCCAGGTAGAGCGTGGGGAAAGAGGCTTTTTTGTAGTTACTTGAAAAACTCCAACAAATGCAGCATGTGCAGCAGCTATAATAAATATGCTGTCATTTTAAGACCTTTCATGGGCTAGATTGTGACTAATAGGATGTAATTGGCTCCACGTACCTAAACATGCCTCTTTGATCTCTGTCTTGTCCGTCCTCTGAATTATCTTCACCACAAATATCACCGCCAGTGGGGTAAGGAATGAAATTGCCTGTGAGGAAATAAAGACAAAAAATGGAGAGTTGTTTTGACATTAGAGATGCGCTGCAGCATTCCACGGGGCCTGTTTTGCAGGTTAATCGTATAATTACTTTTGCCGCAGGGAATGACATGAACCTATCTTTTATTCAGAGTTAATTTTAACAAGGCAAACTGAGGGGCCAAACAAGCTTCTTTATTGTTCAGTGGGGTTTCCTGCATGCACAGAGAAGAATTTTGCCCCTATCTTGATAAGAGAGTTGGGCCTCCTCAGCACCTAGGTAATTATTCATGCCTCAAAATGTATTCACTGCTTTCTGGCCAAATTCAATATATTTTCTTTGCCTTAGGCAACAAAGCTAGTAAAAACAAAGGATGAGTTTCAGTCCCATTACTATAACATACATATTGCATTTCCCGTGAGGGCTGTTCATCAATTCAGCCGCATGTAGATCTGTGTAACTCTGCTAATTATAAAGAGATTTGGTACCTCACTTTTCCCTTTGATTTAGCCGGATTCTAACGTGTAATCACATTTGGATTCACACTCATAAGTGCACTAACAGTTACTGCCTGACCTGCCTGCGAAATGAAATCAGCCACAATTTATTTATGTCACCGTGACACGGGCACAGACATGGGTGGAGTCAAAATTTCTTTCCTTTACAACTGACAGTACAGACGTCCTACTGCTCTCAGTGTAGCTATGAACAACATAGAGCTAAACCTGGGCCTTACATTCAGTGCAAAACAATAAAGAAACACAAACTGTATCATGGAAAGTATCACATTACTGTAAATGCTATTCGTGCCTATGGGATACAATATGGTTACACCTGCAGACAAGTTTTACATTTTCAGTTTACTGCATAGTGAGAAGAATGAGTAGCTTATATGCAGTAGGTTGTTACACTTGATAAATAAATGTCCACAAGACGCATCCAAAAACAAAGACAGATGTTTGCCAAAAATGCACCCTGAGTATCAGTGTCCTTTCAGTCACAGCAGCTCCCATCACTTTATCACTGAGGTTGTGAGGGAATACGGTGGAAAAAACATCGTTTTCTTTTTTACGTTGTGACTTTCACATCTCCTCATAATTTATGTAGAGTGAAAAAACTACACTGAATAACACCAGTACCAAAGGTGGCCAGTCTTTGGTGGTAGATTTGGCAACTGGTGGCTTAACTGGACATTTTTATTTACACTTCCAGACAGTATTTTACTCACAGTAGCTTTTTCATAACCTAAAATTATGCATTGGATATCCTGGGAGTCTAATACAGTTAATATGTGAAGAGTCATATACAGTAAAGATGAGGAAAGCAGTAATTATAAGGTTGTGAGTCGCCATGAAACACATTAAAGTATCCAAAAACATCCTACAGTTTTGACAGTCTAAATGATCTTGTCGCATAATTTGTGGCCATTTAAAGACACTTATAAAAGACCTTTAAAAAGGTAAATAGGTAGGATTTAGTAACAGTTTGCAACCATTTGAGTACCACTCACCTCAACCTCCCGTTCCACGCATGTAGAAGAAATTACAGTGGTCGTGGAAAATGCGAATGGCCCAATCTAAAGCCTCTGATTGGTTTGTCTTTTCTAGGCTACTTTAGAAACATGATGATGCAACATGGTGACCTCCGTGGAAGGGGACCCGCTCCCTCTGTAGACATCTGTTTAACTTTGAAATGCTTGTTCTAATTATGTAAGTGTTACTGGAAACCTTTTTTTTTTTTTTCCCAAAGGTCATATGTCTCTTGGTTTGTGAATAATGAAAGAGTCTATTTCACATGTGTGAAAAAACTTAGTAGACATCTTTACTTATAATCTCTGATCTGTAAATATCTGCAAATAATTCTCAATCAATTTTCAGTTATTTTAATACTTATTTGCATTCTGTATATCTCCTCTGGCAAACCTCATTATTTGTTTTACTTGTTAATTATATCAACTTGACAGACAATGGGAACAACAAAGATTTCCTCGAGGTTGAGATTTGATTTTCAGGCACCGATTTGAGGGCTGCATGCTACAATATTAGCCTGTTTACACATTCCACAGACAAAAATGGGACCTTTGGCTATACTGATCAGGAGGTTTGTACCCTAAGATCATTGGGCCAACAATAAATAACAAGCAGCGAGAACATTCCTGCCCCTCCCATAATGACAGGATCCAAGCGTGACTCTCTCTAGGCTGCACGCAGTCTAATACAGTATATATCCTAACGAAGGTCGCGGTGAGTCATAATGTAGCTTCATGTAAATCCCCTTCATGGATTATTTTTAATGGCCAGATAAATTCTCCACGCCTTCAGGGCCTCTGTCAGAGCAATGACATTGAAGAAGCCTGACTGTGGGGTCGGGTGGACGGTGGGGGGTTGGGGCGCACGGG
>CM022471.1:20475286-20486497 GCA_011952105.1 Coreoperca whiteheadi
GGGGGGGGGTGGTGGATGGGGTTGCGGTGTTTTCTCCAACTCATTATTTAGTGGGCTGCCATAAGCAAAGATTCATGGACATTGAAGTTAATATGAACTGTCAAACATTTTTTACAAAGGATGTTGTAGAGCAGATAAAGTGTAGATTAACTGAAGGGTTTATCTGTTGCTGTTTGTTGGACGTTCAGCACCGTAGGCGAATGACAGAGGCTTTCTATGACAAATGCACTTTTAAGTGCTTATAAAAAAAAATACCCAACAACTGGTTCATTGATGAGCAATTTAACGCTAATTTTTTTAATTTATGAGCAAAACCATTAATGTTAATGTGTTAACCCTTTATGTTAATCATTGGCAAAATTGGTCTGCCACAAAGGCTTCTAAACGTCATTAAGTGGAGCCAAGCTAATCCTCAACAAACAGTATCTACGGTTGATATAACATTTATTCAGCCATTTTTTAGATAGGGGGAAAAAGTAGTAGTACATATACTAAAGTTTAATGGAGTTACCATTATTTCTAGCTTAAAATGACTGACAGTTAGCGCTCCCCACCTCCTCTGGAGCTGTTTCTGTACATAATGAGATGATTGATGTGTGTGGAGGAGCATAGGACATAGTGGAGCTCCTGTCAGTCAAACACTTTCAGTTTGCAGAGAGGTGAGCTAAACAAGCAATGGGCAGGCAAGTCTTTGCCTATTAAGTTGGTTTGATATTTTGATTAAACAGTAAGTACCTACTAGACAAGTGAGCATGCATTCAAAGATGTCCGGCTGTACAGAATTAAACATATCAGAGACTGTCAGAGAAATTATTTACTGAAACTGCATCCAGCTAATTCACATTTACAGATATTTCGTGTATAGTCCAAATGAATTAGTTTGTAGTGTTCTCTAGAATTTTAGAATGACATATACAGTATAATAATTTGAAGTTAGATTTGTCACAAAAACTGCCATTGCTACCACAAAACAGTTCAACCCCATGCATACCTCATGCATCCATGATTCAAACCCTGCCACATCAGGGCAGCAGCCGTGATCACTGCCCATATAACGACTTGGTAATAAACCTCTAAAAGATGGCTTGATCACTGTTTGATGTGATGGAGAAAGGGTTTATTATGAGAGAATAGGGTGCATAATGCAGTCATCACCAGGACTCAATTTCAGCCCATGAGCACCAGTATGAAAAACACATTTAGAAGGTATTCATTTTATAGCAGCTTTAAAAAGCAGTTCTGCTTCATATGAAGCACATTCTGCTCAGAGTGCCTGGATGTTCAGCTTTAGATGTTTAAAGTTGCAGAACCGTTGGAACTGTTCTATAAATTTGTTTCGGCCGGGTGCTGTGACTTCCTGGAGTCTCTGCTTGTTGCATGACAATAGTTACAGCACGTACCTCCCTGTAGAACCACAACGTTTTACGGTTCTGTTAAACAAACGGAGATAGAATGTGTGAAAGAATTAGTGAAATTTGGACGTGCTGGTAGGTGCAGTTTTCATCTGTGGACAGAGCCAGACTAGCTACTCCCCCTGCTTCCTGTCTTTATGCTAAGATAAGCTAATCACCTCTGGCTCTAGCTTCCTACTTATTGAACAGACATGAGGGTGGTATGAATATTTAAATCAAATTCGTGGCAAAAAAGCAAATAAGCCTGTTTCCCAAAATGTTGAACTCTTTCTTTACAAACTCTAATTATTTTATTAAAATTGTCTCCCAAACATTTCATGTCATCAGTTGGTCTATGTTGGTGGCAGATGGAAATGGTGGAAGTACAGTATTCCCAGGTTTAACAGCTTGTTTGTTTTGGCATTGTTGGTGTATACCATAATCACTCTTTGAAAATTGGACCATCTAGTGTCCGCCATCTGAGTCTGAAAGCAATGTATGACTCACAACAATATTACAATGAGCTCTGCAACACCCAGTATGCTGTATTTTAAGCGTTGTGAAGCCAGTGATTGTCGCTGAGAACTGCACTGAGAACAAAATCAACACAGGTGCACCGATATGTGCTGGATAGAAATGTTTGCCAAGAGATTCTTTAGGGTATTTTCTCAGTGTTTACAGGATGAAACCCAGGAAAAGATATGTTCAAGTCCAAGCTGTATTGGTTAGAAATTCTTCTTAACCCTGCACCGCCCACTTCTGTCCAAGAGGAGATGATATTCACATTGGAGCGCTAATCTCCACAATTCCGTAAAGCCCTTCTCATATCTACCAACACAATCCAGGCGGTGCCTCAACAGTGGAAAGAAGCGGCTTTACAGTATTGATCGTCCCAAATGAAGGATTTCTGCACCACAAAGATTACTAAAAATTAAGCACAGGATGTAGTTCAAGGAGACCGCAATAATGAGCAAGCATTCAGTGGCAATCAAGTCTGTAATAAGAGAGATGCATAATTAGACAGCAGGTACTTACGAACATGACCCTCTTGGGAATGTGGTCTGACTCAACTAGAGGATTCTTGTAGAGCCAAAGCTCCTCTGGTTGAATCACTCTCTCAAAGGGCTCCAGAAACTCTGTAAATCTGTGGCAAAGAACAGATGTACACTGATCAGTTACTCATTTTTACGCACTGAGCAGAGCATGCCTTTACACAGAGTAGCATACCATGTACCGTATGGGCTATCACATGACGTTTTAGTGTATGAACAGTCTGATTACGCTTCAATGTCTGCATTTGCAGGGCACAAGAAAAGAGGACCTGTTGGTTCTTACACCAGGATAAACATAACTTAGGCCATGTAAGCGGGGCGACTTCACAGAGCTCTGCTGTTTCACACTCTTACTGAGCGGGAACAAATTAGCATGCTCCTGCTTTCTCCAGCCCTCTTGGCCACCCAGTGATCCGTCAGACATGACCTTGTTCTCTGTCGTCTCAACAAAGTCTTTTTGTCACTGCACCCTAAAACAATTCAATAGGCTACTCTGTTCCATAATTGGGTTGTGAGATACTGTACCTCCTAGGGAGAGCTCCAAATATTTAAAGGACTCAACACAGCAGAAATTGATTTTTTGAAACTACAGTGTTGCTGGGACATTGTCTAGCAACAAAATGAAAATAATATTACAGAACCTCTGTCTTTGGGGAAATGTGGTATTAAAGTAGGGGAATGAGGAAGGCATTACTATTCTTATAGCAGAATTGAGTCTGACTGTATCAAATTTACCGCCGCACGCTCAGGGGTTCCACCTAAAATTCTGGGACCCTTGAAAACAACTTACTTAAGGCCCCCAAAAAAGTAAGTATCTGCAATCCCTGGCATGTTCCCGGGTCTGTGTGTACTGTAGCTCTGGTTCACGTGAATTGTTCAGCACCCCTGCCCGAAGCACATTCATAATGGCCAACCCTTTCTCCTAGAAATTACGTTCGTATATTACTAAATTGTTTTCCTAATTACGTTGTGGTGAAAACATAACCACTGCCTTGTGCAAGTTCAGAGAAAACGTTTCTTTCCTTACAAATTGCGGGACTGTGACACCAGAACCATGATAAAAGGGTTCAGTAGAACATTCAGTATCAACATTTTTGCGACTTGCTGTTATAAGTTACTTGCATGCAAACGTAATTTCTAGGAGACAGGGCTGTTATGAGAACCCCTACACCTAATAATTTTTATAACTATATAAATCAGTGATTCCATTGATTAATTTTAATGCAACAGTTTAAATAGTTCGCTGAAAGTAATGGACAAATGGTCGAGACGTTCAGCTCTGCCTCTGGAGTGGTTATGCTACTAATGCAAACTTGACCAAACCAACCCAAATACATTGACAATTCAATTGTATGAAAAAAATACTGTAACAATATCCACTTTTGTATGACTATTAGTGTTAAAAATCTAGCCAAAAGAAATGTCAATGAAGTGTTGAACTCATCTAATCGGGCTGTTGGTGTACATTAGGAACACACTGACATTGATGAGTAGCTTATATATTCTATTAGTGCAGGATTATTAGGTTACTTGGCTTGCTAGTTGAGGTTAGCAGCTTGACTGTTAATCTATTACATTAATACATACATAGAAGTGCTGCTTAAACCAAAAAATGTAAAAGATAATGAACATCTTATCTTAAAATCATAAAACTCTTTGAGAAAAAAAATGTAACAAATAATAACAGTTTTTTCTGAAGTTTGTGGAAGGATTCTTGGGTCTAGCAGTTCATTCTCCAGATGAACAACTTAAATCTAGGATGAAATACTGATAGAGTAATGCTCTACCAAACAACTACATGCCCTTCAGCAAGGCATTTATCAAGCATCTGCTCCAGTAGAGCTGCTTAGTGGCCAGCGGCAGAAGTGTCAGGATATCCTGCATCCTGTGCACCTCCTCAGTGTGAAAATGTTGGCTAAAAAGGCACATGCATCTTCTGAAAACCCTTCCTAGATAAAAAAAAAATGGATTCATGTGCAACAAATTCTCTTATTTTCCGTCTCTTCAAGCTACAGGAAAATCAATTATACGTTTTTAATCTCTCTAAAAGACACACGGCATATTACACACTGTGGAAAGTCAAAAATGTGTTGGTCCGCTGATAACTATGTGTCAAGAGAGCAACCTAATCAGCACTAGCTCATTTTACACCTTGCTGAGCCACTGTGCATGATTCACTTCAGCCGCTTTACATTTACGATATGTGGCGCACAATAAATTACACCGTGCTAATGACACACAATATGCTCCATGAATTACTCCATTTTCCCAGCTTGTGATCTCTTCAGCTCTCTTGTTCAACCGTGACAGTGACAGGGAAAGTTATTTTAGTCTCCAGGGATTAAAAGCATAGAGACAGAACATGGACAGATATGGTCAGTCAAGGCAGACCCCGACCTCAGCCAAGACACACACACACACAGACACTTCCCCCACCTCCTCTCTTATGAACACACACACAGAGCTCTCAGGTCATTAAATACTGCAGTGGTCTACTTCCTGCAGAGGGAAAAAAAACACTGACAATTCTAACAGGTTTTAAAGTTAAAATCCTTAAGATTTTCATGAAATCAAACCTAATTTTATTTATGGCCACTGTTATTTCTGCAATAGTCATTCAATGAATGTCTTCTTCTTTTCCTTCGGGCTGTTCCCTTTCAGGGGTCGCCACAGCGAATCATGCGCCTCCATCTAACCCTGTCCTCTGCGTCCTCTTCACTCACACCAATTAACTTCATGTCCTCTCTCACTACATCCATAAATCTCCTCTTTGGCCTTCCTCTAGACCTCCTGCCTGGCAGCTCCAACCTCAGCACCCTTCTACCAATATATTCACAGTCTCTCCTCTGAACATGTCCAAACCACCTCAATCTGGCCTCTCTGGCTTTATCTCCGAAAAACACCTAACATGAGCTGTCCGTCTGATGTAGCTTTCCTCTTCTCTCTCTGCCTACGAACACACCTTCCTCCGCTCCTTCTTCGTCTTCGACCAACAGTAGTCCAATTTCCACCGGTACCCTGTAGGTCAACAGCACCGGTGGCGGTCGTTGTTAACCCGGGCCCCGACCGATCCGGTATGGAAGTCATTGTCATGATTCGCATTTTTAATTTGGCGTGTGTTTTACGTCGGATGCCCTTCCTGACAGGACCCTCTGCATTTATCCAGACTTGGGACTGGCACAAGAAGACACTGGCTTGCGCCCCCCTGCGGTTGCATCAGTCATTCAATGAATGTACATTGTGTAATTACCTCTCTGTATAGCAGTTTTAAATGGAAGTGGTGGAGTCCGCGATTCCCATGTTACAATAAGATCTCCGGCCTAAGCATAAGGGATTCACAACTCAAAATGCACCCATACAGCCACAAATGTTTTATACAATTAAATGATAACTGTAAAATTATGGTAAAAATGTATTTGAAAACAGCATAGGAAAATATTTTGGAAGGACGTGACAAATCTGATGAAATGATTCTGCTATGGATGGCAATGAACACCTCATTGCATTTTCAGATATTTTCACCATCATCTTGTTTGCTGGGGATGATCACTTTCATAAGCTCAAAATGAAAATGCCTTTTGGACATGTAATAATACTCCTCCTTCTTTTGAAGAATTTGTATCCAATCTCCTCCAACAAATCAATACTGCCCTCAGAGGATTTCCCTTGGCTCGAGATTCAGATTGAGTTTCTTGCCTCATCTTACCTTTCCAAATGATAAACTTTATTAAAAGAAAGATTCCAATATGGTTTAGGCGTAGTTTAGGGCCTCCAGGCTCCAAACGTCAAACACATTTGGAATTAATCAAGGCTTCATCCTTGATTCCATGAGTGGAAGAGCCTGGCCTTTGTGGAAATTAATTTTACTTTTATTGTAATTTACAGGCTGAGATGAAAGCAGTAGGAAGTGCATCATTTACATGCTGGTCACAGAGGATGCAGTTGTCTGTGTGAGGAAGGAAGGACAATGTGGAGAACAGTCACAATAGTAGCACTCATGTCAGAGCTTGGAAACGTAATGACATACACAGCATGCACACCAATTTGTCCTGCTGGGAAATAATTGTAATCACACTGATTCAAAGAGAGAGTGGAAGGTGATGGTGGGCTGCATTATAGTAGAAACAAATTCAGAATTGACATATTAAGACAAAATGTCTGGTTAACAGCCAAAAGAGTTTGTTTTTATAGTTTATTTCATTTATGGCTTGTTTGTGGCTTATTTCCTGTTACATTTGTTCCTCTTTCAGTTCATATCCAAGCTTAAGGATCTGTGAGAAGATTGCGCTCAGGTAAAGGACCATGAGAGCAGGGGCTATAGAGACGTTGAGAAGAGGCAGGGATAAGGAGACAGAAATGGTTTGAAAGACCAACCACGTAGAAAAGTCTCTCCTAAATGCACACTAACCAGTGTTAAAGACATCTAAACTGTTTTTCTACAAAGGCAGACTTTCATCAGTGCTCCGATGAGACCCAAGGCCCTTTGACACGATCTCTGGCCAGAATAGATGAGCTCTCTAAGTGCCCATAAACGCGAGGCACACAAAAGGCCCTGAACTCAGCACCGCCTGCTGGCTGCCTGGGGAGCACCTCATTCTGTTTTATCAGCTCATGTTTGCTCTGTGTAGAGACAAAACTGAGCAAAGGCATAATGGCTTCTATAGGGGCCAAAATATTAGAGATGAACTGACAACCTGTGAAGTCCTAAAGTGAATATGTGAAGATAACCAATGTTGCCATTAAACGTTTGAAAAACTTGAGATTTATAGTAGTGGGAAGCTTCATTTTTCTGCCAATTTTTTTATTGTAGGGTCATTTAGTGGGCACAGGGTATGCTCCATACATCCACATTCATTTCCATAAAGAGTAGAACATAACTACCCGATTGTCTTGGCTTTAAATCTTTACATCTGACCTTTTCTAACTCAGGAAACTTTTAGATTTGCCTCTTCCCTGTTCCTCTTCATTAAAGCTCTGCAATTGGGCCAATTTATCATCACCAATTCCTATCCATCTCTGCAAGATGCATATTCTAAATCTGACGAGCACAGCCACGGAAATAAAATTGAATTATTTCTCAAATTCTCCTCTCTGCCTTCGCTGCTGAAACACCTTGGAGATTTAGCACACAACAGCACCAAGAACAATGTGAGCAGCTAATTTGAAAGCTCTTGATTTGCAATGCACTGTGGGCAGAATCTGTGGCTATAGCCTCGGGAATATATATCGTCTGCCATGCCACCGAGAAAGAAAGTAAAAAAAGTCGAGAAATTCCTCCTTAATTAGTTAGATATGCTGTGAAGCAATGAGGCACACAGAAGAGTGGAATAGCTTAGTTGGATTAACTTCAAGCAATTGCTCCCATTTTTACAATAGTAAAAGTCTGTGTGTGTGAGCGTTTTTGTGAATCGGCCTATCACAGATATATCCAAACTGAGGGTTTTCATCAATATTGATCGCGTTATATCTGCTAGCAAGGGCCGGCCGAGCGGGAGCCAAACGCCGAGAGCCAGTATTAAACTGCTGTCACACAGCATTTCCAGTTTCTACAGGTGCAGGAGGCTACAGAGCAGCTTTAACACTGCATAGCGCACTTAGCAGACAGAGCATGTGACCTTCACCTCTCCAGAGAAATGGAATATATCAGGGAGCTCTATAATGTCCATGACACAGAGGTGCAACCCAGAGACCCATTTAAAAGGATGCAGGGCATTGTGTTCGTTCACATTTGATTACATTTTCACTCTCGTGAGGTGCACATTTGGCAATCAGCTGAGCTGGAGTGAGCTGTATATGTGTAGTGAAGGGACTGAAAAAAAATTGGAATTTGAAATGACTTTACCCATCAGATCACAGTTGGGCAATCATCATTGCCTCTCTCTCTCAGTCTGATGACACCCACATGTCACTTACTTATTACTCCAGTCATTTAATCATATAGCGGGGAGCTATTGAAAAGTGACTTATGCGATTTACAAGCTATTAGGATCAGCGGTTGTGTAGAGCCCTGCGGGAAATTCCCATCCTTCTCTGTTCAGTGCATCTTCTGGTTCATTTACCACTGGTAAATTCCCATTCCGCCTATTACACACCATCAAATCCAACTGGAGAATTGGGTTGTTCAATAAAGCTAAACGGTCAGTGGTGAATGTTGAGAGCTTCTCTCAATAAGTTTTATATCTAAAAATATGTCTTGATAGAAATGAAAGTGAAGAGGAGAGATTTGAGGAGATATGAAGCGAGAGAATGGTGGAGCAGACTATTTGCTGGCTTTCTGATTCCTGGCCAAGCTTTGTCCCAGTGGAGGCTGGCACACAGACCGGCTGCTCTGGAGTGGACAAATCAGCAACATACTGCTTGGACGGCCACTCAACACCTCTAAGCTCTCTAGATTGTCTGAGCCAAGACCATGGGTTGTTGCGCAGACCAGTTTCAAATTAAACAGGGGCGATCATGCTCAGACTGTTAAAGAAGCTCTCCAAAAAAGTTAGAACATTGTTAGTATAGGTTTAAAAATGAACTTTAAAAAAAAAAAAAAGCCTCTCAGGAATTGATGTGCTTTATCAAAGTGTTTGGTCTCAGTCTGTTAAGTTTGGTTTCTGTCATCTTCTATTTCTGAATTGGTGAAGAGCACTGTAACAAATGTTTGGTGTTAAAGGTGCTATATTATAATGACTTCACTTCACACACAGTGCATATATTAATGTTTTGATTTGCATGAAGACCCAAAGAGGCAGGATGCACATTAGCAGAAGGACTAAGATACTGTAAGTTGGAATTTGTATCATATTAAAAGCGGAACAGCATAGTAGTGGAAAATTGCCAAAAGGCCTAAATTAAAACAGCCAGGGAACAGCCAGGCTTCTCTTTGAAGGTAACAAAGTCCCTATTCTGACCTATTCTTTTTGAATACACTATCTGTCTGTTTTGTGTTTTCTGTGTTGTGCTATTTGGCAAATCTCACAGCATCAAAACAAACTATCTAAGCGTCACAAAGGTAATATTAATTGCTAGGATACTGTATTGGGTTCTAGAACAATGTGTGCCCAAAACCTGGTAAATTGGGTCAGAAACACATGCTTTACCCAAGTCAGTTAGGCATACACGAAATGAATATATTTTCACAGTGCACGTCAGTTCACATCAGCCTTTCCAGAGTTGTGCATCTGTGAAATGTGCTGTCACAATGTTTTAACCAGCAAAGGAGAACTTAGTCATGATTGGTGGATGAGAGTCACAGCAGGTGAGCCTTGGTTTATTACAAATCCACAACCTACACACTGCTGGAAGGGAAAAGTGCAAGTTTTGCTTAAGTTTCCTTTTCTTACTCCACACACACAAAAAAAAATCCTGCGTTTGCTACTCCGCAAAATCAAATCTGGCACGGCTGGATTAAAATAAAGACAACTGGATATATCTGTGATTTAATAAAGTGCTGCTGCTGCAATTCGATTAGGGGATGGGTCACAGTGGAGAAAGAGGGGAGCCAACTGACAGACTATGGATACATTCTTGATTTAATTATGTTGTTTTATTTCATTCATTATTGGACCCGTAGTCCGGAGCGCATAACTGCTGCCTTGACAACTAATGCCTGCTTGTGTCTGGTGTTGACTGTAGAGCGTAACTGTGCTTTTTAGGAACGGAAGTTTCCGTCAGGCTAGTAACCATTCCCAGTGGATTCCAAAAACCCTAAAACCATGACATTTGAGGCTGAATTCTTTGGCTGAAAAGGGACCAGACTGCAGGGGAATTTGCGGAAACAGAAGGTATTAAGCCTGGAGGTGAGGTCGTGTGGCTGGTTATGGCAATGAGTTTAAAGGCTGAAGTTTGGATACAGAGCTGAGGCCTGGGAACTGGGGCTTTGGGCTGAGGCAGTGTTATGCCTTTGAGGGCAAGCATATCAATTTTTTACCCTTTTCCATCATCATAGTCACAGCCTGAATGGAAATAGATGGGTAAATTATATTGTGAGCCAACACCTGCTCTGGGGAATACTACACTCATAGTATTAATAGCCTCATCTGAATTTCCCATACAGCAAACTGAATAGCTAATATAATCATATTTAATCAACATAATTACTGGGATGTGTTCAAAACAGACATTATCTTCCTAGAGAGTTCTTATACTATGCTCTGCTATGCAAGACAGAATTCTGCGAGTGCAATAAATGTCACATCCCCACTCTCTGTCTCTGTGTTAGTGGTTACAGTCAGAAACGTGTCAGGAATGCACAGCACCGGTCCTGTCACAGGCACGGGAGAGAGGAGGGGAGCGGGATAGATGCTGAGTGACACTCAGCTAGCTCTGGCTTCCCTGGAGATATCCCTTCTCAAGTTGGATAAAGGGGAGAGAAAAAAAGAAAACACTATCCTTTGCTTGTCATGCAAAACCCTGGTGGGGGAAACAGTGGAAAATGCAGGGTCATTCTTTTCATTTAAATTACCCATTCACACTGGCTAATTCAAGAAGTTGTATAAGCCACAATTTAATGAGGGCTGGCTTGGTCAGACTACAGGTGTCTGTGCACGATTAAACCCCCCGCACCCCCGGGACACTTTGAGAATGGTCAAAGGCCCGTGTTTAAGACAGGTATTAGGAAATGCGGTGGTCTGAAGCTGGCAGCACATGGCCAAAGGGACACAGAGGGATTGGGGAATCAAGGAAGCATGGGGGGGGGGGGGGGGGGGGGAGGGCCAAAAAAAGATTCAAACCCACAGCAGGAAAGAAGGGGGCCGGGCTCCACCCACCCTTTCTTTTTAACA
>CM022471.1:20486522-20513050 GCA_011952105.1 Coreoperca whiteheadi
GGGGAAGAAGGCAAAGGGGGGGGGGGGGGGGGGGGAAGGAGGGGGGGGGGGGGGGGGGGGGGGGGGGGGCATGGCAAGATAAGTTTCCAACCTACAGCACGAATGAATGGAGCCAGGCTGCTACACACAGACGATTTGCCAGCAGGCTTTGCAAATGCTCCACAGGTCCAAGGCTTATATTCACTGAGCTTGCTGAATAAATGCATCGACTTTACCGGCCCATTGGAGTTGGCTCTTTAGATTTGATGAGATTTCACTGTGTCTTTTGCACTGTACTGCAGAAACTATCACCCTCGGATGCTCCTATATAGTGTAGTGCATAGGAGGGATTTTGTAACGAAGTGTTGTCTTTTCTTGTGTATATGACTTTTTTCTTATCTACATGAATTTCAGTCATTCAATTCCTTCTATTTCTTTAAATAACTGACTTTTTAGTATACAACATTAAACAACAGTTTAAAGAAATAGCTAAAACACATTGGGAAATATGCCTTTTTTGCTTTCTTTCAAAGGTTAGATGAGAAGCTCGATACCATTCTCAATTAGCTCAGCTTAGCATAAAGGCTGGGAACTGGGGGACACAGCTAGTCTATCTCTCTCCTCAGCTCAAAATTAAAGCCTCACTAATCGACACATTGTACATTTGTTTAATTCATACACAACCAAAAATGTAAAATCACTTGTGGTTCAGGGGAGTTTCGTGCTGTAACTGGGCTATTGTTTGACAAACAGCTTATTCATCTACACTGTACATCTTTTTCAGTAATGACTAGTGTAAGGGCTTACAATGTGAAATTTACTAATGACATTACAGTTACTGATCACAGCAATGCTCACTTTATTCAACAATATGGTAATCAACATGTTCGTTGTTTTACCAGGAGTTTGATGGAGATATCAGTTTGGTCTCTCTGCATTCAACGGACAAACTGGTCTGGGAAATGTTAGCTTCACCCAGGAGGAATGCAACTTCTGGTAACGAGAAATGGGCCTCCTGGCAATTCCATAGTTGTCTCATGAGCCTTTTTCACTGCAGACGTTACCCGTTCTCATCCCAGGGCATCATATAGCAACGTTATGTCGCGCCCTCTGCGTTGTATACAGATGCACATGGTACTCTTTAGCATTTCTAGGAGATGCCTTCAGAAACTACTTCGTTAGGTAGTGGTTAGGTTGGTTAGATCACGTGTTTGGTTAGGTTTAGGCAAAAAAAACAACTTGGAAAGGTATAAGGACAGTTATAAGTGTCGTATAACATTAATTTTTGGTCTCACACGGGACATGAACCCTGCTCTCCTGTGTCCTGTGTTTGTTTGTCCACCCCAACTATCTCCTTACGTGGACTATATAATATTACATCAACCAGCTTCCTTTCTGGCAGCCCTGTGCCCTGAAGATATATTTCCTACAGACGCAATAGGAGTTTCTGAAAGCGTCTCCAACAGACGCTGCTACCTTGTGCATCTGTACACAACGCTGAGGGGTGTGACAAAACGTTGCTATATGACACCCTGGAAAAGAGAATGGGCTGAACATTTTGACATGTCTTTTGCTTTATTTTTATGATGCACTGTTCCTTTAATTACAGGTATTAAATTAAACTATTTGTACAGACTGTACATTTAGGACAAGAGTTTACTCCAGCTACACTCACCCCAATGCGTTCTAATTATCCTGCAACCTTTAGAAAAACCACACTCTCTGAAGGGTGAATACACATGAGTTTAAATGTATTTATCAGTTAACCTTGAATGTTTTAATCTACAAAAGGTGAAATCTGAGTTTCATGACATTCCCCTGCTTTGAAACGGATGAATAAAAACAGGTCTGCTGAGGCACAGATAATGAATTCTGCAAGCAGAATAACTGACATCTATGGTCACCACAGAGGTTAAGGAATCTGTGCTCAGCTCAAAGCAAGCACGTAGCGTTTCAAATCTCAGCAGAAGGTATATACAAAAAGACACTTCGGTGGGTGTGTGTATGTGTGATTTTGCTCGCGTGCAGAGTTTATAAAGTTAGGTATGAGGGTAACCATGCTTGTCAGAGGAAAAAAGACAGAGGAAGGGAGGGCACTCTAATGCATGGATGGATGTACAGTATGTAGATGTTATTACTGATTATCAGTGAAGTATATGCGACAATTCATTTTTTGTGCCTAAAACTAACCAAACCTTTGTGAAACAGTTAATTGAATACTTTGTGAATTGTTAAATCTCAACTAATACGCTGTTGAAATGTTACACATAACTCTATAAGCTGTCTGTAGGACAGACTATCCAAGTAAAATGAAACCCCACGTTGTCCTTAAAGGGATATTGTAAAGGATTGTTGTAAAGCCTGATGGCTGCGGGGGACAAAGGATCTCCTGAACCGTGTAGTCCCGCAGCGCAGCGACATGAGCCGTCTGCTGCAGCTGCATCGCTGGCGTGCCAGGATGTTGCGGAGAGGGATGACTGACATTGTCCAGAATAGCCTGCACCTTACTCCGTGTGCACCTTTCCACCACAGTCCCCAGTGAGCCCAGCCTCCTGCCAAGCGCTGAGCCTGCATTTTTCCACCAGCTTGTCCAGCCGCCTAAGTGTCCTTATCTGTCATGCTACATAACACCACCGACTGGTAAAACATGTGCAGCGTTTTACTGCAGAAGTAAGCCTCCTTAGGAAAAAAGGAGGCCCTCTACCATTGCGGTAGAGGGCATCTGTGTTCAAGGGCCAGTCCAGCTAATCACTCACACTGGCTGTGATGTTGGACACAGACATGGGACTGGGACACAAGGCTGACATTTATCAGTGTCGTCATGCTCACTGCTCTTCCCAGCAAATGTCAAAGTCGACAGCAGAAGGAGAGAGATTCCAGCCTCGTGCTCTTTGTTCATTGAGAGGAAGGGTGAACTTACACACACCTCAACAACACCCACAGAGTGTTAAAGCTGGTCATTAGCAGCATCAGACATATACACACTTAACCATGTATGTTGGCACACACACACACACACACACACACACACAACTGACTCACCCACCGAGATATACTGCACACACAAAAAATAAAAAAACGGATTTCAATACACAAATACTCTTGCTTTTTCTTACAAACATGACCAAATACATAAACACACACAGTGATGTGATATATGGCTCTATAATCACTTACAATACATCTGCTGATCTGTAAAGTGTATTTACTGAATGTTCTCTTACTGTGACACTCACTTTCCTTGCCTCAGGCAATTTAAGTTTCATCGCTTAGGCTTGAATTTATTTGATTTCCCTTCCTGGATATTTTGTTTTGTTTTCTGCCTACCACTCTTCTGTTATGATGCAGAATATTATCTCTGAAAACAAACTGGTTGACAAACTAAGACAACTGCTAAAAAGAAGAAGAGATTGATCATACATATATAATATATACATGGCTTCCAACTAGCCGGTGGAAATCAGTTTAAACCAGGGTGTTTGGGGAAGTTAGTTATTGCAGTTTAACCTGCTGATTTGGCCCGTTTATCAGAAGAGGCTTGTGACACACAGCTCAAGAAGACACTTAAGGTACCTTAAAACCCGACCGTCTGATTCAGTGTCAACTCAGACTTTCCAAGGATATCATCATCACCAATATACATACCATAAATCTGCCTAGAAATCAGGAAAGAAAAGACACGCCTTATGACCCCAGAACTTAATTCAGAATTATCAGGTTTTAAAGTTTTCTATGGTATCAAAGGAATCCAGTGATAGTTGTCTATACATTATACATCCATGGGTACATAGCAAACAGGAACTGCTAATAGGTAATTCAGCACACTTTTAATGCTGCTCAAGTTGTGTGTGTGTGCGGGGGGTGCAATGTCTCTTGACAGTTGTAAGATAAAATTAAATAATTAAATAAAATTGCATGGTGTTTAACGACTAATTGTAAACCTTCTGATCAAGTCAGTCCCATTCCGATTATTGTTTGTTTAATCTTTATAACTGAAATTTGGACCGTCGGCACCATAGGTATAAGTCTGTGAAATAATAAAATAGACGGTCAGATAATAGTGTTATCTGAGTATTATTTTATAATCCAATTCATCAGATTTCAGTGGAGGGTCACAGCTCTGCAGACGTTCACTTCACTCTTACAAACATCATGCACCTCTGGTGTTCTCTGAGTATTTTGGCTTTTTAAATTTGTGTCTTCACTAGTCTTGCAGCAGAAATGGTAAAGCAAAAATGTTTTTGATACATTTTGATTTTTGATTTGGTGAACTGACACCTGAGAATTTGGGGTTTTTGCTGTCAAGACTAAAACTGTGCTTGTGAGTGGAAATATAATGAGCAGTTGCATGTGGAGGGTCTTGTCTTTATTAGTAATACCCACGTCTGTTCCCAGCTTTAGCAAACTTGTAAAGCTGACACAAATTTAAAGCTGGTCACAAAAAGTTTTTCTGCTTTAACAGTATTTTTTTGCTTTGGCAACGCGATAGTTGTTTACCTTCAAGTTATAAACGTTGTCAGAGATGTGTCTCTACCTCTTTCCTCCCTTTGACTATGACATACTGTATGCTGTATGTGAGTCACCTTCCTGTGGCAAAAACTGTGCTATCACGCTGCAGTGCATTGTCTAAAGGAAACCACGGAGGCGTCATCAAGGAAAGAGTCTGGTCTGACAGCAAAACCCAGGGGCCTGATGGACACACACACACACACACGACACACACAGACGTGATGAAGGCTTCTCCGGAAGGAGAGGGGCTTTCTTCTGCATGCGTGAGTGTGTGTGTGTGTGTTGGAGGAGGGCTCTTTCATCTCCTCAGCCCCTCATCTGTCTTTGTACAGATAAGGGTATGAAGCCGGAAATGACAGTAATGGTGCAGAACTAAGAAAATACCTGAGAAACGGGGCAATGGAGGGACAAAGTGACACAGAGAGAAGGTGAGCGCCAGAGAAAGTATAAGAATAGAAATATCATGATGGGAGGAAGTGTAAAGCAGTGCAGGGACCTTTCTCGCCGCTCCGACAGGAACTGTCACTTCCACACTCCGTCCATACCTCCGAGGCCTACAGCATTCCTCCTCAGCCCAGCCTCCACAAAGTGAGCACCACTCGCTCACAGTTGAAATATTCCATCATCCACTAGACTAATGGGGAAACCGTCATTTTTACAAAACTGAATGACTACAGCACATACCATACATATAAGAATATATCTATAATATTATTGCCATCATTCACATCAATTCGCTGACATTTTGTTTCATCCCTTTTTTGTTTCCCTCAAATTAATTGAACTTTGACTAGATTTCTTTACAGTTTTGCAAGTCGAAATGAAAAATGTCATCAAGATAGAACAGATCTCTGGGCACCTTACAGTAAAATTTTAAACATCTAAAACAGACAATCAAGTTTAGAGTATCATTTAGTTCAGGCACTGCTAGTTGTCAAGTGGTGGATCGCAGAAACATTTGACATGATTTTCATTTTCAACATCGTGAATTTGTACTTGTATTTGTTTAAATAAGTAATAAAAAAATAAACCATTTCACCGAATACCATGTTGCAGTAAGAACTTCCTTCTAAGGACCAGCAACAGCATATTTAATTGTGTTATAGTAGGAGAGTAATTCCAGTGTATACATTTCTAGCTGAAAATGCCATTTCAGAAATGCCGTCCAGCAGAAGCACAAACTGCGACTGTCGTCTTAATGACAGAATTTCTGATTAAACAGATATGCCGTCATAGGTTGTAAAGCTCAGGTTTTGTGAAACATTTTTAGAGAGGCATTGATTTAACTTCATAGTAACTGGAGAGGCTGTGATGTTGAGTTGTTGTGTTAAACTGAATGCTATGTCTAATACAGTATGTAGTCTATCCTCATTGATAATATGAGGTGGATAAAAAAAAGAACAATAGAAATATTACATTAGAACAGTGGCATGGGGTTGGAAGCTCCAGAAATATCTAGAAAAAATTATTTTGTCCTTCATAGCTGTAGGATTTATTGCTGGGATGATGTGTTGGACTACATTAGCTAGGTGTACCTGATAAACTAGAAACTGAGGGTAGTTGCAGAGTCTACAATGAGCCTGTACTTTGGGACAGTGCTTTGAGCTAAATGCTAACGTCATCATGCTAACATGCTCACAGTGAAAATGCTAGCATGCTGATGTTTAGCAAAAATAACGTTGACGATGTTCAGCCCCTGAGTTTAGCATGGTAGCATGCTTACATTTGCTCAATAACACTAAACACAAGGTGCAGCTGGGGGTGAGGGGAATGTCGCTCGTTTTGCACGTAATCTACTCATAAACCAAAGTATTGGACAAATTAGAATTTTGACCTGATGATGGCGCTAGATGAAAAATTAAGCGACCATCACAGGGACATGACTGTCACTAAAAAACACAAATGTCTACATCACGGTGGCGCTAGGGGAAAAGCCAGGAAATCAGCAAAGTCAGTAGGATTCAGCGTCCGGGAATCATGGAAGTCCGTAAAAAAGCTCACGGCAATCCATCCACTCGCTGAGATGTTTCATTTTTTTGCTTTTCCTATCCTATCATTTTTGTGCCTACAGTACATTTTCTTCATCTAAAGGGTAAGTTAACCCACAGGGCAATCTCTGCAAAAACGTGGTGCAGTCCTTTAAGAAGAAATGGTGAAAAGGACACACAGAGAGTAACCGAGGGATCGGCTGCCCGTGGAGGGATAAAGAGATGGGGTTGGATAGATGACAGCAGGGACAGTGAGCATAATGAGCTGATCAAACGATTGCGCAGAATGAAATGCCAGGCTAGCTTAGAGCGGTGACAGACTGAACTGTCAGGGAATCCCTGGTCTTGCTGTCATACTCAGCTGCTTCTGCTCTCATTGGAATCACAGTTATTTGTGCCACTTCTCTGGCTCCCCTCCTCTGTCCCTTCTGCTAAACACAAACAGCTCCATTCTGTCCATCCTTTCTTTGCAGCAGTCTTCTTCTGTCTGCCTAGGCCTCTTCTGTTTGTCCATTTCCCCCATCCATCTAGCCTCCATTTTTTCTACAGACCTCTCAGATTATGATTTCACCATGGTCACAAATCAAATTTGGCACGCAACATGCAAATCCTTTTAAAAACCTCATACTACTGGCCATGTTTGTCACCTTGGTATTTTCACTAATGCTTTCAGCTGTACCTGTCGAATTATCTCTCTTTTGTTTGGTTTAATTGGATGTCCCTGAATAGACTGCTACTTTTCAAAAGCTACTCTTTTAAGAACCGAGTAATTAATCAGGTTGATTTTACATAACCAAGGTGTTCTCTGTGTGCTATTGCAGACAAAGATCAATACATGAACATTCCTAGAGGTCACACTCTTTGCCTCTGGTCAATTTGTGTCAACAGCATCTAGTCGGGAAGTGTTTCCACGTCCCTCCAGCCACAGTCAGTTGTCAAGTCTGCAAATAGCAATGTTTCCTTCATCTCCAAGATAATGAGGGTTACAAATTGGATGACCTGTGATTCAGTGCCTCAGATGTTAGCTGCCAAAATTAAGAAACGCAGCAAGAGAATACAGTGTAATAATCATGCAGGCAGTGAAGTAAACAAACAGCAGATTGCTCTAGCTACAGATGAGTAACATTCTTGAAATGGGATTTCTGACCACAGTAGAATCGATTCCTAAACAAACTCAAAAGCAGCAAAAGGTGTGTAAATGGGCAAACAATTGCCTCAATGAGTCCTTTCTTCTCACCACCTGATATAATATAATATAATATAATATAATATAATATATGATTCCAGGACAACCAGCTTCTGAGAAAAAAGCCTGGTTCTAAATGCTAGATGTTGGACTGTCTTCATCAGCAACTTTTACTTCAGCTGTCTGCCATTACCCCACTGCGCAGGTATCGTAAATTCAGCTTGAGCGAGCTTTTGTTTGCTTGGAGAGTTTGCCCATGGGAGGAGCCTTTTGGATTAAGCCATGTAGACGCCGAAATAAAACAAAGAGCTAAAAGCTTCAGAGCTGCAGAGGGGAGTTCCTATTTTGGGGGATCAGAATCAGCAGTATTAGCAACCCTCTCAGATTACAGGGATTAATTAATATCAAACGCCTTTTAATGGAGCTTTAAAGTGGCACTCACACTTGTGGCCTTTGGCTGAATATATCAGGAAATCTCTTTACTTACATCCTATATTACAATTACTGGACTATGTTCAACACTTCTGTGAGTGGAGTTTGGGATAATATATAAGGATGTTTTAGTGTTAGTACATTACAAAATAATCATTTTTAATCCTTAAGATTTTTATGAAATTAAACTCCATTTTTTATTCTATTTATGGTCTCCATTTTTTTCTACAATAGCAATTCAATGTATTCACATTCTGTAATAACTTCAATATATATACAGTATATTATTGGTAGTGGCGGAGTTCACCATTCCGGCGCTGAGTTCAGATTGCCTACCGAAACACTGGTGATTTATTTGGACAGGAAAACTACATGCATGCATGTAATCCAGCGCAATTTTATCTCATTGATAACAGCCTCCGTGTTTACAGTCCCTCTCTTTACGCCGTATCAGAGCCGTTTTAAGTTACTGCTAATGCAAACACAACATCCTGATGCTGCCTCACATTAAAAGCATTCAACTGGCAAAACACAGGGTGGCTTTTATTGTGAAGCAGTCACAGAAAAAGCTATGTATTTGCCACTGTGGTTTTTGCCGTGCAAGCGCATCTAACAAACAAGACAAATGTCTACATTTTTTTTCGTCAGCAGATCATTTGTAAATTTTGCATGACTGTAGCTGATAGAACAAGAAGGAGCAGCCACAGTGAGCTTTTAAATAAAGAGCTGGAGGCGACAGGCTGCACATCCCCAACTCCTCAGCAACAGGAAAACTACTTACACTGTGTGCAGCATGAAATCAGATCACAGTTGCAATTATTTTTGGTTGACATCTTTATTAAAACAACAGGAGTTTGTTTGGCTGCACTGTAAACAGACACATCAGTTGCCCTTCTGTTGTATTTGTGACAAAGTAGCAGCACACGATTGTTTGTTGTACTATTGAACTGCAAATGCGGTTACCACGGCAACCATGGGTCTTGCCAAATCAACCAGGACTGAAATCTTGACGATTACCACTTCAAGTTTTTCACCATTAATCCAATAACCATATGAGAACTAACCGGAGCATTTCAGCAGAAGAGAAACACTTCATTGTTCATTTCAACTACAGAGACAATGTGCCCGGACGTCACTGTAACCAATCCTCTACAAAGAGATTTTCTCCTTAACAAGCAAGCTAAACGATACGCTTACTCTTAAACAGTCGTAAGTGCGACACTCTACTCTTCCCCAACGTCTCACAAGGCTTTCTGAGGCTCCTAAGTCTTCCTCTGAGAGGAGAGGCTGTGATGCAGTGCTGAAAACTGTTTTGTCAACCTCATTTTGACAACAGCTATATTATAATCCTTAAGATTCCAAGATCGTATCAATGTCAGAGGGTATTTAGCTCATCTCATATTGGACATTCTGGCATGCTTCAATCCAAATACAGGTAATAAACAAAATTCCTCCTCAATCACCATAATTCTCTGCAATAAAAGAGTCATTTCAGCTGAAGTCCAAATTGTTGACCGTGGAACAAGCTAATTTTTTTTGGCTTGTTTGTTCGTTGTTGTTGATCACAATCTGCCCGTAAAAGCAGCTGTCCTCTTCTCTGGCCAATCGCTCCATCAAGAAGCGTTTAGATTGCACTGATAGGAGTTCTCCGAGTGGTTCTCCGAGTGGCTTTCGGTGCCTCCCTATTTGCTGTGGCACAGGTCTTAATCTGTAAAACCTCAAAACAATCTAAACCCTCCCAACTCCATGTCCTCCATCTTATCTTCCACCTCTGTCTCTTTCTTTTTGTCTCTGCGCCCTTCCTGCTTTGTCTCCTGGTCTCCTTTGAGCCGGTATTCTGATATTTACTGGGATTGATTTACTTATTCAAGTGTCCAACTCTGAGCCGAGGCACAAACACATCGAAACTTTAACTCCGAGTGGACATGAGGTCTGCCACGCAACCACTCAAGGAAGAAATTACTTCTTTGTATTTGTCTAAACTCTTGCTTGTTTTGCCCTGGATTACAAGGAAAGTGAAATAGCACCAATCTCATTACCCTCTCTCTCTATGTTGAGTAGCTCACCGCAGAAAACAAAACAAAAAAAAAACTTTATCTTTTTCTGATTCAGTGTTCAGCCTTTTGTTTTTTCCACTTTGCTAAATGTCAAAGATCCATTTCCATTTAGATTGAACTTTCTGCTTTACTCTCGAGAGATGTGTGACTCCGGGGGTGCCCACCAAGCTACGATGACTGCACGGCATTAGCAGTTTGATAGCACAGGGTCAACCTAACGTCACACACGTGGCCCATCGCTAAGGTCAGTGCACCTCCTGAGGCCTGGCACAGACAGGCAGCTTGGCAAGCAAGGGCAAATAAAAAGTAATATTCCCTTAAAGGCAGGTCATATTTGATCAAATTTGAAAGTAAATGATACAGAGAAGTCAGGGCTCTTAAGATTTTAAATTTCCCCTCGTACACAAACAGTCCTCAGAGATGCGGTTTACTGTGTGGCGGGTGACCAATCCAGCACGGAGAATAAGTCCTATGTAGTTTGGTGTCGCAGTCAGTGTTATTTCATCAGAATCAAAGACAAATGAAATGACAGAACTTGCATGCGTGATCTCGGATTAAAGACGCCTGCCTCTCTGATGCACTCATATCTGCTCACGAACACAAACTAAAGGATTAAATCATTCTTTTTCAGCCTCCCTTGGTGCATGTTCACAATTATGAAAGAATATGAACAGCAAACGAGAAAATCCGTTTCAGGTTTTTTTTTTCTTCAGGTTAGTTCAATTTAATACTGAGCTGCAGAGGTAGAAAGCAATGAAATGCAATTCTAAAAGGGGGTAGCAAGATTTTAGCAAGGCACGAAGCAAGGATATACATGCCTGCTGAATCTTATTGCTAAACATACACGGATAGGGCTGCCATTTTCTTCCCCAAGATGAAATCCAACACCTACACTGAACAGCAGACACAAAAGGCGACACCTCCAGTGACGTAAAACAACAGATTCTAGTTGACCCCAATTATCCTGCCTTCATCTCGGGCTTCGAGGTGAAACAACAGCAGCTGCTCTACAGGGCGAAAGGGCCGCTCTCTGTGATCTATGAGCCAAAAAGCTTGTACAATTACTGCTGGTCCCAAAGAAATGTATTAGACCAAGAGCTCCCTCTGTCAGACTATATGATAGAAACTTGTTCTTTTGCTATCAAAAAGAAAGGCTCTCAATCTTGAGCAAAGAGCCCACTAGTATACTTATGTCTGCTATCTTTATAACTTTAATTAAACAAAAACACTATTAACTAAATAATGGGATATGTCACTATCAATCACAACTGCCCATGACGCTATATCTGTCACAACTCTCTGAAAGCTGCACAACAGACAGTGCAGCTAGGAAGATGACATGTTTAAACATGTGGACAATTGCATTTGACGTTGCATGTCTGTGCATGGTCACATAGAAGAAGTAAACCTGGCTGCGAAACCAAATGAATTGAATGTGTTATACTCAGTTTTGGTTACAAAGTTACAGAGCAGATCGAGTTTACTGATGGGGCTCCACATACAGGAATTATTTTTATTCATTGTTTTGCCTTAGCTTGCTTTCTGTGTGCTGAAGGGGGAATATGGGGAGTAAAACTCAATTCATCACAGTGATCAAGGGTTTTGTGGCTGGGGCTTCTGTGGCAGAATACAGCAGTTAGCTGATGATGAGGATGATGATATTGCGTGAAATTGCTTTTTTATGTGGCCACCAGCACTGATACACAAGAACAAATCAGCCATAAAACGTGACTCACAAACACACACACACAAAAAGAAATGGCTGCATCAAGGGGCTACAGCGTGCGCTGCTCCCTCTCTGAGATGTTTCATTCTTTGGTCCTATCCCTCCAGTTGAGTTTTCCCATGTCAAACACCGTGAGCGTGCAGCTCTTCTTGGCTGTATAATCCTGTTAGGGTGACAGCACGCACACAGCAAGACCACTTAGCCCAAGGACAGATATTAATGATAATGTACACAGGCTATGCAGGCACTGTAGCTATACACACACTCCAGTTCAGGAGAGCTGATTTCAGACTCTCATTTCAGATAACAGGACCTGGGGCTTTTTTGCAGATCATATCAGTAAATGATATCATTGTCAAATGATAAATGACACGTTCATGATGCAAACAAGGTTTAATACCTGCAGGCTGGACGGGACAATTAATAATTCATACTGATGTTAGTTTTGAAGGGTGCGCCTGTGAGGCACAACCTTCTTGAAAAGTGTCATAGATATCACTGTGTTGGGCTCCCCTTGAATCACTGTCTGTTTCTGATGGAGTGAAGTGGCCAAAGATGCTGCTTCTGTCTCTCTCTAACCACCTCTAGTCAGAAAAGAAAAACAACCCACTATGATATTTCCTAAGTGTCATGAAAGACAGGTGACACACTGAGTCATGCCAAAGTAAAATGCTGCCTCACATGCACATAGGCATGACTTTATTATTTTCTTAAAATATTTAATATCTTGTTAATCTTATATGTTGGATTCTTGACCAGCAGTAGCCTGCTTGCTTCATAATTCTATGTTTATTGTTTTTGCCCCGAAAATACCAGGGCAAATCCCTTGTATAACCTACTTGGCAATAAAGCGGATTCCTGATTCTGGCATTGGGCTACAACTTGTTTTTTGCAACCTGTTAACGCAGCGTCTGTCTGCTGCCCTGCTCGTTCGGCAGCGACGCGTCTGCCTGTGAGCTGCGGCTCAGCACAGGGACCTGTCCGTCCAGCACCACACCGCGGCAAAGGAACCTGGATACAGCGGTTCAGTGCATGCAAGGGCAGCACCGACAACGCCAGTTCCCCCGAAACTGAATGTCATCGCCAGGGCACACAAGAGAGAAACAAGACAACTCGGCGGGTTGAGGCTGGGTACTTACACAAAAACTCCGAAAAGCAGAACTCGGATGCCAATCTCCAAAGCCAGTTCCCGCACGTTTTTCCTGCGGTCTGGGGGCGACACGTTCATGGTGCTGGGATAATCCGCCAAGTGAAACAAACAAACGAAGGCGCTCCTGGTCAGTTCTGAGGGCTGCTCACTTTGTAATCCGCCTTAACAGAAGCGAGCGCTTCGGTGCTCCCTAATCGCACACGCCGTGCGCCTCCATCGCGACTCGGTAACCTGAAGCGGTCTTCCCTTTTCCTCGCCTTCGCCTGTCTCCGCTGATCTCCGTCTGTTTCAGCCGCCTCGGGGGATTTTCTTTAATGCAACTCTGTTTGCTGACAGCTGCTCCTCTACTGAGTGCAAGTCTCCTTCCCCCACTCCATCAATTACCTAAACTGGCCTGGAGTTCTGGGAGCAGAAGACATCGGCAAATTACGGGGAAACATTAGATGTGTGGGTTAGCACACCACTGGGGGAAAGTGATGGGAGAGAGAGAGAGAGAGAGCAAAGTAAGGAGAGAGACTCTGAGCCGAGTGTGTGTAGTCAGCGTAGGCCTCTCTCTCTCTCTCTCTCTACCTCTCTCTCATCCCTTGGCTTCACTTTGGAGAATTAGATGAGTGGAAGTTTCTGGAACACCAATCTGGACTTCACAGGATAAGTTTAGAGTAAGTTCAGCGGTCCTGTCCAGTAATGCAAGACTGAGATGAAAGGAATGTCTTCTTGTCTACTCTGAAGCCAAGAGACATTGCTCCTGAACAAACATAAAATACTGAAGCACTCAGTAAATGACATAAGCAAAGTAAAGGACTGGTGGGCAGTCTGGGCAGGTGTTCATGACCGGTGCATTGACAGTGGAACTGCTGGTGGAAGGCATTGGGCTCAGCACTCAGCCTGACATATGATATTACATTCCTTTGCCAGTTCAGGGGAGCCCTGCTCTCTGTTGGCTCTTCCCCATACCGTCCAATCCTACCACTATGAAGACTCTAGTACCTCAGGGTCTATGCAGCCAGACAGTAAAAAAAAAAAAAAGAAAAAGAAAAAAAGGAGCACCTGCGGGCCAGGAGAACTGGCCAGCACTTCACAGACATGCATATTTGATGCCTTCTAAAACTGGCCTTGCTGCGTTACCTGCCAACATGCAATTTAGAAATTGTGCATTCGTGCTGGTTAACAAGGCGTCCTGCTAGCTACGCATGACGACGATAAATGAATGTATACATGCACACTCGCAAACACGCGCGAGCCCTCAGTGGAGGTTTTGATCCATTTCTTTGTCTCATACAGTAGAGCTCTAGGTGATGTGCCTGAAGTCTTCGCCGGCTCCCTAATAAGAACAAAACAAAACAAGAGGAGACGTGAAACGGTGGTAGGTTAGGAGGTGAGCTCTAACTTCAAAGCTTTCAGGCAGCCATCAGACTTTTCAGCTTTTAGAGAGTGTGGCATGTTTATTACAAGCCATCAGCATGGCTTTACCTCTCAGCATCACAGAACTCATGATTCAGATGATTCCCTGCGGTCAGGGAGGCTTTCAAGACCTTTACGAGCATCAGCACAGGACTACATAAACATTCAATTACAGGACAAAAAAAATGAAACAAAACAAAAAACCTTAACTTTGCTCTTTCCAGTTAATACATGCAAGAGCTATATGAAAAGCCACATCTTTCCTTTTCATCTCTGTTCTTTTGTTTTGTTCAATTGCCATTAACATTTTAATATTTCCATTTCCTTGACCCGCCTCGAAGTTGTTTTTCCTTTCTCTGCAGAGAACACTATGAGTAACATTCCCCGAGGTTGTAGTTACACTTCAAGGTTAGACATATGGCAGACTCTGAAATAGGTCATACTTCTATAAATCAAAGTTGAATGCATCGTTACAAAGTGCTCCTAATCACCTCCATGGGTATGGGTGAATGTACTGTCCACTGTTTAGGATATTCTCTGCGACAGAGTGACTCATCATGCTACATTGGTCCATTGCGCTCAGAGTTCTGGGCTTTATTGGAAATCTCTCATTACACTTTGGGTGAGGTTTTATTGGCAAAACATCCCTCATTCGTGGTTTATGTACAGAGTTATATCAGTATGTGGGCAGCATTTTTACATGCTGATCCACCTAAGGGGTGTAAAGTTTGATACTGTTTTATAATGCTGCTATGTGATAACATGCTCCTTTGCTGAACGCTGCATCCGTGGCTAAATAAGATGTGTATCTGAAAAGAAGTGACATGTTAGAACACGGAAAATTAAGTTGTAGTACTTTTTGGAACCCAATAAAAAAGGGAAAGTAACCCTTTTTTCCCTATAATTAGTCCCTAAAAATTTGAATCAGCTCTTGAGCTCAAATCGACCGACTGTGTCAGTCGATTCAACTACTCCCCAAAGTCGTAGAGAGACATATTTCACCATTCAGAATGGTTCGCACCTTCTATCAATGTGGCATTCCCCAATAAAGGAATTAGTCAGTCTTGTCATTATTTAACCTTCATGAGCTCAGTGTTTTGTGTTCTTGGCAATTTCAGATAATGAGGCAAAAACTGACCATGAAATGACTTCAAAAAGCAACATAAGCCAACAACTTCCTACAGTCACATGTTCATTCTCTGCCTATAAGGTGTACTATAACATTTACATGTTTTATTATAATTTGAAAGTTAAAACAAAAGCTATGTAACTCTTGCTGAACAGCTGCCACTGCAGCTACAAATGACAGCTATGGGATACTGCTTAATGCCAAACTACATTTGAGCATTTACCTGAAATACTACACTATTGTAACAGAAGCACCAAAGTTGGAAAAGAGTCACACAGTCTGCAAACGGACTCAATAAGGGCCATTATACAGAAATATTTATCTAAAATTTGCTAGCGTAGCTTACATTAGCCGATGAACTCACCATCATTGATTCTGTAACGAGGAGTCCGAAAGTAGACATTGCTTTATATTAAGGGATCACAACTTAGAAGATTGGGAATCACTGCTCTAAAAGGAATAATGCTGAATCACTGAAGTTGTTTTGAGGTCGGCTGACATAGAGCTCCAGCAGCTAATTTCAGAGAATATGTTAAATACCATTTATTTTGGCACCAGGCTCTGTTTTAATCACCGCCTGTGAGTGGAAGTTTTGTAAGCAAAGAGACGGGAGCGATCAATAGACCATTTCACTGGAATTGGACTGCTTCACAATAACTTGAGTCCAAGTTTACCTCCTGTGAACTGTTGATATTAACAGTTTCAGTTTGTTTGGGGCAAAATTATAATTTTTAGGTGAATAATTGCTTTAGGATCCTGGTTGACTCAATGTTAATAAAGAGTTCAGTAGCATACTGGGCTGTTTATGGTAGAGACATTGGATCGATAGTATACGACGATCACATTTCTATTTAACACACACGCGCATAGGTAGTGTGGCTGGAAACAGGTTTTGATCTTGCTTACAATTTCTCATATTTTTTTAACACATATTACTCTTTAATTGCCTGTGATATCTGTAAATAAAAATGAAAGCAATGACTTGTTGTGCAAAAAATATACATTTCCTCCCTTGTGTCTGACCAAAAAACATTGATAGCCTCTGATGAGCCAGTGTGGTTTAAGATATGAAACAGCTTTAGTGGACAAGACTGTGTTGAAATTAAAATGTCGGCGGTCAAAATTCAAACAGAGCTAACATAAATTGTGAAGCAAGCCATGGCCAAGTTAATTGATTGGCAGCAGTTAGAACAAAACGTGTAGAGGTCTTGATGACATCATCAAGTCATATTGGCAATGATTGGTTGTTAAATAAGTTGAATGTTTCATGGAGGTGTTTTCTAGATGCTATTGCCAACCAGGGATGTATTAGACCTACTGTAATTTTCTGTATAACCTGCATACATAAGACAAAAATGTCATATTAATCCAAATGTCAGTTATCATCCATGTTGTTTAAAGCATTAAGATCAACAGCACAAGCCTGTTAATACCCCACTTTACAAAGGTTTTGCATTGCTTGATTCAAACAAAACAGCAGGCTTCCACAACAACAGTACCATCTTTGCTGCACAACACATCAATTAGGTCTACCTCTAGTGGCTGGAGAGGGTGACAACATGCAGAGAGGTGTGGATTTCAGCATAAAAGGGTCAGGTCATCCAAATCACACACACACACACACACACACACACACACACACACACACACACACACACACACACACAAACTCTCTCACTTACCCCTTCTGGTATCTAGCCTTGCACGTAGTTTCAGTCTTAGCTGCTAAAGCAACTATAGGAGAGTAAGTCACAGATATGATGCGTCACCGAGGAACTGTCATGGTTTTGGGTTGTGTTCAGTTGTTTCGTGTTTTGTTTTGCGGGTTTCCCTTTCCCTCATGTGTTTTTGTATGTTTGTTACCCACCTAGTGTCAACCTGTAATCTGCCTTCCTGCCAGTTACCTGTCTACCTGCCTTGTTAGATTGTGAATAAACAATTAAGTCTTCATCCTCCATCAAGTTGCCAGCATTTGGGTCCTTCCCTCTCCCTGGTTGCCATCATACAGGACAAGAACTTGGCCCTGGATCAGTGTTGCTGAAGTGTGTGTGGTGCGGAATACATATAAAGTGTATAATAATTCATCAAATTTTAGGTGATAGAATGTCTGAAATAAGACTCTTATTACTGTCTTTAGGTTAAATGTATTACTTTGAAAACATCTCGAGTGAATGGCTCTGAAGCTGTAAATGTTTGTGGTTCTAAGTTTGTATTGAACCTGTATATTCAGTAGAAATGGGATGTTGGGATTGGGGAAAAGAGAGAATTTAGAGTATCACTGTCACTCATATTTGTATACTCACGATCTTGCTCTGGGTCTTTAAGTATAATACAGCTTGACTAATCCAATAATCATCACACTTATCAGTGCTAATTCCATCAGTGAAATTAGTAATTAATGTCAGCAATTAGTTCTGCCTTTGAAAATGACACGCTGATGAAATATTAAACTGCGACAAGAATAAGAATATTCATGCAGCTCTTTTTGTCCGGCCTACTGTGGCTTTGTTTGATTTGTAACTCTCTCACAGTCTTATCCCCTTGCCTCATTCTAACGTAAGTTCTTAGATAGCTATTGCAGGGAATGCTTCTGCGTGGATACATTGCTGGTCTTAGGCTAAGCGAAAGAAAGGAAATGAATCAGAGCTGAAATGACTACCTTTCCGAGAGCCAGTTTGCGTGTGTGCATGCTCTCACAGCATGAGCACGCTGTTTGTGAAAAGTCCCCATGATGTACATATTTCCACACGTTCCATGCAGCTATTTACAGACTGCATTTATACACAGCATGCAGACTGGATGCAAACATGTGGAGCGTGACTGTGAACTGCTTGATCTTCTCTGCTCATAATTCTACTAGATACTGCAGCCTCACAGATAAGCCAAGAACTGCTTGGAATGAGAACCTTGTCATTGATAAATCTCTTAGACACCTAAAGCAAAAAAAAGAAAAACCACTGGGATTTTAGAGTGGATCCAAAATTATTTCTTTAAACAAGGGCAAGAGAAAACATATTGATTTACCCCTGAGATATACTTTCTTGTTGGGTAAGAAAATGTATTGATTTACCCAGGGCTGTACTTTGTTGTTGTATACACAGCCTCTTATTTTCTGGCGATTCCACATCTGTTCTCCACGACTCCATGGCCATTTCACCCAGCTGCTGCTGTCTACGGGACTCGTCCGACCCCTGATTGTCTTGTATATGCTGCTTTTACCAAAGGTGACAAACGCACCAAACTAGAAACTTTCAAAGCGATATATTGTTCAAATAAACGCAAGCGCAATTCAGTCGGGCTTGACGCTTCACCATCACTGGCTCATTTGCCAGTTGCTTGGCTGCCAGCTGACTAGTAATGTCCAATCATATTCATGCAGCGCGGCCATTTTAACCTGACACTTTCCACTCTGACTCTGCTCATACACTCATGTCAAAGCCCTCCACCACCGCAACCGCCACCTTTATGTACAATGTGTTTGTTATTGATTTGATTTAACTAAGATACTAGAAATACTAAGAAATTACGTTGATATATTACTTCATTTTTCCCCCCAACGACATCGTGGTGACACACATAATCGCTGCCTAGCGTGTTTTTGGGTGAATGAAGTGCTACATTTATGTATGAAGCCCTACACTTGTGTTCTATACAAACATCATTTCTAGGAGACGGGGTTGCTCCTAGAACTTACCATTGTGTACTAAACATTTGCAACAGCAAAAATGTTCTGAATGAAACAATATTAATTAGTTATTGTTCATTAACATGTTTGCCGAGTCACAAAATGTTGATACTGACCATATCAGCAAAGTGTTCACTGACAACATAGTTCATTTGTTGTCTGGCAATATCCACCTTGGGATACTGCTTAGCAACTGAAGATAAAATATGTTTATGGTTCTGTTTAGGCACTCACAGCACTTGGTATAAGGAAAGATCTTGATCTCGGGCTAAAAATTGAAAATGCTAAAAGTGACTTAAAGCACCAAACACAACATGTTTATTAACTTTTAACCAAAACCACCATTGTCTTTCCCTAACATTAATCGGTGCTTTTGTTGGACTGGGCTTGTGCACCCACCGTTTACCCTGACGACCGAAGTGTGCGGGCCACACACACACATCTTATATGCAGCACGTCCTACACTAGAAATAATGTCGCCAGGGTTTATTTAAAAAAAAAAAAAATTCCCATTAATGAGATGAGATTGGTATTTATAAGAGCAGGGGAGAAAAATACCAGGGAGAACAGGGCGACAGGAAAGAGAGGGGCATAAATTAAGAGCACTAAAATGAAGTGCTTTGAGAAATGAGTGATTTCAATTGGTACGGCTTGGCCATTCTCTTCTGCTCTCGCAGTTGGTTATTCACTGCAAAATGTGTTCGGGGGAGAGCTGTTGTGGAGGAAAAAAAGATATGATGCTCTATTTAACTGAACAAAATGAGTACTTAATCCTATCTCAGTTCACCGATATTACAACTCTTAGGTAAAGGACACTGATGGCACTCTTATTACCTTCAGCCAGTCACCAGAGCCTATTTGCTCCAGAAAGTATCTGTATGTAGCAATCTCTGACACCTTCTGCTTGATCAGCATTCCCACTAAACAGTGCTGTGCTTAGCTTCACGGTGTGCAGTGGTCTTAGGTGCATTCCCCTGGTTTTATCAGGAACCGTCACAGCATCACCCCCCCCTCCCACATATTTCTTCTTACTTGCTGCTTTTGACTGTGTAATGGAGGCACAAAAGAATCCATGCAAAACTGATAAACAAACCACTGACTACATAGGGACAGAGGGGGAAAAAAATAGGTAAAAGAAAGAGCAAAACAAATACAAACATTATCATGTTTTCAGAGATGTCCAATTAAAGTTGTTACAGAAGTGTGGCTCTAATTTGAGTGCCCTGGTAAAAGAGAATCTCAATTAAGAATGGGATGCCTGAGCATGTGTAATTAAGTCAAAGAGAAAGCGAAGCCGGGTGAGTATCAAACACAGACAGCTATCCCGCCTGTGCATTTCCTCTCCTCTGAGCAAATTACGCTCTCTTCTTTCATGCCAAACTGCTCTGAGTAATTTCATTTTAATATGATTCTAAGAGAAACCAAGCCAGGCTCTACTGTGCTCCTTGTTATTCATGAGAACTCAACCTGCCATCTGTTATCACAACTAAGCCTGTCAAAAACCAGCCTAGATGTATTACTCTCGGCCATTGCAAACAGCATCATGCTGCTGCCCTTCATGATCTTTAAAGTGATTTATGTGCTATATATTTATACAAGCCTCATCAGTTACCATATTATCATATTATAGATACATAAAAATGTGAAGCGCTTTAACGGCTGCATGACATCAGCCAGTACAAGTTCAATTAACACCAAAATGCGAGACGTCTTTTGATCATTTAATTGACATTATAAGCCCTTTGATGTCAGAAATGAGTTGTCCATACTCTGATATAGGTTCCTTCCTTCAACAGTAAAAGTTTAGCGGATACATTTCTGCACCCATGCCATGCCATCTCTTGCCAAAACGTGGCTCATTAGACTCAGGGGTAAGAGTGGTTGAGAGGTACGTTTCATCATGAATGCGGCTTTGCGCACACGTGAGGTTGCCACAGCAGAGGAGTCTTTTGGATTATGCATATTAAATACTGCTTTGTTTTTATTTGCCTTTGGCTTAATCCCTGTCCAATATCTAAATGCTGTATACATTTTCTTTGCCTAAATAGAGATGCAAATTGTAGGGTAATAATATACAGTAAAATACAAGGAAGTGAAAATGATTCATCACTGTGGCTATTATAATTAAAAATAGATTTGTTTAGAATATGACTAGTATCTGGAACTCTGAAGGGCTTTAGAGGCAGCGATACGGTGAGTTAAGACTATAAAGTTCAGTAGAACTTTTTAAAGTCTCCCCAGCCTCAGTCATGCCACATGACACGCTTCCATTGTGTCATTGTGCGTCAGGGTGGTTTGCAAGGGTCATTCTCATGGTTCACTGCTGAAGCTGTCTTTGAGACAACACGTTTTCCAGCTCCATCCGACTGTGCAGCCCAGTCCACCCAGCTCCCTTCTCTCTCTCTCTCTCTCTCTCTCTCTCTCTCTATAAACATGTTTTTTTTTCCCAGACAGTCACCACGCAAGCATTTTTACAACCATTTTCACCTTGGGTGAGAAAACATTAAAAACTAATAGAAATGCACAGGTATTACTAATAACATTCATGACAAAAATAATAATGGAGTGTCCCAGTAAGACCCTGAAACTGGTGAAGCAGCTAAATGGAACCCAGCCAGCATTCATTTCATTATTTAAACCTGTGCTCTTCCTACTGGGACATGTCAAAATGTCTTCAGTGAAAGAGGCCTATCATAATGAAAATGAAATCTTTCTTTCTTCACCTTTTTATCGTGAATTTGATTCCCACGCGCCAACTCGGGGTGGGATTGCAGAATAGCACAGTAGAGTGCTCTGTCTGTCAACAGGCAAGCCGTCTCTCCATCTTTCCTGCTGCTTTTTCATGCTCGGTATCATCTCTTGCCATCACAAATACTTTCATTGTCCCTCACCAATAAGCCTTCATCCTATCCACAGCAGTGCCTCTACTGTGCATGAGCAGCTCTGTGGACAGACAGAAGGCGTGTCTTCAGCAGGGGAGAATAATGGGACCCCAGTGCTGCTTGGCACGGTCCTGATGTGAGTCCTTCCAAAGGTGTTAGGTAGCTGTCACTAATAGAGGTGCACATTAACCTAGGCCAGAAATGGTCATGGTATTCATGAGTGCCAAGGGAGGCTGCCGTGGCAGTGCCAGTGTAATAGGCTGCGCTTTCTTCATCGCCCTGCCCATTTTGGCACCAGCTTCTTCCAGATGACAGCTGGGAAGTCATTAGCAAACTACCACATTGCTCAAAACACAGAAGGACCTCTCTCACTCGGCGTGTAAAGATGCAACTGCTCGATATATCGGAACGGGTTTCAGGGGACAAATGTGCCTCTAAACAATATGAAAGGTGACGAGTTATTTCTGCATGTCCAGTCAAAGCCTTCTAATCCTAAAGCCTTCCAAAGCATTTTAAGGCTGATGCAATCCTGTCTGGCTATTTCAAAGATTTGGTACAGGTCAGATAATATTTGTTGAACATGTACAACTGTGTCGCAAAGCCAAAAATTATTTTTCTTAAATCAAAATTAAATCTTCCTTACAGTCAAAACACCCAATCAAAGTCCCCCCAGATACACACCGGTATTTAGAACAAATCTTCATCATGGTTTGTGTGGCTATACTGCCAAGTGGCATTATACAAGGTTTCTGGCACGGCCCATGACTTTCATGAAAAGGGATTGCAGGCGTGGGAGCCAGAAGCCAATGAGCACTGTTTATCCACAATGCAAGCGTGGACACAAATATTACACGTAGGCTATTGCAAGGACACAACACAAAATGTTGCCATTTATATGTACATAGTAACTTGCCAACACAGTACACAGTTTTAATTAATGACACTCATAATGGTCGCATTTCATTAATGCCAGTTAGTGCCGGGGCCTTGGCGCCATCACCACGCTTCACCGAGGCAGCGAAACTGAGCGCTCAGCAGCCGCTAATGTGCGGAGGCCGACGGCGCCCGTGCTTTCCCGGTCCAAGGCACAATGGCGACCGCGAAGAGGGTGCGTGTTGTGAGCGTCGCAGCAGTCACATGCTCGCAAGAATTTGGGAGCCAACGGCCGAAAAGCAACGCGTACGTTGTTGTTGGAAGGGCGGCGCGGAAATGCCGTGTGAAGCGACGCAGACAGCAAACAGGTGCGGTGGCTAATGGTCGCCACGTTTGTGCTACACAATGTTGTTTTCCTTGAGCAGTACTGTCAAGCATAAACGGGAACAGTAACGACATTTAACTTGCACAACCAAAGTCAGTGATATTGAAGTTTAAGTGAAATTGCCTACCCCGAGCACCACACAGGAACAAACGTTTTTGTTTTTTTTAAATACAGTGGAGTGAAGCTCAAATTGGTGACCTTTTTTTATTTCCCTTTAATAATGACAGTGAAAAGTAGCCTAGCTACTTTGAGGATGTCGTCGTGGTTTTATAGCAGCACTAAGTTTGGCCTACTGCATAGTCTCTTCTATCCATCAATCTGCCTATGTAAAAAAACAAAAAACAAACAAAAAAAAACAGGTATCAGAGGGGTTTTGATGTATTGCCAAATATCATTATAAAAGGAATACACTCAGATATTGATATGGATACATTTTTTGATCAATACCAATGTCCAAGCGATTACTTGGCCTGGGCTTTCTGTCGTTTAAAACTCCAGACACCAGTGCTCAGGACCGGCACCTGAAGTTTCTGTAGGAGGAGAAAATAGTAATGCATTTCCTACTGGCTGCCAAGCAAAAAACAAAACAACAAACATGAATACACATGACGTAGGCTGAAATTAAAAAGGATCACTCCCCTGTTAACAATATGTCAAATACATAAGGTAAGTATCCATAGGTTATTCAATTGTTGGCGCAAAGCACTAGGGTAAAAGTCATGAAAACTTGATCCTGTTGGTCATTATTATATATATATATATATATATGCATGCCAGCCATTCTTTGCGTTCACGCATTCTTGACATTATAATTGAAATCGTGTGCCTCTCTGTGACCCCTTTCTTTGGGCTTAAAGCCAAGCAGCTTTGCGAAACACTTTTAAACTGCAGATGAGTGAAGTGTCCACCAGAGAGCAGCAAAATATCACTTTGAGTCATCATCATACCCTGTGCATCATGAATGCGCTAACGGCTGGTGGGTAAGAGGGGAGAACTTGGTGCAAAACCTTGTAACAATGTGTAAAAAAAAAAATATATATATATATATATATATATATGTATATATATATACAGTTTCTGATTATCTAAATCTATGCACTCTGGTAGACTGACAAAGTTTCGGTATAAAAGTGGTGCAGGCAGTTTTCTGACAACTGCTTCTCTAGCCATGACTCGTTTTTTTGTTTGTGCTTTTAGTTGTGCCACTTGCATCTTGGAAGGAAAAAGTCGTCAGAGCAGCAGCGTTGTGAGTAAAATATTTTTCCTTTTACCTGCAAACCAAAGCACACCCAAGGCTGTCCTGGTTCAAACTGGTTTTCACTTGACAACACGTCTAACTCTCCCGTTCCACCACAGCGCTGCATTCGGTTCCACATTAGCACATTATCTCCCTTCCGTGAGCGTCTCTCTCTCTCGCTCTCTCTTTCTTAGTGATGAAATTTGTAACATGCAAGTAGTGAGGCGTCTCGTCCTTAAGTGAAGTTGAATGGCCTGCACAACCAATAAAAGGTTGTGCTGCCATCGCAATCGCTCCCTAATTAAATCAATAAAACTGCTTAAGGCCGTTTCAAGAAGCTGACTACAGTGGAGCGTTGTAAATGCAACAGACAATTAAGGCAGAAGATTCACAAACTTTCACTTTCTTTATTTTAAATTGAAATGTCGACATAGATATGAATGTAGGGGAGCTTGCCATAGCCATTGTGCAATGTTGCCTTGCAGTGAATTTGATACCATTTGCAAAATGGCCAAAAGGGAGGATATTACTGCCCTTGACTCATGTAAATCAGAACCAAATGTCACTTTGTTTGGCAGCCATCTGCCGTCCAGGCATAACTGAATTTGATGAAGTTAAAATATATTGTATATCTGTCACAATTTGATTTAATGACTGAGCCAAGAAAGAAGTTGTAGGAAATTCAGGGAGCAAGCAGATTGTTCCTCGGGAAACGGTTTGTGTCTCAAAGCTCATGAACGGTGGAGGTGCGTTTCAGACCCCCAGACAAAGGGGAGAATGTCTTTCATATGCAGACAGACGGGTGGTATCAGGAGTGTTATCAAGGCTTGAAAGTGCGTGTGGATGCGAGGCCACCGCGCTCTGATTTGTGTGGGAATACATTTTTAGCAGCGCATCAGCTTTGCTGCACTGCCAAAACTGACTTGACAGAATAGGAAACAAGGTTTGCAGATCTTGCTGGTGGGGAGGAAAAACAGAACAAAAACAAAACTAGAGCGGCCAGACGATGTTCAAGCATTTTATTCAACTTCATCGAGTCAATTTAAAATCTAAAATCATTGATGTATACTGTTATGAAATACTGCCTATGTATTTAGCCATTAATTAGAAACAAGGAGCTTGGAGTTCGAAGTTGTCTAACTTAGGGCAGACCTATGCAGGGGAATTCAGTTCTCTACATGTGTCTTTAAAACCTTGTCTCATTTGGATGCTGTGGCCGTTGCTGTTGTTTTGTTGTAAATTCTTATTTTGTACACTAGGTGGTGCTATCACACTGGCCATTGCTCTTCAGACGCATGACCTCTGTGGTTGAATAATGGATTTCAAATTGAATCAGTGTAATATATTAGCTCATGAGCTTATTTAAGAGGCTCATAAATAGATCTCTTTAATCTCACTGAATCCAGCCGTCTTCCGTGAAGCTTGCAAATTATTTGTCAACACATCTCAGCGTAATTATTTCACATTTTTCAACTGACATTAAAGAGTCAGGGCCGTGCCTTTTCATATTTGCTATCTGCAAAAAGGGGCTGTAATAAATCCAGTGCACATGAAATGCAAAACATAGAAAACATTTTAGATGGCATGCACGGCCAGAGAGTGTGTGTGTGTGTGTGTGTGTGTGTGTGTGTGTGTGTGTTTAACTGAGAAAATAGGATCATATTTCTTAGGAGTAACATTTAAAACCTATGGGGCTGTACCTGGAATTGCTGGAGAGTAAGCCTGGTTTAGGAGGAGTGGGGGTAACGCCGGACGTGTAGCAGCTCCACACAACAGAAGGTTTACGTTGCGCTTGGTGGGCTTTGCAGTCGTAGTTCTGAACACTGGGAAGTGAGATTTGCTATGACCAGGGCGTTGGTGTGGTGATAGAGTAAAGCTAACGGGAGAAACATAGAGAGAGAGGGGGGGG
>CM022471.1:20513075-20542045 GCA_011952105.1 Coreoperca whiteheadi
TGGGTGGGGGAGGGAGAGAGAGAGAGAGAGAGAGAGGGGTAGCAGATACTACTTGGTAACGCATCACAGCAGGACAGGCAATCGAATCCAAAGGCGCTCAGCCAGCGACGGACACGGACGAGGAAGGTAGGACAGTATGAAAATGGCATGATCATCCTGCTATGAGTTGATGGACACGAAGCAGGGCTGGAGCGATGACCGCGGCAGAGAAGACGTTGTCACAGAAAGGATAAATGTCTTTTCATTATTTAGTGTAACATTTTCCTACCCACTGCAGTTGTGCGTAATTCACGACTTTTACGCTCCCTAACAGTTGTCTTACTTTGGCATAGGGGTACGCACTGTCCTTTGAATGTGCGCACCAAAGAAGATTTTTAGAAGTAGTTGATTGATGCTGTGGAAGTAATGTTTTGATGAGACTGACCGGTTAGATTACGGGCAATATAATATCGCATCAAGTTCTGCTGTCTTGTGCAATCCTCCTTCCACTCCCAACTGTTGCTGTTGTTTCACCACGGGCTATTTTATCAGAGCGACGAAGCGGTCGGTGAATGTGAGGTAGTGTGTGCGTGCTTGCGCAGAGGTGTCAGGTGTACAGTGTTATCTCAGGTAGCTCTGGCGACTCCGGAGGTGCCTGCTGGGAAGCGTCTCGCTGCCCACTTATTTATTCACGTGTCACCTGAACGCGGCAGCGACGCGACGCCAGGTTAAAGGGGAACACCAGCCACTTGAGAATCTAACAATTAATCCTGCGGCCTGGGTCAGTGAAGTTTTTTTTTTTCCTTCTATAATCCTTCTTGTAACTGTACATACAGCAGTGCCAGTTGTTAAATATTTAATGTAATGGCGCTTTAGTCCCCATGCAGGGATTTCTTCACAGACAGCTGATGTATCAATGACTGCAGAGTTATGCAGTGCAGATTTTTTTGGTCATTTTTCAGGATTTTAGTTTTCTTAACTGGCTCATACTTTTCATCCAGTTACATTTGATTTATTTTTTGCTTAGGTGCTCAAATCACGACTTAATGCAAAACTGGCTTATTATTTAAGGTACTATATCTGTAAGTCTGGATGCTATTATGTGGATCGGGATATTTTTTCCCAACAAGTCAGATTTGCATTTGCACCACTGCTGATTGCCTCAGCAAAAATATTTAAAATGTATCCAAACTTTAACATGGAAATGAACATTAAATCATTCAAATATATATATATAAATCAACCCTGAAATTGAGATTTCATGGCCCACAATTCTCAGCTCTAATGTTGTGTTGCCTCCAACCTGTCATATAATACAGTGCATACAATAATGTGCTTCAGGTTGGTTATACAGAGTCAGAATTATGAGATAAAATGAGGGACCAAGCTTTTTCTGTCTCAGAGGAAATGTTGTCACTAGTCCTGCTGAAATATGTTACATGGAAATTGTGGCCTCAGTAATTCTGGTTGTAAGTTCACTCTCATCCTCTCTGTGGTCCCCCACTGTATACGTACTGATGTGCTGCTATTGTCACCCCTGCTATAAAGTCAAAGTATACCATAAAAATAAGCATATGCTGCACAAGTCTTTTAAAATGATTGTTGCTATACCATCAAAGAATCAGATATATTATGTATGTGATAAGCTGGAGAGAAACGGCTGCTGTTTTTCATGCATTATGTGGGGAAAGTATGCCTCTGACAGTTTCCCTTTCTGAGTGTCTGTCACTCTCCCTGAATTCATTCAGAACATGAGAAGGAAGAAAAAAAAATAGTTAACTGGAGAGTCCATATCTGACAGACACCTTGACTGACAGGCTCAAATGAAACCAAATATGCGGGATAGAGGAATGAATTGCAGATACAGTGACTCTACTGGACTATCCTATGAGGTCTCAGACAGGGAGCAGAGAAAGGTATGAGGAAAAGAAAAGGATGGAAGTACTGTTAAACTGAAGAATGGTAAACTTGTGGAAGAGGAAAGAGAGAGAAAAAGCAATGTAGAGTATGGAAAAGGGATAGACATTCAAATAAACCATTGTCATCCCCCCTATGGTATTGATATAATTCTTGTAGCTTAGCCAATCTGTGGAAATTGTGAGTGGAACCACTGGGAAAGGGGTTGGCATTGATTACCAGGTGTGAAAGCATCAGAATAGTCTACATGCTGGCTCTTGAGTAACTATTAGGTGATGGCTCATGACTGTCATATTTGAAGTTATTTATTTATTTGTGTGTGTGTGTGTGTGTTTATTTATATTCTTACTTACAGGATATCAGTTTGCTTGAGCACAATGAGCTCACACAGATGCAGTTGACGGAACTCGTTTTTCATTGCAACCATTTATACAGTGTTGTATTTTAGCTGACAGAATAATGCACTGTTGTGGTTTGAACACAGTGGTCTTTACACGACAGCTTTTGACACAGAACTCACAAGCTGCTTTGTTGTCTACACAACATTCCTGGCACTTGCATTTATGATCATTGTACACTTCTCCGTTTTCCCATTTCTACACCTACTGCTCTCCTGGTCCAGCTGTGTTTGGTCATTAAATAAGCCAAGTCAGTCAGGCAGAACAGAAGAAAACAGGTTGGAGAGGAGCGCTGAGAAGATGATTTTGCTCAGCCAGTTGTACAAGTGTACTGTCAGTTCCTCCATGCTGAGGTCCTTAAGTATGTGAAGCCATGCTTTTCTAAATTTGTACTGGTGGACAAAAGGCTCACATTAGATCCGATCATTGACATTGCCTTTTTAGAGAGGATGATTGCTTATATAATTGTTTGTGAACCCAACCATCCACAATAATCTTGTTGTATTCATTTGCTACTAATCCCTGTATTGATTCATCCTTGTGTAAGTGTGAAAGCATTATGAAGGAATTTGGAAATTGAAATTTCCTGAAGGAAGGGATGGAGGCCTTTCATTTCTCAGAGTTAAAACATTGAGGATTCATATCTAAGCTGGTAGCATTTACAATATTGAGTCATATTCTCCCCTGGAAGTAAACCCGTGCCATGTAAAACAAACAAAACAGCAATTTAATGGCAGCTTTGCTGTGTGACAAATCCTTGTTGTTGGTATTTACGCATGGAATGCTGCCCTGAAGTGGGGCTGTAACGGCACAGAGAGAGACAGGACGGGGGGGAGAGACAATGAGGGTGACGTACGATGGGAGGCAGGGCTGAATGAGGAGCGAGGTGAAGTGTTGAGATGCAAAGGTCATCTGTGCTGGAGAGGAGCTACTAAATGGTGTGTTTTGATCTTTCAACTGGGATAGAAACAGTCAGCTGTTGTCGGCTGGAATGACTGCGCTCTAACAAAGAGAGAGACAAAGGGAGATGAATGAGTCTCTACAGGCTATCAGCTGCCCTCTGACACAGCTGTCTGTGTTTATGTTGTCTGATATACACACAGGCCTCTGCTGGGACGGCTTCACCAAGCTCATTGCAGCGGATAATGACCAAGTGAAAAGAAAGCCTTGCTAAGAAACAGGCATTTTAAGACTGACATGAAAATTTGTGGAGGAGACAACCAGTTCACATTAGGGAGGCTTCGAATTTGTTACTGGCGTAATATTTGAGTGAGGAAGTACGAAAAATCACGGGCTAGTGGAGAGTTGAGGCAAATATACATTGAAATGAACTGCGTGCTAATGCCGTTATTACAGTATTACATTATAAAAATAAGGGAAACTCATTAACAATACATCTCATTGTCCCATAAAAACTGTTATAGGCTATCTACATGGTGAAACAGGGGTAAAGCTGAAAACATTGTGATTCAGTAAAATAAAAGTAGTGTGGAAGACAAGAGGGGCATGACAGTGTATTGATCTGTACCGTTTTTATCAGTAGAAGGATGAGAGGGAAAAAGTCATGCAGTGTATCATTATGTTCTCTCTACAATTTGTCCACAAAAACACTAAAAGCCTAAAATCAGAGAGCTAAGATTTTTATGTCAGTCTGCACTCAGGCAAAAAGAAGGTGGCGGCAGCAGATATGGTTGCTTGCTTCCCACACACCTTTTTGTAACACATTTCTTTGGTGTTTGATTCTAATATCTTATGAGACAATTGGCTGTACTGTTTTTTCACATAAGTCAGTTTGAGTTTTTTCTTTACACCATTTATATTTAGTATTCATTTGAATGAATATCAAATCAAACCAAGTTTATTTATAAAGCACATTTAAAAATAACCAAAGCTGACCAGAGTGCTGTACAGTAACTTAACATAGATTAAAATCACATAACATTTAGCCAGCATAAAAATACTGTCCCATACACAAATATATAGGTAACGGAGAATTTTAAAACACAGGCATAAAAGTGAGTCGTAAAAGGGCACTCAAACTGTTCCAAAGCTTTGGGTCGGCTACTGTAAACGCACGATCGTTCTTACCCCTCAGTCTCGAACGATCGACAGCCAGGAGCAGCTGGTCTGAGGATCTGGGTTTGGGAAGGGGGAGCTCAGATGTACTGGGGCGCCAGGCCATGACAAACTTTAAAAACAAATACAATGGTTTGAGTTTTGCAATATTTCTTAGGTGGTAAAGCAACCTTTCACAACTGCCTTGATTTGCTTATTACACTTCACATCCTGGAGGCAGTCAAGGAGGGACCTAACTGAGTTGTTGTTTTCACCAGGTTCCAATCGGAGGTATAGCTGGGTGTCGTCTGTGTGGAAGATATTGTATGTATGGAAGATTGAACCTAAAGGGAGCAAATATGAGGTAAATAATATTGGCCCTAAAATGGACCCGTGTGGTACTCCACAGTTGATGCAAGCAGACGAGTTTACCAGTTACCAGAGGTTATCAGTTTTGACAGAAAAAGATCTGTCCTTTTATATATAGCTGTAGTAATCTGTTCTCTTAGTTATTGTAAGTAATTTATATAAAATATACAAATCATTCAAAAATGATACACCGGTAAATCAACCCTGAAAATGAGATTTCATGGCCCACAATTCTCATCTCTAAAGGAGTACCAACATCTGTCACATAATGTACATAATGCGATAATAAGAATTAGATATTAACATGAATTTGGGGTTTTATTATGTGATTTGTGTACTTCAGCGAATATTGCAACATACTGTATTAAGACAATTTGGTAATGAGTACCATATTAATCTTGTTCATAGTGCTTTTTGAATGTGTAGAGAGAAATTACTTTAAGGCCAAGTCTGAAGTACATTTTGAAGTCCTTAGACTTTTTGCACATCATTTGAGTATTACGTGTCTGTATAGGAATTTATCAGTTTAATTTATGCTGTCTCTCTTTCACGATGTTACCCACGCTGTATACACAGACACTGCAGCAGAGTACAGTAGCTGACTTGTCTACAAGATGGAGTGTCATCAACATGTACCCTCCATCACTGCACCATCAGTCTTTACTCACTTTGTAATGTTCCTATTGCAGACACAGCTCCTCAGCATTCACTTGACAAATGCAGTACACTCTCTCACCCAGCTGTGTCTCAGTTGTGCGGCGCAGGAGGAGGTTTCTACCCCACTTTTTATCCCAAGTGAACACTAATCAGCCCCCCCTCCCTCAGGCCCCATGTCACTCTCACACACAAACACACATGCACATATCATGGTGTTAGTCAACACAGTACAGGGTTTGTATGAGTTTGCATGCTCAAGTGTTTTGTGACAGGCTGCTGTATGTTGGCGCCTTGCTGCACTCCCATCCTGTTCCTGATAATTACCGTCACCCTAAGTCCTGTGTAAGCTGCCCCCGTCTCTCCCACGGTGTTTAACTGTATTGTCAGCCCGTACAGGATCAAAGAAGTTGCAGGCAGCGTCTCCAGTGGAAGAACAGAGATTGGTTTGTCCTATAGTCCTCTATCTTTTCATTGTCTGGCAGGGAGTTAGTGATCTTTGATTGAGAGGAGGTTTAAGTCAATTTTATTTATATAACCCAATATTGCGAAACACACAATTGGCTCAGATCGTGGGTTCGAATCCCAGACCAGACCACGGCCTCCCTGGGTGGAGTCTGCATGTCCTCCCCGTGTTACCGTGGGTTTTCTCCAGGTTCTCCAGCTTCCTCCCACCGTCATGCATTAGGTTAATTGGTGACTCTAAAATTGTCCCTAGGTGGATGAATGTGTGCGTGAATGGTTGTCTGTCTATGTGTCAGCCCTGCGACGAGTTGGCCACTGTCCAGGGTGTACCCCGCCTACGGCCCGAAGCCACTGGGATAGGCTCCAGTCACCCGCGACCCCCAACGGGAACAAGCGGTAGAAAATGACTGACTGACTGACACAATTGGCTCAAGGGGATTTACAATCTGTACAGTTTACGACACCCTCTATCCTTAGACTCTCGATTCGGACATGCAATAGCTGTCGTGTATACAAGATAGTCCAGCTGCATTCTGAAGGAGCCAATTAGCAGGGACCTGCTTCAGTTCTGCTCAGATGGAAGATGTTCATGTCATGTTTTACAATTCATTAACATCCAAGTCACTTAGTGATTTTGGGTAGGTTCCTAAAAACGTGTAAGGACAACTCATATACATAGTTCTTAGAAAATTGAGGTTTGGTCACTGATGTGGAAGTAAATCTTCACCTGTGCTTATACTTACATACATAAAATATGCTGTGCTTTGTGCCATTTGTCATGTAGCCCACTGTCTGAAAAGGTTGGTCCAAATAAAATGTGCTAACCACTATGGTTGCTGGACTTGTGCATTGTTGTCCAGGAGATATCATTGTTTGCCTGTTGTCTTGAGCGTCTTTTCCAAAGACTTTGGCAACTAATTTGTTAAAGTTGAACATAAGCACCAGCAATTTCATATATGACCTGACCAAAGTGGACAGTTTTAAATGCAACCGCAGGGGGGCACAAGCCAGTGTCTTCATGTGCCAGTCCCAAGTCTGGATAAATGCAGAGGGTTGTGTCAGGAAGGGCATCCGACGTAAAACACATGCCAAACTAAAAATGCGAATCATGACAATGACTTCCATACCGGATCGGTCGGGGCCCGGGTTAACAACGACCGCCACCGGTGCTGTTGACCTACAGGGTACCGGTGGAAATTGGATTACTGTTGGTCGAAGACGAAGAAGGAGAGGAGGAAGGTGTGTTCGTAGGCAGAGAGAGAAGAGGAACGCTAAGAATGTAGGACTGACAGTAGGGACTTTGAATGTTGGAACTATGACAGGGAAGGCTAGAGAGCTGATTGACATGATGCAGAGAAGGAAGGTGGACATACTGTGTGTCCAGGAGACCAGGTGGAAAGGTAGCAAGGCTAGAAGCTTAGGAGCAGGGTTCAAGTTGTTCTACCATGGGTCGGATAGGAAGAGAAACGGAGTAGGAGTTATCCTGAAAGAGGAGTTTGTGAGGAATGTTCTTGAGGTGAAAAGAGTGTCAGACAGGTTGATGAGCCTGAAGCTGGAAATTGAAGGGGTGATGTTCAATGTTGTGAGTGGTTATGCCCCACAGGTAGGATGTGAGTTAGAAGAGAAGGAGAAATTCTGGAGTGAGTTAGATGAAGTGATGCAGAGCATCCCCAGAGGTGAGAGAGTGGTGATTGGTGCAGATTTCAACGGGCATGTAGGTGAAGGGAACAGAGGTGATGAGAATGTGATGGGCAGGTTTGGTCTTCAGGACAGGAACGCAGAAGGACAGATGGTGGTAGACTTTGCAAAGAGGATGGAAATGGCTGTCGTGAACACTTTCTTCCAGAAGAGGCAGGAACATAGGGTGACCTATAAGAGCGGAGGGAGAAGCACTCAGGTGGACTACATCTTGTGTAGACGTTGTAATCTGAAAGAGACCAGTGACTGTAAAGTAGTGGTAGGTGAGAGTGTAGCCAGACAACACAGGATGCTAGTGTGTAAAATGACTCTGGTGGTGAGGAAGATGAAGAGGACAAAGGCAGAGCAGAGGACGAAGTGGTGGAAGTTGAAAAAGGAAGAATGTTGTTTAGTTTTCAGGGAGGAGCTGAGACAGACTCTGGGTGGTCAGGAAGTGCTCCCAGATGACTGGACCACTACAGCTAATGTGATCAGGGAGACAGGTAGGAGGGTACTCGGTGTGTCATCTGGAAAGAGGAAAGTGGACAAGGAGACTTGGTGGTGGAACCAGGAAGTTCAGGAGTGTATACAGAGAAAGAGGTTAGCAAAGAAGAAGTGGGACACTGAGAGGACTGAAGAGAGTAGACAGGAGTACAGGGAGATGCAGCGTAAGGTGAAGGTAGAGGTGGCAAAGGCCAAACAAAGAGCATATGAGGACTTGTATGCTAGGTTGGACACTAAAGAGGGAGAGGTGGATTTGTACAGGTTGGCCAGACAAAGAGATAGAGATGGGAAGGATGTGCAGCAGGTTAGGGTGATTAAAGATAAGGATGGAAATGTATTGACAGGTGCCAGGAGTGTGATGGGAAGATGGAAGGAGTACTTTGAAGAGTTGATGAATGAGGAAAATGAAAGGGAACGAAGAGTAGAAGAGGTGACTGGTGTGGAGCAGGAAGTGGCAAAGATTAGCAAGAGTGAAGTGAGGAGGACGTTGAAGAGGATGAAGAGTGGAAAGGCAGTTGGTCCTGATGACATACCTGTGGAGGTATGGAAGTGTCTAGGAGAGGTGGCAGTAGAGTTTCTGACTAGTTTGTTTAACAAGATCTTGGAGAGTGAGAGGATGCCCGAGGAATGGAGGAGAAGTGTACTGGTGCCAATTTTCAAGAACAAGGGAGATGTGCAGAGCTGTGGCAACTACAGAGGAATAAAGCTGATGAGTCATACAATGAAGTTGTGGGAAAGAGTAGTGGAAGCTAGGCTAAGGGCAGAGGTGAGCATTTGTGAGCAGCAATATGGTTTCATGCCTAGAAAGAGCACAACAGATGCAGTGTTTGCTTTGAGGATGCTGATGGAGAAGTACAGAGAAGGTCATAAGGAGTTGCATTGTGTCTTTGTAGATTTAGAGAAAGCGTATGACAGGGTGCCGAGAGAGGAGCTGTGGTATTGCATGAGGAAGTCTGGAGTGGCAGAGAAGTATGTTAGAATGGTGCAGGACATGTATGAGAGCTGTAAGACCGTGGTGAGGTGTGCTGTAGGGGTGACAGAGGAGTTCAAGGTGGAGGTGGGTCTGCATCAAGGATCGGCTCTGAGCCCCTTCTTGTTTGCTCTGGTGATGGACAGGCTGACGGATGAGGTTAGACAGGAATCTCCATGGACTATGATGTTTGCGGATGACATTGTGATTTGTAGTGAGAGCAGGGAGCAGGTGGAGGAGAATCTAGAGAGATGGAGGTCTGCTTTGGAAAACAGAGGAATGAAGCTTAGCCGCAGTAAGACAGAATACATGTGTGTCAATGAGAGGGACCCAGGTGGAACGGTGAGGTTACAGGGAGCAGAGGTGAAGAAGGTGCAGGACTTTAAGTACTTAGGGTCAACGGTTCAGAGCAACGGAGACTGTGGAAAAGAGGTGAAGAGGCGAGTGCAAGCAGGTTGGAACGGGTGGAGAAAAGTGTCAGGGGTGTTGTGTGATAAAAGAGTATCAGCAAGAATGAAAGGAAAGGTGTTCAAGACGGTGGTGAGACCAGCGATGTTGTACAGCTTAGAGACAGTGGCACTGAAGAAAAGACAAGAGGCAGAGCTGGAGGTGGCAGAGCTTAAGATGTTGAGGTTCTCTTTGGGAGTGACGAGGGCGGACAGGATCAGGAACGAGTACATCAGAGGGACAGCTCATGTTAGATGTTTCGGAGATAAAGCCAGAGAGGCCAGATTGAGGTGGTTTGGACACGTTCAGAGGAGAGACTGTGAATATATTGGTAGAAGGATGCTGAGGTTGGAGCTGCCAGGCAGGAGGTCTAGAGGAAGACCAAAGAGGAGATTTATGGATGTAGTGAGAGAGGACATGAAGTTAATTGGTGTGAGTGAAGAGGATGCAGAGGACAGGGTTAGATGGAGGCGCATGATTCGCTGTGGCGACCCCTGAAAGGGAACAGCCGAAAGGAAAAGAAGAAGAAAGTGGACAGTTTTACTCAGCATCAATGTGCCGTGCCAGTTTGATTATCATTTCTACTAAGGAAGCACTACATGGTCTGCAGTCCAAATGTCATTCCGTTTACATTGCACTCTTGTCATGTGAGTGAGGATTGCTGAGTAAGGCTTTCAAAAAGTCATGTCATGTTGGAGATGAAGAGATCAGGAGGGCGGGAAGGAAGACATTACTCAGCTCATCAGAGCACCGCTGTTCCTCCCTCCTCCCTGACAGGGCCAAATGGCTGCTAATCTGTCTGTGATCACTGTGCTAATGAGTGATGTCTTTTTCATGAGGACTGAAGGTGGGCAGAAATCTGCCATTGACTTGCTGTGATAATTCAGATTTGGCTGCTGCCTGAGACCTACCACTCCCTCTGAGAAGGGTGCCTTTGTGTTTAAGGCAAGTCAGACACAATTGCCATGTAATCAATAATATCGAGTGCTGTAAGCCGGGAGATACAGCCATGTGGGCAGGCAGGCCTCTCTGGAGAGAGCACAGCAGGTCCAGATATTACTCTTCACTTTACAGTGCCTTAATCACACATTACTGTCAGTTAAGCTATAGGACCACAACTCATTAAATAGACCTGGATCTCTGCCACCCTACACTTTGCCCAGTGGGAGCTGTATGTGTTCCTCATTGTCATTCTAGGCCTTAAAATAGTTCTGCCTTTAAATCTGGATTCAGGGCAGGATCTCGGGCATGTTGGCAAGTATTACAGGTGCAAACATTGGACGTAATTTAATGGACTCAAAATAGTTTCGGTTTTCAAATGCCTGCTGCATAACTGTGAGAAATTCATTAATCACAGGTGAACAATAACTCTTGTAAGCAAAACAAAAAAGCCACAAGAGCAGTCAATGATTATCCTATCCTCTTTTAAATAAATATAGAGGATATGATATACTTTTTATAACTCTTTGGGTAAAGGGAAATGGTTGTGTTGGACCCACACTTAATATGACAAAACAACAAATACATGGCCCACAGAAGACATGTATTTGTTGTGTTGACCTTTTACATTAGGACACAGAAGACATAATTATCTGCCAAAGCTTAGCACAAAGAGAAACTATTTGAAATGACTACAGAATTGAACAAGCCAAGTTGCGTGGTAAATCAAAAAAGGAAGAGACACTAGTTAATGTGGATTAGACCAAGAAGAGAAAATAGAGAAGGAGATGACTTAAAAAGAGTGGAAAACCGACAGAAAAAGGCAAGCTTGGGGAGAGTGAGAGACTGGTACGAGATGTTGTTACGGGTGAGGGGGGTGAGCAGAAGATGAGCAGTGACTCTGACAGAGTGAAGGAAGTGAGGGATTGATAGATGGTGACAATATAGCCACTGGATTGGGACAGTGCTGCAGTGGGACCCGGCTTGCATCGGGGGCCACATACCTGCTTAGCCCTGTCCTCTGCAGTTTAACTGCCCTGTGCATAACTGACTGCTTGGAACATCTCATCCTGTCCTAATGGTACTCTGCTAAATCTAAAGCTGGATCATGCTTTTGTACTAATTACTAACTTACCTCCACATAAAGAGTGCTTTCATGTAAATCCATGCATCTACTCTCTCTTGATGGCAGTCCTCCACCATTTCTTAAAGGGACAGTCTATGATCAAAGTGTCAAATTTAGAACCTGCCATTACTCCAAAATAGTTGACAGGCTTTTAATTTATGGAATAACTCTTAAAAAAAAACCTAATGTCGGTTTGTTCCAAAAGTGTGTGTACATCAGTGAAGCTTCTAAAGTAGTTAAACGGGCTCGCATTTTCAATTATGATCATTGGAGTGACACATATGCTCATATTTAGTCTGCATGTCCACAGTTATATGTTTGAATCTAATTTATGTGGTCAAAAATGATTTGAATATTCTGTGATTTGCAGTTTAAGTATGCAGTGTCGTGCATGAACGTGCTCAGACTCTCTCACGCACTGTGTTTTGCTGCTCCCAGCATGCCGGTGTTTTGGGTCACACAATCTGAAGGAGAAAAACATTTGGTACTGTGAACTTAGTTAAAAAACTCAAAAGTTTGAACTATGAATGTGAACTAGTTCATTTTATTCTGTGTGAACTGAACTTTTAGCTAGCTCTTGTGAAGTGTGAACTTGCACAACACTGTAAGTATAGAAAGTCTGTTATCAACTAATTGGTTTTAATTTTTGAGTATGGAGGCCAGGCCCACACCCTACAGTGGCCCTGAGGGTCAAAACACAATGCCATTTCACGCAAAACTACAATATTTTACAAAACACAATGACTATGTGTGTGAATATTTCTATTCAACACATTAGACTACATGCAGCCTATGTTCTATATTGTAAAACTCACCTTTAAACTACATTTAATCCAGTTTTAGAATCTCAAAGTCGTTTCAGCTGCACCACAATCATCCTCACTCAGAAAAATCCACACAATCTCAACATGATATAACTATGGTAGGAATGTTCCATCAGTGCGACCAATCACAACATGACAAATGATCGTTTATTATTGATCAGTGTCTTATGTCTCACCTCATACAGATTAGTTTTATTCAAACAGTGATGCGTGGTAAATGTTTCGGTGCAGGGGAACTGTTGACAACCTGACAGCTGCCTTACTGTAATGTCCACACAGTTACATTGATATAAAAGACAATGTATAGACTTTATTCAGAGCCAAGGATGAATCCACAACATCCAGAGTTCGCTGTCTCTGTCCTTACATTGATGACAGATTGATCCTAAAAGCAGTCATGTTGAAGTAAACCTGCAGCGAGCAGGTTAACAGTCAGTTAAGTTACCCCTCTTTCTCGAACAGAAAAGAGTTTCCCTCATTGCAGGGTTAACAAACTCAGAGTTTGATTCTGTGGGAGAACCCGTCCAAACGACTTTCATTAACCCGTTTACATGCCTACAACGTGTCCACGACAAAGCTCCGCATGAGTTCAGTTCATGAAGCATTCGCATTACCATCTCCATTTCAACACAGAGCCCATGTTTCTGCTTTAAAGTCAACCAGTTCTGTATCTAAACATCTGTCCACACTCTGAAATCCTGATGTTAGGCTAGCGTCTCCTCAGTCCTAATTCTTTCAAGCGTCCTTCCGGGTCCCACGGGACATTTTAATGTCAATATGTTTAAATCATATTACGACTTAGGCTGCATCATATGTCTGAGCTGTTGCCAGGGACTTGGGTTCTGTCCAGTCACAAACAAGAGGTGTTGTCCCTCCCTTTCCGTAATCTGAAATGTCGAAGTGTTTTCTGCAATGTAGACATGTTTTGACCCTCATGGCCACTATATCACCCAGTGTTCTTGGGATGCAAAGCAGAGTTTGATTACCACCTGCTACCTTCCCACTCTCCCTCCACCACATTGTTGCTGAAGTGATTGCAGTGGTACATACTGTGCCCCATAAACTGAACATTGTATGAGTCCGCCATGTAAGAACTTAAAAGGAAACTAATTACAATACCATTTTCAATAATGTTATTTCAAGTGGTACAAAAACGTAACAATAGCGGAATTAGGAATATGTATATTGAAGAATAACAACAAATTGGCATACCAAGCGTTTAAAGAGCGAGTTCACCAAAATTACAAGGATCATATTTTTCTTAGCCCTCAGGGTATTTTCCCATGCAGATGCAGCAGTGATTTCTGCCTCCATACACCAAGACAGTTGAGTAAAATAGAGCTCAGAATGAGAAATGACATTTACAAATCTGTTTAGATAATCCACAAACCCGCTGTGGACAGTGTTCACTACTTAGTTTCCAATAAAATCTTTTAAACAAATATTTATGGCCGGTCTCTGGTTGTTTGAGTTTTTCAAAAGTAAATTTTCGATGTCTTAAACAATGCAAATTAAATTCAGTTTACCTAAACTATATTGGTGTGGTGGCAGAAATATCTCAAAATCTGAGCAAAACTACATCTGCATGGTAAAATACCCAGGGGTAAGTTGGAAAATTACTGTTTGTGATTTGGCTGAACTGACCCTTAAAGTTAGGTAAACAATTTAGTGTTTCTCCCACAGAACAACTGGTCAGCAGTTTTTAAAATTCACTTTGTGATTTTCAAGTGCGCAGAATAACAGAGATCAAAAGAGAGACAAGTAACACAATAAATAACATGGTACAACTTAAATAATATACAGTACAGTTTCTTGGTGCAGAGTACAAATAAAATTCAAAATGCATAAAATATTAACCACATTAATACTTTTTACTGTTTTTATCAATAACCTTCAGGTTTGTAATTTGCTCACAACATGGTCCTTAGCAGCTGCTTACTTTGTTTAGGCCTCTCTTGCAGGCCATGCCAGGAGCCTAGAGTAACATGCACAGTCCAGGTTACAAATACAGACCAAAGACAGGTAGGTCAGCGTGACCACCTAGCACTCTAGTTATAGTACAGTGCATCTGTAACTTTGTGGGGGTGCTTTCTTTGTGAGAATGTTAAATATTGAATTCTGCGGCATCCTGGTGAGAGCAGAGAGTCTGATGCTGCTGCAGGAGGTCTGCTTGTATTTTCCATGGCTGCCTCAACTCTCTCAAACCCAACATGTCTGTCTCAACCAGTATCCATCACTCATATTCACCCATTCGTCATCTCAGAAATGTCCTTTAGCATTTGGAGGAAGGATTAGTGAAGAGGCTAGATAAGGTACGTGGGGGGAGATGTAGTGGAGAGAAAGAGATCAGCTGTATGGCAACACCAAGTAAAGACCATGCATACATTTAATACTAGAACGGGGAAATGAAAAATCATAGTATTGTGTACAACAGATTTTTAGTACCACTATCAATTTAAAGACATCGGATTGTATCAGATCTTTCACAATATTTTTACAGTATCATCTGACATTTTCTATCATTTTGTGGGCATTTCTGTTCTTATTAAGAAAATCAATAGAGCATGGTCTGATTCTATGTGGAAAAGCAGATGGCATGTAGAAATGATACAGAGAAAACAAGTTTTTCAATGAAATGTGTTTTCATTCAGATTTAAAGAAACAGGACAAAAAAAGAGACTCAAAGAGCTTGTTCACTGCTCTGTGGACAATTTATTTTATTTGTTCCCCTTTGGAGAGCTGGGTATGGGCTTTATTGATTGTCCTCATCCAGACTGATCAACCCTAACTGAGCATCAAAGAGGAACACAGGAAACACTGAGATTTTGCCCTTAGGTCTTGTAGCTTGCTATGTTGTAGTTACTGGGTTTGATAAACTGTGTATGTCAGTTCATTTGGCTACTTAAAGTGCTCCAGGGTGTCTAAGTCATGCTAGCTCAGGTGTGTTTTTGATACAAACAGTAGGAAGTGATATTCAAGAAAAGGAAATTTTCTGTCCAGAAAGGACAAGTTGTGGAAATGTGTAATCTGTTTAGGCTGTTGTCGTCAGATTTCTATGTGAGCTTCCCACTGAGGGGAGATAATACCCTCTACTAGTGGACCACAACCATATCGGAGAGGACAAGGAGGGAGGAAACGGTATGAGAGGGGAGGCAAGGTAGAGAAACGAATGAATGTGTATAAGCAAAGGAGGAAGGGAAAGGAATGGAGTAAAAAAGTGGATATGCAGGTTGCATTGTTACAGAAAGTGAAATGCAATAATGCTGAGGAAACAGGAATCCAAATGAAAACAAATGTGCCTATTCAAACTGACATGCATGCACAGCTAATGTAAGCATGCACACACACACACACACACACACAGTATATACAATAAGCAATGACAGCCTATTTTTTAGCTTGTGTCTCTTTCTCACTCACCTGTAAATTTTAGTTGCTTTGTCTGAATTGAATCCACCATATAATGTATATCTCTAACAGCACCACAGTGACAGGACAGCAAGCAGCAAAACAAGGCAGTGTGTGTATTGTATTTTTTTGCTTCTCACACTGGTTTCTGTAGGTTATTTAGCTTTTTTTGCCATCAGATACCTGAAGGACAAGCAGCACTGTCTCTGAGCACATGTTTTACTGTGAGCTGGAACACAGTGGGCTTTGGGGCGAAGGAGAATTTAGAAAGATAACCCTTCAAAATTAAATTGTCACTGAATGAGTTTGACCAGTGAGGCCTTGCTGGGACAAATGATGACAGTATAAAGAGACGGAACAAATGAGAGGGTGGGGAACGAGAGGCAGGGAAGATGCCTGAGCTGCCGCCTGACAGGATGCCTCACGCAACAGAGGACCAATACACGATGTGCAGCATGTTGGCTCAGAGGATGCTTATTAAAGCAAACAGGTGTTAACCTTTTTATCAGAATCTGTAAGTTATAGACAGTCATTGATAAAGCTGTGCAGAATTTATAGTTAAAGGCAGAATAAAAAAAGCAATGTCTGCCTGTATTTTATTTTCCTAGCTTCTTATTAGTTTGCTGTGTTCGGGACATTTCTGAGCGTAAACCTTTAGGCAGTGGTGTGTAGCCCCAAGCCAATAAGAGTGCGCAGGGTGTGAGGCCAGGACTCTATAAAAACATAGCGACATCACTGTCTCTGTCTCTCAGCTGCTCTGTCTATGTGGCTGTGTGACTGTTTGACCGACGGTGGGGCCGAGCTATCTTCACATGCAGAGCAGAGAGGCCACAGAGGGGACATGCATGCACACAAAATCCAACATTTGCGGAGGTGTCGGCATGTTTATTGTGCTTTAGAACGTAGCCGCCATCAGAAAATGTTTTATTTCTCTTAATTCACTCTCCAGCTCTCTCTCTCTCTCTCTCTCCCTTGTTGAGGCAGGGAGGAGGGGCCAACTTTGAATTGGGCATTTACAAAGCGCAACCAACAAATCCTAATGAGAGGTGTGTCTTTGCTGCTCTCGATCCAGCAGCATTGACAGTTTCCCTTTCACGCAAGACAGCGGGTTTTTTGTCAGACAATTAGTGGTGAGATTATGGCTATAAAACAGTGTGTACTGTAAATGAGCTGTTGCTGTGAATTGGCCTTCATCAACACCCCTCAAGCAGACACACACGCAAGAAAACACCTGCTTGAAGCATGCCGTGCAGCAAATCTTTTTTCTGTTTGCTAATTGTACTGATCACATCTCCTACTGACTGACACTATAATCACCTAACATAAAAGAGCTGAAATGTCTTTGGACATTATGTGGCTAGACTGAAACTCCAATGTGGATAATCAGATAACCAAGTATTGTGTGTGTGTGTGCTTCATCAGGTGCAGGTGATGTCGTGGAGTGTGGATTTAGGCGGCAGGATGAAATTTGCCAAGCTCCTCCTTCCCTTCCTCATTCTCCACTCTTTCTGTGAAGGTGAGTCCTCTTGACTATAAAGAATGAATATGTGCTAAATCCACAAAAACTAGACTCATTTGCGATTGTGAGTGGTGATTATGAGGCCATTAAATATTGCATCAATTATACAATGGCCATACATTCTTGGAACAGTGCATTTCAGTTTAATTTACAGCAGTGCAGCTTCTCAGTGGCAAAACGTACAGGACACTGGTTTTACTTGGCAGCTATTTTGGTGAATATGTGGCTACAGTGTGAATTTGAAGCTGTGTAATTTAAAAGGAGTATGTTCAGTCAGTCAAGCTTTCCTGCTTCCGCAAAGGAATAAAGGTTCAACAATATCACAGTGGCATCAACATTTAACCATAAATCTACCTTTTTATTAGTCAAATACAGGATTATGAATAAAATGTCTTTATCTCAGTGGCTTGGTAAAATATACCTTCTAGGCTACAGGAAGAGAAGCTAAGATTTAATAGCAGAATTTTAAAGAGTTTTACAGTACCTCTCCCTTTCGTCTCAGTTCTTCATTATTAACTGCCTGAAAGGATTTTCTGTCGCTTACCTTCTATACATGATGTATTCCCTTACTTTTTCTTGACTTGGACACCTTTTCCTTTCAGCCCTGTACATTTATTTGTTCACATTTTATCATTGCTTCGTTGTTGCGCTCCTTTCTCTGCCCACCCCCGATGTGTGTCTTGCATAATGTCTCACATTATTGTTTGGCCGAAGAACTACTTTAAAATATTTGCCTCCTTGCTGAGAGTTTTTCTTTGTGAGAGCGCGAGAGAGACGGATATAGTGAGAGAGAGCTTCGATGTTGTGGAAAGTCACGGTAACTGCCTCACAATGACAGGCAGGAGACACCTCCAATCACACACAGAGCTGAAGCACTAGGGAAAGTTATTAAGTGAATGCCACAACCTCTTTCCATCAAGCACAATGAGTTTATCAGGCCTTTTTTTTGTTTTGCTTTTTATGTCTGGAGTGGTCTCGCCTCTCACACTCCCAAGAGGCTGGAGCATCTTGCGTTTGCTTTCACCTCTTTCTTTCTCTCCCTTGCTCCCTTGGGCCTTGCCTCCCTGATCCAGCAAATTGGATTGATGAACATTGCTGTGATTATTTTGTGGCTGTGATCTATCTGCATTCCACCATCCAAGCCTGACGGCAGAGCCTCGCAGCAATTAAGCCGCAGGTGTGGACGGGAGCTTGTTAACCCTCCTCCTCACCACCCCGTGAATATTCCGTGAATCACGCTCCAAGTTCTTGGCACCCATTAAGAGCCACGCTGGCACTCCAGAGATAGGCATCATCTTCCGCACAGTCGGACACATGACTAAACGAAAGGCTCCCACTTTCAAAGCACCGATTCACTCTTATCAAGCGCTCTCACTTCAAACAGGCAGGCCCCCCCTTCTCTCGCTTCAGTGTCTCTGTGGTCTGCTGATCAAAGACCTTCAGCTTTGTTCCCTGATCTTCCCAACAAAACAGCTTGTATCACACTGCCTTCTGACACCACAGAACCCCGCTCAAACACGGCAGACGATTAATCCTTAAACAGGCCCTGAAAGTATGGTGTGGTAATGGAAGGATAGTTCCTCCTATACGGAGAAATCAAAATGTAAATTAACCTGAATATACGTATTATGTACTTTACATAGTTGCTATGATTGAAAATACACTTCTGCTTCAAACATATGCAGGTAATGAGTATTCAACATTTTAAAAGTTGTTTTTATCGCACCACTTAGATTTAAAGCTTTAATTTGCGAAAAGTGAGCATTCATTTTCAGACTGATGGCTGTGCAGTGTTAAAAATTGACCATGGTGTTGAATGGTTTTCATGGACCCTGGAGGCATGAATAACTCTACAGACAGACTGTGTAAACATGTTATTCAAGTTAAAGCATGAAAATGACCAAAACTGACAGCAGTATAATGCTCTGTGTGTAATTGATGTTTTCTGCTTACACTGCTTTATATTGACTGCTAAGGGCTTTTAAAAGTGGTTATCTGTCAACTAATTAACAAATGAGACACTGTGTAAGATGTTAACTATTCCATAGTTTGACCCGAATAGACCTGCAGGGGGGTTGTTAGGGTTGTTATTCGAGGTCAAATTTAAGTATTTGTCCCTCTGCTGCTGAGTGATTTATTTGCTGCAGAGGTATGCCTGACAGTCAATACAAATACAGCAGTGAGCAGATGATAACAGCCAAAAATCTAAAATGGATGGAAGACATACAGTATAGAATTAAACAAGAGAAACAATTACAGAATAGGCGGACAGTAAAAGAGACCAGCCTACAAACGGACCATCAGGTAAAAGGCTGCTCTACAAAAACAATAACCCTGGGTGAATCAAGGAATGTTTTTAGCGAATGGTGGAGAACTTGAAAAACTTGTAACTGAGGGCAGTAGTTTAACCTTGAGGTCACCACCTGACGTGAGTAGATGTGTATTGGACAGGCTGCTCTGCTTGATCCTCTAATCTTACTACTCTTGTTGATAGTTCTTCCTATTTGGTCCATTTTTATATTTGACACTAACGCTTCCAAACCGACTGATAAAGTAGGGATGGATTTTATACGTGACTTAGAGAAGAGAACAATCAGCTTCTTTCGTCCCCTTGAGCAATTTTACATTACAATACCTGTATTACATTCTGTAGGAATCTGAACAGGCTGTACTAGGTATGCACCGGCTTGAACAGCTGACAGTAGTGCAATTAAAGAGTTGCTATTTTTAATTCCAGTTGGACAATACAGAATTTTAAGAAACACACAACCAACATTTATAATTTTTGTAGGTTTTGTTCTTTCATTAAATCCTTGTGCAAGAAAAATGGTTCACATCGGCAGTTAGTCTCTTAATTTGTTAATGCTAAATACTAACTTATACCCATTCATGCAAAGTTTTACTGTAGCACGTCAGCCTCTTTGTAATGTCCGGCCCCAACCAGGCTGAAAATGGTCGGTTCACAAAAAGGAGGAGGATGCTGGCTGGTGCATAATCAAAGCTGGCCGACGACGCGTCTCTCTCGTTAGTGTTTTTTAATAATATGCTGCTCAAGCGGCCCACGGATTTCTCCCCATGCTCCCGATGGCCAGTCCGACTATGGGCGGGTCTGCATGAGCTTTTCTTTTGAATCGATAGTTCATTTCATTGTCACCAAAGGGCCAAGCGAGAGCTCTTATGAACCGGACACACGTGCACACACACAGAGCAGGAAGGCGAGTCCCCACAGTGTGACCGTGTAAACAGATTTATGTCCCCACAACGTGAGTAATACACACTCACACAAACGCACACCAATTCTCGCTCTCTCCTGGTGTTTCACATGATACACGATGTTGATTTTAAAAAACAAAACAAAAACGGGGGGGAATATTTGCTAGTCGCGCTAGTGCTCCTAGTTATAAATTTGGTAGCGCTGTCTCCAAAAATTGCCATAAAATGCGAATAAATGGTGGAAGTCTGGAGCCCTGGAAGGTAGTCTAATCAAATTAAGTTGAGCTAATGTTGTCTCCTGATCAGATCTACTGCTCTCGTTCACTTTGATTAAGAGGCTGTAGTATATCCTTGGTAGAAATGTTTGGGAAGCTATGCGGTGCATTCTGGGATGGGGTCGGAGGACTGAAAGTAAAGAAGGCAATGTTAATTTCTATTTAAGAACCTGTCATTACTTAATTGAATGTTGACATTTCTGCCTTTGAAAACGTCCGAGCAGGTTGCTGGCTTTTTATTTTTCTAATTTTTTTAACAAAAGCAGCTATGGTCTCCTCAAAACGTCAGTACATGTCCCCACATGTCATTCACCGTTTTACACTTCCAAACACTCGAACAGTGTCAAACATGGAATATATTTGCTACATTTTCATATACTAACTATATTTGCTACAGCCCTCTTGCGGAGGGAGCAGCCATGCTTTGTTTGAGACACAGTGTGAAGTCAGTTTAACATATGTAGTAAACTAAACTGGGATCAGTTGCACCAATTTGATGCCAAATCTTTCACTTTATTGCAGTGGAGTTTTTACACCTCTACTTCCTAAGGATCTCTTGACAAATGCTGCTCAAGTACACAGCTCTACTGTTATTGCTTCTGCATGCATAAATTGGTATAATGGAGATTATATCTGTGAAAATGTAAAAGTTTTTAACAACTTTATCAAAACACTAATCAATAGATAGTTTTTGGACATAACTTTATGTACCATTCTTCCTTCTCTTATCACAGGCTCCAACCAGCCACCACGCTTCCTGAACTACTTCTTCTCGACCTACCTTCTCATCTATGAAGATACACCCGTCGGTGAGTCTCTGTGGAGTGCCAGCATGTTGTATTTGTTGTATCTAGATTGTCGGAAAAAAAGTACAGTAAAGCAGTCTTTGTGGATTTCTTTGTCAACTAGTTTACTGCACAGAAATGGTATGTCCTTTGCAACTCTTGAAAATAAACTGATATTATAAAAGAGAAACCGACAAGTAAAGAGAGATGTCATAAAAGACGCTGACAGTGATAGCAATGGTTGTCCTCTATCAGGACGCGTGTATGTGTTTCTATGTGTGCGGTGTGTGTGTGTGTGTGTTTGTGTTTGTCTGTGTGAGGAGAAGAAAACTCCAGAGCCTATTTGAGTGACTCTCTGTAATATATACCTGGCACAAAAGAAACCTGGGTTGCTTCCGAAATTTTTACATCCTGGTTTTGATGTCTGGATGAAAGAGTTTGTCCAGATTTGATATCTCCATGTTACTCTAAGCTTGCTTATATCTTGTGTCCCACTGCTGTTGGGGCGGTTACGCTATGAACACCAGACACAGTCGAGTCCAATTCCAGCTGGATCTATTATTCCCCCTCTTATTTATTTTTTGTCTTTTTTTTTTTTTTTTTTTTGGTTGCCATGATTGACAGGGTAATTTGGAGGTGTCTGGCTTTTCATCATCTCTGAGGGTGTCAGTGGCTTGGAATTCAAATCCTTTATATTGGATTGATTTTCTAGAAGTTTGTTTTTTTGTTTTTTTTATCACATGACCTTTACACTCTACCAGTCTGTCAACACTCCTGGTCTGAGTCATGGAGTGTTCTCTTATCCATGTCTACACCCCCAGAGTTGCGTTATGTGAGCGGTTACATGTCGCAGGCACAAACAACCCATGTTTTGTTTTCTTTTTCCCTTGGGGTCATGAAAGTTCAAATAGACCACCAAGCCTCCATCATCCCCATCCCAGTCACCGTCAGCATCTCCATCATCATCAGCTTAGTTGCGTGTTTTGTACTGCATCCAGGAAAGGTTACAATATCCCACTAAGCCTACAGTAAATCATCATTATCATGACCCCAAACACCATTGTCCTCATAGTTGTCTGGTTTGGCATCTTTGTCCAACAGTACTAAGCAGTTTCTGGCAGAAAGCCACCTTCACTCAGTCTGCTTGTGTTCTAACCAGTGAAGGGCATGAATGTGTTGGTGGGTGGCGTGGCTAATTTCCCTAACCACTCTGTCCAGGTTGCCCTCTGGCCATGAATCACTGTGTCCTCTCCTCAGGCAGCTGGGCTTCGGTCCAACAATGTCTTCCACTGGTCCAGAGAGCTGTCAGTCATGTCCCTGGCTCGGGCCTCTGATGGCTTCTTCAGTGTTGTGATTATGAGGGCGGGCTGAGTGATCGGACAGTGACAATTTGTCAAGATTAGTGTTTATTAGCTCAGCAGATGTCCTCGTCTAGGAGGCCCTCCAATTCATAAACACATGAAAACACAGACACACACACACAAGCCACTGAGTCAAATGTTTGTGTGTGTGGTGAAAAGGATCTTGCGCTATTCTCCACTGTCGCATCCTCTACTCACATAGCCCACACACAAACACCCACGTTTTTCCTCACACACAAACTCAAGATTACTTATCATCCAGCACACTGGCTTAATAAAGTAGCCCGGCAGCAATTTCAATGCTGACATCGCTCTAACTCCTGATTTAAATAAAGGGTAGATTGAAAATACATATTTTCTCATCTCAAGGTTCAGTGCAAAGATTGTGCAAAGAATAAAGAAATGTTAAATTGGGCTTTCAGGGCAGAATGGAGGCGGTTTAATCATATTCAGAACTTCATACATTCCACTATACTTCATTAGGCCATTATCTTACTACAAATTTGATGAACATAAATGAGCACCTGTCTGACTGAAGCCAAACTGTGTGACTTGATCGCAGTGATCAGGTTTCCACAGCCACTCTGATGGGTCGCCTTCAGTTACCATGTAGGTTGTGAGGCTTAGTCTTGGTGATGATACAACTTAAGGTTCATGTGAGCAGGTTGTGTGAGGTGACATCAACAACCAATTGACTGACACATGCACAATAGGACCATTGATACTGTATTTATAAAGATGAGCGAAGCCGTCTTTCTTCCCGTTAAAACTGGTCTGCCTGCATGTGCACACACTCGCAACACTATCTGGCCTCGTCTAGGCAGCAGATCAGTGACTTTAGCTCATGGCCTCAGAGCCAGTAGCCTCAGCTCCGTATGGCAGGCAGGAGCACATGGTTATTTATCACAGGGATGAGGGAACACATCTAAACACCATGTATATTTGATCTGAAAGTCCACCCGCTCCACTCCCCCCTCGCACCAGCAAGGGGTTTGGTTCAGGAACTGGCACAAGGTATTTAAAAGATGATGCAGAGATGTGTGCCATAGAGGCTCGTGTAACACAATGGGAGAAGGCCCTCGCTCAGTGGGAACTCCATTACCACAGTTTTTATCGCAACACCCTCAGGTTGATAGGTGGATGAGACTGAAACCAAGAGGAATCTTTAGTCCACACTGGCGTGAATGATGCCCGTGAAGCGTGATTAGGCTGTGTTAGTGGTCGGCTGTACACTGCAGTGATGCAGCCAAGCCTCAGATGATTTTATTTCATTTTGTTTAAAACAAAATCCTCACTCTATTCATGTTCATTCTGTCACATGTCTGTGTGTTCTCTATGCGCACATGTGTACGTCCATTTAGTATGAGCATGCATGCATGTGTTTCCGTTTTTTTGTCACATCCAGGCTGTGGGATCATTCATTCTTGGGGGGGGGGGCAGCTAAACAGAGGAGCTGATGTTTAAATGCAGTGGCAGATAACAGTGTGTGTTGTGTCAGGATATGGGATGTGTAATTAGACTGAGAGAACACTTTGATTAAACACTCTCATCTCCTAATCCACTTTGCCCTGATTCGGCAGATTAAGCTCTCTACTGAGTAATTAACTTGTGGAAAGAACACAACATTTGTTCAAAATGAGAAACTTCCACAGTCTGCTGGGATGGTTTGTGCATGTCGCGTAGTTTACGCCAATTGTGCGTTAGGCCTTGCTGTCTGATTAAATTTTAAAGTTTGGCTTAGGCTAACATTATTAAAACAGGTGTTCAATTATACCGGGATAAGTTATTGTATACATTCAACTTCAATTCTTTTTACTGAAGAAGTAAGAAGCCTCAGAAGGCAGGGAGTACAGGAGAGAAGCTTCCCCCTGTAAAAAATTAACAAATCGGCTACTGACCATACCTACCAGTTTCAGCGGGAGGAGGCAGTATACCAGCTCTTAATGATCTTTTTTCTTTTAGTATATTTTCTTTTCTCTTATAACGTCAGTAGGGAAACATGGCTCCAGAGCCAAGGCTCTTCAACTCTCTTTTTTTTTTTTTTTATGTTTTAGTCCTGTGCATCAAGGATATAGAATTGTAGCTGTATGCACCAGTACTAGGATGCAGATAAAACAATTAAAATATCCACCTTTTGTCTGAACTTCTTTGCTCCCCTTTTTTCTTTTTCACTCGCTCACCTCTGGTCCCTCACATTCTTCTACTGCCACAGTAAATACCTTGCACTTTTAATTAGCTCGGTGGCATTCCTAATTCAATAATAATTAAGGAGAAGGAAGTAGCCCCAAGGAACGACTTATTAAAGCCTTCCCCTAGACGTGTTGATAATGTCTCTGTACTCTCTCCCCAGCCTATTCCCCACTGTCAGCTGCCTAGCACATTCTACATTAACTATAGCTTGTCAACACTCCCTCCTCTGGACACTCTTTCTCAGCTTTCTGAGTCAGTATATTGACTATTTTAGCTGCACTCATAAACACAGCAGTATTCATAACTATAGGTGTTCTGGTGTGAATGCTCCTTGATCTTGATTGGACCACAGCAAAGCTGTAACGACGCTGTATCGAACATCTGAAAGCAGGATTGCCTCTAAAGCAGCACAGATATTTTATTCACAGACAAATTTCTTAACGATGTTATGATATTAATCAACAAATTCCTAAGCCGTCCTTTGACTAAATATGTGAGTGAATTCTGGTTAAAGTATAAATGTTTGTGTGCAAATTGCTATCTTTTGTTAAAGTTTGTTGGTTTGGAAGATAAGCCGAAGTCAGTTGCTTTTTAACCCTCTTTTTACAGTTATCTTTGCTCTCTGGGATATTTTAAAATTTTGAGTAAACCTCAATTTCATGGTTCAGGGTTTCCCATGCCTTTCTAGTTTAATAATAATATGCAGGAACATATTGTGTAGGCATTGTGCCATGAACTGTTAGTATTTCTACACCAGTGGAAAAACGCTTTGGAAGCAGACATTACGGTTTTTTAGTTAAAGACTACAGGAAGAAAACAAATGCTGCTTTGAGGAGGTTTTTGTGTTTGGTATTTGGAAATCCATATTTTACTCCCCGTTAGTGACACTTGGCTGGAGATAAGGGCACTCAGCTCTGTTTTTTCTGCTGCTGATCAAATGATTGACCAGGCCATTACCTTGTTGGAGAACGGCCTCCTTACCTGGCTGACTCTCCCGGTGCACATCACTGACCGACCAGCAGATTTACAAAGTACTGTGGAGGACACCCAAACATGTACTCTCTCTTGCTCAGTCTTGGGCTCTAGGCTACTGCATTAAACACATTTCAGATTTTAAAAAAATCCTCTCTTTCTCTCTCTCAACTAACATCAATATATTTTGCCCCATTGCACTTTTTGCTAATTCTCCTTTCACTCATTTTCACTCTTGAAAAGATGTCTATTATGGAAAAACTAACTGTAATATTGAAAATATTGCCCATGTAAATGTTTATTAAGATTATGTATATGAAGTAAATGTCTCCTGGATTGGAAAATCATTACAGTGCTCAATGTCTCCGTGTCCACACTCTCTGTCGTGAGTGTGTGTTCGCATGCTACCAGGTAAGTCGGCAAGTGACGACCCCCATTCAATCCAGTGGTGTTGCTCAGTGACCAACAGATCAGACATGTACTGGGTCTCCAGGTGTGAGTGTGAACAAGCAAGAGGAACAGGCTGTTCCTGCAAAACAGCATCCATGCACAGTCAACAAACCCTGAATAAATCAGTGGGGGGGGACCCCACAGCTCTGAATAGTGCTCTCAAACAGTATTAGGGTTCAGTGTATCCCACAATTCACCTCAGTCTAGTCCACCACACCAGGTAATGCATCTACAGTATAAGATGGTTTACCAACCAACATGAAAACACTGAAGTCCACAAGTTCCTTGACATGACACACTCAACATGAATTCAATCAAATGCTCTGACATTAGTGCAAATTGTCCTATTGTCCACACTAACAGCATTTGATACATACATATGCAAATGGTATTTATATGGGCATGGTTAGGAAATATACAACATTTGGATTTTTTGGAAAAGCAACAATGAACGCATGATGTGGTTAGAGAAAATAAAGTAAATATGATCTTCCAGGTTATGTTTAACATTTTTATGTAGATGACTATTTAAAAAAACACATCCACAAAGCTTTTAGAAAGATGGGTAATTAACGTAACACTTTTCCTAAAAACAAATATTGTTATTGTAAAATTAATCATTAAAAAAACCTGTTGACAGGTTCCAAAATGAATGTTTTGTTTGTCTCTGTGTGAGACGTCTCATGTTTGGTTCCTGCTTCTAGCAAGGCTTGTGAGCTAATAGTATAACAGCGTTGGTATCACGTGGTATAGTTGCCAGTTAGTGTGGACAAGACGGCTGTGGCTTGGTGGCGTTCGATCCCGGCTTCCCCCAGCCCACATGTCGAAGTGTCCTTAAGCAAGATACTGAACCCCAAATTGCTCCCGAGGCTGTGCCTTCGGTGTGCATGTGATTGGTTAGTTTCGTACTCATGGGCAGTTAGCTCCTGCCGTCAGTGTGTGAATGGGCTAAATGTGGTGATGTATGTGAAGCGCTTTGAGAAGTTGGAAGAATAGAAAGGCGCCAACTTTGCTGAGGTACTTGTGGCTCGCTAGCCATGTCGCCAGCTGCACTGAGCTCAACAGCAACGGTAATCATGTAAATATAAAAAATCTGAAAATACTGACATGATCATACAGTTGTCCTTTCTCCCTGTAGCCATGGTTGCTGTATGGCGCTCAGCTGTCTTTATAATCCGCTGTGAGATTTGTTTTCAGCAAGAAAACACTTTTACTGTAGCTGTCTGTCTTAATGTCGAGCGCTGTGGGTTTTAATAGCATCCCCTCAACATTCTGTGCTCTACACTTTTGATTGGATTAAATTTTAAATATTTACCTAATGTCTTACAGTGTAAGGATTATTGAAATGCCATTTTATGGTAAAAGTAATTTTTATTGATGGGGGGGAAATGGGTCATCTAAAGCTAGCTAGCCATATCCTAAGATTTCCATAGATGATGTTACATGACACACCACCGCACAATGTAACCTAAATAGATATATAGCTAATGTATAGCTATATGTTGCAAAATGAATTCATTACTTTTTCACCAAAGATTCATCACCTGACATGACTGGAGTCTCACTCCACTCGACCATGACATATGCAGGTTGTGCAAATTACTGGCAACCACTGAAGTGGAATGAAAGGGGGAGTGCGCCCTCTCGTGGCTGGGTATTATCAATATTAGAAATTGCACCTTTAAACTGAATGGGCATTATTTTAACTGGATGAACATAACAAATGTTCCTCCCACCACATAGATGTAGTGATGTAGTCCACAATTCATCAGAAATAATATTAGACAAATCTTGATTGTTACTCTTGTTCTCACTGTGTCAATTTTACTTTACCAATGTAACTCTTTAACTGTTATATCAGTGTTTATTTTTTATAAAAACGGCGATCCAAAATATATAATACATTTTGGTTTTTCTTCACAAGAAATGAAAGGCTAATAAGGCTAATTTGCATTAAGCAAACATCTTCAGTTATAATGTAGTGTCAACCAGAACAAACAATATATGAAAAAAATCATCTCTGGTATATAAACATAAGAAAAACAGGTGCGCTTAAAGGTCTCTATCCTTCACCTAATTTTTTCATGTTTCCTTCATCAGGAAACAGTCTACAACTTCCTGAAAAAATGTGAACCCTTAATTTATTTTTTGACATTTTACATGAAATTACCTCTCCGCACTGGCATTTTGTTTCGCAGAAGTCTAGAAGACATCCAAGAATATTTAGAATGTCCTTTGCCTCTACAGACCCGGATAATCTAGAGCAGAAAACGAAAGCATAAAAAGAGAAATAAAGATGAGCGGTGGTAAAATGTAAGGGTATTGTCAGTAGAAGAAGGGGGCTGTTCCTCTGAGAGTTTAATTCAGTTCCGTTTTTGTGATGGTGGCTGTACATATATATATATATATAAAAAAAAAAAAAAGTCAATATCAGTTTAAGTGAATGCTATATTAAAATATTTCCACCCCCTTA
>CM022471.1:20542070-20662206 GCA_011952105.1 Coreoperca whiteheadi
CGTTCAGTAATGAGTTTATCTGACTCAAAATCCTGTGACTTGAGATTTTGAATGACTTAAGTTCTGAAATAGTTCTTGTAACTATAAATGTTAAGCTTACTAACTAAAAGTTATGTTAAGTGTATGCTATATTTAAAATATTTCCACCGCCTTACCTTGCTGTCAGACAGCAATTTCCAAAGGGAAACTGAAGCCTGGTAGCCCCCACTACCAGACTCGTTTTGGAGTAATTTTATGTCGCAGAACACGGGAGTTGCTGTTCTACCGCTGCCTCGACCCGCAGCAACTAATGTGTTAAAACACCAAAGTCACACATTAACACGAACAAACCAACTGATCGAGGGCTCTGGCGGCTTTGAAGAGCGCATATATGGATATAATTGCTTCAGTTTCCCTTCGGGAAGGACTGTCTGATGGCAAGAGAAAGTAGCAAAAATATTCTAAATATAAAGTACACTTAAACTGAAAATGACTTTTTTTAGGTGGCTAAAACACATTTTGTTGGTGTCCAGATCCACAGCAGTGCGTTGCTTAGCGTCCGTGTTGGTACTCCTGTCTGCTTCCCCAAACGGGGGTAGACCCCTGTCTGCTTCTACACGGGAAACCAACTGAGACCACTGTACTGTGTTTACAAGTGAAGCAACATTGGAGGGAAAAAGAAATCCTAAAAGCAATAATAAAAACAAAGACTGTGAAGGCCTACTAGGTATAGAAATCTTTAAGAAAAGTAGTAATAATAATATTATTATTACAAATGTGTTGGTATGTATTCAGTGACTTTCTGAAACAGCACTGTGTGCAGGTTGTTAATGAAACACATTTTAAACAATTATTCGATTTTGTGCACCCCTGACTTTTTTTTCTCTTTGCCGTGATATCGAAAGGGGTATTGAGTATCATTATTTTTCCTACCAGTATTGTATCACAGGTTAAAATTCTGGTATCGTGACAACCTTAGTTGGTTGGCATCCAGGGCTGTCTCGACTTGAGGATACGTGCTGTTTGACTGCGAGCAGGGGAGCACAGAGGGCTGTTTATGTTCCCCCTTTCAGCCCTTATTTAGCCAAATTGCAGTGCGATGTGTGTGTCCTTTCTGCATCTCTGGTAACTGCCGCTGTATCTGTCACTGTTTGTGGGTTTGAGTTGGCGGATGCGCTATGTGCATGAGAGTGAGAGTGACTGTGTCTCCGTTTTATAAATCCTATCTACCAGCTGCAGAAGTGAAGTATTCCTCCCTGTTGAGGTTTGCACCACCTGATCTCAGCAGGAGATGAGTACCAACATGTGCGAGATATTCTTAATGACTGGAAGTTTTTCTGTCCACATGAAGAGTCCTCCCCTACCTCACTTGAGGAAGGGGATACACTTGATCTTCTTACTTCCAGTGACAGCTCTCTGCTGTCATTAAGCTGTTGCGTCGACTCCCACAATGGCTTCCCAATAATGCCAGCACACTGCCATCCATGAGGGACCTCTGTTTTGGTTTAGTCGATCATCCCTTATCTTTCCCCCGTGGTGCCTTGCTCCCCCCTTTCCTCCCCCAGGAAATAATGCGGTCCACGGTTCAGCAGTGTCTACAAACACACCATCCATCATGATGCTGTGCTGCGCTATGTTGTCTGCACTTACCCAGCACGTGATGTGTTAGTGTTATTATGGCCCAAAGTCTTTCATTCAAAAATGGTACATTTGCTGCTCATACATCTGTAATTTTACTTAAGCATTAAAAGTAAAAGTACTCACCCTTTCAGACGTGAGGTGGCGCTAATGTTAACTACTTTATATAATGCTGAGTAGCTCAATCGGTGGCAATGGATCATATTCGGTATGATACATTAATATTACATTTACAATGTATATTTTGGATTAAAATTGTAAGCTAAAAAGTAGGTAGCAAGAATAGCTGTCAAATAAATGTAATGGAGTTAAAAGTACAATAGAGCAGCATAAAACAGAAATGCTGAAGTGGACAGGTTACAATTACCTCACAATTGCACTTAAGTACAGTCCTTGACTAGATGTACTGTACTTAAATTCTCTGCACTGAATCCAAACTCTTCCTGCAGTCTGATTTTGTTCATGTCTCGCTCATGCTGTTAGATACACTCAACACAAAAAAATTATTTTGGTATTTGAAAAGTTCACTTTTTAACCTTTAAAGACAATCCACACAAGTATTTCTTGAAGATTTTAGACATATCCGTCAGTTGTTCCTTTCAACGTGTATTCCAGCATATATGCTGTACTTCTGTTTAGCAATTCACTCCAGACTCCTTATGTGCGGTGAGTCTTCATGGGACCCCACTGTTCCTTACGCTCCAAATCTTAGTTTTTTCTTTTGTGGTAGTCATTCAAATCACCCAAATGTTCTTGTATAATAGTTACAAGAATCAGTCAAGACTCAAGTTTCACGTTAAGTTTCCCTTTTCACTATGGGCATATGTGGGGATAGCGTGAATGTATGCTTCTGTATACGTCTCATGTGGCTTACTTGATAATTATTTCTGTCCTTTGAACAGACCAATAGTTTTGGCGTTTGTGATACTCACTCTATGGAAGACGGTGTGGCCAGCTGCTGTCCTTTCGGCGCCTCAGGAACCGAATCAGATTTGGTATGGGATGCTCAAATAGACACTCAAGTAGCGATTGCATGCCTCTGACGTGTCACTTCTGGTGTGATTTACAGGTAAGACAAAAAAGGGCAGGGCATAGAAAACCCAGACTTCGCGTCTTGACATTGGACTGATTAATTGTCAATCTACTGTTTATAGTAGCCATTTTTGAGTGCTCTTGGTCATTGTAGGTCCACCTTTAAAGCAGCACCTCGAGGAGGTGATATATCAGTGTTCAGCGCAGTCTTGAGTTTCAGCTGCGTGGTTCAACATCTTAGGTAAGACTTATTTAGTACTTCTTCAGAGACGCTATCTTAGACACTTTACACTGTAGTGATCTCTCTCCATCTCCTTTAAAAAGACATACTGCTTCTGCGGCGTGGCCTCCTCTATTCAAGTTTTCCTGTTATGACCAGACAGAGAGTGAGAATACGAAGAGACAGAGACAAAGATGGGGGAAGTTTGTTGAATAGCTGCAGGCTGTGTGTGTGATATTTCCCTGGCTTGTAAAAGTTAATTGAAATTGTCTGTGGGAATGTGGCACGACACCAGGTTGAGCAGCGCTGCCAAGGCGCCCAGCACTGAGCTGACAGGCGTCACTGTGATGGTGGCAGTGGTTAGATTACCTGACCAACCAAGGTGCGAGGTGTGGGCTCTCACACACTATCTTTAGTGTGTAGTGTGTTAGACACACTGTCCCGTGTCACTGGGCAAGACACTCAACCATAATTGCTCTGGTTGTGTGTGTGTGTGTGTGTGTGTGTATTTGTGTGTAGAACTCCTATTTGGAACGCCACAGGTTTCAACCCAGTCCAGTCCCAGCAAGTCAAATGATCAAAGTATCAGGAGGGTGAACCCTCTACCTGAGAAGGGCTCATGCTTTGTGTGTGTGTTCACGCAGGGATGTATATTTTCATTCATATATTTCTCATTTGGAGAAATGAGTGATTTTTAAACATCACAGCATTTGACTGGAAATGTAATATGGCCGTTTTTGCATTGCTGTTTTTCCTTTTTCCCTCACATTTAATTGTTTCAGGTTTTAGTATTTGTTTACTTATGTTTATGTGTGTAGTGTGTGTGTGTGTGTGTGTGTGGATGCGTTACTCTATTCTCAAGTACTGAGAGGTGCATTGCTGGGTGGCAGATCAGCTTCTTGCAGCTGCTTATCTGGCCCAGGTGGGTCACGGCTGATACCTGCCTGAGCCATGCAGAGCAGCTAACCTGGAAATTGATGTTTCACATCAGCGACCACCTCTCCCAGCTCCATTGCAGGGAAGCTGTAGGAGTGAGGAGGGAAAATGCTTGTGAGTGTGTGTGTGTGTGTGTGTGTGTGGGTCTGTTTATGTATGCTGCTTGCATGTGTGTCTGTGTGAATGTATTTTTGTCTATTTCTCTGTGCCCCTTTGAAGATTTACACGCATGCGGCAGTTGCAAATATATTGTTGCTGTTTGTATGTTACACAGGTTTCGGTTCCTCAAAGTGCTTTTATGCTTATGCAAAAACTACCACTTTCCCAGTTACAGAGACACAGTAAGAAATTAGAAAGAAATGTCATGGAAAACTCCTAATGGTCTTTTAATATCAGAAGGTTACAGTTCTCGAAGACCACTAGAGATGATTTCAGAGCTAAAAAGAATCTCTTACATAATCTCGTGTATAATGTTCTGAATATTACTTGGAAAATTATTTCCTGCTGAGAGAGAGAGAACCAGTGTTTTAGAGCACTTCAATCACCATATTTCGCATAGCCCCATTGTTGCCAGCCGTTTTCACTCTACATGCAATGTTTTCTTTTGCATTAGCGACTTGTGGCAGTAACTCCACAGTGTTTCTAAATTTTGGTATCTTTTACGTACCACAAAGCCTGATCAGTTCGAACAGAACATGTGCTAAACCCGTTGAATTATTGTTCGAAAGACATGCTGGGTCAGCTTTTATTAGACGCCTGCAGTGTAATATCAACGTTGGTTGTCTGAGGCTGGTATGCATTCAGTGAAGAAAGGTTATATCGTCCTTGTCTTGAAAGCTGACATTTGTTCTCATAAAGGCCAGCGTGCCGCTGCCAGATAGGATTAATTGACAAGTGGGGTGCATGCACTCTATGTCCCCCGTTTACAGACCAGTCTCTGGCTCAAATCTTCTTGCTTTTGTTTACTGGTGTCTGGATCTCTTTGTCTTCTCCACTGGTGGAGAATGATCTACTCTCTCTTACTCTGGTTACTCCTCTGGGTATGTCATGTGCCACGCACTGCGAGCTGATGTAACTTTAGCCTTTTCAGCACAGATGCATGTTTTCAGTTTGGTGTTTGCACTTACTATCTCTTGATACCCAAGTATGTGTCGGTCTTCTAAATCTGCGGGAATGTGTGTTGTGTGTACATTCACATGTGTTTATGTGTGTGGATTTACACACTAGCGGAATGGAGACAGTGCGGTATAATTGAACTCCTCGCTCTTATCTCACAGCCAAGAAGGTGTTTGACATTTAACAGGCCTCCTTAGAAGCTTGGATCTTTCTTTCTTTTTTTCTTTTTTTTATGGAATAAGGCAGGCTTGTCGGTTGTCACTGCCTCTCTCTCTCTCTCTCTCTCTCTCTCTCTCTCTCTCTCTCTCTCTCTCTGTAGCACACATTCTTGTTCTTCGTCTCTTTCTCTCTCCTATTTGTTTCTGTGTGCGGTAGTTTGTCTCCAGTGAGGAATTCCAGTCGCTAACAAATCCCATGCTTTTCTGGTGTCAGCCATTGTGCATGTGAGATACTGCGATTTGTCTATCTGTTAATTTCCCACTGATTCCTGCATTCACACATACAAAATACCTAGTTGCTTATATTGTACCTAGACTGCTCAGACCTAAGCCTGTCATGGTTCTTTAGCAATAGTGATGAGAGTGCAGCCTATCTGCTTAAGGAGCTGCTTTTTGGTGGGAGGAGAGAGAGAATGTGTGCAGGACAGTGCAAAAATGGGTGAAAAGGGGAGGGAGAGATGAGTCTAAAACTGATCAACCAGAGCAGCTGTCATTGCCCAGCTCTCCTACTCACCTCCCCTGTTTTTTATGCTACCCCCGTCACTCTGTCCCTCTCTCCAGATTGACCAAGGAGGTCAATTTGCCAGTGCCATTGTCTTTGTCAGGAAACAATATTAATTTTGGCTAATTAGGACCTGAAGCTAATGAGCGCTGCAGATAATGAGTTCATTTATAATCCATAAAACAAGTGTGGCGTGTTACGGGATCGGAAAAAAAGGTGTAATGGCAGCAGCCGGACATCAGATTTAGGCAGCAGCGTAGCAAACAATCTGGACACATGCACACGCCATCCGCTTTAACTTACTCACCCCGCATGCGCGCGTGCACACACACACACACACACACACACACACACACACACACACACACACACAAACTTTAGACTCTGGCATGTCTGCATTGCAGTCCTCCGCTGGTCAGCTTAAACACATTTTCAGCCGAGCTTTTCGGACAGTGACCATCCTACCCCTCTTCTTCTTCTTGTATCTCTGTCTGTGCCCTCTTTTCTTTTCCTTTTCTCCCTCTCTCTCTCTTTACCCCTGTGTCTCCTTCTCTCCCTCTCTCTCCCTGCCGCCATCCATCGGTGTCATGGAAAGCAGTGGATCACCTCTGATAACAGCTGAGGACGGAGACAAGTAGTGAGAATGCAAAAGAAAGGGAAGGAGATTGGATAAGGAATGAGAAGAGGGACAGAGAGCGGGGGGAGGGAGAAAGGAAAGAAAGAAGGTAGGAGCAAGGGGCAGAGGGAATTTAGCAGGAAAAAGTGGTGAAGGAGAGCGGGAAAGAAGGATGGATGCAAGCAAAGAAGCAGGATAAACGGATGGGGAGTTAGCAGAATCTGTGGATGTGGAAGTGGAAGTGATACACACATGAAGAGATGGGAATAGATATTGGCAGAGGGGGAGATGAGGTGAGAGGAGCTTCACAGCAGATGGACATAAGAGAGCGAGAGAGAGATGAGGAAGATAGAGATGCACTAGTGACTTTGCCCATATAGATAAAGTCCAGCTGGCCCTGGCCTGGCCAGTCAGCCAGTAAGTCAGTCAGCGATACTCAGCTGATCTGCACCAGACCAGGATCGGACATGCTAATGTGGCATCCAGAGCACAATTCTACAACTGTTACACCATATGGACTGGTGAGAAAACACTATTACAGTTATATTCCAGTGGAGATCACCAAGCCTGCATGCCACCACTGAGTTATCTATAGAAGGGAACAGGAAATAAAGTAGCAGCAATGGCTTGATGCTAGTCTACATCCACTTGTCAGTGGCAAGTGGATCTAGCTGTTGAACTTTGCTTGTCACTTGGCCAAGGTGCCAAGTCAATTTTAATGCTAACTCTGAATGACATTTGAGGAAAATTTAACAAGGAATTGTGGCTTAACATTTTGCCATGGAAATGATGAAGAATGTACCAACCATGTGGTGTTCTATGAGCTGTTCGTGTGCCGCTTTGAAGCTGCAACATCTGCTGCTTCAGAACTGTCTGCTGCAACAACAGGGTTTTCCCTGTCAATTCAAATAAATCAGAGCCGGCCAGTGTGTTGTTTTTTGTATGTTTTTGTTTCCTTTTTCCCCTTGCCTAAAAAGCAGAGTTAAAAAAACAAACCTGAGCACAAGCATCACAGGAACAAAGCACTGCTGAAGAACAATGAGAGTGAGAGATGTAAAAAATGTTTTCTTTCTTTTTTTTTTTTACTTTTTAACCATGCTGATGATTAAGATTCAGCACAGCCTATAGTTGCTTTTAACCATAATAACTATATAGGGAGTCCTGATGCTATTGGTGCCAATTTTTGCCACAGAACAAGTGCCTAGACAAGGTAGTACACTTAAATTCAGTCCATCCTACCACCAGCTGATATTGATTGAAGTGGACACTTCATCATATTTGCATTGTTTTCAATATTACCAGAGAAAACAACCATGTCTTATCTCAACAAGTATAAAAAGACACAAGTCTCCATCAAGCAACCTTTCATCCAACTAAAAGAAAGAAGGCTATGTAATAAAAATGTAACCCAAAACCCAAAGATAGTACAGGGTTTAGTGGACGTTCAGTAATGAGTTTATCTGACTCAAAATCCTGTGACTTGAGATTTTGAATGACTTAAGTTCTGAAATAGTTCTTGTAACTATAAATGTTAAGCTTACTAACTAAAAGTTATGTTAAGTGAATAATTCTCCCTCCCTCCTAATAATTAGTTGTTTTCGTAGGTTTTTCAGCTCATTAGCGTATGGTGACAAGCAATGATCGGGCCCACTATCTATAATGGTTGTCTAATAAATGTAATCGTTGTCTGGTATTTGGTGAGGGTGACGAATGTTCTCTGATTGGGAGCTGTAGTATTATCACTGAAAATGAAATTGTACTGTACACACTGTACATTCAATGCTTGAGTAGTGTAGGTGTAAGTATTTTACAGCAAGGAGTCAATACATGCACTTCGACAGCACAGGGTTGACTGATTTAGAAGCAGTCAGCAATAATCTTTTGTACCCATGTGAAAAACAAGGCACCCCTAAAGGTCGCACAACAGATGATTCTAGTGTGTGTGCAGATAGTTTGACTCGGTCTTGTGGTTATCTTCTGTTTTGCAGCTGCACTGTCTTGTTGCTCTTCAGTGTTCTCACAATGTGAGTACAGGATGTACAAAGAATAGTTTGTGCAACAGTTTAACATTCTGTAACATTTTCCCACAAGGAGATGTGTTAAACCAATGCTAGCCAATAAACTGTACTAAAATTGGTGATGGTAATAACAAATCTGATGATCAGTTGAATAGAAGATACACATGAAGGTATAGTCACATTAATTTTCCCCGGTGGCTTGCAGATCCATCCCTGCACTTTTCTTCTTTATGGATTCCTCATCCAAAAGTGGGAAACCACTGCTGATTCTCCAAGCTTTCACATATTCGTTATAGCTATATTTGTAAAGGAAAGGAGCCCTTTGTTTACTGAGGCAATACGCCACACTCTCCCTTCCAATGACAACCGAGGCTGGAGGTCAACTCTGAGTTGCCAAAGCCTCATTCTTGACCCCGGCTCCTGCCATTCCCCAACATCCCCATCTACATCCTCAGGGCTGACAGAAACAACATCAGCCCTATATTTCAGTAACACCGGCCAAATGATAAACATGTAAACGGGAGAGAACGGGGGAAAGGCCAAAAGGGAGAGGCTTTTGTTTCAGTGTTAGTGTGTGTGTGTGTGCGCGTGTGTGTTTGCGTGGCGTCGCGATGGAGGTGGCATGTTCCATTAGCCGACCATGATTTAGCTCACTCTCAGGTAATAGTCTACCCTGGTGAGGTCAGCAGAGGGCCAGTATAGGAGGGAGTGGAGGGAGGGTGAAAGAGAGAGGCTGATAACAGAATAAGAATGGGATTAAAAACTGAGGTGAGCAGCAAAACTGGATGAAAAGAGCAAGACAGGAAGAAAAAAAAAAAGAGAATTGGGCAGGCGTTACGAAGTGCCAGTGTTGATGGACATTTTGGCATGTTGGCAGGAGTGGTGCAGTTTGGGGTGGATGGGTGTGTGTTTGGGGCGGGCGTTTGCTTTTGTGACAAAGACAGGCCAGACTGGCTCAGCCGTCACTCCAGAAGCCTCAGCAGCACACAGCCACCTGTCCACTCCTATCAGCGCTGCCTGTGTCCCTCTGTCTGGCCTCCACAAGCAGGACAGAGTGTGACGAGAGGATGACAAAAACGAAAGAGGGAGAGTTGGGGAACAGCAAGACTGTGATGGGATGGAATAGAAAATAGCCAGAGCAAAGAGCTTTCCTGTGTGATCGGAGAGTGAACGGAGCTGCGTGTGAATCTGCAGTGACAGGTCTGCCTCTCCTCACCAATGCGTGGGATGACTGTCCACTAATGTCCTTCACTGTCCTCCGACTTTCACAATGTGATTGGTTAGTCACAGCCTTGTCACTCAGTGTTTTCATCATTTCACCATTTGGGTGCATTAGACAGCCAATCCTGAACGTCCAGTCATACGCCTCGTCCTCCTCAGTTCACTTTCGACTGAGCTGAATCGCTCTCATTGTATGCAGGGCACATGAATGATTGATATCTGGACAGCGTCAACTTCAAATATATTCTGATAACCAAATGTACTGATGCATTTCACACAGTGCAAAACTAACATTTATTCTGCAGTGTTAGCTGCCTAATAGTCTTTATGTGAATCGTTTCACTTTGCCTTTTGAAATATATCTTTTACTTAAGGAATTCATAGTATAGTTTCTGATGACGTACATCGTTGTAGAAATTCCTTGATGCCTCCTTTCTGTAAGCTTAGGAGAACAAAACAGACTGAAATCTTTGCTTTGTTCTTTTTTTCACAAGGTTAAAGCACAGTGAGGTTTTTTGATTTTAAGCTGCAGATACATAAACCATTTGTTTTCAACATTTTGCTCCTCCTGTTTGGGCTTTTCAAGTCATACTATTCAGCCATTGTCGAGTTTCTATTGAAGACAGTCATTCACACGTACAGTACATACATTATCCTATACTCACACTCACATTAACAAAAGCTCACTGAACACACTGAACACAAGATTTGATTGTCCCAAGATGCTTTAACATTTTTACCAGATGACCTTCAGCAAATGTTTTTGTATGCTCAAGTGATTACATCTAAGTGTGTGTGTCTGTTAGCCTACATGTATTAGTGTTTTTCACAGCTTTTTATAAATGTGTGTATGCGAAGTATATATAGTCTGTTCACTTAAAAGCTGTGTATACACACACATTTTGGATGTGAGGTCTGGGAGGTGTGTATTTCTCTCAGGAATGACTAAAGTAAAGGCAGAGGGTGTTCTCCTCCCATCCGTAACAGATTTAGTCATAAATCTGTTGGATTAATACACACCTCCCAAGGACTCTTGTGGTGTGTGTTGTTGAAACACAGGAGTCACTTAAAGTCAGACTCCAGGCGCTATTTGTCTTCAGCTCTCTTCCCCATCACGGTTATTGATGTCACAAACACACACACACATGCTCATGTATACACACACACACACACACACACACACACACAGACACAGACACAAAGGAGAGAAGGCCAGTGAAAAATAGAGAGAGGGTAAATGAGAGGAAAATGAGATAGAATTTGGTAAATGTCTTGTTTCAAAGGAGCTATTAAAATGTAAGGATTTTTGCAATAAATTAGCTTTTTCCAACAGAAAAATGTAACCTCCTTTGAAGAACTCCAGTTGTAATTGATACCCATTATTTAAGTAAATTGTACTCATCTGCAGCAGTTGTATCAATTTGAGAATGTGTTGCATTGGTTTATTCGTGGCACAAGGGCTTGCAAACATAATCAGTGAGTTTTGTCTTTATTTCTATCTTTTTTTTTTGTTTGTTTTTTTATTGCTAGCTGTCTAATTGACCTCCCTGGGGAAATGGCTTTACTGTCACTCTGTGGTCGTCTTCATCCTACAGGGAAAGAAACTATTTGCATGAGTCCTCTTTTCCACCGTTAAAGATGCCCCCTGAACACACACACACCTCTCTTTGTATGGAAATAAAGGTCCAAGCACTCAGTTTCTGGCCACCGCACTATTGTCATTCCAGGTAGATCTGCTTGGTTTATTTCCACATCCAACTGGCTTCCCAGAAGGAGCCTGAATTTGTAGACATTAACGCAGCACACAGCACCGTGGGCAGAGAAAGTGGTGATGAGTTCATTTCAACTCATTTCCATCTTATTTCTGAAGAAAAAGATGCAAGTTTAATTTATCGTGGAGGTGAGGGTGCAAGTTAATGCATGTGCCCTCAAGAGGTCTTTTTAAAAGGATGAGCCTGAAAGAGTGACTTAAATCCCCTGATGGAATCTGACTTGTAAATTGCCCTCAAGGTGCTTCATATGAGCCAGATTGACTGAAACAGTTGGGGGCATGCACTGGTATGACTGCAAAAGATGTACAACATATAGTTCCACTTTTCATTCATTAGCACGCCCCTTGTGTCTTAACAGTTTAAGTTAAATGCAGTGCTCTTATTTTGGTAATTCCTGTAATGACCACAGTTAACAGCTATATTCCTGTTTCTCATTTTAACAAAAGTAGACTGGTATTTCTGCGTGAGTGTGCCTCATTCTCTGCCAGTTCATGACTGTATATATCTTTCAGTGCAGGGATTCAAACAGATGCCGACACGCACTCACTTTCTGTAATAGTGGTTTGCAGGAAACACACCCATTTTGTTATAATGGCACAGTCAATTAGCAGGACGTGGTTTTAGCTCCCTCTTTAGCGCTCTCCCTGTTACCCCAGACCTGATGGATCTGATGCTGAAAAGTATACAACATTGTAGCTCAGGGTCACAATCTCATAATCACAACTCATCTATGTGACAGATGTGAAGGCTTTCCATTAGTGCCTTGCTCCACAGAGTATACTGTTCAGTTTCTCTTCACATGGTGATCCATAAAGTCACAAATGCTGCACTATAAAGTAGGGAACAAAATACAGACACTGTGCTGAATGAGCTCAGACTGCCAGTTAGCTGAATACAGTATTTGCCTGCGTGAATTTTTGATGGGGGGGATTGATGTTAGGCAGCGTGGCTTCAACTTGGTGTTGCTGATGTGTTTGAAGGCTCTCTTTGTTAGTGGATGGGTGGTGTGGTAACATGAGTGGCATTACACTGACTCATCAGCCTACTTATTGCATGACTTCAACCTTGAGGCTCACTGGCCCTGCCCTCAGATAGTTTATCAAGTATTTACAGTATACAAGTCTGTCACCTCTCCACCTGGTCTTGAAGCGGTCTCATCTTGTCTTTTGTTTGCGGCTGCTTTGGTAGATAGCCTACTGAACAAGGCCCATATACCCATTAAGCCTCTGTTCACCATAAAATTCAAAGCCGTAATTCACAACATGCCTGAAATTGAAGTCCTGACAGTGCCTGTCCCACTGAGTCAGTGCTCAGATGAACGAGAGGTCTAGAGATGTCACCAACATAATAAACAGGGCTTTGGCCTATAGCCCCTTTTCTTTCTCAAGCCTGAGGCCCCAGGGCGAGTCGAGCCTGGTCCCTGTCTAACACGTGCGACTCCTATTGATCCAGCAGGGATTGATGTCCTCTAGCGGCTGATTTAGAGCCCCCACTGGCCCCCTTGCCTTTTCTAAAAGGTTGGGCCGAGTAAAACATGCGGCTGCTGTTGTGTAGAAGTGAGCAAGTCTTCCCACTTTTCTTCTTCTCCTCTTCCTCCTCACGTTCAGTCTCCTGCCTCTCCAGGCTTTGTCATTTTGTATGTTTTATGGCAGTGTGTTTTTCAGCCCTGCCACAGTGAAGCAACGATGCTTTGTCTTAATGCAGAAGTTCTACTCCTACAGGAGGACTCCTAGTCCTAGAGAAGTCCTACAGAAGTATTGTAATGGAGTCCATTTGTTACTTTCTTCAACAAACCTCCCCTGCCCTTTTCCGTTTTTTCCTGTTTGTATAGTTTTAATTTACTCATTCTGCTATGCTTCCTTTTATGGCGCACTTAATCTCCACCTCTAACCATTTGAAGCTTCCAATTTTTTTTATTTCCCCCGAAGTCACTTCAAAGTTAAGCCATGATAAAAACACATGGTATGTATTCTATATTTTCTTCTTTCAGTGAAATATTCAAGATCACATTCATTAGAGCTGCATAGGTGCATCAGTTGGAAAATGTATTCATGTATTCTTTTACATGCATTCAACTCATTTAGAAATATTTGGTATTTTTGGACACCAGCACAACTTGAGTCTGGGGTTTTAGGAGGACACGCATATCTCTAAATCTACCAGGTCAGTATGCTAGGCAAGTGTTCTTGTTCGGTCCCCAGAAGTCTTTAGCTTTCCTGGGTTTGTTGCATTTAGCTCTGCTTTTTGGATGTACTGGTTTGACCTTACTGTTTGAATACAGAAGGAAAATTGTGTATTCAGTATTTGAGTTTGCAGAGAGAGTAAGAGGTTCAGGGCACAATGGGAAAGAGAAAGGTGAGGTAGAGAGATGATTCCTCCAGCCCATCGCTCTTGTCATGGACGCACTGTTGTAGAGGAGAAGGGGAGGGGCAATGTTAATGTGCACTGTATCATTCATAACGGTAATACTGGCATCACTTGCTGCTAAATAGCATCATTTGTCAGGGAAAGGGCTTGGTGCCACAGTGTTACAGATAAGCACTAGAAGGATACCTACACTATACACACCACACACACACAGACTATACTTTATACAATATTTGTGAGGAATGTTTGCGATTCCAGCAATGCTCTAACCAAACCTTGATTCTAGCACTTTGTGCCCTTACCTTTTATTCTAATCCTAAATCTTCCCAGAACCTTTAACTTAAATTCTAACCCAAAATCTAAAATGTACCTCAACCAAACCAAATCCTAACCTTAATTGTAGCATTCAGTTAAGCCTTAACCCCAAATAAATCCCAGTAATAGGCAAGAGAATGTTAGATTTTCTTAATCTGAGCAGAGACTCTATCCCATGTGATTAATGGTTTGTTCTTCACCTCTTTTTTCCAGAGTAGGAGTTACTCTTCCTCAAGACTGGCTCTCATACATGGTCAAATTATTTGTTATCATTCGTTTGTTATCCTTCACTCGGGTGTATGTCTGCCTACATGGAGCAGACAATTCCACCTCAGTTAAGAAGGCAGGAAGGAGGAGGGAAAAAAAATCTGTTATTATTGATGACTATGAGGTAAAATGCTTAATTTGCACCGTCTTCAACCGAATTATAACTCATATTGAAAGCAGTTGAATTTGCATAAATCTCATTAGACGCAATGAGAGGGGTTCATAAATTGTTATATTAATTAGTCATTTTTGCCACCCTTTCATAAGAAAATGGGGTGTATTAATAAAACGAGAGGGGTTTGTGATTGTGAAGCCTAATTGGTCGTTGTGTTAAGCATTCTGGTGCGCAAGTGACAGGCTTGATTTAGTTTGGCTTCACCTCTATTGTCTGACCGAGTACCTGCAGGGAGGGAGAGAGGGTGTGTGTGTGTGTGTGTGTGTGTGTGAACGCGCGCTAATTGCATGTGTGTATGATCTGTGTGTTTAGCCTCCCATCCATGCACTCATATTCAATACCCTCTTGTTTCTATTTAGGGTGAAAGGTGGAGCTGAAGCCTATCCCATCATGCATTGCAGGGCAAACACACAGAGGTTTGGGTTCATACAGGGAATTAATGAAGCAAGAGAATTGAGGGTATGGCAGAGTTGCATTGGAGTAAGTGAAGGTATTGAGTTGTAAGCGTGTTTGAGCCCACGTCTTCAGGACTACAACTCAGCACCATGAACAACGTGTGATCCCTACTGGCGGACCCTGTTTTCTCTTTTTTGGAAATCAGTGAATAATGTAAAGCTAACTGCAAGAACGTCTCGTTCTGTCTCATTCCACTACAAAGGGTCAGGGTTTGGGGAAGAATGCCGGCCAATTGAATGTCCTCAGAACTACAGTTTATCTCTACTGTACTCTCTCATATCTCTCTTTATCTCTCATACTTCGATGTACTTGTAAATGTGTGTCTACATTTGAGCTGTGTATGTGTGTGTGTGGATGTTTGTCTTCTGTGAATGGAAAGAGAACATAATACATATTCATAACCACTGGGGTCCATTGTGTGTAACTGATATCAGCATACCCTCCCCTTTAGCCTCACAAGGCTGCCCAAAACCCTGCCCAAGCAGTTTTTCCCCAGACAGTAATGAGCCTTGTCCCTTGAGGAGTCTGGATGTTGTCGTCCATGCCCCTCCTAAGTTCAGCCCTGCCCTTCTTGACACATCTGTCCAGCATGGTGGATTGGCCAGCTTGATGGTGCTCCGCCTCTGGGTTTGATTAGCCTGCCTGTCTGAGCTCTAGTGTCTGCGATGAATGAAGCCTGTGAACCACTGCAGCTTAAAAATCCTTTGCTCGTCTACCCTCACGCATGACAGTGCGTTTGTATGTGCACTGTGTGTGTTGATATGCCATTTTTATCCTTAACAGGAAAATGTAGCTTTCTGTACCCACATGATTTTAGTTATTCTTTAAGAAACAAGTTGTCTAACTTATCAATCTTGAACTTGCAGGTCAAGTTGTTTTCTCTCTTATTTGTGTGTATTTATTGGGTAAATGAGAATGAGTTTGTACCAGACGTACTGGCACAAACAATCTAACATTCGCAACATTCAGACAGGTAATAATAATGTTTTTTACATGGAACTTATTCTTTTATGTGGCTCAGTAGACGTAATGGGACATCTTAGGAAAGTACTATAGCTCCACTCTGTTCCTCTTTAAATTAGCGAATGCAAGTTCACATAATCAGAAATCTTGTTAGACTCCCTTGACCTCTGAGGCCTCTGACCTTTGACTGTCTGTCTGGCAGGTTCATCAGTGGCCCAGCTGAAGGCGGATGATCCTGAGGGGGAACCTCTCATGTATGGTGTTTCAGGAGAAGAGGCCATGAGGTATTTTTCGGTGAACAAAGACACCGGTGTGGTCTGGCTCCGACAGCAGCTCGACCGTGAGGTATGAACACCAAACCAGCACGCAAACTAACTGCTGCACACATGCCTACACATTACCAAAACAAATTCACTATATACAAGAAAAGACACTGAGGACAATTTTCGGAAATGGAATTCAAATTATCAAATGATGAAAGAGCAGTGAAAAGTGCACCACTCTTCAGCAGCGAGGGATGAAAAAGAAAGGGTTTTGAGTTCAGAGTGGCGTTTCTCTGTCTTGTTAAGCTTTTCTGCACTGCTCTTTTGCACTACAAGTCCATGCGAAGTTTATGCTGACATCTGTCTCTGTCTCCACCAGACCAAGTCAGAGATGCAGGTCGAATTCTACGTGAGTGACATTCAAGAGGTAAGAGACAGATTTGCCCTGCGATCACAGTTATGACACCTCCCATCTCACGCTGACACCTGTGTATATAGCCTGACCACATGTCAAGTAGAGACCTTCTCTCTCAATCCGTCTCCCTTTCAGTCTCTCGCTTTCATTCTCGACCTTATTTCTCTCTTTCTCACATGTAATCATTCTGACACCTGTCTCACTCAACGCAGTTTAGTTGCTGAAACATACTGACGTTCAACCTACTTTCCCCTGCGGGTAATCTATCACACTCTTGTCCTGTTTTCTTTCACTTTAAATCTTGGCTTGGTGTGGCTAATACACATTTTCAGTGACTACAGTTCTCTGACAAGTAACATGTGGAGGTGGCTTTGGAACAGTTTTACCAAGGTGTTTTTCTCCCTCAGGTGGTCAAAGACACAGTAAACATCCAGATTGGAGACGTGAACGATAATGCACCAATCTTCCATGGGCAGCCTTACACTGTCCATATCCCAGAGGTAAGGCTGACAGAAATGTACTTAACTTATTAACTTATTGCATCCAAGGTGGTAGTAAAATATGGTATGAATCAGAGGTTTCTGGTGCATTTTATTAGACAGGCCCAACCTCTTCCTGCAGGGGATTTTAAATAAAATGAAAATGTATGTGGGAAAATTGCTATATAATTTGTTGTTTTATGAGCAACGCAATGATGCCAGCAGAAAAGACTTTAGCCAACAAAGGTTTCCTTCTAAAAAGAAAAGGTAAGAAAACATGTATGAAATTCACCTCAATGTTATGACTGTTGTAACAGGTAGTAACTGCATGGTGGCTACATCCAACTTAGGGTGACCATCAACTATTCATAGTGCTTTTCGTTCTCTGCTGTCCTGGAAATAGCTGCGTTTTGCTGCACTGTGATCTTCCCACGATTTGAGGAGTTGTCCTCTAGCTCATGTTTAGAGAGTGTGCACAGCCTCCTTTTATAGGGAGGAAAAACACTTGCTGCAGTGGAGACCTCAATCTCTTTTCTCCTCTCTGTTTCTCTCGCTTCTCTGTCCTCTCTAAATCTGCTACCTCCCTTCTCAGCTCTCACTTCTTCCCATCTTTCTCTCTCCTCTTTGGCCTCTCCCTCATCTAATCCTTGATAGAAGTAATTGCCAGAGTGGAGTGGAGGACTTCAAACAGGGGCTGGAATCCACACACACATCCACATATCTTGTTGTGTTGATATTGAGCACATACCCCTATCTGAGTCTTCACCAAATCTTCAAAGCCACTGGCTTTTTCTCTCCCCAATCCATAAAGTCAGGCAAATAAATGGGAGAAAGAAGGACTGTTTAGACGAGGCAGTTTAGACCACCCACCGGGGAAGGTTCTCTCAGGCCAATGCAACCACTGCTCAGTTGTGTGGGACTCACTTATAGTCCACATACAGGCTTTCCAAGCTCTGCAAACAATAGGCTTCAGTTTAGCCTCCAGAAAGCTATTAAACAGAGCTGTGTTTGACCCTCAGTTTGCTCACATATTGTTAGTTCCCTTGCATCACTCAATGAATTACTGCTTATGTCAGTCCTGCCCTCCTAGTGCTTAAAAAAAAAGCTTTTTTTTTTGAGGCAATGGGATGGGGTAATAGATGTAACAATGCCTTAGTAAAAGAAATGCAAACCTTGTGTATGTGAGTACAGTGTGAGACTAATGCAAGTGGGATGTGTGCCTTGCTTCATAAATGAGACCCAGCAAATCATTCATATTTTTATTGACTGTCCAGTCATAAAAATGGCCATAATGATACTGCAAGAACAATGCAGCACACAGCCCAATCTGTACACAGAGAGCTCCTCATTAAAGCCTTCCACCTCTTCCACCTGGAAGTGGGAGATTTGGGAACTGTGTTCATTAAAGAGTCAGTTTCTTCCATTGTACCCTTTTTCCCCTTTCTCTACCCTTTTCTCCACCATATCTTGTTTTCCCACAACTTTCGTTACCTGCATTTTTATGGCCTCATTACCTCTGTGACCCTAAGTGACCTCTAGCAGGCGAAGCAAACATGCTTCGACATCACTCCATCATGCTGTCATTCACTGGACATGCCAGAGTAACTGGGGGTTAGAGTACCATCAGCACGACTAGATAGCGCTGCTGAACTTTTGTACACAGAGAAAAAGATGGGAAGAGTGATGGATGTGAGGGATGACAGAGTAGTAAAAGTAAACAAAGAGTGATAACAGAGGATTCAAATGACGACATTCAACACAAGTGAAGTGACACAGAATACGACAAAGACTGACAGAAGTCAAAATAAAACAACGCAAAGTGCCTGAGGGTTGTTACAACAGAAGAATAGATCATGGAGGAGGTATATTCAGGTGGGCCTGACACAGCTCAGCGGTGAGCAGATGAAGCAATGTGAGTGGCAAGGTGAGCAGTGCAGTAGGGAGTGCGGGGGAGAGTGTGTGTAAATGTCGTTTTAATTTGTAGAGCCATAAAGAGGGTGAAAGGGAGCAGGTGGGCCGCTAGCATTCCCTCTGTCAGTGCTAATGAGCTGGCCAGATTTACAGCATCCACACACACTCAGGCAGCCAGCAGTTGAGACTGGATACAAGGAGCGACGACTATCCCCAGAAATAATGTTTTGATAGAACAGCAGATGGGCCACAACCCAAATCCATTATTGGATGAGATGATGGAGTGAGCCCACAACATACTGAGAAGTGCTTTTCACATTCCCTAAGCGCGACAGGTAGTCCTCTAAACTCAAAATGTTTTGCCAAGTGTTCACAGAGCTGCTGTCTGAGCAACTGTGGGACCATCCATGGCTTAGAGAATACCCCCCCCCCACCCCCCACCCCCCCAAAAAAAACACAAACACACACACACCTCCCCCCCAGCTGCATGACCCTCACACTCCCCCACTGGGAGTCGGTCTCTCTGTCAATGCCACTGTGATAATATCAAATGGCAACTCTAGCAACTTCTCTAACTGTGCCCAGTGTGTGCCCTCTCCTGCCGTTCCATAAGCTGCCCCTGACCACAGCCACCGTTTTCTCTTGTTCTTTTCGCCACTTGTGTTCTTCTGCTTCCCATCCCTTTGCAGTCTTTCCTGCCTTAAAGTGGGATTAGACAAGTTTTTTGCTTCAACTTGACATTATGAAGTAAATATTGATTGCACAGTGTAATGGCTAAAGAATAATGACACCATCCGCGTTTAGATTGGTTCCCTGTAAGCCTCGCTTGCACTATGATCTTCCGTCTGCCACTGGGCAGGAGTTTTCCCAGATGAATGCAAGCTCGATTTATGGCACAAAGCTCTTTCTATTGTCTCATTGCTATATGATAAATGCGGGATATTGCACAGGCAAATCTGACGACACACTACTTTATATCTGCGCACGCTACGTTTTAGTTCCACTGAGGATTCTACCTGAATAAACTGGTCTTTGATTTCTGGAGGGCTTTTCTTCCCATTAGCTCCGGTAGCTAACCCAGTTCGCTTTTCTCAACACGTACTAAAGAATTTCTGTCTGCTTTCAAGTCTCCATTATAGACCAAATGAATGAACAAACTCATGCTTTTCTTCTAACGTTACTCCCCCCACCGCCAACCCCTGCTGTAGTTACTTGTTTGTATGAAGCAATAACGTTACTCAAACTGTTATTACTATGCAATGCACATCATTCCGATAGCTTTTGCCTGTTCCCAAATTCAATATGAAATTGTGACATTTTCAATTTACCTCTTCAGTGAGCATGCTTCTTTCTTCTCTCTTATTTCCAAAGTGGTGTCGATAATTTCTTCACTGGGTAGGCTCTGAGGTATACGGAAAGCGACAGCAGCGTCTTTGCGACAGAGCTGCAAACAATAATAACACTTGGAAACGCTAGGGGGGGAAATTGAAGAGTTGTCTGTTTCCACTATAAATGCCTGTTTCTCAGGCGCTCTTATGTCCTGCAGACATAAAAATGCACAAAAAACTTTTTCTTTATGCCATTATTAGATCATATTATATATTCATAGTTTATAGATATTATCCATACTTAGTTTCCCATGACCTTACCAAGGTATAACCTTCTTAAAGTTTGGTTTATTTATTTGGTTTAGCCCCTCCACTTATAGCATTGAAGAATTTAAATACCATCTCTTTTTAATCCTCTTGCCAATACTCGCATTCATCCCTACCTACAGTAGATACGCAGCGCAGTCAAATCCTGCCTTCGATAACACAATAATGATGCACACCAGACTGTATAGCTGACTTCAGACCAGCGCTGTAATGCGGCACATAGATGGATTAAATCTATTGGCAAACAGGCGGACAGGCAAGAAGCTCCAGGTGATAAATATCCAAACTTTATCTGTTTACTGTCTCTCAGGTATGTCAGGCAGGTGAGCAAATCCCTCCTCAGCCTCTATTTTCTATCAGCCATATCTCAATCTGATGAACTACAGCTGATGTTATAGAACAGAGCTGCCCAAGGTGGAAAACCCCTCAGGTGAAAGTCAGACACCTAAAGAAAATAAAAGCCCTTCAGTCTGATAAATATAAGTTTCGCTAACAGGGATCCTCATCAGAAACCTAGGATCTAATGTTCATTAAAATTATTTGTTGTGTGGCATACTGCCCAGGACAATGGCACTATGATAACAGTTGTGTAGAACAGAGCCATTCAAACCAGCATCATTTTAGCCCCCAACTTTTGGCTACTACTTCCTCCAAACAATTCTGACTTGAATAGCATGACAGCATTTCCCGCACTAAACACACAAACACACACACAAATGCACTGATATTTTAGATAATATTGGCAGAGGGTGTTTGAGAGCTCCTATTACGCCTGTGAATGAGCTGTTTAGTGCTTGATGTGGGCTCTGGCAGCAAAACAAAGGCACCTGCTATTTGATGTGCCCTCTGTCGCTGTCAGGTAGAACATAGATGAATCTGTTATATTCCTTTCTTCTTTGCCTTTGTTCACTTCTGAAAGCTGAAATTCAATGCCTAATCTTTTATCGTCTTCTGCCCTGTATCTAAGCAGGTTACAGCATCCAAAGGTAATTTGTTTACCAGGTTACAAACAAATATTTCAGCTTAAAGCAGCACCTACAGTATTTGGATGACTAACATCTTTGCAGTTGTAAGGTGTTACGGAAACAAGTCTCATTTGCAGTGGAATGCATTTATTTTGAAATTACAGTCATAAAATAAGTGTCACTTATTGTCTACGCATTCATCCTGTACAGAATGCACGCAAGCCAACAAACACACACCGTCTTTACACAACACACACACACGCTGCCTTCTAGAAGTTGGATTTAGCCCATAATGATTTCAGTATCATCGCTCCTGGTCTCTCCTGTAGTGTAATTGAATCTAGTGGTTACTGAGCTGAGTGGTGGCTGGTTGACAGGCGCAGGCCTCAAAGAGAATTCTGCCTGACACTAAGACCCTGAGCCCCGTAGGGAGGGATGGAGGGATTTAGGGAGAAAGAGAGAAAAAATGGATAAAGTGAGAAGGTTAAATGGGAAGCAGTCAATATTTTACTCACCTCAGGCTCCATTTATAACTTTCTCCTACATAGATTTGGTGCTTAGGACCCAATTCTAAGCAGAAGTTGTGGTTTCTCAGAAAGTATCCTTGAAGAATTTGCTGCAGACATTTTCTCCAATTTTCTATGGCATTTGAGAAGCTGTTCCTCTGCATCATAGCCATTATATTGAATAATGAAATAATGAATGCATACCAGGAAGTGTTGAAACAGTAAACCGTTGGTAGTTCTATTGAATATAGTTTTTGTTTATTTATTTGAGATCTTTCTCCATCTGCCCGTATGATTATGTCTGACAGCGCTGATTAGACCATAGCACATGATCATCCTCTACAAACTAATTTAACTCCTCCATTCTGTAACTGACACAAATACAGTACATATGGCCAGTTTATGTACAGGCCGAGGATGTCTCACCTGCTGTGTCTGTACACATATTTCATTTCCCCTAATTTCAGTTTCTGCATTTCACTGATAGGGTTTATTTTTTGTGTGTGTGTGGGGGTGTAACTTTTCATCTGCAGATATATTTACTATATGCACGTCTATGTTCACGTGTGTGTATAGCACATTCTTAAAGGAGTGAGTGCAGTCATTCACGGCCATAAATAATGATTCATTTGTAGACTTCAGTAAGCCTTTCAGGGCAAATGCTCGCTTAAGTGAGTTGTCAGAGGGGATGTCGTGCCTGTGGAACCATTTTTCCGCGCATCCTTTCCAGTCCAGGGGTTAACGCAACAAATACTGCCTCGGCTTCACATACGCTGCCACTCGTGAAGGTAAATCACCTCCTCTTCCTCTTTATCTTTCTGTCATTTACTTTATCCCGCTGAGCATGAAGAGCACCTTGATTTGCGTGCCACGCAGAGATGGGCGCAGATTTGTCTGTCAAAAAAATGGAAGGCTCGTGTTTGTGAGTGACCATCGAAAAGTGTATTTCTGAGAGAGCGAGAGAGAGACGGGGGGGGGCGTAAGGGACGTAAGGTGGGAGCACACAAGGAAAGACTGAGTTTGAGGGGCAAGATTTGAAGGGGGAGAGAGAACGGCTTGCACTCCCAAAAGCCATTAAAGTTTGATTCACCCAGTCCTAACTCTTTGAATAAATCAACCTGTCGTTCCCTCTCTCCCTTTCTTTCAAGTGTGTGGGTCCCACCCCTCCATCCCCCCCTCCACCCTGCCTTTGGCACGCTCCTTCCCTCTAACACTCACTTGGCAGACTTGTGAATTCTGACAAGGTTTTGCTCAGATGGAAGACAGTTGTGCATCTTGTCAGTCCCTCCATATTTTGCAGCTGCTTGTGTTTGTTTTTGTGCGTGTGGGAGAGAAAGACCGGCTCGCATAGCTTTTCGCGGTGTGTGTATTATACCGTGGTTACGGGAACAACACTCTGCTTAAAGAATGAAGAAATTTAATGTGTAAAAAAAATTTGTTCAGCTACAAGTCGTGCCTTCAACCTCACCAAGGCTCCATTTGGCAAATATTCTTTTCCCGATTTCTTACTCCTGTCTCCTTCTGTGTCGAAATATGCACCTCCCTCTCTATTCGTCTGTTTTTTTCCCCCCCTCACTGTTCCTCCGACCGTGGCTAGATTTTCCTTAATAGAGCTTTATAGCCTTTCCAGTTTGCTCAAATCTGTTTTGGGTGTCACTTCCACAGTTGAGGTGGTAGGGAGAGAAGCATTGAAGAAAAATTATGCATTACGCAGAACTATGGAAGAAAGGTGAAGAGAAAAGGAACAGTTGCTACCTACAGTTTAACCTCTTTCTTGTTGGTATTTTTCTGTAGACCCCAGTAGAATAATAACCGAGTATTAGCATAACATAGTAACGTAACATAACATAGAGACGTAGGATTGTTTTTTTAACCATATACAGTGAGCCGTACATATATAAAAGCTTGCTGTAGAGTAAAATATGATTAACTTGACTCATACCATTATAGACACTACTTTTACTGTTCAATTTACACCTTAGATCCCAGGTTTTACAGAGCTATGTTACAGTGGGGCATACGTGACAACCACAACACACACCTCTCAAACTAATTAAGGTGACAAACAGATGTTTCAGCTCCAACTTACAGCCCATCTTTGTCAAATCTTTGCTGCATTTTCACATTGTCATTCTAGTCAGTCTGATGCAGTCTAGCAGTGTCTTGTTCGATACTCGCTCTTATAGAATAAACCAGCGTTCTCGGCCCACCAGCTGAGGGGGCCGAGGATGCTGATATTGGTCGGTCTGTCTAACGCTATGGTTCCCAGGAAGACATCACAACTATTGGCTGCGTATCTGAACTTTTCTCTAGTGCCACATCAAGCCCCATACACATACACAAGAATCTGAATGAAATGAGTTTACTGAGGCAGTCATTAGTGCTATGATTAGAAAAGCAATTCATCATACATCATCAACTGACTACATGGGCCAGCACCATAGTGGCTGCAAGCAGGGCTTTTAACTTTCAGTAGTGTTTTGTCTTTTGTATTTTTCACAGACTCTTTGAATAGACAGTACAAAGTACAGAGGCGATGTGTGTACAGGAATCTTCTTCCATTGTAAGGACTTTGAGATTTGATTCTTTGCCTTCCTGGAAGAAGCAGTGTGCAAAATATCATGTCGTGATATTTTATTATTTTTGACAATGTAATAGCCATTTGATGACTTTTTCATATATAAATTACACTGCAATGTGATGTGTTATTGATGTCTTTTCTCTCCTGTAACAAAATTGCTTCACAGCCTTGATTTAAATTGGTCTACATGTAGATCTGGTTTTCCATTAGAATTCCCATCTCACTATGGCAGTGTGCAGTTTTCATATAAGCATTTATTGTGCACAAGTTTAAGAATGCGTAAGCATTAGAATGAAATTAATTCATTACAGTAAGAAACCCAGCAAAGCCAAGCCTGTTTCAGACTGAATGTTGGTAATGAATGTTACCAACTACTGAAACTAGCAAGAAACTAAACTAACTAAACTATAAAGTAAGAAAACCGATAATAGGAGATTAGTTGTTTGGTATCAAACCCACTAGTTGACACTGTGCATCATGTAATCATTCATCTGTGCTTTTAGCAAGGTGCAGTAATAAATCAGTGGCAAAGCATCAATGTAGCTGGGGGTAGTTGTTGTTGACAAGTCATATTTGTCATGCATGACTTTAACACAGAGCAGTGTGGGGTGCTAAAGCAGCAGACATGCAGCAAGAGCAAGAGGCATAAAGAAACATGACTGTTCGTCCCGATGCTTGACGACAATCAGCAGTGTGGAAGTACTTTACCAGAGCAGCTAAAACTGTTGGCCGCAATGGTATGTAAGGCTACTCTGAAGTAATGCATAAGCATTTAAAGCTACACCCGTTTATGGCTAGCGCTAGCCGCAGCAACATTGACAATGAGAAGCGCGACGGGCTCATTCAGCTGCGTCAATGTATCGGTCACTATTAATAATGTTTATTTCAACAATACACTCGTAGACTTTATGCAACCTGCGGATATTCTTGTTTATTGGCGAGATTGCTACAGTAGTTTTACAAGTTATATCTGTAGTTGATCTTGTATTTCAAACTCACCTCGGTACTGCATTCCCTTAAATTCCCTGGTGGTCCAAAGCTCCTGTGCTAGCAGTGTAAATAACATGAACATTCCCCCAGTGCTCCAAGCTCCCAGTCCGTGCAGAGTCCGTTCCTAGGTCCACTAGCTGCACGGCTAACAACAAGAAGTAAAGCTATCAGTCCATGAGGATACAGAGCAGTCAGAGAACATCAGAGGGAAAAACATAAAATATTTTCTCCATAAAATATCATCCAGTTTCACCAAAATCAGTGAATAAACTTGTGTTTTTGTACATTAATCAGCAGGGTCGCTAGAAGTCAGTCACAGTTGGGGGTGCTGAGAGGTCAGTCCATATGACGACAGCGACAATTTACAACAATTTTGAGAACGTTTTACACTACAGCAGACAGCAAACTTGAACACCAACATACTGTATGTTGAAGCAGCCACTGCAACTGCAACAACACAGAACGAATCCATGAGAACTGCAAGGAGATGAAGAGGGAGAGACAGCGCCTGGATGCGGGCGAGAGATGTGACCCACGACCACTTCATCATCGTGTATAATAATGCAGCGCAGTGAGGATACAGACATTTCATAGAGGAGACAAGCATATGTATCGCAGATCTATCGGCCTGTCTGTCAGAGACTCAAGTCTCCAGTGTATTTCATACACTTCACTGATAATCCACAGTGTTGTAGAGTAACATTAGGCCTCATGATCAAAGAGTTTTCATATCACACCGACACTTCTGTCCATATTCGCGTGCTCCCTCTCTTGCTCGCCCACATGTGCTATCTCACTTTCTCTCGCTCTGCTGCGAGTCTCCATCACACTTTTTAATTAATTGATGGTTTTATAATGCCTGGTTTTAGGGGGTGCTGCAGCCCCCTCAGCAGCCCTACTTTCTGCGTCCATGGTAATCAGTAAGGCCTGGCCCCCAGAAACACTCCACACTGGTGTCTATCGTTGTTTGTTTTTTGTTGTTGTTTTTTTGAGGGAAAGAAACATTTCAAATAATTATTACAAGATAGATCAAACAAGATCATGTCCACATAACTGACAATTCATAAGACCACTAGGTTTTATAATACATTTGGTACAGAACCTAAATCTGACATCTTAAATTAATTTGCTCACAGTCCTCATACAAACACTTTTCACAATCTTTGACCATCTTGTGCTTGTTCACTCAAGTGACGTCCTAACTGAAGAACCGCCTTGATGAGAGGACTGACAGGTTGCATTTTCATTTTCCTGTTGACCCCAAAAGAGCGTGGTGACGTGTAAATGTAAATGCAATAGACTGTTTCGCTTATTGCATTTTAATATTGTCCATTGTATAGCAGGTTAAGTCTTTGAATATGAAATGTCAAATTCCATTTTCATTTGTAGTTTCAAATTCTTAGAAAATTGCATTTTATTTTTAATTGTGACTTAAATAATGCTTGCACAAATGGACAATTAGGCTGCATTGTACGTTGCATTTTAATTTTCTAATTTAACGCTTGAATGTTGTCCACTGTACAGCGGGGTACGACTGAAAATTAAATGTCAAACAGCTTTTAACTTAAACTTAAAATGAAAATGTCATTTTAAGTTTAACCCCTACATGAGTGTGTGTGGAATTATTTTTTTTATTTTATCTCTAAAAAAACATACATATGTGGAAAATTCTAATGCTATTGCAAGTTGACTTTATCATTTTAACATATTCCCCTATACGGCGTCCATAGCTCACGGCTCATTTGTAAACCTCCCAGAGCCAATCAAGGACTCTGCTGTTTCACCTGCCCCCAGGTTGGTCTCGCCTAGTTAACCATTAATGGTTGTATTTAAGACCTTTTTGTTGAGATTTGATCTTTGTTATTGGGTGAAAAAAATATCTCCCGCAATTAATCGACTACTTTTTGGGAGTAGTTGATGACTACTAAAATGCAGCAGTCGTGAATGCCCTAGTAGTAGCCTCTTCTTTCAGCAGGGAGTAGAGCAGAGCAGTTTATAATTCAATGTTCCACTGCAGGTTTTTCACTTTGTTCCATTTCCAAGCCTTTGGACTGAAAGATAGTTGAGATATGCTTTGGTGAGAGTTGCAGTCTTCCATATTATTGGACAAGTGTCAGAAAGAAACAGGTATCAGCTATTTCTCTTAAGCACGCAAGGTTTGATGTCCCTGTAGTCACCAAGTGACGAACGCGGGAACGTTGAGCGATGTAGAACATTTTCTATAGTTAAGTCTGAAACTTGCGTGGAAATATTTTGACCGCAGGATAGACTCTATGATCCAGGATGATGGAGGATATTTATTTGTAACAAGCTCAGCTGCTGATGCAAAAATATATATATATCCTAAACATACCGGCTTAAAATGTATGTTTGGTTTTTTTTATTAGTTAGTTAGTTGCTGCTCTGTATGCACAAGGGGACACTGAGGGTTCTAGTTTTGTGAATCCAGCATTCAAATGCATCACACTGACCCATAAAATAACCATCTGCAGTTAAATACCACCGTAGTGCATTCAATGAAATGAAAGTCAAATTCAAATCAAGTTTTTTGAATGACTTAAATTTTGATTTTACTTTTCAATTTTTATTGATTTTACTGTTTTACGTGCAACAACGAATTGCTTACAGTCTGGGAATGAAATAGTTGCCTCTTTAATCTTGCGACATTAACATGATTCTGGTAATGGTCCACAAATAAACTGGGATTCAAAAAAGAACACTTTTTTGTTTCTGGGAACACCGCTCTAAATATGAAACCTCAACAATCTCTATCAGGTTGCATCATGTTGGTGCATTACAAGATACCAGGCGAGGAAATAACCTCAGTGCACTGAGTCGACACCAAAATAAGAAAACATTGGATTGGCAGGATAAAAATCCACAAGGAGTCAAACTCTGTGTAAATGTGCAATGGGATCCACCCTTTTTTCCATAGAGCCCGTTTTGGAGTATTTTAAGCGTAGAAATATGCAATTTTATTCTATGTTATTTTCTGCGCTGTTCATTTTTGTTTTGACCAGTTATGTTAAGCAGCTCCTCCTCCTCCAAGATATTTAAGTAGAAAACCATACATATGTTTATCCTTCACATGTACCGCATTTATATACTTAAACCACAACTGTTAAACAACAACTAACTCTAAACCTAGCCCCTACAGCACCTCCCACACCAATGCCGACTAACAGTAACTAACACAATACCAGCAACCGTCACCGCCGTCTTCCTCTCCACCTCCTTCTTGGCTCCCCCTTCCGTGGTGTCCCCAACACAAGTGCTTTGATGTATAATTGAGTTGTGCGCTCGACCGCTCCTCTCCCCCTTTCCTCCACTCGGTTTCTCTAGGCCCCCCAGGACCCAGCTTATAGAAAAGGTAGGTTAAAAGGGTAGAGGAGGAAAACGAAGGAAGCGAAAGAGAGACAAGGAAATTAAGACATTGCTTATAAGAGATTTTGGCAGGACAGGGGCTATTGGATTGTAATATGGCTACTTGATAAGAAAAGTGTGAGGCAGCTAAGAGCCACTGCTAAAAACAAACCTTAGGTGTTGCTACAAATGAATCAATAAAATGCTATTACAAAATGTTGTTGCATGTGCAAAGGGGCTTGAGACAATCAAAGACACTGTCAATCCTCAACACTTCGTGTTGAGAGCTCCATAACAGGTGTCATGTCTCATCAACAAGACGTAATTTAATTTGACAACGTCACATTCTACTAATTTAGATCGAGAGAGAGATGAAAGAGGAATGAAATGATGGAAATAACAGGCTGGGATATATACTTTGTTGTAGGAAGTACCAATTGCCATGTAATGACGTCTTCATACAGGAGATGATTGTACACATTACCATTCTGTATTAGTGTCATTAGTGCTGCCAGTGTTTTATAGAGATCTATAATCATACAATGTTATCAGCCTAAACCTTATAAACCTCGGGTATAATACACTGTGAGTGGTTTTTTTTCTTGTACATGTCCATCTTCTTCCTACACGCAGTACTTTTCTTTGCTTGCTTTTCTCCCTGTCCCCACTCTTCTCTGCTGCAGAGCTACATGAAGTGATTGCAAACGGACCCCAGTAGTGCAGCGGTTTCTCTGTTAAGGCTCTCAGTCTGTTCACATCTGTTTGTCTGTCTGTATGTGACTTTCACATTTAGTTCAGTTCATGTCAGATCAGTTCAGTTCTGTTCAGTGCGATCAACGGAGTGGGGTGCGTGCAAGTTTGCCGCTGTGTTTACTTTACTACCTATGACCGATTTAAGACAATACTGCTCTCTTATTCATATTCACAAGAACTACACTAGAAAACATACTGTAACCCCACTGATAAAGTAATATGTTAATGTAATAGTTAATGTAATAACTACAATAACAATCCCATAGAAATTCCACTCAGCAGCTGCACCACATACCATGTCTCAATTCACACATGCATGTCCAGACAAACAGACTTAGAAAATAAGACAGCTGAAACTAATGAGATTTTCTTGCATTAGTGTTTGACTTGCTTTTGACATTGTGTCGTGAAATTAATAATTGTAATCTACTTTATGTAGTTCAGTATAGAGGAGACAAATATGCTCTACTGGCATGGCAAAATGTTTCCTGTGTTGCCAAAGCATCATATCAGTTGAGGTAATGTTATTGACTCTGACCAGAACAGATGGCTAGTAAAGACTTAAATGCTGTAAGGTAATGCTGAAGAGTAGATTCAAACATTTTGGCAGATAATGGGGGGGGGGTTGAAATTAGAAATGTATATTCTAATTACTCATATTTTCTCCCAGGCCGATCTGTCTGCCCATCACCTCTTAATATTTCTCTCTCTTTCACTCTTAGTTATTGAAAATAAAAAGCCTGAATGCTAATGCATATTTCTGTGTTCCATGTTATTTTGCCCATCATACACCTCAGTCCTATTAGAGTTCCTTAGTTAGACGGAGTTATTTCAATGCTCTGGTTTCTGGTGAAAGTCAGAGATAGGAGAGATGAGTTTAACCACACACACACACTGTTGTTTTTTGGAAGTAACCACTGGCATTCTTCAAGCACTGGAATAATGCATGGGGAATTATAGGCACCTGGCGTCATAGTGCAGGAGAAAAGCAGCCTGGATATATCTACTCATATGTGTCTGCAATTGCTTGAAATCTGTGAAGTATACATTGGATGGGAAGCATGTATATTTCTACGTGTGTGCGTGTGTGTGTGTGTGTGTGTGTGTCTGCGGAGAGACACCTGGGACATTAAGACTCATGGAAGCCGAGCCCTATCTGCCCTCATAATAACCTATGCCCGAGGCTACAGATAGAAAGAGATGTTGATATAGAGTGCAGTGTACCTATAGGACCAGTCTACAGAACAGCGAGATTCAGGGGTACAGAGTTCGCATTGAAGTGAAAACACACAAAAGGCTTTAAAACAAGCACATGCAGGGATACAAGGAGAGAGGAGAGAAAGGCAGCGCGATAAAGATAGCAGGGTATCTATTGAATAACAGCAGAAAGTGCATTGAATCCCATGTGATGTTGCTGAGATGAGATGGCCTCAACAGCAACTTGGGGGGGAATAGTTTGTTTGAGAATGTGCTGTTTAAAGTGCAGCTCATCTTGGTCATGGGCCCCAAACACTTGTTACAAAAACTTGCTGTTACATAGTAAGGAAGTGCCATATTTAGCACAGTAAAGTCAAGTCACTTTTATTTATATAGCTATAATATCACAAATTTGCATCACAGGATTTTAAAACCTGTACTGCATTCAGCCCTCGAAAGTCAAATCATGTTTGTTTAGATACTGCTTTAACCCTTGTTAAAGAACAGTAGAAAGAATAGAGGCAGACCATGGAGCGAGCGCCAACCAGGAAAACTGAGACTTGAGGGAAATAACATTCTGGGTAAAAGAAGAAATACAGGCAATACATTAAAAAGAACACAGCAGACTCTGTGAAAAGCCAATGAATAAAAAACAAAAAAAGTCATTGTAGTGGATTCCTTTGATGTGATGTGACAGGTTGCCAGACTAGCACATACATCTAACCTGCATATCTTTGGACTGTGAGAGGACCTCAGAATCACGCCCCACATCTTGAGTTTTTTTCAGCAATCCAAATACAGTAGATATGATGAGTCATCCAGAGCTATGTAGGTGGGATTGAAAATGGGAACCTAATCTAATCTTAAAAAAGTGACAGAAAAATTGCCGCAAAAAGAGTGGTGACAAGAGTGGGTGAGATCAGCGCTGCTATATAGGCTGGTGAAAGTCAACTTAAACTGACAAAAATGAGAAACATTAAGTTAACTGACCCTAGCAACTGCTAACCTTCTGTGTCCATGAGATGGATATGTCAGTCACTACTAATTTGTTGTGACATAATACCCCCAAATGACAAATATGAACATGTCAGACTAAATAATAGTCAAAACAAAAAGGCTATTCTGTCTGATTATCAGACAAGGAGAGAACCGAAAACCTAGAGGAAATCCAGGGAGATGTGATGACAACGTCCAAACTCTGCGGACTGGTGGTTTCAAACCTTGTTGTGAGACAACAGTGTGAACTGAGACATCATGCTACCCCATACAAAACTCATGAGCACCAAATATGTAATTAGGTGTGTTCAGGTGGGTTTTGTAGTGCATGAAATGCAAGGCAGTTTAAAAGACACCAATAAGGAGCAATATGGTCTCTTGGGATCTGGGGACAGAAAAGGCTTCATGTCAGAAATAGAACATCTGACTAAACCTGTTTGTCAAACCTCAAAGTAGTGCCAGAAGTCACATTTTGAGCATGTTTTTAGCATAGACTAGCTGCTTTGGCTACAGTGACACATCGACCCTTTCACAGGTTAAAAAATAGATAATCAAACCTTCATCCATCAAACACAAAATTTCAATTCTTATGTTGATTTTCTTGCGTGTTGCTCAGACTCTCTGCTTTGTCTTTGTCTACATCTCTTCCCACTGCTTCACTTCATCTCTCCCCTCCATGTTGGTTCCGGGTAATTGGCTGAACAATGTTTTCCTCACTCCCAGTGAATTCAAATCAGACCACTTGCATTGGTAAGTGACGGCAAACATCATCCAGCTACCATTTAAAAATAAAAAAGTTACTGCTCAGTATTGGATTATGGAGCTTTGTAATGTTCCAGATGTGTACCTTTTACAGGTGATTGCCCTCAGTGTGAATAGTAAAAGATTATGAACATGGAGCAACAAGAACACGCGGCGCCCTGCTAATTGAACAACGTACAGCACGAGTTTACATGATGCTAATGAAGCTGTACAGGTCTATGGATGCAGCAGGTTGATCTCTATGCCTCGTGCATTGCTGTTGGTCACATAACTCTCATATGCACACACATACACAAACACACATTGCCTCAACTGGTCCCTGATTCCCCTATGTCTTTAAAAGAATGTGTGGACTGATTAAAGTCAGAGTTTTATGGGGAACTGTGAAAAACATGACTAAATAAATAAATAAAGCCAGTGTCCTTGCTCCTCTAGGCAACAGCCGTTTATATGATAATCAGCTCTACTCTAATTTGCATTTAATTCTATTTTAAAAAATGACTTCTTAAAAAAGAGAAGAACAGGAAAAATGATGTACCAGAATGAGATTCTGTAGGAGGAAAAGCAAACAGGCTTTGTTATCATTTACCTTTCACTGTCTTTCATCAGATCAGTTCATTTTCTTTGGTTTATGTCAATGTGACCTTTTCCTCAAGGCCACCCAGTTCATAATAAGAACTTAAATGTACAGTATATCTTTACTGTATGATAATATATATATATATATACATATAAACCCAGTTTGCTCTCAACAGTTTTAATCACATCCATCCCTGGACATGGGGTAATTAATTCTGCCCTGTTAGATCTTCCTCTCGAGCATAATGTTTTAAAAGGCAGCCTTGGACTAGAGAGCCACTAGCAGGGCTCTATGCTTACATTTATTTTTACGGGCAAAGTTGAAATTCAAAACAAAAATTAACATTAATGCATCTAATTTTTAAACATTAAACATATAGTGTGCATAAGACACAGGCAAACTGACTTAACTAGGAGATTACTAAAGAATTTTGAGACATAAAATGTACTTGGAACCTAACAAAGGACTGGGATTCATTGTGCTTCATGAATGCATCACTTTTCAAACAGCATACAGTCTACTAATTATTTTTAGGATATTGAAATTAGGGCATTTGCATTTTATCCAATCTGAATCCTTTCAAACCTCTTAGTGAAGATATTTATGTTTAGGCTTCAACTTTTCTAAGTTTCTAAAATTATAAATAACGAAAACTCAAAAGATCCAGTTGAAATCTGTACGTTGAGAAGACAAACTGTTTTGTGTGGCAGCCAATTTACTGTTCACAACCTGTAGCAACAACTTAAAAATGAGATTGGATAGAACTTAAATCAACCTACAATAAATGTTTGTGCCAAAGATGTTCAGCATTCTTAAATAAATACATATATAGCAGAAGATGTCAAATGTTTATTGAATATATAACTACACACTGCAATAACAATAGCCTACTAACTTTGGCACACCTTATTTTCCAAAAGCTACTTTCTCCAAATACTGATGGTCCTTATTCAGAACTAAAAGTTGATCCACCTAATGTTGATATAAGAATAACATTTTAAGTGGGAGGTTCTGATTGGATCTGCTGATCTCATCTTACCCTAACCAGTTATCTCTGACACCAAACCATAACATGACGTAACCCACCCGTGGAGGGGAACGGTATGGTGCAGGGGAGGGAAACACTATTGAGGCGGCGAACAGATTTCAGCATGAGTCCTGTTTGCAGAGAGCACACAAACCCGACAACAGCGAAGTTTCATTTTGGGCGTGTTAGTCGTGGAATTAACGTTAGACCTGCAGTTTTTCATTTTAACTCGCGAAGGCGTGGAACAGAGCAAGGTAAAGATGCGAAGCTGCTCCTTGAATGTTTTCTACTGAGTGAACTCATTAACCTAGAAATTAGAAACATTACCAGTGCGCCCCAAATAAATCTTCACATTTGCACACTATCATTTTCACTCGCATATGTGAGCGAAATGCTTGCACTGTAGAGCCCTTACTAGATTGAATTGCTGAACTCCACTGCCCTCTCCACATGCATCTTTCATTCTATTTGCGTTTGCATTCTGTTTTAAAGTCAGTTTTACTGTTTTGTGTAGTAAATATTCTGAAAGGAGGTTGCTTAATGGCACCGAACAGCAAGAGGACACTTCCTCTCAAGTTCCAGCATAGCTTCAGGTCCTACCTTTTACCTTTAAATAAAGGTCAAAAACAAATTATTTACACCCATTTTTAGTATTCTCGATTTGAGATGGATAACTACCCACAACAGGTAGAAAGAGGGTGCAGGACTTGCCGATGTGGCCCGTCCTTGTACCCTTCCCCTGGGATGAACCCATCTGCCTCTCCCTAGCTCTGTGGATCCCTGCGACATGTTGGACCTGATTACCTTTACATTAAAACAAACATCCAAGGCTCTTTGGAGGCAGTCAGCCATGAGCACTGACAGGGAGTTTGGGGTTAGGCAGTTGGGGGAAAAGACCGATCAGGCGATAAGGACGTTATTTGTTTCTTTTCTCTACTGATAAAATGTCCTGTCCATACACACAAACACACACACATCCTTGTACTTGTCCTCATGTGGACCCTCCATTGGCTACATTGCTTTCTTATCTCCTAACCACCTTACTTTAACCATCACTAAAACCTCAAATTTTACCCAACCCTAAATCCTAACTGTAACCAAAGTCATTCTAAGTGTTTTAACCCAAACTCCAAGCCTTACGGCCATTAAAGAACTGAGTACCAGACAAAATGGCCGCCCTTAACAAAACCTCTTAAATCTATGGAGCTACAACTCACAGTACAGGAACACATCACATAGTGAATACATGCACTCCCACACACACACCCAAATTCATAGACTGTCCTTGCCTTTCAAAAGTGGTCCCTCTCACTGTCTGTTGGCGTGGAATCATTTTGTTCAGCTGAGTGCTTCTCCAGAAAATCGCCCATCACCCAGCCAGGCCACAGAGTGGACAACATGGAATGCAGGACGGGTATAATGTGAGACCTTTTTTGCCATCAGTTTCTGTACAGTACACAAAGACTTGCTCCATATTATGTTTTGTATTATGTCTTCCTGACCAGTTTAACAGAAATTGATTGGGTACAGGAGTTCAAGTGAATTGCCAGGAAAAGGCAAGCTGCTGTTAGAAAAGGGAAGAAGAAAATGAATGGCTGTTATGTGAGGGAAGTGCATACAAACAGTATTGCCAATCCAGTCAGTGGAGCAATTGATTTTGTGACAAGACCAATCCTAATCCAATAAAAAAGAGCTACCGTTGTTAGAATAAAACACACAGACATTTTGGAAATACGGATGGTTCTAACCTGCTCTTACTTACTGTCATGTGTAAGGACATTTCTATTAGTCTCCTTAAAGAGTGGGCAGCTCTTCTCATTCACTCAACTGCTTTGTTGCCATCACCATAGGAATCCTCAGATGGCGGAAGAAAACAAAAAGCAGAGTCGGGGTTTGGAGAACTGGGTGTCTTTTTGTGACTGATGCCCCTGCTGCAGCACCACTGAATTAGGTTTTTCCAAGGCTGACAGAGACACAGAAATGCAATAACATCCCAGAAACTCTGGGGGGGGGAGAGGGGGGATATCACAACTCTGTACACTATTGTCAGTTGTCCATGATGTCTTGAATGTAAATGTAAACCTATGCTGTAAACCTTGGTGTCATGAAACTTTATCACTGGTATTAACGATTTCATCCATTTTAGGGAACTTTGCTGGAAATCTTTGGCTTGTCAAGTTGAACATCATCACTCGGACACAAGTTTAGTTTTGGGCTCTAGACAGTTTACAAGTATGAATGTCTTTCATTGCCATAGTTGGATTCATCAAAATATTTGCATAGCTTCACTGTTCTCCCCTCAGTACACGCTTTCCTCTATTCATCTCAAATTGTACTCATTTTCAGGGTAGACTTAATAAAGTTGTTTGAGAATAGGTGCACTTAGGGACCAAAACATACAGGGTTTTTCCACATAGCCTACGGTTGCCCCAGCAATTTGGAAGCTCTATCTTCTATTAGTATCTGGCTTGAAGTTTTTGACCTCAGTTCGCTATCAAAAGCATAAATGAATGTTCCTACAGCACCATGTTTACTAGCCGTTTCACAGAAATATAATTTTATTGTACACGTTTCATTTCCACCCTAACTGGACGACTCACACTTAGATAGACAACTGGCTTATCATTGCAAATTCAATGAGTCACACAGTGGGTGCTTGCACTGTTGCCATCCCTCAGTTTCAGAGCAAAGCTCCCTAACAGCCAAGAGTGCATCATTCCAGGAATTGGAGTTGAACTACTGATAGGCACACCTATCAGCAGATTGCATGTTGTCACTCAGGTAGTCTGTCTCTTAGCTCAAACTGAGCTCATGATACCGCTCAATACTCAGGTTGCAATGATGGCATCAGCCACCTAGGCTTTACCACTGGGGCTGCAAAGATTGAAGGGCTTTATGAGGTAGGTTTCATACCTCCACCTCAGCCCCAAACACACTGGCCATTGCGATATCCCAGATACATACAAGAGGACTGCTGCTCGGTGCCGCTGGGAAAGCATGGGCTGTAAAGGAAGCCCTGTCACAACTGTTGCCTGAGTGGAATTGTAATGACAGATATCTTTTCATTAGTAGGGCTGTCTCATTGGTTTGTGGATGTTATCACTATGGCATGATTTACTACCCCTCTTGGGCCTGACGGCTCATTTGACGTGACTGCATCAGGGACCCGATTCCATGAGATTCCAAGGGGGGTTGGATGTTAAGCCACACGCTGGGCTTTTCCACGTAAATTTGAGTGGTTCAGCTGTCTAGATGTTACTGAGATTATGATGGTACAAACAGTTCTGGGGCTGAATCTCATTCCTTTGGCAATATTTCCTGGGTCTTCTCCTAATGTTTGGCACCATTAGAAAGAACAACTGAACAGCTCAATAATTTGACACAACATCTGTAATATCTGGCATGTCCTAAAGCCATTGTACTGCATGCATGAAATGGAATAATATGCGTACAGAAGTCCTCGTATTATACACAAACACTAGTTCTATACATACTATGTGCATTCAAACAGTTTCACATTAAGCTAAACCACACTCTGGCTTTTCAGCAGTGTATAAATCATTTTTGTATAATTTTCCCCATTTACTGTTGGAGCCTGCCAGATGAAGGACACTTAGTCTTGTTTCACTACCAGTGAATTATTGATAAGCTAATTTCAAATGTGAAATATGGCTTTGTGTGTCACCTCTATGATTAATTTAAGTGTTCTTGTGATTCACCTGCTTCAGCATCTCTGCCAAAGCTGCACACTGTGAAATCATTACCAGTGCCCTGACCTGACCTATTTATATACTAGAATCTAGGTTATATACCCATCAAATAGTTGTGTAGTTAATATATTTTATGAATATATGTACTATATATTGATAGATTTAGAGCAAGTCCTTGCTTAAACCTGTAGGCTGAAGAGTGCACCAACAAAGAGGGGCGAAAAACAAAGGGGCATCTCTGCTGTGCACAGGGCTATGGTTATGTTTCTTTTGGTTTTGTTATGGTTTATTTTGCCCTAAGGTCACAGTGCCTAGCCACGCAGTAGGGGCACTTTGGCCAACCAGAGGGGCACTAGACACTGATCAGAGCATCATTTAGGGGGCTGTGACTTAAGTCGCACCTAAACACTGAAAGTGACCCATTAGGGCACATAAATTAAAGGTTGTTAAAAAAAGGGCAATTTTGACACTTAAGATTTACACTTAAGTTGACACTTCAGTAGATTTTCTGTGTGTTTTGTGTTTTCTTAAATTCTTGTTTATGGGTCTCACGCTCTTTTATTAACTTATGAAACACTATGTGTAACTTGCTTTAGAAAGTAAAACTTTACTTACAGTACTTACTGTAAGTAAATGGTATTTACTTAATTTTTTTATTCTGAATTATTTGGCAGTTGATTTCCAATTTAAACATTGTAATTGTATACAAAATATTTCATTTTTTTAGTTTGTTGGGCTGCTTTGAAGCATAAATCTTTTGTTTTCAATAATGGAGTTTGAGATCCCTCAGTTATATAGTTTCAACTTCATGATATGACGGTCATGGTAAGCAAGGGCTGGTCAAAACATGTCTTTACTATTAATATGGGCTTTGGTCAGCTCTTTGTATTCTTTTTGTCCTTCATTGACATATGTAAGCGATACAACAAGGTAACACAAAAATGAGTTAGGATTTTTTTTTTTAAATGCCACAAGGCAAAGTGCACAGCTGTTTCTTCACTGCATTTGTGTTTCCTACTGTATATCAGGCAGAGTGTATTGCCTTTCTCACAGTATACCATAGCAACAGTTTGTTTTATCAGTTAAACCCATGGTTCGGTCTGATTCACCAGTGACAGGCAGCTGGTAACATAGCAGTAGTACTGTTTCTATTATCTAAAGACCTTGCATGCTCATTTAGATCAGCTGGTAAACTGCTGACTGGACTCTTGCTTCTGGTGTCCTGTTACCTCATGTTAACAGACACCAGCTAATCAGAAACCACTACCATTTTCACGCATTTATAAAGCCTTTTTAGTTAAAACCTTCCCTTACCTCTCACTTAATGATTTAGCTTCTTTTTCACCTCATTTGCAATACATTATTTCACAGAGGTCAGAATAATGCCAGCGGCAGTGTAGCAAGGCGCCACATGTGGGAGGCAGTGATGGAGGAACAGAGGTTGTGAGAGGCAGGCAGTGAAAGGGTGAACAGAGCTGGTACAATCATATGCCTGCTGGGTTGGAAGCGGAGAGCAGACACCCGGGGAGGAACTGAGAACCTTGTGAGCAGTGTGGGTGTAATCATGGTTCTATTGTAGTGAAAAGCCGGGCCTCTGGAGCTGTGAGCAGCAGGGGGCCAAAGCCCAGGCGCTGCCCCTGCAAATCACCATGTCTTTAACATTTCTGACAAAATAAGGGCAGAGCATTGTATTCAAAAGTCTGTAGATTTGCCATGGCCTTTACCAGGTAGAACAAAAAAGTCAACTTGACTTCAAATAGCAGAATAGCAAGACTGACTTTTGACTTCTATTTCTTACTGAATCAACAGGGGGCAGGGCCTGGATTTTTTTTTTTTTTGGCCTACTAGTGGCAGGGCCTAAGGAAAGCTATTTCAGTGTGTTGGTTGGTCAGATGGTCAATCCATCTGTCCAATTAAATTTCTTTTGAGAGATGGTGAGTCACATCCTCTAAATCATTGCCCAAAGTTAGCCAATTGTTCTGGCTTTTGTCTCTTAGTATCAATCAATTTTCATTGGCTATTTTTCATACCAAACTCTAGTGATGAAAATGTGTGAGGATTAGAAAACTTTCAATAAACAGAAGTATGCTTGGAGTTTCCTCAGACATGATGGGATTTCTTATTTAGTGGAAGTGTCTTATTCAGGTGGGCTACTTGGACTGAACACTCATAAAACCCTCCCACAGTCACATAATCACAAAAATACACATTCGAGTCTGAACACTGAGACAGTTAAAGGCCAGTTTTACAGTTGGACACGTGTGGTCCATTCTTGTTCCATGTCCACATGTTTGTATGAGGGATTTGATCAAGCATACCTTTACAAATAAGTCTATGCTTTTGCCAACTAAATGTGTTTCATTTGCATTTATTGGTAAGTAAGCTCAATCTGTCACAGGCAAAATCAACAGTATTTAGCAGAGCAGCATCTTTTGCTTATCATCAACGATCGGTAGACCGCTTGGTTAGAAAATCTCCGGTTGAATACATGACATTTTCTGGCCACAAAATCAATGCAGTGTCTGTGTTGTTACGAATATCATAGATAATAAAATCCTGAGCAGTTTCAGTATTTAAGCATGGAGAGGGATGCAGGTATGTATCCGAAAACATTTTCAGTCATTTTTTGGGTGATGAATCAACTTTGTCAGAGTTTGATTGTCAAAAATGGTAATGAATGCATCCAATATGCACTTAGCAGATGAACAGAAGAATACTAACCAGCTGTGATGGAACCATGTTTATCCTCCACACTGTTAAAAAAATGCAGGCATTATGGCATAAATTCCATAGCTGATGGAGACTCATCTACATTTCCTTAGAGAAGGGAAAGTGCAGAGTAGAAGTATTACTTTTTGTAGTCCTTCTTAAATGAGGAACAGAGATATGCTGCTAATGCAAGATGTTTACAATTTCCTTATAAACCCTTGGTCGTTCACATTCAGGCTGATAATGACTTCTTTCTTATGTTATGCAGAATGCTAAGAATTTCAATTTTTTTTTATATCTTGCTGTCTCCTCTCACTATGCTTTCAATAGCACTGTACTTACTTCTCCATTGCAAGAGCTGTGTTTGGGTGATTTGCATAATTTTTTGAACAAACCGTACACTAATTTGGGGCTTTTAGCTTGTGCACCTGAAGAGCATAATTTGCCTTTACACTGCAGTCTGAGTGAATTTGGCTTCAGTTCTTCCGTCATTAGAGTGACCTATAAATGAATTAAACTAAGTTGTTGCTGGGCAGAGCATCATCACACTATGGCGACTACACCCTCAAGGACTCCCTAGAGGAGAGAGCTGTCATTTAACCACTGGAATCCATTACACTTAAAGCCCCAGCCCTCAGTAGACTTTAGCCCCTGTCATCCCTCAAGGTCCCAGAGAGAAGCTGGGCCATGTAGTCCTGAGGTCTGGCCAGCCTTGAGTCTCCAGGGCCCCAGAAGTCTCCCTGTCATGTTGAACTTGAAATTTGGCCCACAGGAGACAAGCACTCTTGCTGCTGCCTTCATCCCAGGCAGTAGTGACCGTAGAGACAGCAGTGAAACACCACCATGTTATACTACAGTGGCGCAGTTAAAAAGCGAAAAGGGACTCCCTTCTTTATTAGAGATGTCACATGGCTGTTAGTGACAGGCTTTCACTTTCATATGCTTCATATCTGTGCCCTTGCTTTCCTTCTATTCATGTCCAATCTACCAAATGTTCTGCAGGTGGCCTTGAATCACGTTCTGGACACATTTCAACGACGATAAAATAAAAACGGATCATGAAAAACAAAAATCAGCTTGCAGTGTAATAGCTACATTTAGCAGACGCTTTTATCCAAAGCGACTTACATATGAGAACATTCACAAATCGAAGGCGCAGCTTCGCGGAGCATTATTTTTTTTTTGGGTTCAGTATCTTGCTCAAGGATACTTCGACGCATGGCTGGGGGATTGAACCGCTGACCTTACGATTGGCAGGCAACCGTTCTGCCACCAAGCCACGGCCATAATAGCTAAGGACTAAATACTTGGGTAAATTAGGTATAGGGTACTTTTGTATTTCAGAATTAATACGTTTGAAAAAAATGTATATTCCATTATTATTGTGAAGTATCAAGAGTAAATGAATGGCAAAATTTGAATGAATCCTCAATTAGGTTTATAACACAACCAGGGGTCTGAATAGTCTCCAAAAAACGCTCTTCCTTTAAATCTCTGGCTTTCTATCTCTCTCTGTACACTCTAAAGTATGTCTCTCCTCCTCCTCTCCTTCCATAAGTAGTAGCTCTCAGAGGGATAAGAGGGCGATTCCTGCAGTGCACTTCAGATAAGACACAGCAGGGAACTCTCTTCATCCCTCTCCAAATGTCTCATTGCTTAACATTCTGCTTCCCATAGGAAATAGCCCCTATTTATTCAAAAGCTACGAAGCACGGTCAAGGCATATATGCAGGAATATTGAGCCATGGCTAACCAGTTGGATTTTGCACTGGTGAAGGAACAGGTAGTGACCCACACAGAGCTTCTTAACTAGCATGCAGTGGCATCCAGTGTAGAGGCCACTGGTCTCACGAGTCCTTGCTGGGCATTGTTTATTGTCTGACTTGTTTTATAGAGAAGTAATTGGACAGTCTTATGTGATAATAAAAACGGAGGGACTCACTGCCTAGCATTTTGAGCCTGGTCACCAGCATTGACTTGTAATCGGCATCACACGGGTCCAATCAATGGCCTGATGGCGAGGCTATTATGACCCAGTGGAAGGTACAAAAGGCTAAACAGAAGCCAGACTGGCTGATGGCTCTTTGCTATCTGATGAGCTCCATGGTCAGCTGAGAGGCCGCAGTGCTCTCTGTAGTGGTGGACTGCTGGAACACAGATACATTTATCATGAGAAGCTGATGATCCAAGGCAACGGTTTTAAATAGGTTGCTTTATTGTTTTTCTCTTAGGATTAAAATGCACCACTTATGCAAACTGAGCATTTTGACCTTGAAAGCCTTCCAGGGGGGATAAAGGGAAAACAAGAAGATAAAAATGAATAAGGTGAATGGGTAAGGGCTATGTTGTGATTTTGTTAGCAGGCATCAGAGCCTCCAGAGTCTACAGTAATAGCAGCTCAAAGATGATCTTCACCTGCACACAGCCAAGCCTGCTAAGCTCTGAAGTACAACACTGGCACACTGACACATACTGTTGAGAGTTGGTCATTTGTGCTTCTCAGCAAAGCTTTGAACTGTTTTTGCTTGAACTGCTTTGAACACCGTGGCACTGTCAAATCTGGGAGATCAAAACTGGTGTTTGTGTGTGTGTGTGTGTGTATGTGTGTGTGTGTGTGTTTGCTTATTCGAGTGTGTGACGTTATTTACCGAACCTTGTGGCACTTGACACTGGGCGGTGTTAATGAGTCATTGTTTCACAGGCTGCTGTGTAGAGAGAGATAGAAACTAGCATGCTTTAGGGGAGGAAAAGGATACATCATATCCCACACTTTCTCCACACACATCCAGATCTCATCCACACACACGCTTGCTTTTTCCTAAAAGAGGCACACGCACACACTCAGACACATACACTCACCTAATGCTCAACTGTCACAACTGCCTCCTTGACATCAAAGCAAAGTTGATAAAGCAGACACACATACCAGACAAACATACAGGTATACAAGTACACAAACAAGCACAAGCAGGAATATTTAATGAATTCACCTAGTTTGATTTTTTTGTATTTCTATCCATTTAATTTGTGCCTGTGCTCCAGTGTTGCGCTGCAGGCTGTGGGGTACATTTACAGGTGTTTCCAGTTTTCTCGTAAGCAGACAACTTGACAAGCATAATAAATATATCAGAGAAATGCAGCTTAGATGTTTATTCAAATGCAGTTATTGTTGTGGGGGAGTGGATTAGTACTCTGTTCCCTTCACTCAGCTACTATCGATGAGGTTTGCTTCAGCTACACTTTAAGTGCTGCAGTGGAGCTTCTCAGCGACCAGAGCAGAATATGGGAAACTGACCGACTTACCAAATGAGCCTGTTGTAAGTCTAGCTCTTGTTTTGGTTATTCCTCTTTTTTTCCTGCAAAAGATGTTTTACTTTGACAATAAGAGGGGCTTCCTACTCACTCGTCTTCCTCTCTCACACCAAAAGCCACACTGCTTCTCCTTAAAGTTGTGTAACAGCACAAAAATAAAACATTACTTATTACTGGGTGTTGGAGATTTGAGGATCACACACCTAAGATCCAAACAGGCAGGAAAAATCCTGAACACAGTAGCAATTCTGATTTTCACATCATCTTATTTTAACCTAAAATACATAAACTTTCAATACATTAGTCTCAGAAATGACCTGCGACCCTGTCTGCATACATCAGATGACACGATGCGGGTTCCAACTCCAAGGTTGAGAAACTGAGCCCTGTGATATCTGTTGCTCTCTCTGGCATCTGTTACTCTCCTCGTCTTGCCCTGCAGCTAGAATACTTGGATCTCTCTCCGCTTTCTGTCCCTCAATTCCCATGTGGCAGTCTGTCTTAATCTGGTTAGACAGACCAGTTTCCAGCACTGCTAATGCATGTGCAGAGACCAATGGGAGAAAGTTTAGGGAGGGAAATCAAGGGGGTAGAATGTCAGAAGCTTAGAGACCATAGGAAGAGTATATGCAACAGCTGTATTGTAAAGTCTATCAGGGGTGGAACGTATCAATATTCATGTGCACCCGTACCTCAAACACGTTCCTGCCTGCCTAACTTGGACTCCACCTAACCTAGTCAATCTAGTTGGGTGTAAAAGCTGGTGTGGTGTTGAGTAATCGAGCAACGTCTGACACTACACCTAACACTTAGAAAATAGAACATTTCTGGCTACATGTAGAGGCACATGTGGCGCTGTCGCGTCTAGTGTGGCGTATCAGTGCAGCTGACGGCACACCTAACCCTTCCACCTGAAGAGAGAGAAAGAGATTGACCATTCGTTCTGCACCCTGTGTGTCATTATTGCAAGTATATGTTGCTTATGGTGCTTTTTTTTTTTTAGTATGTAGGGGGTTTTATGCGATTTAATGAAGGTAAAGACAGTGAACCGCAGTGCATAACGGCACTGCACCCTGGGGCGGCTCTTCTCAGAGGCTGCGGATTTATCAACATATCAGTCCTGCTCCCTTCAGATGTAGGGATTTCATAAATTGAAGGAGAAGCTTTTCATACAGTAGAAAGCAGCCGTGGACAGCAGATACTGTAAGAATCACCCACATTAATTTACAGATCAATGCAGATTGATTTACTGACCACTGCTGAATAATCGGAAAATTATCTCTTTTTATGTAAACCAATAATAATTTTTGTAGCCTATAAAAACAACATATACTTGCAATAATGACACACAAGGTTCAGAACCAACGGCCAATCTTGTTTTCTGTCTCTCTCTCTCTGGATAAAGACTGCAGGCAGGTACATCTTTGAGGAATTGGTACGTATGTTTATAGATACTGGCAGGTGCGAAGCACTATGTCGCCGTACCTGACGCAAGACCTAACACTTCTACCTAATCCCATGATGCAGTTTTCTTGGAAAGTTGTATTTATCCAAAGAGAGAGAGAGAAAGACTGACCGTTCATTCTTGTTACACAAATTACAAATGCATGTACACACACGTGTTCGAATCCACACTTTCACACACAGACACACACACAGTTTTATAGACTGACACACCAAGACAATAACACAGGGTAGTATGTACATGAACACATGCAAAGTACTTCCACACTCCCCTGATACCAGTGCAGACAGAGTGTGGGGTCAACTGCTCTCTTACTGTGTCAGTTTAGCTTTGGCTCGGGGCCAGCTCAGTTCAACACCATGACCTCCCCATGTGGTCACACTCCACCCCTGCAGTAAACGGGGCCGCACACTCTGGACTGTGTGTGCGTGCAGGTGAGTGTGTGAGTGACAGAGAGAGAGAGAGAATAGGGGCCTTGTGCAAGCGTTTCTTTCCAGCAATATTACCTGGAATACCTCCCATCCTCCTGCATAAACTTCTTTTCTTGTATCTGTAGGCATTCTCATTTCTTATTAATTGTGTGTGTGTGTGTGGCTGTTTCGAGATAAAATTCCAATTAATGAGGATGTTCCTCAAACTTAGAGACAAGCTGCTCTGCAATACCTGTGGTCTCTGTTTCTTTATTGCCTCCTCTTTTTTTCCTCTTGCCAGATTACGACACTGACCATGACCAAGTAAAACAGTACTCATGGAATTGTGCAGCCTTTCTGCCCAGTTGATATTTATTAACTCTTAGCTTTTAGATACCCAAGGCAATTTTGGGGGGCAACACAGATAGGCAAGGCTTATATTTGCAGACAACAAGGTGCGACAAATATTTTCTGACAATAGGATATCCCTATGCCATTGAAGTTGCACTATTGTGAAAGTAAAATATGTTTTATCAGAGGAAGTCACAAAGTGAGGCAACCAACAGACAAGAGTGTTTCATTCCGTCTAACTGAGATGCCATAAATGTGTCCTGTGTGTCCAAATTAAAGTGCTAGCTGGGTATGGTCACTCTTCTGAAACCATCTCCATGCACAGGAAGTGATAAGAAAAGTTAGTCATTGTCTTTTCACCCCCATATTAGTTGAGGAGTGAAGTTTGTAGGACCGCCGCGCAGCGAGGAAATGTTAATGAGACTGTCTCTTTGGAGCTGAAAAACAAATCTCCCCCAAGGGTTTTGTAGTAAGAGTTGCTAGGTGGCTTCAACATTTGTCTCATTATCTCCGATGTTGCTGCTCTGACACACAGACCAGCTTGATACTGTAGTCTTACAAACCTCATTGGATGCTTGGGTGTGAGTGAATGATGACTGAATTTTCATTTTGTGGGAAGCTATTCTTTTAAGGTAGAAGTGTATATATGGGTGAGCAAACACCCAGAGGCAGATGGATTTCATTCACCTGTGTTTAATCTTTTTCCTCTTTTGTCCGTATTGTATCCAGTATGGTAAATAATAAGAACATACTGTGTGTGCTCTTCCATTTGCTCGTCCGTCTTCCACTTGGAGTCACTGAAGAATTATAAAACTCAACCCTTTGGCCAGTAACCAATGATGAGTGATCGAAGCAGCCATGTTAATCATTGCTCTTATTTATCTAGCTTGACCATGAATCCATTGTTATTTGCAGTCATGACTTGGGGGAGTAGCTGCAGGGGAAGACTATGCATATTCACAGTCACAAGTAGGACATTGTGTTCCTAAACCTATGACTGAATTAAATTGTCCTCTGTGGCAGTGCAGTTATATAAGGCTTCTGTGTAAACCACATAAAGGTCATACTTTCAGTCTCTTCTTCGGCAGTAGTATATTAGCATTCATCATAAACATTTCTCACTGTAATAATGTAAAAAATATTCTACTACAGTGTAAATCAGGACATGTACTTGGATCATGTACGCCTCGCTGGTGGCCTGTACTTAATTAATGCCAACACTAGTGTGTGCGTCTGTCTGCTTGAATGTGTCTTCCAGAACACACCGGTGGGCAGATCAGTGTTCATGGTGAACGCCACAGATCCAGACCAGGGCACTGGAGGCAGCGTCCTCTTCTCCTTCCAGCCGCCTTCTCCCTTCTTCGCCATCGACGGGGCCCGAGGCACCGTCACCGTCATCAAACCCCTGGACTACGAGACAACCTCAGCGTACCAGCTCACTGTCAACGCCACGGTCAGCACACACATAACAGGAATGTTCTGTCTACACTAGCACAGACCCAACACTCTCGTTCAGATGAATGCAGATGCATATACTGAACTTTTGTTTCTATCAGGATCAAGACAAATTGAGACCTCTGTCCCGGCTTGCCAATTTGGCTATCTCCATCACTGATGTCCAGGACATGGACCCCATTTTCACCAATCTGCCTTACAGTACCAACATAGAGGAGGGCATTCCCCTGGTCAGTAATACAATCCCACCTGCAATCACACTGCCACAGCTTGTAACCTACTCATGCAGCTTTTATGTGAAACCCTGTAATCTGTCCATTTCTTTCTCTCCCATCCTTCTCTGTTGCCAACATGTTCCACTTATCTTTCACCTCATTGCTCATCCCCAGCGCCTCCTGTCCCATGTTCATACTCCGGTTTGATTATTCAGGAGGTGTTTGGAGCAGGGGCAAGAGAAATATAGTTAAAAAGGTCTGAGAGTTATTATCAGGGCAGGATGCCACACCTCTCATCCTCCCTCCTGAGCCCCCCCCCCAGGAACCCACACATGCTCAAACTCAGCCCCGGGCCCCTACATACAGCACTGCAGGTGTTGGAGACTGTAATTACTGTGGGAGATTTACAGTCCTGCTTCAGGGATGTAAGGCCTCTAGCAAAGGTCACTGGGGCTATAGGATTTATCTCACCATGCCATCTCATATGCAGCATGTGCGTGAAGTATGAAGTCTTTGTATTGTATGTATGAAGTATTAAGAATCGGAGTCTCACCATGACCTTACCTTTGTCTTTATTGCAAGTAGGTTTGTAATGGGTATCTAATACACTGTGTGTCTTTTTCCTTGTACACCATTATGTTCACTCCCCTGACTCAGCCCTCTAAACTCGGTTCCCAGGTGGCTAATGGTCCAGCTATTGATGTTTCCACTCGTAGAGTGGGAATTACACACAGGGGCATAATATTGTCCGTCCTTATTTCTGTTCTCCCTCTCTCTCACTCTATCGGTTTTGATTCTGCCCAAGTGTGTCCCGTGACTCACCCAACCCAACCTTCCCCCACTCAAACACCCACCCAGCTCATCCCTCGTCCCAGACCTGCACGCGTTGTAGTAGAAATGTCAAGTGCTACATTTGCATGCATATTAACGGGGCGTGACGGAGTCAACGCCTGGTGTCTCCCCGACTCTCTGATTCATCAACTGTCACAAGGAAGGTCACAACAGGAGGAAGGGTGGGGGGGGTAGAAAGAGATGAAACAAAGTGCCAGGAGAGAGGAAAAAGTTAAATGATGGAAAATAAAGAGCAGAGAGTTAAAAGGAGCGGCATTACTTCGGATCATAAAATTGACATTGGTGAGTGGATTCCAGATTCCTCACAGCAGCTGAGCAGCGCTAAGCCTCAGTAATACTGCCTTGGAGTGTTGTAGCACTTGCCTCTAACAGTAGGGGGCAGTGTATAATCCTATTACTGCAATGCTGTAGGAGGAGGTCACAGCAGGCGCGGAACCAAAATCTGTTACCAAGCCCCTTTGACCCCACAACAGATACAGACAGGATAACAACAGTGCTTAAAGCGAAACACAGAAATACAGGCCCACAGTGCCAGTGCCCTTGTACGTACACAGACTTCCGATTCCCACATGTGCTATTTTAACAGGCATGTGTCATTTCCATTAGGCAGTGTTGGGCGGTGATAAGCCGAGGGCATACAGTGACAGAACGAGTTTCAACTGTTCTCAAGGCCCATGACATTTACACGTAAAGGGATATCAAAGTTGGATCCCTGTCATAGGTCATTTCTCAAAGGTGTGAGTGCACACGCATTCACACACATACACAAATCCCCTCTATTTCTGCCTCTGTCTCTCTCAGTTCCTGTTTGTTTCTCTGTATCTGTCTTTCTCTTTTTCTCTAGCCAATCAACCCGTCATCCGTAGAAAACTCCTGACAAAGGAGTACAAGAAAATATTATTTTTTTTCAGATGAAATCACAGGGCAGGGTTTTCAGCTGTTATAGCTGTGAATCCATGCTGCTTGGACTGACGTTTAAGCCCCTTCTAGGACAAACACAATTTGGCTGTCAAATCAATGAGGAGACAGAGAGAAAAGAGAATGGGTTGGGGGGTAATGCACTGTATAGCTAGAAATGGAAGGATGAAGAGGGGGGTTGGCTTCGGTTATGTACTGGTGTGTGTCTGCGTCTATGTTTTTGCAGGAGGGGGGATTGTATCTTTGACGGTTGATTGAACATATTCCACTTGTGTGGACAGCTCGAGAATATTGCTCATATTACTTCAGCATCACTTCTTCTCAACACTCGCTTTCTCTGTCCCTTATTTCTGTTTTAGTCTGTATCTAAATCTTTCGTGTGTGTGTTTCCCTCTCAGCCAGTGATTGGTGTGAATCCATCTCTCTAAAAGGCTTGTAATTGATTCTGCTGTAATTGGTCAATGACAGGAGATGCTTTGGCAGAAATGGAGCATAAACACGCCTTAGATACAATTTGCAGGATCAATGGGAGGCAGCTTGCTGGGTGTGAGTGAGAGAGCTAATGGGGGGGAAGTGAGGGAGCGAAAGAGGGAGGGAGGAGGAGAGAAGGAAGGAAATTGGGAAGTAGGGAGGGTCTCTCCATCTCTCAGTGCAGCATAGTGGTTTTTAAGTATCACCACCGTGTCTGATTGAGGCACGAAGGCTGAGAAAGCTCAGCGGATCAAAGACTTTTCAAACAGCTTTCTCTCTCTTTTTCTTTTTTTCTTTTTCCTTTTTTCAACTGTCATTCAGTGGTTTTGCTGAGCTGTGGCAATGAAAGGAGAAATGAACCCTAATGAAATGCTAATAACACACTTTGTAATAAAAAAACAAATAGATTTGCCTGCCATGATGCTGTTTGCCATTTTGTTACGGTTTTACAGTAATTTTTTTCCCTTTCCAATGTGGAAATACAGTGTTCCTATGTTTAAAAATTTTCTGGGGGTGTGTTTGTGGGAGAGAAGTCCTCATTCACAGTCTTTACTGGATAATGGGTATCTGAGTAGGAAATATTGCCTCTTCAAGTTGATGCTCCAATTACAGATTTCACTGATTCATTGTCATCTTGAAGGCCAAAAGTGACATTTTTTTACAATATGATAAAGGCCATCCTGGCCTGGCCACTAAGACAAAAAGTAAAAAAAAAAAAGGAATATGTTTAATTTGTTTGCCAATAGCTGTTTACTGAGGTACTAGGTTTCTTGTCATTGGTCTGGTTAAAGCGGAAACTACTGTAGAAATGCTCAAAAAAAGCAACTGTGATGATTGGATGCAGCTTATACAGTATGTTTTGTGTGTGTGTGTTTCTGCAGGGATACGAAGTGCGGAAGATAACAGCCATTGACCAGGATCTTGGCCGACCGAGAGGCATCGGTTACACCATCATCTCAGGTCTGAGTCACATAATCAATCTGACATCCACAGCACAGAGAGGGGAATAGATCACTTCTTATCATAATCCCACAGCAATAATAGACAAGTCTCATCAAGCACAACAGTCAATAACACCAGAGAGCATCGCCTCAGAATTGCAGAATAGGCTTGCCCGTAAGCAGTTATTAATCACTGTTTGGTGCAGTTGTGCAGAAGTCAGCCTTCATTTAGTGTTATCATTCACATGTTGGCTTGTACCATTAAAACAGGATTATGGTTAGTCAGAGTGACACATTTTACCTTTGGCAGAAGAGGGTGAGCTCTTGATCTTCTGTTGTTGCCTACTTGTATTGTTTCGATTGTTTTATCAGATATGTCACACGCAGTTTGGATAAAATGTGTTGAGATAAAGTGTCAGTGTCAGTGCTAATGACCGCCATATTGGGCCACCTCCTAAAATCCATAACTTCTGTTGGTGTTTCTTTACCTAAGAGTTTTACTTTAAAGAAGACGAGAGGAAGCTACAGTTTGCACGGTGCTGATAAGGCTATAGCAGTGATCCTGCTTTAATACTGCTGAACTGAGCTTTCTTACCTCTGCCAAGGATGTGATGCTTGTGCCTGCCAGTTACTTTGCCTGTCTGTCTGCCAGGAGGATATCTCAAAAACTCATGAACAGATTTCCCTGAAACTTGGTGGACAGATTTACCTTGGGGCAAGGAGCTCGAAGTTAGATTTTGGTGTTGATCCATATCTAGGATTGTCAGGTATTAGACAGGTACTTTGTTATTTAGCCTTATCTATGTAATTACATGAAAATACAGAACTGATTCCAAATCCCTTTGGTAAGATTGCAGGATAAAGAAATCAATTTAACTTCAACTTAACTTAATGACACAACCACCGTGTTTTACTGTCAACCTTTGAGTAATGTTACTTGCTGAAGGTTTAGAGTGTTTGCTTAATGAAACTTCAGTCACCGCAGGAGAACTTTCATCATTAACTTGTCCCAGGTCGGGTGAACTGACAATCTTCCAGTACACTCCACTGCATTGACCATGGTTGCTGTTTAGAACCAAATTTGCCATCCTGTGGAACTTTGTGGAGCTTGTGTAGAACTTACATGAATAGATGAATGTGGCTAAATGAAGTGAGTAAAGATACAATGGGGAGAAGCTACAATAAACAAACAGTGAGGATTGAACTAGTTACGTAAAAGGAGTTCACATGCACTCTGGTCAGCTGTCATGCTTACACTGTAACCAGGTTATCTTACTCCCAGTAAGTTTGTAATAGTAAGGATAACTCAGTTAACACTGCTCAATAATATGACACTAACAATCGTCATCGTTACTCCTGCTGTAGCATCTATGTAGCACCATCTGGTTTCTTTTTGACGTTCTAATTGTGCACACAAAGGTCAGAAGGTGAAATGGATGCAAAGTAAATCCTTCTATTTTCTTTCTTTTATTTTGTGGCGATACTATTTTATCTATATGGCTACCACACATCCTTCTTGACATTAAGGTTGACTATCAAATAACTCATGTGGAAATCATTGAATTTGAATTCTGACCTGAAAATGGGTATTTGCATTAACTGTGTTATTTGTGTGCATTGAAGCCACCGAATGTGTCTTCATCATAGATTTGCAGTGTTGCAGGAAAAGATCATCTTGTTCACCTGATATTTCATTATCTGATCCAAATGTCTTGTCTTTGTTTTTGTCAAAAAATGATCAGGAGACAGCTGTTTTTCTGTAAGATGCAGCCCTCTTTTTTTCTTACCTCTCCTAGGAAACCATGTTCCTATTAAGATAAAACAAACAAACACTTTTGACTCGGCAGCCCATGCACTGATGTAATACCACTTTAATACCCCCGTAGGGTGTTTATTTTCACCACAATCAACGTTTCGATCCTGAAGGACGAACAATCCCTTTAAGATCCTTCAGGTCCACAACATTGATCTATGTGGTGAAAATAAACACCAGTTGGGAGGATTACAGCTGCGTGTGGACTGTATCCTTTAAACTCTGCATGCCCCCTGTCAAGCCCAGAATGGTCAGGATGGAAGGACATCGGTGCCTCCGGTATTGCCAGCTGGCTGATAAGGGCTGGCCCTGCTTGATAAGCCTGGCGCACCATGGGAATTTTGGGTGATGAAGATATTCATTGTTTTGCCATCTGCTGAGTCACTGCCTGACCTCACAGCTGAACGAAGGAATCTGACCCCATGTGTATGTGCGCTCATGTGAGCATGTGTGCAGTCATGTATTATTTGTGCGTGCACAGTCCACAGCCCAGCCCACTTCTCCATGGAGCTCACCAAAAACACTATGCTCCCATTCAGTGCACACCCCTCCTCAGTCTTACTTACTGTCTGCTGCCACATGTTGTATTGTTGTGTTTGCTGCAAAGTTGAAGGGCTGAGTTAAGCTCTAGAGGAGAAGAGCATTAAAAAGACATTAATTAGGTAGTGCGATGTATTCCCAGTCGTTGCAAAATCAAGAGTTATAGCACCGCACTAAGCCCTTATGGAGATGGAGCCTGTAGGCTTGATAAAATCATTATAAGTTTGATAGATAATAGAAGTTGAAGGGTGATGCAGTGCCAGGAGATAAAGGTGGGAGGGTAAGGTTGGCAGATGATACATTTTCTAAGCACGAGTGTTTTTGTGTTTTTGGTTTTTTTTTGTGCATGTGTGCTTGTACATGTGTACTTGCGCACATTTCTCTGTCTATCCAGACTCATGCGCCGCGTCGCTGCTGCAGTCAGATTAGTGTGAGGGCGTGCTTGTTTGCAGACTTAAGTTCGACTCTGCACAACGCCTCCCATGCCTTCCCGCTCCTCACCTCGAGTGTCCTCAGAGAGTGCAGCTCACTCCTGCGGGACTCGTCTCATTAGTTCTGTAATTAAGATAAACGAGGTTTTAATTGCAACTGTGATTTATGCTAATGATTGAGGGACTCAAGATGAGGATTTCCTCTCCCTCCTCCAATCAGGGGGCGGATCTGGGGTTTGATGTGTACACGAGATAGCATCACAGCAGCGCTCTGCCGCCAGTGTTGCAGTTGTTCTTGTTTGTTATGATGGTGGAGATTCAGGGGGACGGTTCTGATTGAAAATCCCTGGTCCACAGGGTATTATGTATCCCTTATTGGACCTCTGACCTGCTGGTCTAATTATATATCAAAAGCTCTAACCATAGCCCACCATTGATCAGAGATTTCTGTAGGCTTTTGGCTACTAAGATTGTATTTTTGGAACCAAAATGCTCCAATAATAACAAATACTCCCACCGTTCATAATGAAAATAAAGATTTTCTTACATAAGCTTAGTGGTTGTTGCCCTAAACAAACATACATTGGAGAGGTGATATTAATGTAATGACCTAATACTCATCATTGTAGATGCTGCTCGAATTGCTCCTTATATTTCCTTTTTTTTTTTTACGTGAAACACTGAGATCCAAATGTGCATTGAATACTTAGTGATGTAGACCCCTGCACATCTCAGTTTTGATTTACAGTATAATCATCAAAGCCTAAAGACCAGCTTAAAAGCCACATAAACCATGCAATGTGTGTTTGCAAAACTATTTAAACAAACAAGATAAAAAAATAGTGGAATCCACCAGTAATGTTGGTATGCCTTAGATTGCTGAGAGGCGGGCTGGACTGAAATGAAATCATGGGTCTGAGAGATTTTTTTGATTAATGGATTTGTAACTTTTGCAAGCCTTTTTATTTGAGAAAGCCGTGCCAGAATCACTGACAAATCATCATTGATCGGACAAAAATTATGGAGGTGCTGTGCCAATAATCTCTGTAGCTCTCTCCTGGTACTGCTAATGATCGGCCAAAAATTTGATACATGATTAAATCCAGATGCACTTCCCCTGATCTGAAATTCTCACCTAAAAGGACTCCACATTTTCTGTCTTCTCGTTGTCATTACATTTTCTGATTCAGTCTTATTTGGCCACTGGCAATATTGTATCAGGTGCTGCTTTTTACAGTTGCTCTAAATGTGCATTAAAGTCCTGTTTTAAAATAAATTGTTCTTGGCTCCTGCTGGTAATTGGCCCATTAGGTAATGCAGCGAGGATTGCAGAAGAATTCACCAGGTGTTAAGGTATCATTTGTTCAGGGAGTCAAATATCTGCCTGCTCAGTCTTGTTTCACCGGTTGACTCCAGTCACTGGCTGGTGACTGTCAGGAATATTAAACGACCTTTTCACGTTACATGTTTTAGAGCAATAAACAGAATCTGAAATAAACTTACTAGCTCACCTGTGGGTTAAAACACTGTAAATAATAATTTTTAGTGACCAAAATGATGATGTGCTCTTTTTTTTTTGTCAAACTGTTGAATGTTTTAGGAAAAAATACGAATAATAAGAATAGTGAAAGCTTTATTTTGTCATTCTCATTGATGGGATGTTGTTTCCCACACAATCCACAGTTTGATATTGACTTTGTTTCTCTTGATTTGACTGACATAAAGGTTAGAGAATGTGTGTGGTTGTTCGCAGGGATACATTTTTACAAAAGGTGAAGATGAAACCGTGTATAGACCCTTAGTGGTTTTTCTGACAAAACCAATTTCAGCAATGAGCTTTTGCAATGATTTTTTTACCCACATGTACAGTGTATTACACCTTAGCGTTTGGCCAACAAACAATCCCCAAAACGTCAGCCATTATCCTCTCAAACCCATCCCCGAGGACGACCAAGGCAGGAGCCCGCACAGCCTCTGTTAGTCTCTCTGACATCAACGACTTGAGGGACTCACTCTGGCACAATGTGCAAACAATACACGCACATGTGAGGATGTCTGCATGCATGCATCGAAACATGAGAAATATGAAAATACCCCATATGTGGCCCAATGGACATAAACATTACCTCTCTAAAAAGACCTTTGGTTATCTGTGATTCCCATTACAGGGAGTTAGAGGCCAACAAGTCTTGTCCAAGAGTATTGCTGTCCATTAGTATAAGAGTTAAGCCCTCGTGTAAAGTTTGTGTAGCATCTGCACTGTGCTGTAATGATAGTATAAGAAGAAGCAGAATAAAAGTCAGCCTAGCGTCTCACAGAATGATAGGACATCCCCCAAGCCTTTCATATCAGCCTGTTGTTTATCTGTATGTGCTTGTTTCTATCTCCTTTGTCACAGGCAAGAACAACTAATCCCATCTTAAGCCCTTTTCCAGCTCTACCCTTTTCTTTCCTTTCGGACGATTCTTCTTTCTCATTGCAACGTCTCCGTGTTGGGAAACTGCAGCAAAGGAATTGTCACAGTGCCAGCCAACCCCTAGTTCTCACATTCTCTTGCCTGACCGCATTGGATTTTAATTTGCAGCAACCCAAGCAGAATAATTGTCTAAATTGATAAAAGATGATAACTCAATTTTTCTATTTACTAAAAAATCTACACTATTTTGAAGTTTGTCAGAGGCTGCGGAGTGAGACCACATATTGCACACAGACACAGCGTAGCCACAGGCAGACACTGACTTCCACGGCCTTTCTCTAGGGCGACATGTGAACACCGTGTCTGCCCCTACCACAGGAGTGAGACAGACGACCCTGTCCGGTGCAGTGGGTCTAAGGGAGATGGCTGTCCTCGTCTTCCAGCCTCCCTCTAGCATACCGGTCAGACAGGTATGGCCACGCCATTTCCCACCTGGACAGACTGATAAGTAGTAAAGGCGATTATTTCCCCTCGTCTGCCTTTCCACACATATCTCTATCCTTCAGTAATCCTACACCCTGATGCTCTGATTCCAAGCTACCTAACTCATATCAGCAGGTATGCTGTAATATGGACAAGACTAATACCTGTTATTCTGTGGGGAGCTCTTACGGTGACTGTTGCGTCGCTGGGATTTCTGCAGGTTTTCAATTAGACGCTCTGAGGCTCTCCGCAGCCTGTTACTATGTAATCTCTTATAGAAGGCAGATAGTCTGCGGGACACTGATCACAACACAATCCAAAGTCTAGTCGAGTCTAGTAGAGCTGAGCAGTTGTGTTCACATTCACGTCCAGACCACACTGGCCAATGATATAGGTCTCTTACAGTAGGTTTCCTCATTTGATCTCTTCTATATCATCATTATTCTTTAAATTTAATCCGAACTAATAAAGGTTTCTTCCGTCAGCCCATCTCCCACAGTTGCATGCACTTAATAATTCATACTACATTGAATGAAATTCGGATGAAATATTAAAAAATTTAACAAAATCAGACATTAAGGTATATATGTTACAAAGAAAATATGGCGCAATGAAGGCAATTAAAGATTACATCTAGTGTACCAAGGTTCAGTCAGAATCCTCATTTTGTCCTTAATCTCATGCGGTGGTTTTTGTCCTCTCAAAGCCAATTTCTTTTAGCAACTTTACATCCCTAACACATGTTTCAGCTTTATCTATTGGTGTTAGAGGTTCTCCTTTTATTTTCATTTATCTACAGGGTAAAGGGGATGCTGCTGGATTTCCGAAATGTTATCCTAAGCTATCTGTTTCTGAACAAGCACATTTCCAGATGTCAAACCCAATTTCCCTTGCTGCTGTCTTCCAGCCAGCTGTTGTTTTGTACAGTGTGCAGAAACATATTTTGTATAGTCTAGCAAACTGCAAAAAAAATATTAGAGTAAATCCCAAGTACTGTAGTCTACTCTTAGAGACACAGGCCAAAATTAACGCTCACATACACACACAAAGTGAAGAGAGAAAACTACACTGCCAGCTCAATGCTCTGTTGAAAAGAGAAAATATGACATCTTGTGCTGATAGATCAAAGGCAGCAATCAATAGCTCTGAGTTTGATTATTTTCCATGCGAGCTGAAGATTGTGGATCGATATTTTTGTCTGTGACCAGGCTGAGAATCAGTTTAGCTTTCACAACAGAGGAAGCACTCACGAATCTGTAGTACAGTTCGTTACTAAGTATCATAATGAGTGGACCATTCCTCGGAGAAGAAGTTAGATATTAAGTGGCATCTTTGTGGCCAAAAACACAAACCCTTAAAATAGTTTCCCTGCCCATCATTGCAGAGACCCATGTTGAGTTGTAGGTAGCGGTACCTCAGGCTTGGCCCGGCGTTCTGTTAGACACAATTGAGCAAGTTGACTGGTGAGAAGCAGTTGTGGGATTAAGAACAGACAACTCCTACGGCTTCATTTGGTAGAGCACTTGGAAGGAGTTCTGGGAACTGAGGGATATAGCGTGAACCTCCCACACCCTCCCACACAGTTTGTGTGAGGTGGACTGACGGATGAAGAGCGTTAAGTAAAGCATTACCCATCCTACAGGAATGTAAACGGAATCTAAACGATTCCAACACATTTTCTAAACTGTATCCCCATCATCTCTGACATTTTCTGTTATGCTTGAGTCCCAGTAGAACAGAAGATTAGATCTGGAAATGTGCACCATTATGGCTGCAGTCATCATTGGAATAAATTGGACTTGCTCTGCATAATTTCGCAATGTTCCTCGCAGTGACACTCTTGCTAGTATTGAAAAAGCAGACATCATTTTGGCTCTAGGTGGAGGTAGCCACAAAAGTTACACTGCTCTGTTCCAAGATCAAGAGAAATGTAGGGGGGCCTGATCAACAGGAACTCGGATGCAGCAGGAGGAGCTGCTGATCAAAGCGGAGGCATCGGGACCTCCTCAATAACAGCCGAAGCGCATCTGAGTGTGATACCTGGGCAAAAAAAAGAAGTTGCTATAATCCGCCTTGTGTTGTTTTAGTATATTTGCCCTTGAACCTATTTTGAAGAAAAACTTTTTGATGAAACTAGTTCATTGAGTATTCATGAAATGCAGCATGTCTGCCAATGGCAAGACACCCACAGGGCCATTACCACTCCGCATCGCACGCACACACAAAAACACATACTTAGGCACTGGTAGCTGTCATGCACTGAGGGGTGTGTGTCAATGCACAGATGAGCACGTGCACAAGCAAGTCAGTGTATGTGAGAAGCTGTTCATTTAGATTTAGAAGTGAGTGTAGTTTGAAGACAATAACTAAAACCTCATCATCAACATGATTTGCCTGTAGGCGTAATCCTTAAAAGTGACACTAATTTGTGTACTATTAGCAAAGTACACAAAATCTTAGCCCCAAGACTCTGAGCACTGGCTGCATGCCATATCACATTACTAGAATGTTCCAGCTCCCCCATGGTGTTGTCACAAACTAGAGAAAACAGTTGTCACTGGCTTAGTCATGGCGATTACACTTGGAGAACTCCTGCTTTGGCTGTCCTCAAAAGATCATTGCTCGGAGAAAGTCATTGTCACCCACTTGTCGCACGTCCGATTGAACTCATCAGATCAAATGTCTCATTTCTTCTGTTCTATTGGGCAATCCCCACATAATAACTACACATGTATGTTTTCCACTTTTGCGACTCAATGCACTCCGCCTCTCCCTTTTCTAGCCTCTCTATTTTCCCTCTCTGTCTCTGCACTCACTCGTCTGCTCTTTGTAAGTGGAGGAGAGAATTTCAATGAGGAGACAGTTCTCAGTAAATGAGCCTTCACTTCATTGTTCATGACACAAGAATGTAAATGTGTTTGTCAATAGATAATATGAAATCCACGCCCGTGTTTTTCTTTATGCTTTGGTAATTCTGAGATTATTCAAAGTGGCAAACTGTTTGGATTAGTTTTATCTTGTAATTGTCGTACTAGCTATTGAAGCTGTTGCACTCCAACTAAATTTGCACCACAAGGAAATGATGGCCGTTTGCATTTATTTAGGTGTGTGAGTGAGTGTATTTGAGCGTGTACTCCACACTAGACAAAACCATGGCATGGTTTCTCATTTTCCAGTCCAGTACTGTCGGTAATGTGAGAGCATGGCTAATCCCCCGGAGTCTCACATCATAGAATCAAACTCCGCCAGTTAGTGCCACATGCACTCTGACACACACACACACACACACACACACTATATCTACATAAGAATTCAGAACTGAAATACCAATGCATTAACACATACGTGGAACTCATAAACACCGCCACTAAATATGAATATCAAATGGGAATTTGAGCATGTGCATGTCTGTGCAAGCTCACTGGGGAACACGTTCTGTCAGCAATTTGAAAATGATTATATTTTCCTCTCAGTGGGACCGGGAGTCACTCTGTGTAATTTCAGTCTGTCTCTCTGGTCAAACTCCACACACAGCGGAGATGAGGTGGAAGGCCGTTCTGTGGAACCTGAAGCAGTGAGTCAAAGCCTCTTTACCGGATGCATACAGAGAGTAGAACCAACAGCCTGCTGTTACTGTGCACATATACATTACAGCACTCCACGTGTGTGCTTTTGCAGGTGTGTGCGTCTGTGTGTAAATGCGACTCGTTGCTTGGCCAGGTGAGTGCCCAGTCGTCCGGGTAAGGAGCGGCTGTTGGAGTAGATTGGCATGCTAGTCGGCCACTGAAGCTGACAAACCAATTTAGAGGCATGATGCCCACACTGAGTGGGTCTGAGTCCCTAGTGCACGTTACCTCCCACCACCACCAATCATTATCAACATCAGCCTCATGCCTGGCCCTCCCATCCATCGAAAAAGAACTGTTGCAGTGAATGTTGTGTCAGCTTATTTTCACTGGTGCACGAAGCAAAATGACAGCAAAAACGACATACGATTGCGTTACATTCAAGTGACAAGGCCCTGTAGGGAACATTGGGGGTGGGAAAAAGAGAAAGTAGTGTGACATTATTATAGAGCCACAAAGTCAACAAAACGTCAGACTAACACAGGAGAGCGCCGGTTTTTGTTCCTACGGACACTCAACGTTGGTGTCTTTTAATCAAGACTCCGATCGTTCCCTAACTTCAACCCGGTTCTTTTTGTGCCTAAACCTAACCACACCTTAACCATATGTGTATAATCAGAAAATGACGTTGAAACAGTGATTTGTAACAATTTTGGAAGGAAAAGCTGAACAATGTTGACCTGACCAATGGTTCTGGGGTACTCTTAAGTTTAAATTATCGTTTTAATATAAATTATTATCAGCGAGTTTGTATTTTAAGTTGGTTTTATCATGTTGACAACTTGAGTAATGCAGGAGTCACACTACGTTCTTATTTACACTTTTCTCCAGTCTCACAATTAGATCATGTAAGCTGGATATAATCAGGAGTGGTTTGTGTCCCTTCTATCTCCCTCCCTTTCTCCACCTTTTGGCCTCAATCCAGGCTAATTACCCAAGGGCTCTGCTCTCTCTGCTGGCCTGCTTCCTCTCCTCTACGCCCTCTCTGTGCGCTTTGTTCTGCAGCTTCCGTCCTCGCCATTCCAGGCTAGGTACAGGGCAATAATAGAGCAGCGAGTTGTGAGTGGGGAACACAGGCATGGGTTAATCTGTTGACCCTAGCCGTTGTGCACTGTAGACCTACCATCTGACCATGTTTCTCTGGAGTCTAGACCTCAGACTCCAGAATCCATTACTATAAACTATCTGAAAGAGAGTGATTCTTAATCCGTCAAAGTACAGCTCAAGGTTCATAGTGTGCCCTGCTTACAAAAAAGTAATGTGAAAATACACATGTGAATTCAGAGAACGTGCTTTTTTTAGTAAAAGCTGAAAAGGTGCTGTTGTTATTGTACATTTACCACAAAGTAGTCTGTTTATTAATGGGACAAGCAAAAAATGTTTGGTCAGCTGATTGGTTACTGCTATGAGGGCCAAGCCAGTGAATGAGCTAAAAAGAGCAGTTCTCAGAGAGTTGTTGTACGGGAAGCTCACCACACGGAAGTTGTGCTTTATTTTTATCAGATTTAACACATGCTCAGTTGTGTAGTATACTAACTTAAATAGCACCTCATCATATCACTAAACTGCACTTATCAAATAATCTGGGGTGATGTCATTCTATGTCCCAGTCGTGTAATGATTGGTGTTCTTTAGAGTTCCCTTTTTAAACCTGTAGTGTAAAAAATATTACTGGTGTGTTGATAACGTGTGTGTTTCAGGTAGACAACAATAAACAATACTTGGTAAACAAGACATCAATGGTCAACATTTTAAAACTCACCGAAGCTACAAAAGGATCAAAATAAGAATTAAAACCAGCTTCGTGTCACATATCAACTAACAAACAGGAGTTAGGGCAGTACCAGCAGTACAGTACGGGTTTTCTAATGAATTTCAAGTCTTTGGTTTCACTGCTTCTAGTGTCGGCAACAGCTTACTGTATCAAAGTGCTCCACTGTGTGCAGGGTTTGTTTTTGGTAATGATATTTTGGTGCATTTATGATATTTTGTTCTCTATATATTGCAGAGACAACACTACTTCAGCCACTACTTTCAACCTGATAACCTGGTGTGTGTGTGTGTGTATATAATATGTATGTATTGACATATTTTTCTACTGTTACATAGACAGGGAATGATTTCACGTGATTTCATGTTTGCTCTCTTTTTTTTTTTTTTTTTTGCCCAGAGATTATCCACTTAAACATACAGTATGTGACAGCACAGAGGAGTTGCTGTCAGCTGGTAAGAGTGGTCTGTATTAACAAGGCATAAGTGAATTAGCACCAGGTGGACTTGACTGAGCCCTCTCATACAGCTCTGTCTGCTCCAATGTTTGCCTTCCGCTGAGCAGATCGCGCTGATAACGTTCACATATATGAACTGCCACTATCTAAAGATTGCACAGGGGCTTCCACAGGTCTTATACAACGCATGTGGCAGGCGAAAAGAATCACAATGAAATTGTGAAGGCATTCAGTGGTTTTGACTGAGAGATGTGTGGAGTGGTCAAAGGGAACGTTAACAGTGTGTGTATTTTCGTTTGTTGTCCATCTGCTGGGTATAATTAGCAAGCAACAGCCACAATCACGAGATGCCTGAGAGAGCACAAGACTGAGAGTGTCAGAGTGTAAACGAGGTGAGAAAGTTAACGAGAAGGACGGTAATTTGAAAAGGAAGAGAGGGAATAAGAAAATATGAGAATAGGACTCAAGTGGGTCTCAGTCTAATATTTTAACCTGTGTAATTGAAGTGAATAGAGAACACCAGGCACTCTTGAACTTGTTAATGAGAACAGTGCAGCGTTCATAATTTGAAATGCCTCTCTTTGAAGGAGTGCATAGACTATAACAAAGTTAATTCAATTCATCAGCCCATGTGAGGTGATGTAGTTCAGGAGAAATGTGCAATGTGTAGTCAGATAGTCAGTCAGTCTTGTATGCAATCTTATTGTCTTGAGCTTTAAATTAGTGTCCTGTGTTTCAGAATTTGGAGTTGGATTGTTTTCTCAGCAGAAGTCAAGTCATCTCATCCTGTTGATCACATTTCAAATGGACATCTGCATACATTCTCATATGCTGATACATCTAGGCACCTATCCTCTGGCGTTTACCCAGGAACCATGTTGTGGGCTTTGCAGTGATTGCATAGATGTTGCAATTCACACTTGGACAGTTCAGCATATCTTTGTGCAAATGTTTCGTAATGCGTTACTTCTCATTAAAATAGGTCAGTGTATCTATTGTATTTCGCAATTTAAAGAGAATCCTGAAGAAAGGACTTACATTTGTCTTAAAGAATTGCAAGATTTGACATCTAATAATATGTTTAAAAATCTTGTCAAAGGAGGTTTGTCCTTGTAAAATATTTTAATGGCAATTTTTACATTTCTTACAATGTTTACATCCATGTTTGCTTGCTACCAGTCGTCATCTTCAATGCCTTTATAGGCGCATTGGTACGCTTCTTTGTGCTTTACCATCACCAACTGTAAATCAGCAGAATAGCATGAAACTATTGTCGGAAATACGTATCGCGTCATCCGTGTGCTCACACGGGGATCCATTCATAAAAACATTGCCTAGTGCTCAAAAACGCACAGGGTACCTTTCGGTTTTGCGCTAATGTGTATGTGGTTCTTGGGATTTTTGCCATACTCTCATCAGAACTACTGACAGTGTTTTAATGACATGATTTACAGTTGCAATGCAACTTGCATTCAGTGAATGCGACTTGACAATAACCTTGGCATACCTCAGTAAAGAAGTGAAGAGGAAGGGGAAGCTGACGAAGAAATGGAAGCAGTGGAAGGAGGGCAGACAGTGACCGATGAAACAAAGGGATGCAGCAAGGAAAGGCAGCTTGTGGACAGGTTGGAGGTGGTGAGTCAGCCTAAGGCAGGTAGAGAGACAACAGACAGCACAGCAAAAGCTGTATCCATATTGCATGAAATAGAGACATGCACATAGCTCATCCACCGCCTTCCAGAGGCTCCTCGCTGCATCTCAGGGGTTATATTGAATTATGCACAACGCCAGTTTCGTTTGTCCCGGTGACTTTCTTATCTCTGTCTCTCTCTCTCTCTCCATCCATCCATCCATCCAGGGAACACCAACAGCGTTTTTGCCCTGGACTACATCAGTGGGTCCCTGACAGTGAGTGGCCAGTTGGACAGAGAAAACCCACTCTACTCAGCAGGATTCACTCTCACAGTCAAGGTGAGCTGCTGAATGGGAGGCAGTTGGGGGGTGGAGGGACTGTCACAGCCTAGAGAAGGGATCGAAAGTTTCGCTCGTGGATCAAGTGAGAGCTTTGATATGATAGTGTATTAAATCAATGCAGTGTCTGGGTCTAATATAGCCTCAAAAGGCCGGTTAAATGCAGTACTTCACCCTGGCTTGTACTATACATGAAGTAGAATCACACTGCTATAATGAGGAAGCAGTTCAAGGTCAATACTTCACTTAAAACTGATTAAACACAAGATCCTGCAATACCATATGTGTTCACAGAAGCTGTGTCATTATGCCTTTGCACAAAAGTACCCTTCTTTGTCAGTGAAGGGATTTCTGTTTGTGATTCTATGATAATGTCCCCTTCTAAGGCTCTTGTTCAGTGAACTGCCAGCAGCCAGGGAGGACAGGAGGAGCAGAGGAGGACAAGATAAAGGAACAGGATTTAGAGTCCCCAATGCTAAGGGACTCCTTTGTTCCTCCCTCTTTCTTTTTTCTTCTATTTGAAACAGGTGCCGTCTCTGAATCCCTCTGTCCCTCCACTGAGCCTAAAGTGTATCTCACTTGGCTTTTTAGAATGTCAGTCCTGCCCTCTCACCCCACCCACGGCCTTCCCACCTTGTCCACTCCACCACTTCCTCTTTTGTTGTAATTTCTTCTCTTCCACTATTGTACACCAAGCGGTTCCCACAGGGTGTGAGAGGGTGCGTGAAATGGATTTCCTAGTGCTATTGAAAGCGGAAGGGTTTTGTGATCAAAGACCTAGTTTTTTTCCTCCAACTGCAATGTTACATTGTGGATTTTGATGGCATGTGAAGTCAAATTTGTTTGCAGCTGTACAGCACAATAAATGGCCTTTAAGAGCACCTGATGGCCTCACTAGCACTCGCATGTATTTACTCATTTAGCTGCAATTATAGCACATAAAGAGCAGGTTGTAGGACGTTTTTATATGAGAGACTATTGAGATACAACTGGCTTTAAGGTTTAATACAAAAAAGATTCTCGCTTACATATTCCCACCTCAGTCTATCTTTTTAATTGAAATCAATAATTACATGGGAGAAAAGTAGAATAAGTGAAAGTGCTGAAAACGAAAAAATGTCACCCAAAAATATATTTATAAGATATGGATTTTTTTCCCTCTACATTTTCTCTCCCTCTCTCTGCTTGTGCTTTCTTAGGTGGTGCTACTATTGATTGCGGTGTGCCATAGTAATACAACTAATTTCTCAACTTCAGGCAGCTTAGATAGTGGTGAGCGTGTGGAGGTGGAGGTCAAATGATTCAGTGGCATTGGGACGAGAGAGGCTAAACTACTTGGATTACCCAGAGACCAGCATGTTGTTCCTGCCTCTTCTCTTATTGCTTGTGACACTCCTCCATCAATAAAAGAGCACAGCTGCCCATTTCTATCTTTCTCTCCTATTTTCTTTTCATTTCAGAGGCTTCACGTATTCGATACTCAGGCAGCCAGAAACAGAGAGAGTGTGTAATTCTGTCTTCTCAATGGAACTCCTTTTTTCTAAATCTCATTGTGTGTACGTGTGGATGTACATGTGCTGGCCCTCTCTTGGCCTCACTTTGAGCCTATTTCTATGATTGCTTTGAGTCCGTCTGTCCACCTTTTGATCCAATAAATGAACAGCTGTAAAAACCTGGCTGAGATTACGTGCTGACTGCCACCATCCAAAATTACATTTTCAGTGCAATCAAATGCATCTTCTCTCTCTCTCTCTCTCTCTCTCGCTCTCTCTGTCTCTCTCTCTCACTGATTGGCTCTTCCCTTGCTCTCTAGGCCACAGAGTTGAAAGATGATCGCAGTCCATCAGACGCAACAGTGATGACCACCTTTACCATCCTGCTAATTGACAAGAATGACAATGCCCCAAAGTTCAACAGTTCTGAGTATCGAGTCCGCATCACCGAACTGGCCCAGGTGGGCTTTGCCCTTCCCCTCTTCATCCAGGCCGAAGACAAGGACGAGGTGAGTGGATAACATCCTGATGGCAGGCACAGTCACAACATTCTGAAATTAGGCTGATACTCTTATCCAGATAAGGTTGCAGTGACACCTTCTCTATCTTACGATTGTAACTCGAGATGTCCCAAGCAGATCCTAAGGATCGGTATCAGGCCCTATCCGAACATATATTAATGGATTAGTATCGGATAAAATTACGTAGTTTAAAATCCAATCTTTTCTTTGCTGTTTTTTGCGGTTGTGTACAACTCAGCCTGCTAGTGTTGCAGCACTGTTCTCCTTTACAGCAGCTGGGCTAAAATTAAAAGTGTGTGAATATGAACCATGATTCTGGCACAACTGAGTTCAGACACAGAGGTTGGCAAAGCACACGGATTTGCTGTTATTTCTGCCAGCTTGTAATGTTTAGCCGGAGCCTTCACTGGTTAAAATGATAAACGTCGCCAGCAGCAGTTCATGTCAGAGGTCACAAATTTACCTTAATTCCACAAGTAACTTGAGGACAGGCCAAATTTAAAGTTGTCTGTTGTCTGGTTAAAATGCTCCAGTTAATCTTTCATTGATATTAAATCAATAATTTAAGCTTATAAACGTAATAGTTTTGAACCAGGACCATCAGTACTTAGATCAAGAATCTTGCAAAAAAATAAAGTGTGTCAGATTAATTAGGCTACAGATGTTATTTAAATTTTTCAAATGCATATTTAATCAACATTTACCCAATATTAAAGGACTCGGATTGGGATCTGGGCCAAAAAAATTTGATAGGGACATCCTCAACTTAATGTTCAAATTAAGCTATTATTACTATTAATGACCAACCTAGCATTTATAAGGAGGTACTTCAGAGACTAACAAGTGGCTGTGACACAAGGCATCAGTATAGGATTCATTAGTCATTAGCAGTCTCATTTGCATTTGACAATTTTCACTCTTGATTTAATCGGATAAGAGCTTAGTACAAAGACAGCTACATGTGAGTGGAGTGTATTTTTCTTATTAATTTCTAGGTTTACATTTATCTTGTTTATAAATGCAGCAGGCAAAGAGAACATCAGTCACTCTATGAAACTACTTGCATGGCAGCTGTGTGTGTGTGTGTGTGTGTGTGTGTGTGTGTGTGTGTGTGTCAGGAGCAGTGTACAACAGCACACATTAGTGTGCTTTAGTGTGTCCGCCATTTCCCATTAGCTGTATCTATCAACCTACTGTGGTGACAGTCACACACACACACAGAACTCAAACACTTATTCACTTTACGCTTGCTCTGCCACTCTGTCTCGCTCGCACTTTTTCTCTCCCTCTCTCACATCTGCACATGCTCACTCACACCAGCGCATTGGACTCGACTACAATTTAATTTGCTCTGGAAGAGATGGGATAGAGCATCAAATTATACCTAACGAGGAAAATCAATCACCTAGGGTGCAGATAAGCCGAAAGCTAGTCAACTCTGATTGATTCAGGCACAGCAGCCGCCAGGGTGGAATTTGACAGATAACTGCAAGTCAAGTGGATAGAGAAAAAGGTGGAGAGTAAAGAGAGACAGACATACAGACGAGGAGAGGGGAGAGGAGGAGCTCCATGAAAAATGGTTGATCAGAAAGTAGGCTGCAATGGAGAAAAACCAGAAACAGAGAGAACGCCAGGCAGGAGAGAAAGAAAGCACTCGAAAGAGAGGTAGCAGGAGTATTTAGCAGCAAGTCTGTTTATTCATTTCAAGGATGGTGTGTTGCAATGGCGAGGCACAGAGGGGAGTACCGTGAGTGCGTTGCTGCACGCAGGTGGGGTGACGACCCAGACACCTGGCATGTGATAAGAGCTCCTTCTGTAGGTTACCACCCAACATTATACCACTACCAAAAGCAGCACTCAGTCTAGGAGAGATACCTAGCCGCGTAACATTCCTGTATCTCTAAGCTAAGATTGCTTACCGAAAATGGGGGAATAGCTATGGTAATTCTGAGATGGTTTTAACCAGATTCACCATAGATGCTGCATTAGAAAGCTCTGCCTCATAACCAGTCCATTAGCAGCCACAGCTCACTGCTTATTAGTCATCATATAACAAAACAAAAAGCATCTGGAAGAGCTCAAAGAAGAAGCATTTTTCACAAAGATGTAAATTGCAGTTTAGTGCTGGAGACATAGACATTGCCAGCATTACCAGTCTTGCATTGTGTAACATATACATACATTCCAAGGAGTAAAATCTCAGACTTTTTTTGTCTTGCAGTTTTGTATTGCTGTTTTCATCCTTTAAACCTCCATGCCAGTGCCGTTACACCCACTCATTCACACTCTGCTACACCTGTGCTTTAATCTCACTTTTTCCAAGTGTGAGGGATTATGGGCAGACATTTCATTTCTTAGACTATGACACAAGTGGTAGTTGCCTCTCTGTCTGTCTGCCGCTACCGTCATATCCTCTTCTGCTCGGTTAGCATCTATAAAACTTTTGCTGCTGGAACTTGTCACTAAAGTTTGTGGCAGTCGCGTCTGACAGGGTGCTTTTATTGGGGGCTTCTAAAGGCAGAAGCAAATGGACGGGCAATTACGTTTATGGGCAGTTTGAGGTGACATCCCTGCATATTGGATGGTCTTTTAAATAGAAGTCATCAGCCACAATGGTTCTCCCAGAGATGAAAACAAAAACAAGGGGGCTATTTCAACCGCCAGCATAATGCCAATCGACCACCACACCCGTCTTCCTCTGTCTGCCACAATGGCTACATGATTGGCCGCCCTGCAGCTTTATATATATATATATATATATTATATATGAAAAGATAGGCGGGATCTAGAGACAGCCACAGGCTTCTCAGAGGTGGGATGTCATTTTGACCCTGACTTGATTTATATGTACCCACGTTGCCTTTGCACAGAGAAGTAAGAGAAAGATGAAGTTTATAGGTACTCATTTTAGAGGTTATTCAGATTTTCATATAACCACTGATCAAATGATATTAACCTCGCCAAACAGACCCACCCATTAATACAGCACATAGTATTTCTAAATCAGACTCCATTCTCATATAATCTAACATTGTCTTGGCAACAGTGAGCTAGAAACCAAACCCAGACACATGTATCTGTATTGCGGTAGATAGTCATGGTTGTCATCAAAGATCACATCTTGTCTTTTCTCTTATTAAACACACACTATGATGATGAATGCACATGGTTTTTACATTCTTCACTGGCTGGGTAATCATCCCAGTTATATACACTATGTACAGCTTTGTGGGCAGTGCATGGGGATTTACTCAATGTTGCACTCAAATGGCCATTTACATAATGTGAATAAGTACAGTGCAAGCTATATCTAGTGAAGATAAAAAAGAATTCGGATGAGGAGGCGAGATGAACGTGTGGTTATGAACTGTAATTTGATTCTTATGTCTGTTTTGCAGTCTAACCTTGTCATATCCATTTTATCACACATTTTGATGGTTTTGCTTACTGGCTTGTCGCTTCCTGTGCAGCTCTCCAGGTCAAATATGTACTTGGAAACAATTTGAGGGTTAGCAATCCCCACTTCCTATGCAGACTCTATAATTGTTTCTGTATGACTGTTCAACACTGTTCATAATGCTCAAAATAATAATAGAACGCATGATTGGCTGATGTGTGGGCAGAGTTTAGAAAGTTGAGGTGCCACTTTGTCTGTTTTGATTGTAGTGTCAGAGATATTTACAGACAGACAGTTGTGAAAAGAGAAAGAGAACAGATAGATTACAGGTAGAGTGCTAAGTTACTGTACAAAGATATTGAAGGATGGGGGAAGTGTTGCGAAAAGATGTGACGATAGAGGAAAGAAAACATTGCACACAACTGATAAGACTGAATAAGGCTGGCTTCCCTGCTGATGCTGCTCGTGAAGCCTCACATCTGCATCATTACGGAGAACATTTTATTATCAACTGCATTTGTTTAAAAACAAAAACACAAAAAAACCAAAACATGTATGGCATGTGTAGATACTGCTCTGGAAAATCTACGGAGTCATTCAGATATTTACATAGTCCAGTTATCTTGCCTGTTAGCATCGCAAAAGTAATATAATAGCAAAGACAACAAAATGTTTGAATGCCAAGATTACTATTATCATAGTGCCATCAACATGCTTACAAAGTACAATGTTGTTTCTTTTAAACAAATGAAACCTAAATACATATATGTTAAACCATGATAAATTGTGTCTCCCTCTAAAACTTGCTCTGTCATATGATCAGTTTATACTACCAGATGTGGTCAGGACTCAATAGCCTGACCTTTGAGCTCCTACTATTGTTGGCTAGTGAAATTTGTGATTATTATTGTACCGTCCCTACTATCAGAGTCAACGTAAATAATTCTGGGTGTGGCAATCATCTAAATGCTTGAAATGGAAAAAAAAAAAAATGTAATGTTATATTTTGGTGGGAATCAGGGTTTTAGTGCATCTTTAGTTGTGCCTTTCTGTATATTTTTACAGTGTCTGTGGCTTTGTCGTAAAACGTATCTTTGGTCCAATAAATATTCATTAAAACTCTATAGATGTACCACAGCATAGATTTTATCATCTACGTTCGTTCTCCCTCAACAACCCCTTTTTCTCTGTTTTTCTACACTCTCACCACGCTCTCTCTTATCCTTCCTGTGGCAGGGGGTGAACAGCATGTTCCAGGTGTTTCTGACAGGAAACAATTCAGAGCATTTCACAATCTCCCCCACGGCGGTCCAGGGGCGCGCCGACATCAGGATCAGGGTGGCCACGCCACTGGACTACGAACAAATTCGCAGCTACAGCTTCTCAGTGAGTTTAAAACGTATTACGTGTACATCTGAACATTTACATGAGAGTGAATGCTGGGATGGCCTATGAAAAGAATCATACAGTATGAGTATAAATAACTGAATGAATGAACATGCCACAAGGTACAGTTTTTTTGTTTCTAAAGATGATTAAATTGGAGCTAGACTTTTCAATAATTTCAAATGACAAACAGATGAGTTTTGTAAAGAGATCAAGTGGAATAAGAGAAGGCAATCTTTCTTTGATGGCCAAATATTGAGTAGTTGGAGACAAAACAGCTACATCGTCCTTCTGTAAGACTGCCCTTGAATGATTTCTGGACCAAGACTGATTTCTAAGCAACAGGACTGAATGTAGCTTTATTATGTGTATTGCAACTTGTTTTTATTTGTTTGGACATCAGGCTCAGTCGGACTGGAGCTATATCACTTTCTCCACAAGGCCGACTTGTTTGAACAGTGAAATTGGTATTTTGTCACCTCAGTTTACCCCTGAGTCATTTGCAGAACTAGAGGGAGTATAATCCAAGATCTCCATATCTTGAAGTCATTTTTTTACGACAGTAACTTATTTGGCACAATAGCAAATTATGATTATAATTTTCAGGATGCAACCTAAAAGTGTGAAATATTTCATATATATAAACCAAAGTTAAACCTGTACAGTTTCTTTTTTAACTGAATTGTAATATCCAAGGCTATAATTAAATCTTTAGTTTAAATATTCTCCTTGTTGTCTCTCCTCAGCTTTATGCCAATGAGTCGATATCCGACCATGTGGGTTTTGCTCGTGTCTTTATTGAGTTAATCAATGAGAATGATAACCGGCCCATCTTCAGCAGGCCACTGTACAACATCAGCCTTCCTGAAAACACACCCCCTGGTACCTCACTGCTACGCATCCTGGTGAGTATCTAAGGAAACCACTGTGCGGTGTGTACTGTACACAGCTGAGAATGTGATAAATTACTCAGAGTGAATTCTGGTGATTCATTCCTGAGGAGAAGTGTAACTAGAATCCAAAAAGATTACAATTAAACCTGTCATTTTTATAGGGCTTGTTTTATTGGGAATTAAATATGGCTTGTTTGTTTGCCCCACGTGACCCAGTACTCTTGAGACTTCACCATATGAGTTGGTATTTATGGTGACTCAAGCTAAGCTGCCTCAGACAAAAGTGCAAATAAACAAATGAAAACGCACTCACCTGCTGTATTGGGCCGCTGTTGGCTAATGCTGAGATCCTATGTATTTATGATTCTGAATGACCATGTTGGTAACTAAGGCATCTTTTAGATATTAAAAACAATCTGTGACTCAACTGTGGCTTGGTCTTAAACCCTGTTTCAACACAATTATACAAATTTGCTGAAATGCAGAATTAAGTACTGCCAACACAATTGTGAGTTCCACTCAGGTAATAAAGGTTGAATTAACCTTAACAACGTATTCAAGAAGTCCTCAATTCAGGCTAAATTTCTTACTGTATACAGTCATTTTAGGGAAGTCCTATAGTCTAATTGCTTGCAGTGTATATAAGTCAGAGAATCATTCTGGCAGGATTCAAGGGATTACCCTCAAGTTGCTGCTTATAGTTCAAATGTAAGGTTTCCTATTCTACCCTTAAACATTTTTGCTAGTCGCAAAAATTTAAACACATTATCATCGTATTGCATTACAGAACAATCAGTTCAACACACAACTATCCCACTTTTAACACTATTATCAGAGGCTCTCAAATTGTCTTACTTTTCATTTTGGATTAATATTACAGATGCCAATAATAAGGACCACCTCCATTAGGACTAATCCAATTAGAACAGAGTTTAAGGATTATTTTCCAAAAATATGTTGTATTTGTTCCCTCCAGGTCTGTTAGCCTTTGTTCACATTCTCACAGTTGAAGTGTCCTTGAGGCCACTCAAACCTCATCCTCTCATGCAGCAGAGCTCACTCTCAGTTGCTGTCCTGACCAGCAGCCTCGACGTTAACCAGATCGGGGGGAAAAATCTCCCCAAATCTCTGCATTATTATTCATTACCAGTCATTCCTGTGACAGAACGCCCACAATCCACTAGATACAAGTGCAAAAAGCACAGTGTGAAAATCAATAGTGTTTATAGACTATGTGCTCATAAAAGGGAGATTGCAGGGCAGGCTAATACCCAATAAGTCTGGCTGATGTTGGCCTCATGCTGGAGCGTGCGGCCCGCCGTGGAATCCTGATTGCTGGCTGTAGAGAGTGAATGGGCTGGAAATAGAATGAGATGTGACGGCTCTCTGTGAGGACTACACTGGCATGGATGGCAGCACTCGTGTATATATCCACTGTTAGATGAGGGTTTCGATCTCTCTCTCTCTCTCTCTCTCTCTTTCTCTCTCTCTCTCTCTCTCTCACCTGTGACACTTAAGCCCTCTTGAGATGCCACTGGAGACAAAACAGATACAGATTAAACAGATGCTTCCAACACTCAGCTAGCTTTGCTCTGAAGCGCAGAGAAATAGACACACACACGTCCCATACATAAATAAAGTATTATATATATATATATATATAAACATATATTAGGGTTTTCGATCAAAAAAAATTAACTAATTAATTGCAGAATATGCTGTGATTAATCACTTTTTTCTCCTTATTATCGAAGCTTGTAATAATGGATTTGAACACAAATTCTCTCCTGTAAACTACACATTTTCAAGAAAAACATCAAGGCCATTGACTGTCAGCGTAAAAGGCATATGTCTTATATGCACTAACAGAAATAATAACAAAAATCCAGGCCAATACGTTAAAGTGCCAGTTGAATTTGATTCTGACTGGAACATGGAAGACACACACACACACACACACACACACACACACACACACACACACACAGAGCGAGTTCAAAATTGAGCCTAACTTTGGAGCGTTCGGGAGCGCTATTCACGACAAGATCGCGTGACATGGTTGGTACCAATGAATGCTTTAGGTCTTCTAGTTTCATATGGTCTTTACTCAGTATCTTTACTCTAGCTTCAAAACTGAGTGTGCTACAGCGTCTTAAACACAGTAATGCGTTAATCACGTTAGTATTTTTTAACGTGTTAAACATTTCAAATTAATCGAAAAAGTTTGTGCGTTAATGTTGACGGCACTAATATATATATATATCTTCTACCACAAGGTCAACACATAGCTTAAACAAAGTCATTGTAGGCCTTTCTCCATTTGTTACCCCACAACATTACCATTTACTATGTATGTGTGTTCAGTAATGTGTTTGCACAGACTTGTTTACCTATGTGGGCCTGTCATAATTTATTTCATTAGCAGTTTAGACAGTATGTTACAACGGTTGTAATCCAATGAAAATATCTGAGAATGTTTATTTAGATGCTGCTGTCTGATCAAACAAGCCACAGCCGCCTCACTCGTGTTCGTGTGAATAATGAGGTATTTATTTTGGAATGGACAATTGCATCCATGTATTGAATAAAATAAGTTATAAAGTCTAAAGTGAAGCACAGAAGTTAAATCTATCAAGCTGCTGGCTGTGTCATATTGTTCAGGCAGAAGCGGGAGTACAAGTGGAGAAATGATAAAGGGGATGATGCCCCTTTGTTAAGTGTAATCTTCAAATGAATCAACTGTTCTGGCGATATATTTTAATATATAGAGTACAGCAATGTAAAACTAGCCCGGATTCAGTCAGCCTTGTGCTGGAACACTTTTCAACCCACTCCTGTGAGTCAGCACCAGGTAAAATAACAACTTAACCTGTCCATCACCCGACTGGTACGGGCAAATTATGTCGCTCGCCAACTGTAGGAAAGCATGTTGAGTTGAAGTGTTAATTGTGACAGAATTAATGCATGAGGGCCCTAACAATTGGTTCTGTTATTACAGAACTTGCATTGCAATTGTACTTAACTCGAGCTCATTTTATTCTTAACTTTATATTACAGCTTTCGGTAGCTGTGCTTTTAAGTGTCATTTGATGTGCTCATATGGTGGGCACCTTTTTAATTGTCCTGATTCTCTGTGTACCTGTCTCACTCAGTCTCCTCCAGCAGTTCAAACTGTCTACTTGTCTAAGTGCAGTGAAAAACTCAAGGCATTATGATATAACCAGATTGTTAGGCTGAGACTAGCCTCTCGGTGCTCTCTGTCAGATGGCTGTGAGGTGCAACAGATGGTGGCCAAATTATGTTTTAGCACCAAAAGGGAGGACAACTCTTTCATTCTTCATCTCTCAAGGTGGCCTGGCCAGCCCTCCTCAATATACGATAACACACGCGCACACGCACACACATAAATTAATTCATTAAAGGAATAGTTTATTATAGATTTTGGGTAATATATATGAGTTACTTGAGGCTCAGTGAGAGGTGACTGTGTCATTCCTCTGCGTAAAAGCACTTTTAGCCAGTCATCCTGGTCTGTGAGTGAAACAAAATACCACATGAAATCAGAAAATGAACTGCTTTATAAGGCTTTCACAAAACAGCTAAAAGAAATGGCTGATTGACACGTATATCTGTCAGCACTAAATACTTGAATTTGTAGAGCTGGGTTTCACTGTGTTTTTTCTGATTAGTTTTTTACAGTATGATTTGTATACTTGTCACTTGTAAGTTATCCATGTGTCCTAGACTTTTTTTTGTTTTCTTACTAATTATGTATGTGTTATATTTTACAGCTTTTTTAACATCACGGCCAGGGGACTACAGATGTAAAATAGCCTTTTGGCTAATTCTGGCTTTTTTACTCATGTTTATTCATGTGTTTTATGAAATTGCATTGTCCCCTTTATAAGTAAACTAATAATAATAATATGCTTCTTTGCGTTCTTGGCGAGAGTTAGATTAAACGATTGACACCACTCTTGTCGCTCTCATTTCTGTGCATTAAGCTATAGCCAGGAGTCGATTAGCTTATCTTAGCATGAAGGCAGGAAGCAGGGGGGAACAGGTAGCTCTGGTAGGCTCATTTCAAAGCTCAAAAATACACCTACCTGCACCTCTAAAGCTCACCAATTACCACTTTAACCTCACGGTTACAGCAAGATTTCAGGAAGTCACTGGACGCAGGCAAGAAATAGCTCAAGCACGTAACTCCCACAACTTGGGAGTTTTGGTTTCGTGTTTCATATTAATGAGAGAGCTTTAGAGGTGCTGGTACAGTAGGAGGATTTAGTTTTATCTTTTGACAGAACCAAACTAGATTATTCCCCCTGTGTCCAGTCCTTATGCTAAGCTAAGCTAATAACCTGCTGGCTCTAGCTTTGTTTTGAGTGCACAGAGTGGTTTCAATCCTCTCATTTAGCTCTCCAAAAGAAAGCAATTAATCGGGTTTCCCAAAATGTTGGGAGCTATACTTTTTGAAATAGAGTTGTCAGCAACAAATATGTGTATGCAAAAATATTGTAGCGCGGACGAAATATTTTATGATTTTAAGCAAACTGTATGGCCATTCAGAATAGCTCTTGTGATTACTGATTGCATTACAAATCAGTCTAAGTTAAAGCGTCATTTTAGGGCTCAATGGTGACGTCTGTGGATTAGTATTAGAGCTGAATTTGCGCTCTTGAGTTGGTTAAGAAAGGCCTATTTGTTTGTACATTGCTGTATTCAAGAACTTCTTCACATCACAACTTAATTTGAGAACCTATGCATCATACTCATCTATGTACCCATAGATCAAGTAACTGAAGTGCAAACCAATGTGTAAAGTACACTTGTAAAGCAATCTGGACCTCCATGCTTTTAGTTCCAACAATAGCAAAGAGGATCATCAAATTAAGTTTTATGCCCTGCTATTACAGTAACTATGAGACTGATAGTATTCATTTTTGAGAGCTTGGTACATTGCTGTTTCCTGAGCATGAAAGGGTTTCTGCAGTTGTGCAGTGTATCAACAATGTGGTAAATGGGCTTTATATGTCAAGAGGGTGGGGTCTGGGTGATGTTTATATAATACTTTATACCTATGCTAATTGAAATTATGCATGTTGGTTCCCAGTTGTTTTTAAAAATTGCCAAACAAGCAATCTGATAATGCAATTGGAATGCTTTGTTTGGGTTAATATTCATAGCTCATCTGATCAGAGCTTATGTACAAATGTTAGTCAATGCATTACTCAGTGGCCGCTCCTGCTTCCCTGTGGACACTTATGCTTAACATAGGACTACACACGCATACACACACATAGAGGCAGTGGCTGTTTAATATTTATGGTCTGCAGCATTACTTATCATTATAAATATTTATTGTGATTTACTCTTTTGTCTGGGTCCTTTTCTCTCTCACTCTCGCTTTCTGTCTGTTCCATACCCTAGAGACTTTAGACACCAGCAGCTGCTCGTATCAGTGGAATCACTCTGATTTTCTCTCCTTGGGTTTCAGAGAATTTGCCTTCTTTCATTTCTTATTTATTGTATGCCCTCAGTTATTGTTGTTTTTCCCCTTTCTCTGTTTTGCCATTAAATTGCTAATGGTTTTCAGGTGTTGCATTCATTCACTCTGTGGTTCCCTGTCTGATTCTGCTTGAATTACACTCTCTAGCTATTTCTACACATCAGGCTCTACCTTTAGAGGATACGTGTATATTTGATGAGGATGTACTGTATGCAGTTCTTACATGCATACAGAAGAATAGTATACCGACATCTTCAATTTTTTCTTATAGTTGGTCTTGCTTCTATAAAAATATGTCCGATACAATATTCTTCTTGGGTTAGGGTCTTCTGTGTCTTCTACCAATGCCACAAAGTGTGTTTTTATGGGCTCTGTGCAGATGCTGTATGGTTGAGGACTAAGGCACAATGACAAATGTTTCTAGCAGAAGGTTATAAATTACTGAGGATGTTTCACTACTGCCGCTATTTAGACAGGCCTTTTAGAGGGTAATAGTCATAACAGTAATTATAATCAATTATTGTAATAAAAGGGGTGAGTCCCGGCTCTCTCCTGCATGAGGTAGCTCACACAGCATCTCTGTTAACAATAGGATGCTTATCATGGAGGGTCTGACATTGTGAATGGGACGAAGAAGCGGAAGCTGAGTAGTGAAAAATCTGAACTTTCCCAGAGAGGTGAAAATTAGATGAAAAGGGAGTTGGGAAGTGTAGTGGAGCTAATGGATTGGTCTCCATCGGTTCATTTATTTGATAATCTGTTAATCCATTCATCCATTTCAGACAATACTGATTTAAAAAATGGAAAAATTACACTGAATGGCCAAAATGTGGGCTAAGATTAAAGATAAAACAACTTGGGCTGGTGTTTGAGTAATTGCCTTTTTGTCTCTATTATTGATTGCAAACCAAAATAAAAAAAAAATAATAATTTTAAATCAGCAGACTATTTCCTCAGTTAATCATTTGGTCCATAAAATGTGCGAACATTGTCCATCGCAATTTCCTCAAGCCCCAGATGAGGTCTGACCAGCAGTTCAAAAGCCAAAGATATTCCATTTACATTGACCTAAAACACAGAAAAGCAGAAACTTATCAGAAGCTAGGACCAAGGCGTGTTTAGCAGTGCCCACTGTCTGTGATCGTGTCATGTCTTGACCTCAGCCCTGCTCCCTCAGCACATAACCATAGATACCAATGTACATCCACACATGCTTTCTTTGTCCTCTCCCTTGTGTTCAGTGTGTCTCTGTAGTATAGTCTTCACTCTTTATCATTCTCTACATCCCCCCTTTGCTTGTGTTAATCTCGTTCCTTTATCGTTGAGGACGGAGACAGAGAGAGATAGAAAAAGAGAGGGGGAGGTCCAAGGCCTGTCGGCAAAGTGAAGCTGCCAGCCACAAAGAGCTCTGCATTAAGCCTTTTCACTAGCAGCTCAAACGGTCTCCAGCTTCTGCCCACGATACAGTCCTCTCTCTTTCTAGCTCTCGCCATCTCTTTCCACCTCTTTCCTTCTTATTCCAGAGGTAACAGCTGTTTTTTTTCCCCCAGTGGTTCACGTGTGGTTGTAATCAGTATATAGTGGGTGTGTGCGCATACAAATGGTAGAATGTATCCTGCAAGCTGTTACAGTATGCTGTGAAGACATCCGCTCCACTTTATCAGACTCGTTAACAAAAGTATAGATTGTTAAAAAAGTGCTAAAGATGTATCTCTCTCTGCCTTGCTGTTATCTGGGTGGTCAGGAGATTATAGAAACAGGCTGTTCAGTCCTGTCGGCGGGCAGCAGTTGCTGTGAGCACCCCCACCTGCTCGTTAACGTTTTAGAGAAATAAAGCAGTCGTAAACGTACGCTCGCCATTACGCTAAAGTGTCCGCAGTAAAAACACACACAGCTCCCATCAACCCCCTCAGGTGCACTAGGTCACAGCTGGGAGACTGGCGAGAGATGCAGTTGGTCCTCGTTTGATCCTAGTAGGTGAGGGATTTTGCATCTTTTCTCTGCTGAAGAGGTTTGAGTTTTGCATCATTTCAGACAGCTTAAGTTGGGCATTCATGTGTACGATATGAAAATTAAGGACAATATGTAAATTCACTCATTAGTAGAGTTGCGGGAGTGTTGAGTGAGTAGCTATTCATGTATGTTCTTTGTGATCATTAATTGGACTTGCTCTGAAGTATTGATCAGCGACACAAGCAGGCTCTGCGCAGTCCCATGGCAGGTTTTGTACACAGAAACAGAGACCAAGACAGTTACTGAGAAGACAGAGAAGGCCAACACATTCATGCTTTAATTCACTTCTTCCTTTCAGCCATACCTTTAGTTGTGTTGTATATCTTTGATTTGTCACACTGTGTAAAAATGCATTCTAAAGTCCAGCCAAAGTTAATATGAGGCTTAAGCAGTTTGAGTTAGACAAATCAAGAGGGTATCTTCCAAAGTTTTTAGTGCAAAATCCCCTTTTTGTGTCACCATCACTCCACTGCAGCTCAGCAAGGCAACACTGTCTAGGGAAACACAATGATGGAATTTTGTATTAAAAAGACTGCTGAAAGCCTCTACGAGCCTATTTGCTTTAGCTAAAGTTTAGAAAGCATTTTTGCATAGAACAAGGACTGGGTACTTAGTTCTCCATCTCTTTCATTTAAATCATGTTAGGAATGGACCTCTTTGCGGCCAGTATGGACAAGAGGGACATTTACAGCGACCAATAGCTGTATTAATGTACTGCACAAACAGGCTTGTGTGTTTCCATTGCTATTGGATATGTTTTACTGATGATGATGATCGAGCAGACATGATTCGAAGAACGTGATTTACTCGAGTGCTGTAAATTTTTTATGTGCGGTCTGATAGGACATGCATATCTCACCCTGACTGCATTTGATTCCCATGGCGCCTGTGAGTGCAGTCAGAGCCACACTGCTGATCCACAAGCACTTAATTCTGCTGAGATGATGTACCGCCTCAATATGCAGATGTATACAGCACGGAAGGTGTCATGTCCAAAACTGTGCTTTGTGTGTCTCACACTCACATACAGTAGTACAATATGCAACGTGTTAACACGGAGAGGTGCTCATTTAAAAATAACTGTTCTCTGTAGCCCACTTGTATAGCATTTGTGAAGATTGCTCTATGATCTTGTCATGGATACAGAAAATGCGAGACAGTGAGACACAGAGCTTTTAAAGGAGCCCGCATGAGTGGAGCTAACCAGAGCTGAGGAACCAAAGCTGAGGAAGATAACCTGACAACTGTGTCTTCATCATTGTCTCCTCCACAATGATTGTCAGAAACTGGACATCTTTTACTCTGGTGGTGTGTGTGCGTGTGCACATGTGTGGGTGTATGTTTGTTATCTGTTCTTTGTGATTGTGTTTAGGTGTGCAACACTGAGACAGAAGAGGTTGTCTGTGTTTGGACTGGGGGTCGTCTCTATTTTGACGGCAGGCTTTGACGGCCAGTAATTGGTTTCCTTTTCCATGCCTCTTAAAGCTCTGCAGAAAAAGCAATTTTAGGAGCCAATCAATTCAAATTCCAGCTCACTCAAGATAGAAAAGCCTGTGCAGCGTTAACCTCCCTCACTGGCCATGAGATATCCGGGCTGATAATCTGCTCGTGTACCCCCTCCAACCCTAGCTTACACACACATAGTTCCCCTGTCTTTCAGTCGCCCATGAGGGAAAGCTCTCATTTCCGCTTTCTCTTGAAAGCAATTGAGTGTGATAATAGGAGTTTATACTGTAAATGGTTGGGGTGCATATTTACCCCAAGACTAAATGAACCTAGAAACACTGTGCATCTCTATCCATGTGTGTCCTTTTCACATGCACACAAACATATGCACCCACATACACAATCTGCTTTGCATTCACACCCGTCCAGTCATCACACACATACTGTCACACTTGCATTAACAGGCATGCAGACACACAAATGAGTGCACCGGTACACAGGTACACCCACATACATACCAACACACACACACTGAGTTGTGTTTGCCTGCTGGCTTTGCCTCTCTGAAGGGAAGAAACACATCATTTAACCAAACTGGTCAACTGAGAACTAATTTCTCTTTTGTAGTTACTGCCTGAGGACCCTAGGGTTTGCAGAGTTTATATTGGCAATCAGCAGGGCACTGACTCTTTGTGCAGAAACTCCTTAACAACTTAGTTTGGATTTTGATCAGAACGCTGACTCTGATAACTCAGTGCCCTGCTCCTTAGCGCAGGGAAATTTTCATCACTGCAGTCTAGGCCCAGTACTCACCTACAACACACACTGCCATTACATCATCTCTGGGCATCTTGGCAGTAAGAGAACAGGTAACCAACCAACAAGGTTTAGTACTGTCTTAGTCAATGGCAAGCATTTGCGCCAATGTGCATCCTCCGTACTTCTTTTGTGTTTTTTAAGTTATTTGTGAGGGTCCCTAAAAAATAGATGGTTTATGAATCCATCGGCATTCCTCATTTGGCATTAAAAACTATTTATCCCTGTGAACCATCGCAGTACATTTTAATGCTTGTTGTAATTGTCAGTGAGGTTATTAGGGACATTAGTTAGGCACATTGCCCAGCTTTATTTCCATGTCATTTCTTTCCTCATTAAATCTTACACTCACTTTCTCCCTGTGCACCCCACCTCACCTCCAATTCCCCAACCAAAAAAAGTTTAAGCTACCATGGCAATGAGTGGCAAAAGCATAATACCCTGGTGTCAACGATTCGTGCCCATGGTGTTAAGTTAAAGCAAATCCCTGCACAAACCAATCGCTACCATCCATCTGCTGCGGGCCTTCTGCGCCTAAAGTTAAAAGTCTTTGGCAAGCAGTTGGCAAAGTGACTGGGCTTTACTGTCATGGTGATGGTGGGAGACAGGGAGCGGGTCGGTGAATGATTGGTGGGGGGTGGGGGGTGGCTATCGTCTTTCTCTCCATTATTTCTCTCTCTCTCTGTCTGTCTGTCTCTCTCTTCCTCTCTGTCTGTCGTCATGGCGAGAGGGGCTCGGCTCGGGCTCAGAGGCAGTATTAGCTCCCAGGCTGAGCCCGGCTCCTCTCACCACCTCGATAGCTGTCACGCTAACACCCCCACCGCTATCATTGGAGCACTTATGGGCCTGTCATTCACCTGGGAGAGAGGGAGCAAAGGAGGGAGGGAGGTATCGAGGGGAAAAGTGTGCTAAGGGAGATATGTAGAGGAGAGGGGGAGACCGTGGAATGCAGGGAGGAAAGCGAGGTAAATACAGAAAGAAAAAGGGAAAGATAAAGAAGGAGGGGGTGGGAGGAATGGGCAGGAATGCAAAAAGAGAGAGGGGGAGAAGCAGTTGAGTGGCATTAAATGAGGTCATCAAGACACGACAGATGAAAACTCAAAGGTTAATATAAGAACCTGACTTGAGTCCCAAACACCTCACATGTATTTAGCGTCCTCTCTACCCGTTGAGCAGGATGTGCTTCGGTGCACTTGACAACAAAGGGAGAGCCATTTGGACATTAAAAAGAAACATCGATTTGCCAGGACCAGGACAATGTGGTGGAAGCACTGAAAATATGGGCTTGAGCTAAACAGCGTGGTGTAATTTTTAGAAAGAGAAAAAACACATGATAGCTGCAGCCGTTGTTCCATCTGTGAGATGCATCATAGATGGGCACTCACACACAGACAAATTTAAAATGCACAGATATTTCCTGACATATTCAAATGTGCACACATACATCCACATTCACAGCCAAAAAAAAAAAAAAAAGACTTGAGAATTGCCTAACACATTTTGGCCCATTTGGTGGTGTATATACCCTCACATCATCATTCAACACATATGAACACACTCTCAAATTTGTAAGTGTATAAGTCACAGCCGCATGCAAAAGTCAGCATGTGCCCTACACACACGCACACATGCTCAGTCCTACGTTGTTGGTATCAGGGCATCACTGAATCAAAGTGTCCGGCATCGTGGTTGACAGAGCAGGCTGCAGACACGTTCCAGTTTGGCCCTTCAACTGACTGCAGAGCCACTGAAGTGAAACTCGATTACAACAGCCTGTCCAGCCACGATCCATCAGCGCCGACACAACTGTGTCTGTATGTGACAGTGCATGTGTGCACATACGCACGCATGTGCTTCCCGAAGACAGATTGTGCTAATGTTGCGTTTCATAAAGTTCAAGAATTCCTGAAAGTGTTGCTCTTTATGTTGCATTTCTTTGACACCCCTTTCTCTGCAAAACATATGACAGTAGTTGTTGTTTCTTTTAAGGCCTTGGAGGGTCATGTGTATGAGGAAAATATACCCCATCAGATTTAATCCAATCAACACCTCCGAGTGAAGCTTGGCTTGCATGTTTTAGCATAAAGTCAGACAGTCATAGACAGCTGTTAGAGTGAGAAAGTTCTGTAACTGAGCACAGTGATTTTATGTAGCCATTTGGCTGCATCATGTCAGTAAAAATAATGTTAACGTCACACAAGCACGCACACATATATGGACGCACAAAGTATGCTAAGGAATAATAACCGTTACATTAACATGAAATAAAAACATATTGTACTCTGGTTATAACATGATCAAGTGTTTAGGAAGTTTCATTTTCCGCCTGAAAATACATTTGAAAATGAATCCTGAAAGAGCATGGAACATTTAACAAGTACATGTGAAACAAAACCCAATAACGACTAAGTCAGGTTGAGAAACAAAACTGATGAACAGCAGAAGCTGAATGTACTATAAAACTTTACAAGGAAGTAAACATGATTTTAAAAGTAAACTCTTTTTTTAATGTGTTTTCTGTCCAGGCAACAGACGGAGATGCAGGCACATTTGGGATTGTGCGTTACTACTTCAGTGACGAGCCAGACCAGTAAGATACTGCTGCTGCACACGCAGACCCACACACATTCAAAGTCCACACAATCACGTACATTTTTCCTTTATTTGGCCAATTGTGAACGTCTGTACAGCACTGTTTTTGCCACACAGCCTCTCCAGAGACAACTGAGCCACAGTACAGTGATGTATTTTGTTTAACCAAGGACCTTTTCTCATTACAAATCATTTTTCATCATTGGTCCTGCCCCTTTTTCTCTCATCCACATCATTATCGTTATCTTCAGGTAACTAGGATGGCACAATCATTTGATGCATTGTAATTTCCCCTTAACTAAGGCTTTAAGAAACCACTAACAATTCAGTGCATCTCATTACCAGAAAAGAAAGTACAAAAAAAACTCAACAGTAGAACAAATACAGATTAGTGAGCATCTCCCAACCGCACACACACTTCTGTTGTCTGTACAATAACTACAATGTATTTGAGTTTTTTCTTGTTATCGCAATGAAAGTTATGTTATAGCATAATTAAACAAGTAAGTATGACATGATGGCAATAACATAACATTATCTTGTTATAGTGAGAAAAAGATAATGTCATAACCCTCCCCAAACTTTACCTGCCTCTAATTTCAACTGTTTGTCTCTTGCAGGTTTTCATTGGACGATGAGACAGGCTGGGTCATTCTGCAGGCCAGTCTGGACTACGAGTTGATGCGGCGATTCACGCTGACCGTGCTGGCGAGGGACGGTGGTGGGGAGGAGACGACGGGGAGGATCCGTGTCAATGTGTTGGATGTCAACGACAATGCGCCGCTGTTCCAGAAGGAGGTGTATGTGGGCTCGCTGAGAGAGAATGAACAGGCTGTCCAGCCGGTGGCACGAGTCAGGGTAAGACGTGTATAAAACATGCACTGATGGAGTTTTAAAACAGACAAGCCAAGAGTACACTCTTGTTAAAAGACAGTAAAACTATCCTGTTTATACACCGTGGAAAATAAGTATTTGACACATCAGCATTTTTATCAGTAAGGGGATTTCTAAGTGGGCTATTGACACAAAATTTCCACCAGATGTAGCCATCAAGCCAAATATTGCATTCATACAAAGAAATCAGAACATTTCAGTACACAAGTTGAGTCATATTAAATAAAGTTAAATGACACAGGGAATAAGTATTGAACCCACTTCATTTAATACTTTGTAGAAAAACCTTTGTTGGTGTATAGAGAGACAAGTCGTCTGCATTGCTCAGGAGTGATTCTGGGCCATTCTTCCACACAAATGGTCTTTAAATCTTGAAGGGTCCTTGGGCCTCTTTTATGAACTTTGATCTTCAGTTCTCTCCATAGATTTTCTATGGGATTTAGGTCAGGTGATTGACTGGGCCATTCAAGCAACTTGATTTTCTTTTTTTGAAACCACTTCATTGTTTCCTTGGCCTTGTGTTTGGGATCATTGTCTTGCTGAAATGTCCACACCCTTTTCATTTTCAGCTTTCTGGTAGATGGCAGCAGATTTTTATCCAGAATGTCCCTGTACATTTCTCCATTCATCCTGCCTTCAATAATATGAAGTCTGCCAGTACCCCTTGCTGAAAAGCAGCCCCAAACCATGATGCTTCCCCCCCAAACTTAACTGTTGGTATGGTGTTCTTGGGGTGGTGGGCAGTACCATTTCTTCTCCAAACATGGTGTGTAGAATGACTGCCAAAAAGTTCAATTTTGCTTTCATCTGACCATACTATAGTCTCCCAGTAATCCACAGGCTTCTCCAAATGCTCTTTCGCAAACTGTAACCGAGCCTCAACATGCTTTTTGTTCAGCAATGGAGTCTTGCGTGGTGCCATGGCGGTTCAGTGCATTGCTTATAGTTTTCTTTGAAACAACAGTACCTGCTGATGCAAGGTCTTCCTGAAGTTCTGGCTGAGTGGTTCTCAGCTCTTGGAGAACTCTCCTGATTATTCTTTGGACTCCTCGGAAAGGGATCTTACGTGGAGCACCTGATTGTGGCCGGTTTATGGTGAACTGATGCCGGCCCCACAGTGCCCACAGGAACATTCAGCATTCTGGAAATGCGCCTATAACCATTCCTATCAAAATGCTTTTCAACGATAAGATTACGAAGCTCTTGAGAGAGTTCTTTGCTTTTACCCATCATGAAGTCTTTCCTGTGTGCCTCCTGGGTAATGAGAAGCCTTCATAGGCCATCAATTAGGACTAAAGCAGCTAATATCAATTAGTGCTGATAGGGGGCAGGGTTTCTCTCTCAAAACTGACAGATTTCAGGTAATCTCCTGGCTTTCTATGACATTTTGCACCTTGTTATCTTCATGTGTTCAATACTTATTCCCTGTTTCATTTCACTTTATTTAATATGACTCAACTTGCTTTGTATGAATTCAATTATTGGTCTTGATGGCTACATCTGGTGGAAATTTTGTGTCAGTAGCCCACTTAGAAATCCCCTTACTGATAAAAAAGCTGATGTGTCAAATACTTATTTTCCCCGCTGTAGCTGACGTAAAATACCCTATAAACATGCACCTTTGACGGTCTCTGATTTTAAATATTAAAATGCCAAACTAAATTCAACACTCATAATGATATTGTAGTTTTGCTTAGCAACAATTGTTTGGCTGCAATAAATGAATAAACTACATTGCTATACCAAAATGGTTTTATTTATTATTGATGAAAAACACTTGTGAAGTGTAAAATTAAGATTGTCAGTGGTGAGTCACAGTGGATTGGGGTGCAGTTGGTATAAAGTAGGTATAGCAAACCGTGCACTCCCACAAAGATACCTGCAGTAATATTGTATGTACACATGCACATAGACAGTACATTGACATAAAAACTACACCTGCAACAGAGGATCTCATCCTGACACAAATACCACTGGTCTTCAGACTCATAAGCCTCCTCTTTTTTCCTCGTTTCCCCTGTTACTATAATCACGCAGTTTTGTGATTGTGTGCACTGTATCCAAGAAGGAGAGGTCAGCCTGATGTGTTGGCCATCAGTCACTGCCACACAAAAGGCAGAGGTACACAGGCACAATGGTAACTAATGGCTCAGCGTTTCCTTTGATTGCGCCCTGGAGAGAAAGACTATTACGTCCCTTATGGCAGTGGGTACAGACCCTGCCACAGTGCGCTGTGGCGGCTTGCCTTTACGTTGTGGGAGTTGACTGGGCTCAACGCTTGGCTCACTGTGTTTGATTAGTCTGAGCTAACCTTAAACGCTGCTGATATTAATACGCTGCCCAAGAGGAACGGGGAAGCCAGTTGCAGAATTCTGTGTGTCAGCGATTTGCCCTGGAACCCATTGTACACATACACACAAACGCGCAGACTCACACAACTCCGGAAAAGAGGGAGAGAAGGAGGTCAGAGGAAAAAGACTGAAATAGATAGGAGAGGATGTGTTGAGAGACAAAGCAAAGAAAGGCTTTTCTGCTGTTTGCTTCTTTCTTTTTCCAAAAGATGCCTGGGAGGTGTGTGCCTCCTACTACACTACTTATGCTTTCTAACAACGTAACCTTTTTTTTTTATTTCTACACTTCTTACTTTACTTCCATTGTCATTCATCTATTTGATTTTCTGCCCCCAACCCCTCTTACCTTTGGTGGTAAACAATCTAATATGAAACTATGTGTTGAAATTTGACATAGGAAGACAGTCAGGAAGAGACAAGTCACAGCTTAGGAAATTGTGGGGGAAGAAAGGTAATGCTTACTCAACACTTTGGCATTAAATCAAAGAGTAGACATATGCGTGTTATGGATAGATACAAGTGAGTGTTTTTGACAACCTGTCCAGCCTCTAATGATGCCAGTGAGGCCTAGTAGACTCTCCTCACAGCCTGAGGACTCATGTTTAAGTTCCTGCCAACTTGAGAATAATGAGGGGGTGTCATCATTGTTGGTGATGTTGTTGTGGATTAGCCCTGCAAAGCATAGTTTCATCTGTCCTCTGTCTGATTGGCTTGTCTTGGCTCGGTTGGTGTTCATCCAGTATTGACGCCTGCACCACTAATAGCCAGAATCAGCTTTAATCTGTCCAATGACATGCCATCACTGACTGACAGCCACCTGGCTGCACACACTCACACACACCCGTGCTTTGCGAACATACACAAATAAATTTTAGCACTGTCTACTGCAGCATCTGTCCTGTTACAATGTCTGTCTTCTTGTCTCGCTCACTCAAAACTTCTTCTCTCTGTGGACTGTCACTGAGGCGTATTCTAAAGGCACTCCCCGCCTCCACTCCCCCACCCCTGTCTGCCCACCCACAGGCTACAGATGAGGATTCACCTCCCAACAACTTCCTGACATACACCATCACTTCAACCTCGGCCTTCCCCAATTACTTCAGCGTCATCATGGTGGAGGGCTACGCAGGTACCCGCATCTTTTAGGAGCATGATGCCACAATCTGTCGTACCAATTACAGTATCGACAGGGATGTTGTATATGTTCACATTTAAGTTGTAGAACAGTTTCTACACCTGTTTGTGCTTGTGTAATCTTTGGTTGTTGTTTGCAAATTTGACAAACAACATTACTAAGCTATGATGTAGGTTGGCAAAGTGGTCCCAAATGAAAACCATTTAGCCCAAAACCCCACCTTTCTCCATCTCTCTCCCCCTCTCCTTCCATCAGTGATCAGCGTGACCAGGCCTCTCGACTATGAGCAAGTTCCCAATGGCATGATATACTTGACAGTGATGGCCAAAGATGGGGGAAACCCAGCCCTCAACAGCACTGTCCCTGTCACCGTGGAGGTGATTGTAAGTACAGCCCTGCAAAATACAAACACGTTAGAACAGAAAAATGTCCTGACTCCTCCCCTGTCTTCATACACAACCACACGTTAACGTTTCACTGTCCACCAACCTATGGATATTACCCAAATACAAACAGCAGTCTGCATTCATCTGGTGTGCTAGTTAAAAGGTTTAAGAACACATAAAAATGCCCATTGTGCAGTTTAAAGATGGAAGATGCATCCCAGGAATGTTTATACAGATGAAAAGGTGTGTGAGCTTTTGTCCCTACAGCCATGTCTTGCGATAGACATTGATTTGTACATATAGCAACTATTCAGAAGTATTGCTTTATCTGTATAAATGATCACGTTCATATTGATTGCACAGTATCACCAATGGGAAGACAAGCTTTCGCTGTCAAGTTCAAACCAGTCCAGTTCTGTCTTTGCTGATATTGATGTCACTCTACTAGCAGGTGTTATTTGACGTTGAATGTCACTGACATGGATCAGGGTATTGGTTATTGTTCTCCGAAATGCAAACACTTTGAGAGTCAGACCTCAGCTAGTCTAATGTCACTTTAGTTCATTCATAGAGGTCACTGAGGTCAGGCCAGTTTGACCAAATCCGTAAACCCGCAGAGCACATCTCCGTTTTTTTAATTTCTCGTCATTATTCAACATTTTCAGCTGGTGGGACAGTTTTTTAGCAATATAGACACATGGTTGTGCATGTGTCTATAATGCACAACCATACCTTTATACATACATAGTTTGTTACAATAGTTTGGTGCAGTGTCTTCAAGATTTGATCATAAACAGTCACGAGATCCAAATCAGTAAAATTAGCTGGTTGAGAAAGTGTATTCATTAAGACTCTCGGGCCTTAATGAACCACATCAGAATCAGAATCAGAAATACTTTATTAATCCCCGAGGGGAAGCTCTTTGTAACAGCAGGTCACTATCACACAAGAATAGAAGTACTAAGCAAAATATATAATACACTATAATACAGGGGAAGTTCATGTACAGTACATGCACTGATTGGGGGAAAAAAACTATGTAATATAAAATGTTATAAATAAATGTTAATGCTTCTTTGATCAATAGAATGAAAATAGGAAGCATAAAAGAGCAGAGCAGCCAACTTGGAACTAATACTCCACAGGATGCAAACTGAATCTGGTCACCTCCAAGTCTTCGTTATGTACACAGGTGGTATCTTTAGTGGAGTTTTGCTCTCTATCTATTTTGTATCTAGATTTCTTGTAAACACTGTAGCTGTTGGATTGTAAGAATTTTGTATTTAGTCATTGCCATTGTCAATTCCCTCCTGCAAAAATCCTTTGTGTCTTCCCTCCTAATGTGACAGTGTGTTTGTTTTGTTTGGTTCCAGAAAGGTTCTTAAATAGTTTAACAACGTGTTTGTTGATGGCTCTTTTCCTCTTAGCTGAGAATCTTTCTAATTCACACTTTTTTTTAATACATCTCCATGCGTGGTATTTTTTTCCCAGAAAGTATTCAGTGACTCTCTTGGTACTGTGGCAGACACACCCTGTTACAAATTCCTCAAAGTCTCCCCACATTCAAAGGCACAATCTCCAAACGTTTACAGAAATCTTTCCATTCAAGTTCCCCTCAGATGTGACTCTGAAAAATCTGTGGGCCCAAGACTTGGGAGAGGAACTTATGGAGCAGTCATATCATGTGTATTGAATGAAGACTAAGCTGTCTTGAATTTATCTAAAATTGAGCCAGTGTGTGACAGGTGTCAGCCAGCTCCTGGTGGATTGTTTCATATGTCTTCAACTTCACTTACATATTGGATTTCAGTATTTCCTCGATGTCTGAATTACCTTTTTGATCCATGTCTTGACTACAGCTTTGTTTGCAGTTTTATCACAGTCTGTGCAGCTATCTGAGCTTCCAGTTCGGTTGCTTTTGTCATTCTTATCGTTAAATGTCTTATTTTAAGGCACTGAAGAAAGTCACAGCCGTCTACTTGCACTCACAGTGAATCAGAGATGTTTTAATATATTGAAGACTTGAAAATATTAGATACGCTGCCAAGGTTCTGGGTCCCAATTCTACAAGGTATTGCTGCTGTTTCTGTTGCATGTTTGCCTGCTGCCTGATTACATTCAGTTGAAGTTTTTCTTTTGTAAACCTTATGAGCCATTTCCCTTTTCTCATGTATAAAAGACCATGTCATGATGTTATGCACTGGTAGTCTCCTGCTACACGGTTTCATTTTTTTACTTAAATAACATTTTCCATGTTTTCTACACTATCTAAGGCATTGCAAATACCCTTTGATCCGTTCCTTATTACAGATCTGTATGCAGGTTTTCTGCGCTCACTGTAGCTTTCCAGACTCGGGTCTGACTGTGTCGCTTTTGTCAGATGATTTGGTTAAAGGCAGAGAGGGAATCATGTCTGCCCGTTCAACACGGCTGACCTGAGATGTTTTGTTTGTAGTCCCAACTTGTGTCCAAATTCGCATTTGATCCAAGGTATGATACATGTAAATAGGTTCATTGCAAGTTCTATAATATGTTTTAAATGATTATGAATGTTTTTTCCTATACAATGAGGAATTGAAAATACCTTTTGATACATTTTCACTTACAGCTTTTTTTTCTGTCCTATATTAATGCATGCAGTTATCTACCTTTATAACCATCACTATTAACAGTAACATATATTGCTATTAGGGCTTTAGAAGACATCTTGCCCCACACTCACTCATAATAGATCAGAAATGATTTATTGTACATAATAAATATAATATCCCACTATAATAATTGTATATAATATGTATGTTTCTGTTGCATAGTGAGAATCTTACTATGCATTTTCAGGAAGGTCCTGATGATATTAATCCAAACCATTTGTATTGTAAATGTGGTGTACATACTGTACTGCTCACTATTCTATATTAACAGACTATGTCGGGTGTTATATTTCAATCTTTTTCTTTGTTTTTGTATTTTTTGTTGACTTTTAGTAAATATGAAGGTTTATCTTTGCTAAGATACTACAAATACAGCAGTAAAAAGATAATGAGCAACTAAAACTCATAAACAGTATCCCTACTGGCTCTTAAGCTCATTTCCCCCGATAGACATCCATTATACAAGAATCTTTTCATCATAAAAGAAGAAATGACAGAGTAGAATGGATGAATCCAGCTGGAATATTCCTGGATATGCACGGACAGTAAGCGTATCTATAGACATCCTACACGAGGGAGAAATATTGTGTCAAAGAATGAAGGAATCTATGCTGGAATGCAAAAACCAACAGGGAGAGATGTGCGCTATTCTGTATTCCCTCTATGTCTCTCTGTCCCTCTCTCTCTCTGTCCTCCACAGTGTTGTGACTCACGCCACAGGGGTTTATCAGTAGCTGGCAGCATCATACACACACAATGCTTTGCACCAGTGTAACAGAGAGCCCAGATACATAATGGTGCCAGTGACTGTTGTTAAAGTGTTAACATTTCTCAGCAGCTCACACCGTGGGGAGCCTCTCTGCGAATAGCCACACAACTGGACGCGTTGGTGTGAAATGGAGTCTAACTCAATGAGTGGGAGGTTGTGAGAAATATAAATGCTCTGGGAAAGGCCGCCTGACAGTGGATGCTGTTCCATGTTGTAGTCATTCATTCCTGTCAAATTACAGGTCTTGATTACCCTTTATTTAAGTAATAAATTAGTAATAATGTTTGGAACGATTTCCTCGCCTATCATTGCAAATGTGTCTTCTTTTTAATATCTACCTCGGCTTTTGCCTTATTCCACTTCTTGTCCAGGTGCAGTTTTTCCTCTCTCCTGCAGTTCTAAAGCAATGAATGCAATTAATTACAATGCACTGCCTGGTTAGGATAGATAGTTTAGCTTATTTTATTTACTTTATATATCGGGTATGAAATAGTACCTGCTTGGATGACCGAAACAGAATCCAGTCGAGCTAAAACCCACAGTTTGAAGCCATAAAACAAAGAGGTCCATGGAGATTTCAGTTTAATCAGCTGACTAGCCATCTTCTAAAAGATACCACTGTTTTACTATTAAAAACAGTTTGTGCTCTATATTTTAATCTCAGTGCTAATGCATGCTGACAGCTTCAAACCCTTTCTAGTTCTTTCTTTTCTAAGCACCATTTGCATTTTATCATTGTTTAGCACATTGATTCTAGCTGCTGTTGATGTTTGTACCTCCTCCAGGATGAAAATGACAACCCACCCGAGTTCAGCAAGCTGTCCTACATCATCAAAATCCCAGAGGACGTTATTGCCGGTGAGTCACTTTATACATTTGGGGTCACAGTTTAGTTGCTTCAATGCATTTTCTGGTCTGCACAACCAACACTGCACTTAAACACTCCAAACACCTCTTACTTGAATTGCCTTACTATTAGCATATTCAACAAATAGCCCTGCTTTCTTGGGGGTATGTTTTTTATGTTTTGTTTTATTTCCTTCCTCTGGCCTCTACTGTCTTATTTCTTTTGATTTTGCATAATGTTTTTAAATGCTCACTCAGAATGCAGGATATTGACTATTCAAGGCAAAATCACTAGCTGCTATATTCATTCTCATGCATGCATTCAGTAGACTCTTTTATCCCAGACAATAGATTAGTTTCTAGTCGCTAGAGGGAAAATAAGATGTTTGACCGCCCCTTTCTCTGTCTAGGCTCCAATAGACGCTGGCCACTTTTTTTTTGTCTCAGACCCGATTTGAGGGAGCACATAGCTGAGCGGCTTGGGCCAGGGCTGAGGTTTAGGGGACTATGGCTAAAGTGCTTGGCCCTGAGCTGGGGGCCTAAGGCTTGGGCTGCAAGACTGAGCTCAGGGCTAGCCCTGCGGCTCTGGGTAGCCTCTCATCCCCCTGCCTGCCAGGGTATTGATCAGGGCTGTGCCAAGTATGGGCTGTGCCAAACAAGCTGATAATCCACTAATCCATAAACCCACTCACTGCCATGCCATCAGTTGAGCTGTGGATGGGGGCGGTGAAGAAATTAGCTCGCTGAATGCCATTTCAGTCTGTCTCAGCAGCTTGTCTCTCTCTGTCTAACTTTCCTCTTCCCTAGACTTCACATATTTTCCCCATTACTCTGTCTCTCAGTTCATTTTTTTTCCTTCCTTCTCCCACTCCTTGAGTTGTAACTTTCTTTCTGTCTTACTTCCTTCATCCCACCATCTTCTCCACAGGGGCGACTGTGCTGCTTGTGAATGCCACTGATTTGGACTCCTCGCGGGAGTTTGGCCAGGCCTCACTCATCTACTCCCTGGAGGGTTCCGCTCAGTTTCGTCTCAACTCACGCTCAGGTGTGTGCGTGTATGCGCACACATGTGCATGTGTGTGTTATTTTCTGAAAGTATACTTGAAATTGAGACCGATGTTTTGAGAACTGATTCCATTTTTCTTTTCATATTAGAAATTTTTCAGACCCTTTTTGCTGTGAGTTCACACTTGGCCTGGAAATGACACACGTGCTTATTTAGATCTGTGTCTAAAATTCCCATTTCTGTTTCTTTCATAAGCTCTTCACTTTGCTTGTATGCACATTGTGACTGGGTTGTGTGGGATGTTTCTTTTTGCATTTATGAGTTGTATTCTGATTTTTAACTCAATTCATCCTGACATTAGAAGCTGCTTTGTAATGACATGTCTGTCCATCACGTGGGTGTGCTGGTTGTTGTCATTTTTTAAAAAATTATTTTTGATCTGAATCCATGTGTGTTTCAGGAGAGATCACCACCACAGCCTTGCTGGACCGAGAGCTGAAGTCAGAGTACATCCTTATAGTCAGAGCTGTGGATGGGGGGGTCGGCCCTCAGCAGAAGACTGGCATCGCCACGGTAACCACTTTGCAGCTATCATTCTTTTTAACCTACCTACAGCTCACAGAACAAACTAATTTCCTCTCCACTGTTTAATCAATAATCCTTTTGGGTAAAATGATATTCTGTCACAAATGATATCTTGTACTATGACTTATTGGCTTGTAAACCATGATGGTCAATGGTCTCTTATGTAACGGACGTCAATAATTGGTCGTTTCCCGTTTACCTTAACTTCAGTCACTCCCACTTTGTATAGGTGAACATCACCATCCTGGACATCAATGACAACGCCCCTGTGTGGAGAGACGAGCCATACCATGCCAACGTAGTGGAGATGAGCCCAATAAACACTGACGTTATCTCTGTGAGTGCACCTAGCCCAATTAACCTGGTTGACTAGCTGATGGTTAACTAAATGGTAGTGTAAACATCACAAATGAACACACTGGAATAATAATTCTTAACATGTTATTTTGAGTAGAATGGGTGGTGTTTGAAACATTAGGAATTAATTTATTCAAATGTTGGCCTCTACTTTTTGTATGCAAATGTGATGTAGAGAGGACGCCAGTATCCTTGAGAGGTGGTTATTCTGTTTTGATTCATTATTTTAGCCTGTGATTTAATTGGATTAGTCTGAGTTCGTAATCTTGAATTAGGCAAAACGTGTGTTTTAATAGAAAAACTTGGTTTCAGAGCAGAGTCATCAAGTGTGAAAACTGAAGATGACTGTAATACGACAGTCTTCATTGGAAGACCATTAAAGGAATTCTATACATGAAAAACAGTACATTTTGAAGGATACATCTGCATGTATACTCCTCCACTGTTGATGGGCAAATTGCCATCACTGCATAGGTCATCACAAAGTAAACACTCTAATATTAGCCCAAACTCTCTCATTGTCCTATTGGTGTCTTTGGCAGTGTGTTGTTGTTAATTAAGCCCTGATTGTCCATTAATTAAAGAGGCGTCAGTGTGTGTAATTAAGGGAGTCCGATTGCTAATTAAAATGTAGCCTGCAGTCATACGCATAGCAAATTATTGAGCTGCTAGGCAGAAAAGGAAGCGAGAACCCATGTTGCAGAAAGTGCGTGGAATGGAGAAATGGTATGGAAAGAGAAATGTGTTGCGCTACTAAAATGTTGCTACATTTTCCACTTATTCCTGCTCTCTTATAGCTATTCCTCAGTCGAGTTCATTCATGGTGCATCCAGCGAAGCGATGCATACTGTATGTAACTCTCTGTGCTCAGTGGACTTGCCCCTCTGACCATTTTTCAATAAATCGGACCACCCAGGCTTACAGTCCTGTAATTGGCCCCAATGTAGCCCTGGCCCAACCAATGTTTCCATGGTGACAAGAGGCCACCTGCTGAGTCCTCCTGGAGGTGTCCAGTGAGCTGATGAATTTGGTTTCTGTGCCCAGCACAAGGATCAGCCCACTCAAATCTCAGCGCACCCCACCATCACTGCTGCGGCTTTTTACCTATACACACACAGTGAGCCTCCTCTAATATCTCATTTCAGAACAATATTCTCTTTTCTGCCACTCTGCAGTCAGACCAGGGCTACAATTCAATAGACAAGGCTAATATATTTGCTCACCATCTTTTAATGTGCTCTGCTCAGGCCAGAATTGATTAGTTCAATTGGCCTCGGCTAGACACTTCCCCACGTCTTATATCACCTACCTTTGTCCGTGCAGTTACTAATCAATGGGCATCTGAGATGCCTGCCTAGCATGTCCCCTTAATAATTAAATACCTGCAAAACCTTTGTTCCTCTAATGACCAATCAACTAGTTTCCAGCGTTTTTAGTCAGCTGCTGAATAATTGATCAGCTCTTTAAAAATCCGCTAGTGTTTCACGCATTCATTCATTATCCATCGCCACTTTGTGTCAGAAAAGAGACGTTACCATTTTTCTTTTAGCTGACTGATGTGTTAGAACAGTTGGAAGGGGTTGTGTGTGAAGATGCTCTGGGGGTCAGATAAGGATGGTCTTATTACTATTGCCAGTACAATTTTAATTGCTGTTATTCATTTGCTCATGCCTTCCCTCTTTTCTCCTAAAATGTTCTGTCCTAAATCCTTCCTGTCCCCACATCTTTAAGTTCTCCTTGTTAATACACTTTAATTAAACCAAACAGTAATAAGTTGAGGATTCTTGTGTACAGGGTATGGGAAACATACCTCTTGTTGGGGGGGGGTTGTTAAACGAGTTCAGGCCAAAGGATATTCAGAAAGGTTTTCCTGTCTCTCCCCTGTCCAGGTGTTGGCAGTGGACCCTGACAATGGGGGAAATGGGACAGTGGTGTACAGTATCAGTCCAGAAAACCCCTTCTACACCATCAACAGCAGTACAGGAAAGATCCGCACCAGTGGGGTAACCCTGGACAGGGAAAGCTCCAACCCCAGAGACGCAGTATTCATGAGGACAATTATCATCTCAGCTGTCGACCGTGAGTAGTGTGTACGTGTGTGTGTGGTGGGATGTCAGTCTTCGCTTACATTTGCCTTTCACTGTGTAAATTTGTCTGACTCATGAAACACCTAAACTGTCTGTAAGCAAGCTTGAATTGCTTTATATCAATCGCAGTAGAGAGCTCTCAATTCTGAGCGATTAGTCTCTTTCTTCAAGCCTCATTCCTCAGGTTTTATATTGACCATGAAACTTTTTACTGTGGCTAATAAACTCCTTTGACCATGAGATGTGCGGTGTGTGTGTATGTGTGTATTTATATGTTCTCTGGTGCCCTCTTTAGGTGGTACACCTCCACTGCGTGCATCAGTGAGCACCACAGTGTTTGTCAACCTGCTGGATCTCAATGACAATGACCCAACCTTCCTCAACCTGCCTTTTGTGGCTGAAGTGCCAGAGGGACTGCCCATTGGATCCTCAGTTTTTAGGGTAAAATATAAAACTATATTCATGTGCGATGGCACTTTAAAATTTTCCGTTTACACTTTTATGGGTGCAAATTCTCTGAAAATGTGTAGTATGGAACAGGCCCCTATTAGTTACAGTTATTATGTTAACTATATATTTAGGGAAGAAGTTTGACAGTAATTGATGTCAGACAAGAAGACTTTATATGGTGACTTAGTCAGAATGATACATTTTTCCCCAAGCTGTTTTTGGGAAACACTGTCCGTGAATTATTTTCTGATGTGATGTTTTTAAAATATGGCATCCAAACAGATTCCTGGAAATACTTCATGATCACTGCGACCCATTTAAAATAAAACTTGACGTTAACACATCTCTCTTTTTACCATTTTCTATCCTTTGCTCTTTCAATAATCTCCTGTGTTCTTTCTCTCCTTGCCTCGCTCTGTCTACGCTAGGTCCAGGTGGAGGACCCAGATGAGGATAAGAATGGATTGATTACACTGGCTTTACAGATGGGAATGCCTCGCCTCGACTTCTACCTGAACACCTCCACTGGCATTCTCACCTCCACAGCAGTCCTAGATCGTGAGCAGATTGGACAGTACCATCTGAGAATTATTGCATATGATGCAGGGAGGTTCCCTCGCACCTCCACTTCGACCCTCACTGTCACAGGTGAGAATGTGCAAATGTGGCTGACGATGATGAGAAACTGGGTCTGATTTCCATTTGCTCTCTCTGAAATGGCCCTACGTGTGAAACTGCCAAGCCGCGGTATGATTGGATTCTGCATGACGTGAAGAGTTCCTTCATTATGGCAGATAGTTAACAACTGACTTCTCAGGAATCTGCTGAGATGGATGCTGCCACCTGCTGGTGGGATGTGAAAAATCCTAAAAGGAGACAAATGGTCTGACTGCTGTGAACATGATAAAAAAGGAATGGAAATACTGAATAAGGTTTGCTGGCATTTCTCAAATGGATCAGATGAGTCAGAAACATCCAAATATTTTGAACGGTTTCGTAGAGATCTGTTTCACTTCTCTTAACTTCCCAGGGAGGTCAGGACCAGCACTCCCAAGCCAGAAACAACTTCTGAAGTATTACTAGACTCCAAATCCACCCTGCTGCCTTATTTGTCCTCATGTACATCTATCTGTGTGTCCTCATGTCTTTCTGTCTGTGTGTTTGTGTGCGTGGGTCAGTTCTGGATGTAAATGATGAGACGCCCACCTTCAACCCTCGCGTGTACAATGTTTCCCTGAAGGAGAGTGTCCCTAGAGACCACATTGTAGAGCGCCTCAGCTGCTCTGACAACGACGCTGGCCTCAACGCTGAACTTAGCTACTTCATCACAGGTCAGAGGTCACAGTAAAAGTGTTGTGCGTTTGTGTGTCTGTGGGCTACAGTGTTGTACAGTTATGGCGACTATGTGCACGTACAGTACCTTTGTCCATCCATCCATCTCTGTGTGAGTTTGTTTATGAGGTGAGCTCCTCTTGCATGCTTCTTTTAGTATTGTTGCTGTACTGTATGTATGTGAATGGGTAATATTGTACTAATATGTTGTAAATTAATTTGGAAATGTGTTTGTGTTTTGTATGTTTAGGTGGTAACCAGGATGGCAAATTCAGCGTGGGCTTCAGAGACGGAGTTGTTCGGACGGTGGTTGGCTTAGACAGAGAGACCCAGGCAGCGTACACTCTGGTTGTAGAAGCTATAGGTGTGTCGTGAATTCATACCATCATCATCTTTTATCATCCTCATTATTACACAGTCTGTGTATATTTATTATAATAGGACCTGTTTTCTTGCTTGCTGTGTTTGTTTGTGACCTTCAAAGCTACTCCTCTCCTGTTTTGTACAACATGATGAAAAAAAAAGTGGTGTATCTGCAGTGATTTCAGACTATTGCTCAACTGCCTTTGTTCCCTTTGGAAAACAGAGAACAAAAACTCCAGAGGTTTTCCTGTTTTGGAAACCATTGAGGCAGGGTGGCTTATCTGCTGAGGGGGCCAGAGACACATGAGAATGGAGAAGAGACAGAGATAATGTAAAACTGTGCCACAGAACAGAATTAGACATATATTGTCCTAATTCACAAGCAGCTGAAAATGACCCAAGTTTTGAGGAGCCAACAATGTTCCAGTCTTACTTCTTTATACCAAGCTATTTTTGGTTTTTGCTTTATTTTTTGAAGATGAATGGACTGTTTCATTTAATATTAATCCAGAACCAGTTCCATTTTGTATATGCAGTATGTTGTAATGATATACTTCAGATTTGTAACTTTTTTATTTGTGGCTCTAGCCTGTGGTACAACCATGAAATGAAAGCCATGTCTTTTTCAGTCTTCATGGCGTCAACCCTAAAATTACCATTAACCTGAATGATTGCAACTGATGTGTTTGTTTCTGCACATAGACAACGGTCCAGCGGGCAGCCGGAGGACAGGAACAGCCCATGTATTTGTTGAGGTGCAGGATGTTAATGACAACAGACCCATCTTCCTACAAAACAGCTATGAGACCAGCATACTGGAGAGTGTGCCACGAGGAACCAGCATCCTTCAGGTAGAAAACACACACTGCTAAACACGTCTAGTTACAAACTGCACTTTCAGGAGTCAAACTTAAAACGTCACTTTATTTCTTAACATAACAATCAGGAAACACAAAGAATCAGTTACAGTGTGGTCTCCTTTTGGCTCAGGTTGATTTTGTCTTGTCAGTATTGGTGACCCAACATGTTTTGAGACCTGCATGAAATCGTACTATAAAATAATTTCTAGTGTTTGTCTCAATGCACATGAATTACCAGATGGATGGGGTATTCTGCATCAGAAAAGTTAGCATTATGAAGCAGAGGAATGAGACTTTGAACACTTTGATTGGGGAATGTTTTTAAGACTCAAGTTTGGCCTTAAAAATAAGTCATTGTTTGAACTAATGCCTTGCTGTAATATTTTTTTGTGTGTTGAATTATTGCTCACTGTATTTGTTTAGTTGCTTTTATACTCGGGAAAAATTTGAATGTAATCAAATCAGACCGAATTTATACCTGTGACATCTGATGATGCATCAAATTCTTACTGAGAGAATTGTAATCAAATTGAGTCATTGTTGGATTAAATCATTTTTACCTCTAGTGAATATAGTGCAGAGCTGTGCTGAAGAAGAACGTCCATGCCCAACAATGTTGCTTGCTATAGAGGGTGAAATGATCAGTCACAAAAATGGCTTTTTGATTGCCTATTTTTTAAGCACTTCTTTTGTTACAAACCTCATCCACCTAGTATTCAAAGTATGTTTAAACAGATGCTGATAATGATTTTCATGTAGTCGTCACCCATACCTGGTATTGGTGATGTTCGTAGCGCCAACCATAATATTTACAGTGTATCACTTGTTTAGGGTAGCAGTCAGTCAGCCCTCATTCTGTCCTCGCTTTAGATTTCAGTGACGTAGTCAAATAGACAAGGCATAGTGAGGTGGGGCTCCACGCTGGCATCTGGCTGTGGTGCCTGTCGGGCTGGTGACTGGGACGCATGTGTGCTCGCACGCTCGAGCGGCCTGCGATGGGGCGGCCGTCTGAAGGAGAGGTTGTATGAGCGGCGATATGAGCCCAGTCGCTTCCACACCTTGAGCTGGGGCTCACTGGACCGGCTTCTTCCACAGGTCAAGCTCTCCCCCGGGCCACGGCTCGCCTCAGAGTCCCCATCTGGTTCCGAGGGTCGGCACACTGCCAGGAAGGCTGCTAACCCTGCCAGCAGCAGTGATAAGCCCAGCACCACCATGATGGTGAATTCTGGGTGGTAGATGTCTGTAGACTCAGATGGAGTCTGTGGGATGGCAGGAGAGATGGTGGTGGTTGTCAGGCTGGACAGAGTGACGTTTTCTATGTAAGGGGTAAAGGTGAAGTTGAGGCCTGGTTCAGTGGTGTTCATGTTGTCTTGGCCCTGGATGGAGATAACAACGTTAGACTGGAGGTCAATGTCAGTATGTTGTGTGTGTTTGTGTGCGATACTCTACTTGGCTGCTTGTGTATGTCGCCATGTTTGTGTGGGTGTGGTCAGCCTCTGTCAAAGTGCCACAGCAGCTCTCTGCCTCACTAGCCAAGCCTAACCAAGCCGAAGAGGTTTATTTTCACTTTGTTGGGATCATACACTCAAGGGCTTATGATAAACGTACACGCACATAATACACACACATGCACAAGTATGTACAGAAACGCCTGCATGCACATGAAGATGCGGTGAGTGTTTGGCATTTGCGGCAATTATGTAGCTATTAAATCAAGGACTACAAAACAGTCAATGCTTGACAGGTTTTCTTCAATGTAAAACAAATTGGGTTTATTAAAATGCCCCTTGTAAAATGCAAGGCACCCACCTCTTCTACCCCGGTCTCCAATTATCCCCCCCTCTAATTCTGTGCACCACCATCTTCAGCATAGTAACATTTGTAAATGTCATCGTCCTTAATTCAGCGGAGACAAAGCATGGCTTATCGGTTTAAGGGAAACACATTGGGACGTGAAATTATTTTTAAGACCAAATGCCAGGAAAGCTGTGAAAAGGCCAGTGGAGCAGGATGGCTCGTTAGAGAGTCAGTTCATTAGTCAGCGCCTCCAAGCACATATGCCACATGCGCGCACGCGCGCACACACACACACACACACAGCTATTCAAACACAAACTTTCTTTGTCACCCACACATACTGTAGACTGCACTGCACATATTCGTGATTAGGCATACTGCTGTTAAGCTTGGCAGCTTAGCTGTAAGGTACTCTCCCTCTCTATCACCCCACATTGTTGCTCCTCCAGATCTGACTGCTCAGCTAGTTTAGAAACAGTCAAACTCATTTCTTAGCTTCTTTACGGGCACACTTTGTCTAACCTATTCACATTTTTAAAGTTTGACCAATTTTGCACTCGCAAGTTTTCCAGTAATTTCTTAGTAGCATACAAGCAAATGCTCATTAAATTTTTTTTGCCTTTTATTACCTCTTGATTGCTCTCTGAATTATTGTATTTTTCACCATATCTTCTCTGTATTATCTACATAGTGAAAGAAAAGAATGAATGTGGGAGTACAGTCACAGTTCATAGATGTCAGATGTGCAGCCTCTAATGTAATATGCAAATCTACCTTCCAGATAGGTCCTAATCATACAAACCACAGTCTCCCTTAGTCAATGTGCAGTTACTCAAGCACATGTCAAGCAGCTCACATGTTGAGATGTGGTTTTTAGGAGTTTCATTCCAAAATGAGACTTCACAGCAGAAATAAAATACGTATAGTCAGAGACATTGCTAAGATTTTTAGCATTCTTAGGACCTTAAGATTTGAAATCATTTTGATATGTTTACCTCTAAACTGCTAAGCAATTAACATTTCTTTTTCAGATTGAACCTTTAGTCATTTGGAATAAAAGCCTTCAAAAATGTATACTCACACCCACACTTTAGAGACTCTTTAAAACAGCACCTTGCTTAGTTCCAGTAACTGAGGTCAGACTTGTTTCTTGGCTCCGCACACTTGTTTTCCCCCTTAAACTGCTGCTTTCCCAGAGACAGAGGGGGAAATGCTAGGGAGGGAGAGGGGAACAAGAAGGAAAAGGGGGTAAAATGTGGGTAACAGCATTACAATTTAAATATCTCACTGTTGTTTTATTCTCAGGGGGCAAAAGACAATAGTGTGTTTTCTGAGCCATGCAGAGGCTTAGTGAATAAGCTCTCAGTGCTTGCACTCCACATGCTTACACTTACAACATCTGGCTCTGCAATGTAGTTTTACACTTTATACACCCCCTTTTATGGCCTAAGTGGTGCAGTCCACTGTGTAATACCCTATTCATCACTCACCAATCTGACCCCCCAGCCTCTTTTTTTTCTCCCGTCTACCCCTCCCCTCTCCTCCTCTTTCTCCTCTTCTCTCCACATCTCTTTATAAAGCTAATGAGACTGAAGTTGGGCCCCTCTTCACAGGGGGAGCGAGAGAGAGCAAAGGAGGACACAGGGCGAGAGAGAGAGAGAGACTGCGAGTGTGTGTGTGTATCTGTATTTCCGCGTACCTGAGTGCACGTACGTGTGCTTGAGTGTTTTTTGGAGTGTGTGTCTCTGTGTGCAATTGAATATGCACTTCGTAGGCACCTCCACAGATTTTGACACATCCACAGAGGAGCGGGGTGTGACATGAAGTCGGCCTCATCCAGTGCCAGCAGCTCTGTGCGTCTCAGGATTCAGAAGTCAGTCTTATGACATGGCCCATTCACCAGCAGCCCAGCATGCTCCACTATTTATCTGTGTATGCAGTGGAGCCATGCTGTCTGTGCTGGGTTTGGGTTTTTCGCTGCTTCTGGCTTTTTGCCTGTGATGCTGACATTGGGCGGGGGGGCTGGGGGGGGTTTGCCATTACAGACTTTCTGCCAAGCCATATTGGGGTTGTTGTGGCAACAAGACACTGGGCACTAGTAGATGTGTGGTGAATGAGGAAGAATACCGATATATCCATCTGTTTGTAGAAACCACTGAATCAATAAAAATGTGTCTGAAATGTCAGGCCTATCTTGTGAATGTATGGGGATAAACACTACAGAGGTAAACACTGAACATTCAACTGAACAACAGACTCACTGTTATCCAAATCCAACTGCTTAATTCTCTCATAATGATAGCTATATTGGCTCTTGCATAATTTTGTAATCTCCATTGTCAGACTGCAAAATGAAAAACCTTTGTAAAGGGAGGTTGATGGCATTGCTGTATGCTGTAAGATACATATTATAGATTTGGTTGTATTTGTACAGACTCTCTGCTTGTGTTTGTCTGTGCAGGTTCAAGCTACAGATGCAGACCAAGGGGAGAATGGCCGAGTTCTGTACAGGATCCTCTCTGGTAAGTGCTGCTGTACTTTCATTTTCTTCCCAGATGGCCAATGCACATGGTCTCCTCACTCACCATCAAATGCACTGAAAGAACAGGCTTCAGAGATGCACTCGACTGAGTCAATACATTTATTTTGGTAGCATTGTTGATCCAGTTGTTCAGAATGGGTGCAAACAAGATCTCCAAGCAAAAGTTTCCATAATTTTAGTAATTCAAGCTTTTCTTGCAAAATTCCGCCGATGGGCAGTTATGATAATTTCTCTTGTTTCCAATGCAATTTCTCTTGTCTAGAAGCAGTGAGTGTGTGTATAAAGCGGATCTTGCCACAGTGAAATACCAGTAACGAAAGTGTCTTTAAAGTTAATTTGCATTGGAATCAACTGAAATGATCTCACCAAACTAACAGATGCCTTCAAACCAGAGACTAGATTAAATGTTTTGCTGAAATGTGCATTTTTGTAGAAGTCTCTCGCTCTGTCTCACTTTCCCTCCCTCTCTCTGTCTGTGTGTGTGTGTGTGTGTGTGTGTGCTCGTGTTTGGGAATGCATGCATGCAGGGAACAGCAACAATCTGTTCAGCATAGACAGACAGACCGGCCTGGTGACAAGAGGCCTCAGGGCGCTGGACAGAGAAACCAGCAGCTCGCACATGTTGGAAGTGGAGGCCTACAACAGTGACGAGGGCAGCATGAGGAGCTCCGTGAGGGTGAGGAAGAGGAGGGTAGTTGGAGGAAGATGGAGAAGATGCTCTAATGTGTGCAAGTTGCATCCCAGTGCTTCATGCTAAATGTGTAATAGACCTTAAGTGGTTTGTCCGTTAATTGTGACTCAGATATGTATTATTTATGTCTGTGGTCTCGTTACCTAAAAGATAAAATGACCAAGCACCTTTCCCAAAGACTGTGTTCCTCAAAGTTGATATGTATTGTTGAGGTACACCCACAAATGTCTTTGCCTGCAGGTGATCATATATGTTGATGATGCCAATGACGAGGTGCCAGTGTTTACTCAGCAACAATACAACCGTCTGGGCCTTAGGGAGACTGCTGGCATTGGCACCTCTGTGATTGTGGTGCGTGCCACAGACCCTGACACAGGTGAGTCCAGTCTCAGATCAATCAAGAGATGGGAGCAGAGGTTGTGGATTTTGATATCAGTTCTTGTTGTTGAACCTTCAGTATCCGGTTTTATCCACATACCACAAAAAAGGAAGAGACATTTAGCGAACTGTGGTTTTAAATGTCCCCCTCCTCTGGCACTGGCACGAGTTAGTTGTTTGCAGATCACCAACACTAGTTGGTGCCATTACAAAGAGGAATATCAAACCTCCCAACCAAAACTTTTTTGGCTGGACCGCAGCGCGGCCAGCCCTATAAGTGCTAAAGTCGGTCCATGACTTACTGAGAGAGTTACACCATTGGTTGGCCGAGCGTTGGCCGAGCGTCGGCCCATTGGCCGTGGCACGTTCGAAATGAATACAGCAAAGGCTCGGACAGTCCTCAATTCTGTGTAACAATTTGGCCATTATTTGGCACATTGACCATACACGGTCCAGCTATGTACTTGGTTTCAACCTAGTTTTGTTATCTTGTTATATCACCCTGGCACACAGAAAATAGACTGATGTTTAAATATCTACTTCTGCTCCACAGTACAGACTTCCTCTATTCACTTCCCGTGGTGTAGTGTTTATGACGCATCTAGTGCTGTGACATACATTTTCCAAAACATTAGAGCAGGGCGCTGTTCTTCAAATGTGGCTTAACTAATTCAGGCTAACATGCTGTTATCAAGCTAAAATAATCACGTGTATTCTCATCCAGCTAATTTGGTTCCTTGAAAGCCGTTTGAGGATTGAATTGTTAATCCTGGATGAAGTTATCTTGAATTCACCGTGCACTCGTGTTTTGAAATAAGGGCTGAGTAGAGCGTTGAAACCCTGATCCTCATATATTTGATTGGCTGCGTGCTGGTCATGTGATTGCAGGTATATGAGGTAGGTGCACTGGGGCAATAGATTCATGGACAGAAGTCTCATTTTATATGCGTTTCTGCATTTTTACAGGTGTCATTTGTTCTATATTGTGCTGCACAATGTTTCCAAACTTTGAACACTGTTAAACATTAGATATTATGGAAAATGTTTAGCAAAGCGAGTTACGCAGTTAATCGTTTAATTTTAAAGTTTTCATTGACAAATTCCCATTTTAATGTGAATTTGAACGCCATATGTCAATATGACGCCAACAGTCTGTCAACAGTCAGAATCTTTTAGTTAAGTTTATGTCTTTTTGCTCATAGTATCTCTAACTACATTTGGTTTGGTTATTTTTTGCTTACAATCCTTTATTTGGTTTTATCACGTCTGAGTATAGATAACTCATTATGAACATTTTATTGTGATGATTACATGAAAAGATCACAGTAATTTTACAATAACATGCATGTTCTCCTCTAAAATCATAGTTATATTTCATCTCAATCATTCTTTCATTAAAAAACCTAAAAGCGAGCCATTCGAATTTCAAAATGATTTAGTGTTTGGGGTTCACCCTAAAACCTCTTGGCCATGAGCCAGCAAACTGTCGATAAGCCTGTACCTTTGCAGGTTTGGGCTTAAGTACTTGTTGCTCTGACAGTTCCAGGTACATTTTAAACCACCTTCGAAGAATCAAAAGATCCAGACTTGCGTCAAATCGTCAGCATTCTAATCTGGTTTGCACAGTTAAACACGTACAAAGGACGCTGAAACTGAAGTAAACACCACTTAGCCAACAGAACAGCGCGTGGACAACAGTGCTAAATAAAACACAGAATGGAAGAAGCTGTTTGCATGTTGTAACTGTAGCTTCACTTCATAATGTTACACAGTATTTAAGTTAATTATTCTAGTAACTATTTAAAATTCTCACAGTAGTTGATAATGCAAGTTTTAAAGTTATTGTAAGTAGTTCCCTACCAACCATCCCCCTTCTTCCTGCTCAGGTGATGGTGGAGCTGTTGCTTACGCCCTTGTGTCCGGCTCAGACCGCAAGTTTGAGGTAGATGTGAGCACTGGACTGGTAACCACTGTGGACTACCTGGACTATGAAACCAAGACCACCTATCTGATGAATGTCTCGGCCACTGACCAGGCTCCACCTTTCCACCGAGGCTTCTGCACCGTCTATGTCACGTTACTTAATGAGCTGGATGAGGCCGTGGCCTTCTCCTCCGCCGGTTATGAGGCTTCGCTACGTGAGAACATCGCCACAGGGACAGAGGTGGTCCAGGTGCGGGCCCAGTCGGCCGACAACTTGAACCAGTTGACTTACCGCTTCGACCCTGACACGTCGCCTGCAGCTCTGGCCCTGTTCAAGATAGACAGCGTCACGGTGAGTCGGGGGGCAGTGGAGGAAAGGTCGCTGATGATATGAGCGCAATGTACATGCCTCTTTTTTGTACACTTTAAAGACTACACCCACCTTCTGTTAAACATGTTTCATCCATTAACCACTGTATGATTCAATAACACCTCTTCCACTGTGAATTAAGCTAGCACTCTTGTTTCTGCATGACTGTAAGATGATCAAAGAGCTTGATTTCTTTGAAGCCATTTGATTCCTTTGATAGACGAGAAATGGGGATTTTTAATTTTTAGTTGTATAATACTTCTCAGTCTTTCTCTATCGCTGTCCTTACTCTCTGTGTGTCACATTAGGAAGATTTCTCTCTTGTATGCAATCTTTATGGAGGCGGAGATATATGCTGATGTGTGGGATGTTTCAGGGGCGTATCACAGTGACAGGCCTGCTGGACAGAGAGAGGGGGGATGTGTACACCTTGACTGTTGTCGCTGATGATGGAGGACCTAAGAAGGACTCCACTGTGGTATGCTTCATTCTTCATTCTACGTTATTTTATCTCCCTTGTTTTTCGTGTACAACATTTTATTCATGTGTCATTTCTATTCTGTTGTAGAAAATTTAATAGCATTCCTCTTTTACTCATTGCATCTCTCATTGGAAGTGCAGAAGGTAAGACTTGCTGTTGTTTTTTCAGAATATCAGAGGCAACATAAAATGTATTCATCTGCAGAATCCTGTAATTTAAGGTTTTGTTTATTTGATTCATGTCAAAGGTAAGTATTTTTAATTGATCTGGCAAGTTATGAAGCCTACATTTGAGCTTACCTCTCGACAGGTTTCAATCACCATTCTGGATGAGAATGACAACAGTCCAGAGTTTGACATCACATCTGATACTTCAGTGAACATCGCAGAAAACACGCCCATGGGGAAAAAAGTGGCAGTAGTGCTGGGAAGGGACAAAGATGCCGGATTAAACGGACTGGTGAGAATAACGGAGAAAGATGGAAAAACGTGGACTCAGTCAGACTGATTTAAAAAAAAAATCGTAAAACATACAAGATCTTATGTTTGGCACTTAAACACCAATCAGTCGTTACCACAATACCTTTGCAGGCTTAATAATAATTACTGCAATTACAAAAGACCATCATCAAGAAGAAGACAGGCTGTTACAACACATTTTAAATTGTGTTAATTTGACAGGAAATCTTCTACTTTACAGCACTAAACAGAAAGATGTTCCTCCAGTGAAAATGGTGCTAAATTTCACAGTTTTTGTCAATAACATATGAAGAATCCCAGAATCAGAGCTATATTGGCCAAGTATGTTTACCCATACAAGGAATTTGACTCTGGTTTCTATGTGAACAGTGAGCATCACATTTACAAGATATGTGTCACTCATTTTGGTTTGTTTACCTTTTCATATGACGTGAGTACTATAAAAATGTTCACTTCAGCAGATGACAATAAGTCAACTGAAGCTTGCCTCACTCTCACTTCAGCTGACTCTCTTAGCAAAGTGGTCCACTTAAGTTGCCAGCACCACATTTTCCCCCTCACTACTACCTACTGTGCATGCTGCAGAATGCTACACATTGTTAACAGCATGAGTTTTTAACTTCTTACACCCTTTTAGTCTCCACCAAACCAGCCCCCTCCTGTCTCTGTTATAATTTCTTAATTTTGTTTTATAATCATAAAACCTATTTGTTTTCTCTTAGTTCTGTTACTCCATGAGGGTCTCAGTTGCGCTCCACATTTATTCATTAGCGTTTGCTGTGATCTATTCAAAATGTATTACCTGCACAGCCAAATAAAACTGTTAAACTATTTATACGGGTAACTTCATGAATAGAGTATTCTGACTGAACCTAAGTTTTTACAATGTGGCATTTTAATTCTTTCACTGTCTCTCCCTCTTTCTCTTTGTCTCATTTCTCTTTGACTCATTTCTCTCTCTCTCTCTCTCTCTCTCTCTCTCTCTCAGGTCAATTTCACTCTGGTGGCAGGGAACATGGAGGATGTGTTTAAGATCAAGACAATGAACCACACCTATGGGGAGGTTTATGTCAATGCACCTCTGGACAGAGAGTCAGTAGACCGCTACCTACTAAAGGTCAGGCAGCAATCCACATGTAGTATACACACATATATCTATAAGGCCATATGACTCATGCACACATATAAACCTCAGCACAAAATAAATTGATTATATGTCACACTCATTTTAAACTAATCAGAGTTTTTATACACACCATAGTCACGTGAGTATCCGCTTTGGACAATACAAATAATGTGTGACCATCTTCTAGGTTTTGAACTGATCTGATCATATCAAAATATTATTCCTGTCAGTATTTTCACATAAAGAAAAGCACAATGCATCTTGCCTCCCAACACAACATATTGCACAGAAGTACCAAGACTGAATGTTTTGGATTTATTTTTAACCAAGCAATGAAGAAGACATGAAAACACTTAACTTTAACTTTGACCCCTATGTGATTTTATGCCGTGTGTCCAAATGCATGGTCAGACTTGCGTACTAGTATACACCAGTGCATATGTATGTTGTTACAGGTGCGTGCCATCGACAATGGCTCACCTCCCAGACACACAGACCACTCCCTCACCATCAACATCCTGGACGTCAATGACAATGCACCTGTTATTGAAAGCCAGAGGGGCTACAACGTCAGCATAAGCGAGGTAGGGACGCACTCACATGGAGCACGATGTTGATTTTATCCACGTGGAATTTGCCTCGGAGTTTCCATGTTTCTGTAGTTTTGTATGTATATAGTTCTTGAACTGAAGCTGAACAATATCTTAAGCACTGGTATAAGTGGTGATCTTCTGTTTGCACAATAATCATGTTTAACTATTCGGTCACAGGTTTGTGTTTATTCTACCGAAAGCAATCAACAATGAAGCTTCTTTTTTAATGTAAATTGTAGAATGTCGGAGGTGGTACATCCGTCCTCCGTGTGATGGCTACTGACCGAGACATTGGCCCCAACGCCATGCTGTTTTACTACATCACTGCTGGAAACCAGGACCTGACCTTCCGCATGGACCGTGTGACCGGAGAGATGGTTACACGGCCGGCCCCTCCAGACCGAGAGCGTCAGCAAGAGTACCGACTCACTGTCACTGTGGAAGATGACGGCACGCCACCTCTGTCGGTAAGATGCAAGGAACAGCAGCTGCAACAAGCACAACACTGCAAAATCGATCTCAACATATCAGAAAATAATGCACTGAAACAAATATCCATTCCAAGTTGTTTTTTAGTCTAATGTTAAATCCAAAAATCTTTTCTTAACCACTGATGAGATTTGTTGTTAAATCAAGTGACATTATTATGTCAATGCTTCATATTATGGTGAAAAAGAATTAATCTTCCTTCTTAATGCACTATAGTGCAGTGTAACCTCCACAAAGGGTTGTAAATCTAATCGGATCTGTTCACGGTGACTTGAACTCGGCAAAGAGGCGTCATTTGAGGGATTCAGCATCACATCTTTTTACAGTGCCCTCTTTTGCTCAGTCACTATACAACAAACAATCTTACCTGAAAGATGTGCTTATTCTGGGGATTCAGTGTGTCTGTTTACTGCCTGTTTGTCTACCTGCCTCAAGCCAAGATACAGTACAAAGCAGATATGATAGAAGATAACATAGTAAACCCTTCCGTCTTCAAATAGCCGGCGCAGTAAATTAAATACAGTGATTGGTTGATCTTCTGTATGAACTGATCAGCTGTGGAGGCACAAGAAACACCTTCGTTTGTGAACAGGAAAGCCACAAGTCAGATTTCCAAAAAGAGGAAGATACATGGTATTGCTTTTCCTGTTTAGAAATGTCTATAACATTTAAAAGGCTAGTAAAAAAATATGGTAATATGCACAGACCGAAGAAGTTGTGTACTACATGTGTCACACGTGCATGCATTGTCACATGCCAGTCAGTTGTAGTACAGTATGGGGCCTGTCTTTTCTATTTTTAACTTTGCTTATAGCTAATGTAAGACTGTTGAAGAGTTAATGGCCAGCAAAAGGCTTCCTCTCCTCCCATCTAGTTCTCTGTCTCTTCTCATAAAACAAGATACTATGATTGTTTTATCATTTCCTCTCCTCAATGCCAGTCTCCCTCTGGTGTGCACCATCTCAGACGCACACAAGTGGAACAACCTTGTTCCATCTGTAATGGCTCCCTAGGCAGCAAGTGCAGCACGTCCTTGTGTAGCGACAGTTTTGGAGACCTGCCAGTTGAAAGGAACAATGATGATCAAAGACTAGACACGTGGCTTTAAGGTTTATGAGCTCCGCTTTATTATACAAGTTACAACCAGGACAATTTAAATGCAATATACAAAACAAACATGCTTTCGCAGCAAAGCTCTGTATCTATGTCTAATAAAGCTTTTTACAGTATAAAACACAAAACACAGACGCAAAATTGCATATGCAAGTATGCACACAGCCACTCAAACCAGATTACAAAGTTATTCTTGAAACGGCTGTAACCCAAGATTTGAAAACACACACATACACACAGGCACACTTGAAAACAAATACTCAACCGTAAGACAGTGATTTAACTACTTATCAAAGTATTCAAAAACATACAAACATTTTCCCTGGCCTATGGACCTGCTACATTTTGGAGAAATTTGAAAATGATTTCCAATGAGCACCCCCTGTACACATTTTACCTCAATATGAAAAAAACGCTCATGGTTTTTCACAATCACCCACAGACACAGACTAAGTACATTACAATCATTTCCAATCACTTTCTCTCAATCTACCTTGATATGATTTGGTTAACATTTCAATGCCATTTGTCCACACATGTACTAAATAGTATCTACTTATTAACATCCCATTGCACACATAAAAATATGAAAACTAATATACACATCCCAACAATTAACAAAATGAGATCATAAAGATTCACAAAAACACCATTAAGGTGGCAGGGATTAAACTCGTGGCAGTTTTATGATGGTATTTTATTTCATTCAAGAGAAAATCAATAAACATCTTAACTCCTAATTATTGAATGACATTCATGAGCAACTATTATCAAAAAGAACCAGCAGGTTTTCTTTCAAAGTACTTACAGCCGTTTTCAGCACTTAATGAATATATCCGAAGTGAAGTGCTGCATTTCTGAGAGTAAAGGAAGGAAGGAGAGTATATAGAGCAACAGAGCTGACAGTATCTGAGGTAGCAAAGAGGGAAGAGAAAAGACGCAGAGGCCAAGTGGAAATGATAAAGGGGAACAGTGTAATGCCATAAAACAAATTTCTGTCAACTTGTACAAGAATATTGGGACTTCTCTGATGATTGAGCCTCCATTGGTATGAAGCTATTAGACCACTTTATTACAGTGACAGGGATGAGAGAGAGCCTTAGGTCGCTTTCACACCTGTGGTTTGGTTCAAAAACACAGATGCATTGTTGTCTTCTAGTTCCAGTCCATTTTGTGTTGCCGCTGACATATTACAATTGAAGCGAGACTTGTTAACACGGTGTCACATGGACTGACAGATAGCTCATTCTCTGGGCAGTTTTGGTGATTGTCATCCTTCAGTGCTACATGGACGAAGGAGAGAAAATCAAAACCAAGTTTACTCCGGTAACTGACAGCGAGTGATAAATAAATTGTGTCATTAGAGGGTGCTTGTTGTTAGAGTATGGCCGCCATGTTTTTCTTACTTTTTAAATGAGGAACTGCCAAATTACACAGAGAAGGCCGCAAACGGAAAATGGATTGTCAATTTGATACGTTACGTTTTTGAAATCATGCAATTTTCATACATTTACTATCACATAATCCCTTGGTTGCTGTGCTTTGGGTTAACTCGACAAACAAACCGCACCAGAGTCGGACTGGAACTGAGCAGAAAAAAGGCGGTGTAAGTGCAGTTCTTTGGTCCACACCAGGGTTTGAATTACAGAGCGCACACCAGCCTAAACTAACCAAACAAGTAAATGCACAATAGTTTTTTTAATAGTTGCTCATGTTGGGACCCCCACCCTCAACACTCTGGGTTCTCCTCAAGCAGCGGGCACCTGTTGGTCCACGAGCCATTGCCAGTGTTTAGATGGAACATCACACACAAATCCGGCCCCCGCCACAACACAAGCGCTCACAAGCAACATTTTGCTGTTGGCCTCGAGCTGTGGTTGCAGGTGGAAATAGTTTTTTATTAAAAAAACGCAGTCCGTTTCCTCCTGAGGTCTAGACAATCCCAGCAGAGGTTATTGTGAGGCAGCTCATAAGGGCAGCATCGCTCTGGAGGCAGAGATAAGAGGAAGAGAGTTGCAGGACTGTTTCCAGATCAGCAGTTAAATCGACGAATGAGGTTTCAACCCACTTTAAACCTGCAGGAAGTCTGGAGACTCGAGGATGGTGTCTGGAATGGAGAACAGTGCAGGTCAGTGAGTGCATAGAAATGACAGCAGGTAATCCACATGTATCGGCCTGCACAAATGCACATTTCATGTCTGTGTGCTGACGTGGAAAGTTAGATATGACGGAGTTTTTGCATTCAGAATTCCACTTCCTGCCCAAAATGCGGACAGATCTTGTCAAAAGACACATGAAAGCATTTCTTTTTCCAAACCTCCTACTCTATAGAACAGTACAAGAACACAGCGAGACTTCTCAGAATATGATGTTTTTCACTGCAAACACATTAAAAAGGGGAACAAAGAGGCTCTAAGTCTCTGTTGCGACATTTTGAAGATAAGAGGGAACTGCTGCTAGTTAAATTCCGCTAAGCTGAAGGTCAGCGGGCCAAAAAGATGACGTAGAAAGCTGAAGTGTGGCTTTAATCCATGTGACACGAAACCTCGGACAAGAAACGAGGCTGTATATGCTGCATAACTTTTCCAGACAACTGAAGGAAATGAGCTCTGGCAGGAAAAATCCACCTTGAAAAATGTAAAAGATATTGCTTTTTTTCCCCTAGGATTTTTGATTGTTTTATCAATATTTGTGGTTCTCTCTAGAAGAAGAAACATAGCTGTTATCGGAGATGCCATCAAGCAACCGAAGTTTCCATCAGTCACTAATTGTAAACGGAGATTTTCCTACTAGTGACATTACTCATTACCAGAACTCTATTTGGGCACGCAGGGAAAAACTGTTTTACCTTATGTTTATGCTTGTCAGTTCTCATATACAGTATCTTGTCGATGGAAGAACTCCTGTATGTGTTTCTGAGACTTGTCCGTGTTTGCACACTAAACTGTTCGAGGTCATAGAAATAACATATGTTATGGTTTAGGGTGGACTTTCAGTACGTGTGGTTCGGTCCTTTCCCATGTACCATCACAGACCGTGCTGCCAGGAAACGGGGCAAATCCCCTCAGTATGCCTGGAATGTCTGCACAGGTGCCTCGGGAATCGGTAGAAAAACACTCAGGATTGAACCCCTTCCCCGTAACTAATGTTTCAGTATTATTTCAAGTTGAGCTGAAGAGAATGGCTGAAGGGGCCATTAGTGTTAAATGAAAATGCTGATGAGTAGAGAATGACTTGCGAGGGAGGCAAGAGAAGAATTCAGATGATGACAGCATAAGGAGTGATTTCAGTCGTGTGGGGGAGTGAAATTAAACTCCCTACACAGAATATTTTTTTCTTAGTCACATCAGACTCAACCCAGCTGTTTTGAGTGTGAGCACGCAATTTTGCACAATAATGTGAGCATCTTTCCGCCAACACTTCCTCCACACGCAGGATGTTGCAGCAGAGCACAGAAAGCCATGGTTGTTCTTTGATTGCATCAGTCTGTTAGGATACTGACTGCAATAGGCATTTCAAGAAGCATTTCCTTGTGCAATACAGTTACGTGCCACTATTTAGGTACTTTTGTACATCCTTCGAGAATAAAACATATATGTGAAGGGAGTCAGGTGTATGCATTCAGAATGTGGTTAATAAGGCATGGCCTACAAATGGATATAGTGCACACTCACTCCTAAACTGAAAGACAACTACTTAGCCATGTAAATGAACTCCCTTGAGAGTGAGATAACTCATATTCAGCTTTCTTTGTTTTATGGCACTGGTCAGAGAGTTGTTTAATAATAATCAGTGTTGTGTTAGTGTCCTACCTTCTATTGAGAAGAACACGTCCCCATGTGCAGGAGGTGGAAAGGGGGTTCCTGGCTCAGATAACAGGTGACGTCCCGTCTCTGAGGATTGCCTGGTCATGATCTGAGACACGGTACGGGTCTTAATCTGTGGTGATCCCCTAAGAAACACAGGGTTCTCATGGCCATGAGCCTCACTGAACACACACACACACACACACACAAGAAAGAGAAGCATTCCGATAAATAAGACATTGCAGATATGACCCAATAAACTGTTTCAACACTCATCTGTTGCTCAAGACATTTAGAAGCTTTATGTCTGTCGCTTTTGTATTCTAGCAGTAATAAATACATTCCAGTGGCACACAACATATAACATATAGTTTAAAGACTACCAATGTTCTGGGCAGAAGTCATTTTTGTTGAACAGTAATTAAGGTTATGTCTATAAATGAATATAGTAATGATTTATTGATGTTTTAAAGCTGTGTGTAGAACTCTAGCTAACAAAATTCCATAGTAATTATCCAAGAGTTGTAACAAGTTTTGGTCTAATCAGGTTGTTTGGCTGAAACTACCGATTGTGTTGAAGACATTGTGTTGTGGTCACTACACAGTAGAATATCCATGTACACAGTATTATTCTAAGGAGCGGCTGTGTTTTGAAGCTGGTCTAAGAGGCCAGCTGCCTGACAGACTGTGGAAAAACATACCTGTCCATCCTCACCAGCTCTTGTGCACCTGTGAGAGAGGAAACGGGAAATGGGCCATTGTGAATGAATTGAAACAGAGCGGAACACTACAGATGGAGTGTGAATGTGCTTCCTACTGTGTGAAATACAGTTAATCCACCTCACTGACAGGAAATATGTGTCAGACAAAACACTATGGGGAACCCAGTGTGACAAATTTATATTTGACCCATAGCATGGACATGGAATTGAGAGTGTGTGTGTGTGCTCGTTTGTGCATATCAGTTATACATACGTCTGTTCGACTGGACGTTGTGCTTCTGTTTGTACACAAGCATTAGAATAAGAGGCAGAGAAAGCAGAGCCAAGATGCAGGCCGCTATGGCCAAGGCCACTGGCACAGAGCCTGGGGAAGAAACACAGAGCCTGAGTTAAATAAACAGAATCACTGGCCAGTCATCCATTGGCTATGAAGGCTTGAATAAGGTGGCGTACCTCCAGGCGGCGTGGGATCCCAGACAGTGCAATCTTGTGATCCATTTCTCCCTGGCAAAATAGAATAAATACATTGTTTTTCACATACAGTTTCTCACAATGTAGCATTGAATTGGGTCTCTGCCTGTAAATGCAAGTTACCATTCACCTCAGCACATGACATTTATGCACGTCGTCATAGACCACAACAAGCACTCACAGACCACATACGTAGAATCTGGGAAACTTAACATAACAACCATGTCCTACTTAGCAACTTTGCAAAAGACACTATGATTGATCTACATTAACTTCTTCCCCTGCCAGTTTACCATATACTAACTTCATATACATTCACACCCATACATTTCATGTCCTTCCTTACGTGGTGTAACTTGGAGCACAATGTGGCTGTGGGGTCTCTGCACGGGAGAAACATGTTTATGTTCCACCTGTAATTCTAGGACCACACAGCAGTAGCGACCCTGGTCAGCATAGGTCACATTTTGTAGAACCACCCAGAAGTTATGGTCTGCAGATCCAAATTCCAACCCTGGCGGCAAGCTGTGGTTGCCATGGTAATGACTACCAATGTTAATACGGCGTGGGCCCTCCTGTCCCGTACAACGCTGGTCACTGTGCGGCGTGAAAAGCCACCTGTGCTTCAAGACATCAGTGGGATGCAAGGCTACACCTCTCTGGCCACACACCAGTTTGACGGTTGCACCCTCGGGACAGGTGTAGTACAGGTGGGGGGCTGAAACACTCAGTGTGGAGGGGGCGTGGGACATCTCGCCTTTAGCTAGAGAGAAAAGACAAGTATGGAAGAATGTAGGTAACATATCACCATTTTTATCAACTTTTGACATGATTACGTTTTGGGTTATGACGGTGGCTAGGGTTAAAGTCTGCCATTCAAGTGCCTGGAACATAAATCCCTATATACATACACACACACAGCTCTGGAAAAAATGAAGACATACATACATGCATACATAAGGTGTATGTATGTGTGTGTGTGTGTGTGTGTGTGTGTGTGTGTGTATATATATATATATAAACTAGAGGAAAGAAGCAAGTATATTTAGTTAAAAAGAAATATTAAAGTCAGATGTTTGTTAGCGATGGCAGCTCGTTTTTTTCCAGGGTAATCCAGGAGATTTATATTCAGAAACTGCATGAAACTTTGCAACACAAGTTAGAAGAGTAAAATATAAAAGCCGACATCAAGATTTTAATCGTAATGTAGATAATTGATGCTAATGAAGGTGCATCATGATGTTCCTTTCAAAATTCCAGGTTTCTTTCCCTTGCTTGAATAAGGTGGTATAGTCCTATAGATATAGTCCTGATATCATAAGATAATCAAACAGGAAATTGCTTGGTAAATCACAGTTCTAATCAAATGATTTCATAACTAAAGTTGAGTGGGATGACGTTTCTGCCTGGTACCACCAGTCATAACACAAATAACCACAATACAAAAACTAATTATAGCAACTACCAATCTCAACATGGATTTAAAGCCGAAGCCCGACAATTTTCCATGCCCTATTTCTGTACAGTACATGCTTCCTTGGGGTTAGCACAGTTTGTTTCCTCTTCTGTATATTCTTACTGTGGTTACAGATAGTACGTAGTCTGCTGGCTAAACTAAATACACTAACCTTCTATAGGAGTTAAATTGCCTGTTCCTCTCCGACAGCCACAGAGAGGGATACAAGCCAATGTATACAGGATCTCATTTGACATCTCTTTTGCCATCAGACTAAGTAAAGTGTCAAAATCTGACTGATGTTCTGTCCTGGTCAATGTCTGCATTCTACACAGACTATTACTGTGTGGTATCATTACCCAGTGACTGCAGAGAAATAGCCCTTTCTGTCTCAGAAGAGTGTACACTGACACCGACTCTCAGCACATACCTTGTATGTGCATTCAGGAAACCAAACAGACAGCTGTGAGATGTTTCTTTAAATATTGCATAAACCGTTCTCCCTCTCACATACTGCCTTCAACCACATCCTGTTCTGACTTCTGTAGTGCAGCAGTGGAATGCACGACTAGATAAACTCTTTAATGTGTGCTCTGAATGATTATTTCATTGCAATAACACAACAAAACGAACATTTCCTCAGGCTGAGCGGTCTGTAGCCACTGTAAACCTTACCAAAAAAAAACAATGGAGACACATCAAAATCTATACAATCCAACACTACACAGCTATAGTGCAGCAACAACACACATAATGAATGACTCCCACATATCCTGCATGTAAAACAACAGAACAACTCTGTCTCTCTCTGGCTTTCTCTTTTGCTTAAATAGATCATTACCATCCTTTGTCTGTAACAGATTGTGGTGTAGTTTATCATCTAAGAAGGCTCAGCGCTGCAAAGAAGACAGGAAGGATGCGTGTGTGTGTGGGTACATGGGAAAGGACCGAACCACACGTACTGAAAGTCCACCCTAAACCATAACATAT
>CM022471.1:20662231-20829916 GCA_011952105.1 Coreoperca whiteheadi
TTGGGGGGTGGTTTATGCCGCGCGGGGCGCACACCTTGTTGTCGGTTGCACCCTCGGGAGGTCTGGTGTACTGGTGGGGGTCTGTATCACTCAGTGGGGAGGGTTGTGGGGTGTTTGGTGGGGTGGTGTTGTTGGGCGGTTTGGGGGGGGTGGGTGTGGGGTGTTTGGGGGTTTGTGGACTGCAGTGAAAGAGAAGCATGCATTCAAGTGTGTATTAGTGCAGTCACTGCAGCAGCACCATGGATCAGAGATTGTGTGTATGTGTGTGTGTTTGTGTTGGGTGGGTGACTGATCGGTGCCAGGATTTGAGGAGTGGACTTCCTTCCTGAGATGTACCGGCATGCGAACATTGCACCCACTCGTCCTCCTGCCTGGCTTCTTTCTGCTTAAAATTTAAAGTACTACAGCTGCTGCTGCACGGCCCTTTATGGGCTGAGAATTTCAAGCAGGTTGCACCCCTACCCACACCCCAATCGGTAATGATGTCACTGCAGGTGTTCTCCATCTGCCGTCAAAGACAAAACACATGCTGTTACGTCGCAGTTTAAACCCAAAGACTCATAAAACAACTATTGGCTGTTTTTGTGCACTACCACTACTTCCCTGAGGGGGCAGCAGATGCAACATGCAAGGGCCTTTTGGGTCAGCCAGAACATTAATGAGAAAGCACACAAATTGTTTTGGTCTAAATGTCAATACCGGCTTTAAGAGGTTGGTTAAAACACTCTGCTGGATAGGAAATACAGAAGTTGACCAGCCAGCGACCTTTGCTTTTTGATTAGCTGTTTGTATATTCGCTGTGTGCGCAACCTGACTGTGAACGTGTCACAGAGTGGGAGGTACGTGCCATGTTCCTGTGTGTGCGACTGAACTCTGCACTAGCCATTGTGTGCTAGGAAAAGCAATAGGAAGACCAGGGAGGGTGATTAAAGTGAAACAGTTGCCCCCACGGCTGTTCCTGCCTGCATAATGGGACAATAGGCGGGGAAGCCCTTCTCCTCTCCTGTTTCACAGCCGCAGTGCCTTCCTCCCTGCCCCTCTTTTTGATAACTCTGCCCTGGTTTCTCTTGCCGTATTTAAACTAGTGGAGAAGGATCTCTGGCAAAGGACTGAACGTTTCTGTTGTAAAATGTGTTTAATATACATTTAATTCTTAAGTCTAACTTTTGCCTGATTGAGTGCCAAAACATGATTAGTACAAGGTTGCCAGCTAGGAAACACTATTATACACAACACATATATATTCAGGTATGTCTTACTGACAAGACTAGACATTTCTAAAATGGTGTCAGCACTATCTGAGCTCTCTTGATGTGGTTGCAACCAGGTAAAAACAGACAGCAAGGTTTGCCCCGTGTCCGGGTGAGACAGGATTAATTTCGCTTGTATACACCAAACATCTGTGTTTTGGCTCTGTTATATTATATTATAAGTTTCCTTCTCTGATCTCTGTTCTCAGGATCCTGATAGCCCCTCAGGGCCCAAAACAGGCCCTCCTTTGTTTTAAGTCTGAATGCCACCTGTTTAGGGCATGTTGCCTCTGACAGCTTTCTTGCATTCAGACATGAAGCATAGCCTGTGTGAATTAATTAAACATGTCTTCATACTTTGCTTAAATTACTCCATGTTTAACTATTTGAACACCTTTTCTGCAAGAGTATATTTTATTCCTCTGAAAGAGATTGTATCACATTTCACCTAATAACTCAACATATCATTTTCATACCCCCCCCCCCCGCACACACACACACACACACACACACTTCACACACAGACAGACACACGCACACACACACCACAAACTCCACCCTTTTTCACACCTACTGTAACGGTAATGATTATCCAACCCATTACAGGGTGGTAATGAAACCAGCAGGAGAATCCCAGATTAACCCCTCGAGAGAGAGAGAGAGAGAGAGACACACACACACACACACACAAACTGAGAGTTTCACTTGAAGCTTCTAACATAACAGATTCATTAGGCATCTTTTCAGCAACAGGAAGTGTTCAAATGTGGCACTTCAGGCTCAACCTGCTCATTAAAGGAAGTGGTTATATGTTAGTGATGCAGGTCATCATGTATGGGGATCTGTGACATAGGAATTTGCTGTCTTTGGGACTTTGTGAGCCAATTTGCAATAAACTTGGTCAGTCACAGTCTCAACCCTCCTCCTTTTCCTCTAAATGTACTTCACACATTTAGCTACATAACTAAAGAGTTGCGTATTGACATATTTACAACATAATTACAACATCGTTTCTTCTGAAATGGAATTTTGAAAGTGTAAATGGGCCTTTTTGTACTTTTGAAATTGTAAAAGTGCAAGTATTACATAATTTCAACAAAGTGACTTAATTATTATCAACTAGTTTGCCTGCTTCCTCTCTCTCTTTGGGTCATTCCTGCTTTGCACTTTAAAGTGATTTTCATAATATAATTTTAGTGTTATACTGTTGTTATTATATTTCAATATCTTAGATCTTTACCGACCAAAGCACATTTGCTGTTTTTGTTGCTGTGACTAGAAGCAGAGTCAAGGCTCTATCATGGATGGTCAATGCTGTATCCTTGGGCTGTTCAGAGAATCACCAGTGTGGGAGACACATCCTTACAAGAAGTACGAAGGCCACTGGTGTTTGGGGATTTTTTTACTTGTCATACTCACTGCTTATTAAACATCAGGCACAGAGATTTCAGCTTCAAATGCTCGGCAGACCTTTTAAAAAAGGTGATGCCAAGAAAAATCACAGAAGAACAGGGGAGGTCCCCCTCCTCCATTGTCGTCTTATAACTCATGCACATGCAGTATGTGCCCACGCAGGTGCTGCACTATCAACACACTCACCGATCGCGTCTCCCTGGTCAGGCCTGTTCTTGTCAATGAGATTGACCCAGGAACAGTTTTTTGTGGGGGTTTTTTTGTTTTTTATCTCTGCACCCTAATAATGATCTATTAATTTAGGACAGGAGATAAATGACCCAAGCACTGTCACAACAGGAGGAGAAAGCAGTGGAGACCGAGAAAGGGTGCTCACGACCTGTGGAGTGTATTGACCATTATTTGGAGAGGGAAAGAGGCACTGGTTATTGCTCTGTTTATCTCAAGTCATGTTTTGTGGAGGAGAAACCCATTATCGGCAGAGGCACAAACAGCTGTTTTCATCACGGGCTGAAAGGAAGGAAACTTCCAAGCTAAGAAGACGCAACAGTTCTGAAAGGAGGGCACTGTGGAGTCCTGGAGTTAGACATACGCTCTGTAGGTCTTTTATTGGAGCGGAGCCTCTGAGATTTATAGGCCTGCATAAATACTCCAAAAAAACCGTATACATTAAAAACTGGGTTCCAAAACATACTCAACATTAGTTTTCTGTAAATGGATATCTTATTATCTAAAAACATTTGAAAAACATGTATAAACTGAATTTGTTCTGAACAGTAAGATGTTTGTCCCGGACGGGTCAGCCTTAAAAGTTCAGTCAACTTCGTCACTTGTTGCCTTTGACGGACTTCTCGTGTGAGCTTATCTAAGTAGGCCAAATCCTAGAGACTGATCACCTCTGCAAGGTTTCTGAAGTGAAGCAGTGAGGCAACAGCTGCTCCTCCCTGTCTCCTCCAGCGTCCTCCAGGGTCCTCGGGGGGGTGGGGGACCCCCCTGCATTTGATTACAGCTCCCACGAAAACACACGGAATTTCAGTGGAAATGCAGCAATATAGCCTATATATTATAACTGATTTCACTCAGGGGACTGTGCAGTAACTCATCCTGCACAGGCGCACGCGCCATAGGACTGGTTTCCTATAATGTCATTTCGTCTACGTCTCCCGAGTTGTGTGCACGTCCGGCCATTTGAAGGCCCGTCAGTCTAAAGCCGCCGTTCAGACCGCGGCTGGGTTATAAAGGGGAGGGAGGGGCTTTCAAACAGCTTCCCACCAGATGTTCTGGCTCAAAACAACAACAGCAGCAACAAACGACGCCTGAAAGGCTTTAGATTGGGTTTGCTCCATTACACACGCACGCATGTGTAGCCTACTCTGTCAATAAAACCCCGGACACATCTGAAGTTGTTTCTGAATCGATACCCTACGAGTGTGTAGGGTAGACTATGCAGAGGGTTTATGCCAGGGTCATCATCCACCTAGACGCACTTTTGTGGGCTATTATTAAACAGCTTTGGAGATTGGAAAAGGTTACAGGCTATATTAGGCCTGTCATATAAACTTTCTGCTTTCTTCGCGTATGTCACTTGGGTTTTCTAAAGCTAAATAGCTCTCCATCGGTGAATTCAGTCAATTGGTTTGTCACTAAATGAGAAGTGTCTACGAGTTGACACACGCCCGGACAGTTGGGCGAACCAGTTAAACAACCCGGAGAGGGTGGCTGTGCTTACCTCCAGCTATGTAGACCAGAACCGAGCAAACCCAAAGCAGCGGCGTCTTTCCCCAAAGCGCTGCCCGGCAGGGTAATCCCCGCGCCATGGCTGTGTGGACGGTGAGCAAAACAAGAAGTAGCCGCGCAGCTTTTCCCTCAAGGCTATCATCAACTAACTCTACCAGCACACTTTTTTTCCTCCCCCCTTAACTGTGAAACTAGGCAAATTCCCTCAACTTTATACCGACACGCAGTGAGGCGGTTGACAGCCCGTTGTCACTTGCACACTTCTGGACATTGCAGCGCAAAAGCAGCGTGATACAAGGAAGCCAGGCGCTCCTCCCCCTGCTCGCTCGCTCTCTCTCTCTCTCTCTCTGTGTGTGTGTGTGTGTGTGTGTGTGTGCCCCACCCCCATGAGTATAAAAGTAAAGATGAAATATGTAGGTACATATTACACCTAGAAGAACTTTATAACACATAATCTGCTGACACAAATGTTAAAGGTTGCTCCAGCAATTTAGTATTCTACTTCCCTAAAGATGAGGGTAGCCAAATGCAAGAGAGAGATTTGAAAAGAATTAAATAAATAACAAAAAGGATGGTCCGGTAGTCTGCTATAAATGCCCATGTCTTGCAAGCACCAGGCGCCCAGTTTGCAACGAAGGCGTTCCGTTTATTATTTAGATTTTTCAAACACAAGCCGAGATAACCTCGATGCCATCGCAAGGGGAATTTTCTCAGATTCGACAAAACTCCACCAGAGCCACAGAAGACATAACAAAAGTGGTTTCACGGGCCGAGTAGTACTCCCCTTACTACTGAACTGTGCAAAATCGGTGCACTTCACTGTGTGGCTTGGTTAGTACAGCCAAGTCAATATGGTTACACTTTATTAACTTAACAATGAATAAAGCATATTTTATATTAAATGCCGTCAGTGGATTTGGTGTGGATAACCTGTTTGTGTGTTTTAGGCTTTAGTTCTAAGTGTTGTCTTTCACTCTCTAACACACACACACACACACACACACACACACACGGCTTACAGCTCATGCAGATATCATAATATTGTGAAATTCCAGCAGCCTCTTGAACTGCCACAGCCTGAGGGTGCCAGTCAGATGGTCCATCTTTTTAGTAGTACTGGGAGGGGAACTGGGAAGTCAGACTGGTGGAGCAGGAACTGACTCAAGACTCAGCCTTTATTCCCCACAATGATACTTCTCCGTTTGTTCAGGTATCAGAATCTTTCAGTGGTTTGATGAAGCGGTTTCTTTTAGGAAGCGCCGCTTTCTTTCTTCCACTTCGCTTACATCTTCGGTTTTGCTTCTTCTTTTTTTTTCCTCCCAGAGTGAGTAGATGAAACGAAATGGGATCAAAGCTTTTGGCCACCGTGCAGCGTCTTCTCTCCACCTCACTTAGATTCCCTTTGGTTCTCGCAAGATATTTCTTCCTTCATGTCTGTAACAAAATATGTTCCTACTGTGTTTTCCCATTCTCCCATGTGAAATGAATCCTGAATATCACACGTCCTTATTTGTCGCACTGGAAGTGAACAGTGGATGAAGGTGTAGGAGTGGCTGCTGCATGAAGCGAAGAAATGCAGGTGTTTAGAGAAATTAGTGATGACTGAAAAGATATTATTGTTTAGTCATTATTATAAAATATCAAACCGTGATCACCGGGCTCTCTTGCTGTTTTGGTTTTGCCGGTTTAGCCTTCACGAAGAGTCCTGAGGTGTGTTTGATCTTTGCTTTCAAATATGATAAATCCACATGTGGGTAGTAACGAGTCATTTATTACGTTAAATGTAGGCTACACAAGTAACCTTTGTGAGTAAATTGTACTTGTCAGTAGTTTTGATGCAACATACTCTTTACTCGTAGATTTTTAAAGACAAATCATTAGCCTACCTACACGATGGTCTAAGTGAAGAAGTGAACACAGCTGTATTGAATGAATTCATTCTGAAACGTCACAGCAATTTCTACTAGTTAGCTTAAATGAGTCATCTGATTCCTCCCACCGTCCAAAGACATGCATGTCTAGGATAATTGACAACTCTAAAATTGCCCCTAGTGGATGAATGTGAGAGTGAATGGTTGTCTGTCTATGTGTCAGCCCTGCGACGAGTTGGCCACTGTCCAGGGTGGACCCCGCCTGAGGCCCAAAGTCTCTGGGATAGGCTCCAGTCACCCGCGACCCCTAACAGGAACAGGCAGGAGAAAATGAGATGAGATGAGTCATCTTATATAAAAGATTTTCAGAGCTATTCGAGACTGATTCAGCCACTCCTCTAATCTTATTGTCTCCGTGTGATTGGACAGACCCGGATTTGGTGGGCTCACACTGTCAGTGATGGGAACTGGGACTTGGGACATCTACACTGGAATGACACTGTAACATGTTGACACTCTTTATGTTTACTTTTTGACATAACAGACACGGTTTATTGTGCACATGAATTGTTTTTGCCAAATCATTGTGTAATATAGGAGACAACAAGCAAAGAATGTCTTTTTTAAAAATCTTTATTTATAAGTGAACTTAACGTGTATAATATTAATGTAACAGTGTGTGATTACACTTGTGAGATACAGACTCTGAATATTGTCCTGGTGTATATGTCGCAGGTTATCTAACCAGGAGATGATGACTTTCATCGCAAATAAATACAGGTGTATGTTCACTTCTTTACCTTTGCCTGAGGAAGACCATCTGTGGTTAAAATAATTCCAGTCACATCCACAACAAATAAAAGACAGTAGTGTGCCAGTGTTTTTTCTTAAGTTACTCACAAGTAAATACTTTTGTACTCCAACTCAAGTTGTTATTTTTATGACTACTTTTACTTTCACTTGATGACTTGTTTTTGGGGGTGCACGGTGGCAGAGCGGCTAGCGCCGAGGAGGTCGCGGGTTCGAATCCCGGACCAGACCACGATCTCCCTGGGTGGAGTCTGCATGTCCTCCCCGTGTTACCGTGGGTTTTCTCCGGGTTCTCCGGTTTCCTCCCACCGTCCAAAGACATGCATTAGGTTAATTGGTGACTCTAAATTGTCCCTAGTGGATGAATGTGTGCGTGAACGGTTGTCTGTCAGCCCTGCGATGAGTTGGCCACTGTCCAGGGTGTATCCCACCTAAGGCCCAAAGCCACTGGGATAGGCTCCAGTCACCCGTGACCCCCAACGGGAACAGGCGGTAGAAAATGACTGACTGACTTGTTTTTGGCTCCTCTAACCACCTCACTAAAAACCCCTGTAGACTCTTTCCCACGTTATGATGATGAATGGACTACACATTTAAGACTCGCTTGCAGGCCCAGCTGACACTATACCCTGTCAGTAGAGTTTAATACAATAAGCTGTTACAGATGTAAACGTTTTCTCTCTTTTTCCTCACGCAGACCTCAACCACCATCTATGTTCGCATTGTGGATGAGAACGATAATGCCCCAGAGTTTCCTGAGGAGGAGTATGTCACAGTGTTGAGCGAGGGACCAGACACAGTGGGTGCCACCATCGCCACGGTAACAGCCATCGACCCAGATGAGGGTCTGAACGGCACCTTGCGATATGCTATCGCTCATGGCAACCTGATCCAGACCTTTCATATGAACAGCGTCACCGTAAGACATGTTATACTGTAGTGTTACAAGCAACTGCAAAAAAAAAACAGAAAACAAAGATCATTAACTTTCTGTGTATGTGTGTGTATTTAGGGGAGGATTACAGCCATAAAGGAGCTGGACTTTGAGATCAGCAACGGACACTACGCACTGGTTGTCACAGCTACGGACCAGTGTCCAAAACCTGCTCTTCGCTTAACATCTAGCACAACAGTAATTATGCACATTAGACGATCTTTTTTACAGTTAAAAACAAAAATAGTAACATTTTAAAACTTAGTCAATTAACGGTGTAGTCGATCGTCAGAATATCAATTTTGATAGTCGATCAATCCATTCAGGTAATTTATGAAGCGAAGTTTTATCAGTTTTGAGTAATTGTAAAATAAGCACTTTTGACCTTTGCGACCTGTACGTACATATGGAACACACTGATTACAGGAGACATTTTTTGATTTCAGAAACACAAAATTAGCAAACAAAATGTAAAAATGTGTGCGTGTCCATGATAGCTTGGTATTTTTAGATAAATGCAGAAACCTGATTTAAAGAATACCCAAAACACCCAAATCCATTTTTATACATCAGTTCTGTTGTTGTTTCTACACCCTAGTGACACTACGTCACATGCGTAATGAGTAAAACCCTATGATGAGTATTTGTGTTTGTGGAAATGAATATTTACATCAGAATCTCAAGACACAAGTTTAAATTTGAAGTCCAATTTAAGTGTTGAAGTCCTTCTTTTACCTTCAAAAATGTATTTATGTTTTGATATGGTGATATAACAAGCCATACATGTTAAAGCTACGTGTGGCGAACCACATTATTGTGAACTTGGCTAGTTTTTGGTGTTCATCCTATTTCTTATGTCACAATCAGTCACCTCTCTTATAACAGGTGTGTTAAAAAGTCCCTCTCCCTCCTTCCTCAGGTGCTGGTAAATGTCCTAGATGTGAACGATGTGACACCCACTTTCCCCAAAGCCTATGAGGGACCCTTCGAGGTGACTGAGGGCCAGCCAGGACCTCGGGTCTTGACTCTCAGAGCCAGGGATGAGGACTCTGGACTCAACGGCAAAGTAGAGTACAGCATCACCGGTGGAGATCACCAGAGTTAGTACCGGATTGTTCTTTTGAGAGAGCGATATATTATTAAATCCTCACTGTGTGTCTCTGAGCCTCTGTGTCTGTCTCTCTGTCAGATGAGTTCATGGTTTCTCCAGTGGAGGGGGAGCTCCGGGTGAGGAAGGATGTGGAGCTGGACAGAGAGACAACAGCCTTCTATAACATCACTGTCACAGCCCGAGACCTGGGCACCCCATCTCGCAACAGCTCGGTGGGCCTTTATTACAAAAACACACGCAAGCAGACACACACTTTCGCCACATCCTTTTCTACAATCAGGATCTTGCAAGCGTCACGTCTGTGCTGTAATTTGGCATCGATGGACCCTAACCACTTATTGAACACTTACATTTCCAACAAATGAATATGTGGTTTGTGAGGTTTGTATACATGCCCTACATACAAAAATAGTACCACTCTCACAAACTTTACAACTCTACCAAATCCATGATCACCCCAGTTAAACATACAATACATCTCAAAACGTTGCCTTGGCCTATACATGCTTTGGCAAATTAATATCCCAGGTACATGTTTGAGACATGGCAAAATTTTACATATATATCCCATGTTAACATTTAAAGAACTGTTTTTAAAAACCTCCAAAATGTTATAACAGCTGCTTAATAAATATCTTTGATGGATTTGTAAGGAGTTGTGTGGCACAAATGCTCTTTACATTTATTGTAGATCTAAGTCTATCTAAGATCTAAGATAAAAAATCTAAGTAAAAGTTACTGTGAAAGGGCACGAGTTGGAAGTAAACATTTTGTCTTGGCACGTTTTCTTCAGGTTGTGGTGGAAGTCCATGTCCGAGACATCAATGACAACGACCCAGTCCTCCTGAACCTGCCTTACAACACCAGTGTGAGTGAAGGCGCCTTCATACACACGTCTGTGGCCAGAGTCCGCGCACAAGATGCAGACAGCGGACGGAACGCACTGCTCACTTATAACATCACTGCTGGCAACCAGGATGGAGCCTTCTACATCAATGACACAGTGAGATAAAGGGATGCTGTGGTTTAAAGAGTAACCTAACACCCCCTGAAAATCTTCTTTGCCGACCTGCAGTGGTGTAACTTTTCAGGTGCACTCAGAGACCTGGTGACATCACTGTTGGATGTAGTTACAGGTTCCACAAAGCACACTTCCGACGACACCCAACAGTGATGCTGGATGTGGTCAGAGGTAAAACAGACTTTCAACCAGAGTGGGCAACAAAACACTGCTTTCTCTTGAAGTAGAAAAGAGACAAATCTGACTTGCCGAGGTGGTGAAGGTAGAGCCGGTGGTGGGAAAAAAAGGAAGCATGGAAGTACGAGTCTCGTGACTGGCAGCTCCCAGATTTGATCAAACATTAAGCTGTCAGTTTAACTTGACTTGGGACAGATGCTTCAACTCCCTTTTAACTACAGTCAGCTCTTAATGCTTGTGCACCCTTACTACAGATATATTTACAGATCAGCAGATGTTGGCAGCATACACATTTGTGGATTGACAGCATAAATATATTAACTAGTATACAAATACTGCATGTCCTTTAGAGAAGGGAATGTGAAAAGACGTATACTGTAGTAGAACCAGGGTGTACATGGGTACTATGTGATAAAGCATACTGTCATATCAAGAATGCACACGGTTTACCTCTTCCTCACTGTGTTTGTCAGACAGGTGTGGTGCAGGTGAACAGACCGCTTGACAGAGAGCGAGTGGCTGAGTACACACTCACCATCACTGTCAAAGACAACCCAGAGAACCCCCGCATCGCTCGCAGGGTAATCACACTCTTCTGTCCACATACACTGCAAGCGCTTGTACCTTGGCAGTTTTGCAGCGAGACCACTGACTCACTCATAAATCACTGCCACTGATGTAAAACCTTGTATCTTTTCAAATCAGTAGGAATTCATAATTGCAGGCAGTCCTGAATGTGTAGGTGCACTTACTGTACCAGTTTTGCACAATGGAAGCCCCAAATGGCAATAAAATGCAACAATTTGGATTTCAAAGACCTTATTTCCCAAAACTCTTTTATCATAACATGAATGAACTGCACACAGCCCACTTGTCATTGATTTAAGTGGAGCAATACACAGTACTCATAACGTGTAGGGTTTTTTTGCACCAGAAGTTCATTTCAGAAATACTTACAGAGTTATAGGACACTCTTCTTTATGCAGGCATTTTGTGATGTAGGCTACTATTTTTTTGGTTAGGTTTTATGGGCCTACATGTCCTGTATATTGCTAATAATAAGAATCTCGTGCACACTATTTGCATAAAATATGCATGAGCGCAAGAGAACCACCTAAACTGCAGTTACAAGTTTTTTCGATAAACACAAACGTGTGACATGCTTTAAATGTTGTCTCTGTGGCAAAGGTGAGAAAGCGTTCTAACCCAGAGCTCCAAAAACGTCAACCACCAGTAATGTGAAAGCAGCCTGTTGGTGTGTGAACAGCATAACAACTGCAAAACATGTATATTCTGACTTCTCCACAGCAGTGGAGTGCTTTGTAGTAATTTGCCTCTTTGAGGGCTGATTTACTGATTTTTCTCTCCTCCTCATTTTTGTTCTCATCTTTACTCTATACTACATAATCCTTTGCTCATGTAATTGTTCCTTCATCCCCCTCGTCTGTCCCACGCCACCAGGATTCAGACCTCTTGGTGATCACCATTCTGGATGAGAATGACAACAGGCCTGTATTCACCAGGACCAGCTACAGGGCCGAGATCACAGAGAACTCTGCAGCAGGTAGCACTCAAGCTGGTGTGTCCATCTTCTCTCTTGAGTGGGTGTGATCGGTAACTGCAGCACAGAGCATCGTGCCACAATACACTGTCTGTAACACTGTCTCCCCCACTTCCTGACTTTGTTTACGTATGGCTTCTATTCAGTGAAGTTTCTTTTTTTCACTTTGAAAAGTTAGAGGTGAGACAGAAGGACGGACAACTTTACATTTTGCGTTTTCAAATGGATTTTCTTTACAACATGGTCCAATCTCTAACCAAGGACTCACAGAAGCAGTCAATTAGATTATTTGGATGCAGACTATGAGTCTTCGTCTCCTTGATTGTTTGAGTTATCAGAGTGGTGGCAGCAACATTTTGTCAGTGTCTCGTCGCCATTATCGCCAAACCTTGCATTTGCCAAGACTCTCAAATCAAACTCACTGAATTTGTAGCAGCTACATCAACAGGAGGCTTGCTGACAGTGTAAAAAATTGTAACCTGATAGTGATCATTTTACCTCTCCACCTGTCCCTCTCTTTACCTCTGCCCATCCTTTAGGCAGTACTCTAACAATGTTAAACGGGCCAGTACTGGCTGAGGATAAAGACATTGGACCCAATGCTGTGGTGAAGTACCGCCTGCTGGGAGCCAGGGTGGACCTCTTTACTGTGGATACCGAAACTGGTAACATTATGACTCCTCAGCAAGTAGACAGAGAGAGAAAAACTGCAATGCAATTGTTAATGTCTCTGTATCTCCCTCCAGGTGTGATACGTGTGCGTCTGGGGGCGAGGTTGGACCGTGAGGCTTTTCAGGAGCCTCGGGTAGAGCTGTTCCTGGTCGGGGAGGACATAGGAGGTTTAAACAGCAGCGTCCCTCTCACAGTTACCATCTTGGACCAGAATGACAACCCTCCTGTCTTCAGCCCATCCAGTTTCAGTGTTCGACTCCCTGAGAACAGCCCCACTGGTGTGTGGATTGGCTTGTGCCTAAGGATCTCTGTATATGAGTGGGCTGGGAGGAATATGACTTCCATATAATCCAGTATATTAAATTAACAATATAAAGTGATCCTTACTGTGATTATCTACACTTACTTTAATTGCATTCTACTGTGTGATGGATAAGGGTTTACATGTTGGAAATGGCAATGACGTGTGTGTGTGTGTTTGTCTTTACTTTGTCTCTTCCAGGTGTGGTGGTGACTCAGCTGTCCGCCACCGACGCTGATTCTGGCTCTAATGGCTGGCTGTTGTATCGGCTGGAAAGCGGTGCTCAGGACCGCTTCGTGGTCGACTCGCTCTCTGGCGCTGTCCTCGTGGGCAACACCAGCCTCGACAGAGAAGAGCGTGGGTCCTACCGCCTGGTCGTTATGGCAACTGATCGAGGCACACCCCCCATGTCGGGCACAGCCACCCTGACAGTCATCCTGGATGATGTAAACGACTCACGGCCCCGTTTTTTAGAGCCTGTCACCATGATAAACGTCAATGAGTCCACACCGCCGGGTGTGGTGGTGGCCACGCTGACCGCCGAGGACCCTGATCTACACCCCCGGCTGGAGTATTACATCATCTCAGTGGAGGCAAAGGATGATGGGAACAACCCGGTGGATGGCCTCCAGGAGTCCTTTGGCATTGATTTACACACTGGTGAGACATGGATCTCAGCCAAATTCAGCATCTTGATCTACAAAGTTTCATTTTGACTGATGATGTTAGCTAGACAATATATTGGAATTAATTGGTTCTAATATTTGTGAAAATATTAAGATGTGTTTTGGTGAATTTTCAGGTGCAGTGTTTGTACGCAACCCACTCAACAGAGAGCTGGTAGCTACATTTGAGATCATTGTGTCTGTCCATGACAATGCCAGCGATGTTATTGACAAGTCAGGCAGTGTACCTAATGGTGAGTCCAAAAACTTATCTTTAGATTCATACACACAATTTCTGAAGTTGTTTTCTTGTGTATCTCTCATCATTATGACCTTCTCTTCTATAGCCAGACTAACCATAAACGTGTTGGATGTAAATGACAATGCTCCTCGTTTCCGGCCCTTCGGAGTGTCCAACTTCACAGAGAAGATTTTAGAAGGAGCTCAGCCAGGCACAACACTGCTATCAGTATCAGCTGTAGACCCAGATAAAGGTCCCAACGGTCAGGTCATCTACCAGCTGCTCCACCTGCCCCGAGGCGGATACGTTAGACTGGAGGACCCTTCCATTGGTATGACCACCAGCACACCTCAATAAGCTGCTGCAGGTTAAAAACATTAACAGCAGCGAGCAAATGTTTAAGTTCACCAGTGCTGTAAAGTAAATTTGTTTAATTTAAAACATTTCCAAAGTTTCTAAAGTCTCGCAACTTATGCATTACTTCTAATTTCATTCCTTGCTTGTTATCATGTAAATTTAGAATATAAGTATTGACCAGGTGAATCCTAACTGTAACTATCACTGTGTTGCAAATTTTTCAGGTAAGATTGTAGCCAACCAGACGGTGGATTTCGAGCAGATACAGTGGCTGAATTTCACGATTCGGGCCCAGGACCATGGCACTCCTCCGAGGATAGCTGAGCTGCCAGTTTATCTGCGCATAGTGGATGTGAACGACAACAACCCTGTCTTCCGACAACCCTCATATCACGTACTGAACAACATATTAATATTAACAAATTGAACCCACCAAAGCATTTACATTACAGTCATTTAGCAGACGCTTTTATCCAAAGCGACTTACATATGAGAACATTCACAAATCGAAGGCGCAGCTTCGGGAGCATTTTTGGGGTTCAGTATCTTGCTCCAGGACACTTCGACACATGGCTGGGGGATCGAACCGCCAACCTTCCGATTGGCAGGCAACCGCTCTGCAACCAAGCCACGGCCGCCAAAGCAGAATTGAGTATATAAATTTGGTATTTTGAAGAGGCTACTTCTGTAATGTGAAATATGCATTATCTTAGGCATTCAAGACTTCACTCACAGCTGACATTTTGGCTTGTCATTGTAGCAAAATCACAGGCTGTAACTAATAACATTGATGATGACCAGATGAATGCCACCTTTTATTAATTAGTTTTTCTCAATAAGCTGTGCTTGAAAAGTCCAAATGACATGAACTGCCAGTAGTTAACTAAAGACAAGGAACAAACCAAAACTGGATACTGTGTATGTACTTATTTCATCTATTGAGAAAGACGAACAACTTTTAGAAATTTCTTAACAAAGCACATTGTGTGGTATTCACTTACTGTCACTAGTTAATTTCTTGCCAAGTATTCTGTCTCAAATAGTTTTCTTCATGTAAAAAAGTTGGGTCACATTTTGGTATTTAACAACACAACTCAACACAAGATGTTAGTGACGTATAGAAAACTTTGTGTCATATAATTTTTATCAACCCACTTTTCTATTAAAACAAAGCATACAGTCATATTAACCCTGAGCCAAAGTGTGTCTCTATCTGTGTTTGTAGGAACCTGTGTTTGAGAATGTGAACCTGGGCGCCACCATAGTTCGTGTCAGTGCAACAGACGCTGACTCTGGCCTCTTTGCTGTCATTGAGTACAGCCTGGTAGACGGGGAAGGCAAGTTTGGCATCAAACCATCCACTGTGAGTTAACCTATAGGCTAGCACATCAGCTATCACAACTATGCACTACATCCCTATCAGAGCTGGGTGTCAACTCTGAACGTCATCCTGGAAATGAACATTTAAACACAGCGTTTGCGTGTACTTAAGACAATCTACATATTTGACCTTCATGCTCCATTTCTGTCATGCACTCAAATTAATGCCTTGATACAACAACCACTCCCACTCAGCACTTGAACTTCCTTCCTAATCATTCCCTCTCCTCTGCGTCAGGGAGAGATCTACATCCTCTCGCCTCTGGACAGAGAGACAAAGGATCACTACACTTTAACCGCTGTTGCCCGTGACAACCCTGGCAGCAGCCCCAACAACAGACGAGAGAACTCTGTCCAGGTAGAGATCACAGGCTCTAATGACACCAGGATCCCCTGTGAATGAGGGTTTTAATTTGTATCAAAACAATAATCAGAATCAGGTTTGTTGGTATGTGTGCACATACAAGGAATCAGACTCCGGTTTAACGTTGCTCTCTATGTACATACACAGGAGTAGATATACATTAATAATAATCTACACATATTGAGTTAGCACTGTATAAACACCAAATACCAGCTACAGTAACACATTTACTAAACCCTTATGCAAATGAGAATCCTGAATATGATACTTAGAACATGATACTTTAGTTCTATGAAAACCTTGATCCACGTTAAATTCCTGTTATCTGTAAAGTTGTCAGTGCTCTCTGGTAGGCAAACTATGTAATGCTGACAGTGTTTCTAAAGTACCTCAAACATATCTTTTGCTTTCCTGTACCAAAATTGTGTTGTTACACTGTTAGCAATATGTGATGATAGTGCGCATGCCGATGTATTGGTCGGGCTTTGCATGAGCTTTTCTGGAATATAACCTTGTGGCCGGAATATTCTTTGTTCCCTCTTACTTAATCTGCCTGTTGGTGCGTGTCAGGTCCTGGTGACAGTTCTTGATGTCAACGATTATCAGCCACGCTTCACTGAGCGAGTGTTCAACACCAGCGTGTTTGAGAATGAGCCCAGTGGAACGTCTGTGATCACGGTGAGGGCAACTGACCTAGATGAAGGAGAAAACGGAGCGGTACTCTACAGCATGCTGGGACCCCATTCAGGTATGAGCATACTAATAAAGGCCTCAGAAGGGTCTGAATATTCTGACTCAGCTGGGGTCTCATTTATAAAACAGTGCTTAGGAGCCACACTAAAAATGTATCTGCGCATAAAAGCCAAAAGCGACGTGTGCCAAAAAATATCAGATTTATAAAACCATGTGCACACACATCTGCAGGCAACCTTCCCTTTATAAATCACAATATACCTGGAAATGTGCGTACGTGGATCAGCCTCATTTCCAGCCCTCTACTGGTCCACATTCAACCATAAATTGTCATTGCAAAGCACCACGTGAATATCGATGCATATAAATTAGCCTGCTTAAGGTTAATCATGGCAACATGACACAGAAATTGTGGTGGTTGTGAGGTGAAGGTTAGAAAGCACATGTTGTTTGATGGCCACAGCAGCAGGGTCACAAACAAAAGAAAATGCAGCAAGTTCAACAGAATTATATTAGTCCCAAAATGCAGAAGGGTAAACATTATACACTGTTGATCATATCAAACACACAACTGTCTGCTTATTCACTCTGGTAACAGCCGGTTGCCAGAAACCCCAGAGTGATTAGTAGCCTACTTGTATTTCCAGGATGGCACAGTTCTGTCGGGTTGGTCTGTCTAATACTAGAACCCTTTCAGCACATAGATCCAAGAGCACGGCTCTAGGAAATCTAAATCGGCGTATTAGCCAGTCATCATCATGCACCAGGAAATCTTCATGGTCCCTGAACATTCGTTCCCTCATAGTCCTTTCATTGGCGTTGTCCTCTGCAGTGCCAGTGCATCCATCATGCAGCATTACACACGAGTGTCACCACAGTATTTAAATGTTTACAGCAATCAAAGTGATAACTTCACACCTTGCCCAAACGATCGCATCAATCAGTGGTATCCACCACCCTGGGATATCATTTGAAGGTGGAAGTTTGACATGTGAACACGTTTTTTATGTTAGTTTTGTTCTGCTTGGTCTGCATTATGATTAGGCCTCATAATGAGGATATGGAGTGTAGCGATTGTGCAAGAACTGGCACTGGCTTTATTTCCAGACTTTGCTAATTTACACAATCCATATGTGCAGGTGGTGAAGGTGTGTCGAGGTGAGAAGACAGAGCGCTCTGTGTGCCTGACAGCATAATGTGTTCACTGCAGCGATTTTACACTATTATTAAATTACGATATTCTTAAAAATATCACTGCTGCTCTGTTCTGCAATTCTTTAATGCTATTTGATGTAATACTGGACTACGATGATGTTTTCATCAGTTCGTCCCTGTCCTATGCTCTCCGGAGGTGGGGAATGTGATGGTGAGACAGTGCTGATGAAATAGCGAGCAGACTTTGATTTAAGATTGGAGTTGGCTAATATCTCAAAGTGAAAGTTGCTCATGGAATAGTTATGGCTATACACGCAAGCACAAATAACACTGCTGGCGTGAATGTTTATGATAACATGGATCTATAATTAACGTATGATATTAAGTGAAATGAAATGTGTGACAGGCATCATTATACAATCTGGCTTCAGTTCACCACCTCACCATCTGCAATTTCCCCTGTCTCCTAAATATTCGTACGCATGAGGTCAGGTGCGCACATTGTCCCATCAAGTTTGTTTTTATAGATCACAACTTTTGCCTGGGAAGTGGCGTACGCCTCTTTCAGGCCCCGCTGGTACAAGAAAACATTTTATATTTCTTAAAGGTGTCCAATAAATATCCCCATTGTAGTTAGAATGTTGCTGAAACATGAAAGGACATGTATGGCGCACATAGTTTCAGCATTCATATCTATACTAAGTCCCTGATCTTTCTCTGTCTTTTTAGATGCCTTCTCTCTGGATCCAAACACAGGGCTGGTGCGTTCTCGCCGTCTGCTTCAGTCTTCTGAACGTTTCAACCTGACAGTGGTGGCTACAGACCAGGGGCGTCCTCCCCTGTGGGGCACCGCAGACCTGATCATTACAGTCATAGACGTCAATGACAACAGACCAGTTTTTGTCAGGCCCGCCAATGGAACCATCATTCATATCCAAGAGGTATCTGCATTCACATGTCTTTATGCATGTCCTTGTTGGTACGTGTGTGTCTACTCTTTTTATATTTATAGCGTTTTTCAAATTTATTTTGATCTTTTGATGGTTTTTGTTGGTAGAAAAAAAACGACATTTTACACATAGGTAGGGATGCACCGATCCAATGTATTCTCTCCCGGTACTTAAACTGTGGGTATCTGCCAATACTGAGTACCAGTTGCTCTTTTTTAGTCAAATTCACAAACCTAACTATGTGGTACTCATTGGAACAAATTTGACACCAAGGAATGCTGTGGTGCTAAGAAAATGAGCCAGTGGCCCACTGTGACTAGTTGAATGAAACTTTAAACAGAAACAGTACATTTTATAAGGACATTGACGATACATTTTATTTTAATGTGGATCAGTCACATCAGGCCGATACCCAATCAGCTTCATAAGATCAGTAGCGATACCAACGCGGCATATTGGATCCCTACACGTTGGGGCTTCAATAAATACAATCTATCAATTGTAGAAGTTCACACATGCACATACATGACCCTCTTTGCCCTCCATGTAGGAGCAGCCCCCAGGCCTGCCGGTGTATGAGGTGCATGCAACAGACTCTGACGAGGGGGTGAATGGAGAGGTCCGTTATGCCTTCCTGCAGACTGGAGCAGGTAACAGAGACTGGGAAAACTTCCGCATCAATGCCATGTCTGGAGTCATCACAACTACTGTGAAACTTGACCGAGAAAAACAAGCCCTCCACAGCGTGAGTCAGCTGTGTGTTTGCAGTATGTGTTAATCTATTTAAGCGTGTAGGTATGTACATTATGTCTCTAACTGAGTGCAAACAACTCTCTCAGCTTATCATTGTGGCCCGTGACATGGGCCAGCCAGTGCCTTACGAGACCACACAGCCTCTGCAGGTGGCGCTGTTGGACATTGATGATAACGAACCCGTCTTCCTCAAACCACCGGTGGGTATAAAGCTCCCTGAATGCGCCCTAATGTGGTTATCGGTACATAAGAGCTGCTATTTAACTGTTTGTGATGTTTTCCCTTGGTCTGTATGTGTGTGTGTGTGTGTGCGTGCGCACTGCAGCGTGACAGCTTGCCTTACCAGACGCTGACAGTGCCTGAGCATTCCCCTCCAGGTACTGTGGTGGGGAACATAACCAGAGCTGTGGATGCAGATGAGGGCTCCAATGCCATCGTCTACTACTTTATTGCAGGTGATAACAGCAACATGTTGTTTGGTTTTGCTGTTCATGTCAAAAATGCAATGCAAAACTTTTCCCCACCAGCGAAATTATTTGTTAACCCACCCAAAGTAAAGTCCTGAAGATCAAGATTAGCGGATAGGGAGTTTCTCCTCATTTAGATCCATGCAGTTTGTCTGGAAGCTCTTCTATCCATTGTGGTCAGATGAAAGTCCTTTTATTTCAAAAGCCTAGGAATAACGAGGACATTTGTATAGCTCCATCGGTCTCTCTTTTCTATTGAAAGCTGATTCCTTAGTGCTTAGATGACTGAACACAAATCCTTTCCATCTCTTCCTGCAGCAGGAAACAGTGATGGAAACTTTGGCTTGAGTCTAGATGGAGAGCTAAAGTTGCATAAGGATCTGGACCGGGAGGAGACCCCGGTCTACTCCATCATCATCAAGGCTTCCAGCAACAGGAGCTGGACTCCTCCCAGGGGTCAGAGGGCAGCACGGGCCAAAGCCCTGGACCCTGCCCGTGACCCAAGCCTGCTAGAAGTCCACATTGAACTGGAAGACATCAATGACCAGAAACCACGCTTCACTAAGGCGGAGTACACTGCAGGTAATCTGCATCCTTTAATGTATGTGTATGCTGGTCTACGTTATACCACCATAACCTTCCCTCTTTGCTTCCTTGTTTCAGGAGTTGCGGCAAATGCCAAAGTCGGCTCAGAGCTCATCAAGGTCGTGGCTATAGATAATGACATTGGCAACAACAGCTTGGTCCAATACCATATTGTTACAATCCGCTACTTCCAGTCACAGAGCAATGGCAGTGAGGACGTTGGCAGCATCTTCACCATCGGTGAGCTTCCTTATGTACAATATTCAGGCTGTTTTGAACCATTAATACACAATTTAAAGGCAATGCTTATTTAGTTCAGCATACTGCCCAGATCTGCCTGTCACATGCGTTGTTTGATGTTGGATACATTTTTTTACCACTTACAACACAGGTCTTAAATAAGCTTGTAAGTAGGGTTTTAGGAACATGAAATATACACTAGGCAGATTTTTGCTGTACTCACCCAAAACCAACAATGGTGTGTCTCAATAGTTTCTGACCTGTTTTTGGACAACAGGGGACCTCTATGACACAGAGGAATAACATATAACGGGCTTTGGATACACAGGCGATACTTGTTAGGAAGATAAACTAATTGTTCGTTTTCTTTTTTGGTATAGATTTATTGACAAAGAGAAAAATTAAGAAAGTTGTCAGACTTTAATTTCATGAACAATAATATGAAATCACAATTGAATGCATCATAAATGTTAAATGCAACAATGAATTGAAATGGCTTCAAATGACTTAACAAAGCCTAGTGCCATCTTTGAACATGACTTGAGTCTCACACTTCCTGTAGACGTGCATTTGCGTCCTGCAGCCAGTGCTCCCCTTTTTCTTGTGCATACTGTTCCAGTTCTCCCAGACAGGAAAGGACTTACATCTGGCCAGTGATATGACAAAAATGTACAGCATGATACATCACATAGAATGCAGCCCCATATGTCTTATTACATTTGGAGAGCTTCTTTTGCCATTGAGTCAAATTCATTTCTTCTTTAGAAACCATATTCTATGCCATAATTTCCACAGGTTTGACAGACGGTATCATCCGAACATATGACCTCTTCACGGCCTACAATCCAGGCTACTTTCAGCTAGAAATTTTGGCATGCGATTTTGCTGGACACAGTACAACCACCAACGTGAATATCTACATTCTCCGAGATGACCAGAGGGTCAAGATAGTCTTCAATGAGATCCCTGATTTGGTCCGCGAAAACCGGGAAGATTTCATCAACCTGTTGTCCAACATTACTGGAGCCATTGTCAATTTAGATGACATACAGGTTAGCCTTTTTTTTATGGTACTGCTTTTTATGTAACTTTGGTATTTTTTCGTTTGTTTTTTATTAATTATCTGCCATCTTTGTCTCAACCTCCTTTTACCCAGTTCCACGTGGACAAGAAGGGCAGGGTGAATTATGCTCAGACAGACATGCTCATCCACGTTGTGAACAATCAGACCAACACCATCTTAGATGTTGAAAGGTATACATGCCTTCCTTAAGGAAATGAATCTTTCACTCCAAAGCTACATGGTCATTCGCATAGTGTATGCATAGTAAGGCCATCTCTCCTTTCACACTGGCTCCCATGTATACAGTAAGCTCTACGGTGCATAGATTGCGTTCTGACCTGTGTCATGTTTTGCAGGGTAATTCAGATGATCGATGAGAACAAGGAGCAGCTGAGAAACCTGTTCAGGAAATACAACGTTGTGGACGTCCAGCCCGCTGTCAGCGACCAACTGCCCGACGACATCACCACACTACAGGTGTGCGAGGCTGGGACCTTCAGAAACCCACAGACTGTTGCAGATGTTTTGTGCTTTGGTGCTTTTAAACTCTTTCTCTCTTCCACAGCTAGTCATCATTATCCTGGCTGTGCTGCTGTGCTTGGCAGGAATTTTGTTTGTCACAATGAACTGGCATTATCGCAGAGTGTAAGAATCCTTGAGCATTCTATAAAACAATTTGTAGTGACAGATTTGTTTGGAATTTTGAATGTTGTGAGTCATTTGAAATATGCTCAGTCATGGACCATGTTTTTCTGCTGCCGTCAGTCTGAGCAGCGACATCAACATGTTTACCTTTCTGTGACTTGTGTCTTTTGCGGTGTTGCAGACACCAGAGGAAGCTGAAAGCCATCGTTGCAGGATCAACAGGTGAGAAGCGGCATCGTTGAGGGGACGGTCCCACCAGCTGTTAACGTCAGGATGTGGCTTTTACCATCTGTTAATATACAGTACAACAGTAAACTGTCAGTTTACTGCAGCGAGGCTGTTTTTCTTAAAATGATCTGTCCTCTGCCATCTAGGGAACCAGGGTCTAATGGATATCCTGGACATGCCCAACACGAACAAGTACTCATTTGAGGGGTGAGATAATCATTTGCACACCTCTTCATCACACAAAAAGGGAATTGCCACGAATATCACCATGTGTTGTTAATCTGCAAGTATAGTCTCCTCAAAAATGTCTCTCAGTATTTGTCAGTAGTTATGAATAATTATTTCTGAAGATCGAGAAACAGCTTTTCTTTGACTTCGAGAACTTTTAAAAACAAAAGTTTAATTTTTGGTAAACGAGTAGTTTGACATTTTGGGTCATCACGTGAGGTTGCCGGCAACCAGTGGAGACTCCAGGAAGTCGCTGTGCTCAGCCAAGGTATATTTCCAGAACGTAACTTCCCATAAACACACAATATATCATTTTTAAGTTTAGTTTTTTTTTAAGGATTTACCAAATAAGATACATGTTAGTGAGCTATATGCTAAGCTAAGACAAGCCTGCCCTAGCTTCATATTTAGCATACAGACATAAAACCACTACCAATCTTCTCATCTGTCTCAGCAAAGAAAATAAATAAGCATAATTCCCAAAATGTCATACTATTCCTTTTATGTAACATCCTAACATTAAATCCATCAGACAATGCTGGTAATCTACTGTTTTAACTTTAGAGCCCGTAACACTAATCTCCTAAAACTGGAAAAGCAGGTCAATATCCAACTCAAATGTGTTGTTGTTATTGTAGCTCATCATACTTCCTTTGCATTTTGTTGATGTGTGTAATGTTGGCCTCTGCAGAGCTAATCCAGTGTGGCTGGACCCATTCTGTCGCAACCTGGAGCTGACCACTCAGGCTGACCACGAGGACGACCTGCCTGAGAACCTGAGTGAGATAACTGACCTGTGGAACAGCCCTGCACGCACCCATGTCAGTACCAACATTAATCCGAGTTCATTTATATTTCATGACAACATACTGAGGAGCTTGCTAGATTATATCTTGCTCCAGGCTTCAGTGCTGAGAGGTTGAACGTAAAGTTATCTTACTCAAGATTACTCGAGTTTGCCAAGTTTTACCAAGATGCTGCCCATGAGTCGACCCCATTTCACTGCTGACAATTTTTTTAAGTAAGCATGTGTGTGTGTGTGTGTGTGTGTGTGTCTGTCTTCCCCACAGGGCACATTTGGTCGAGAGCCTCAAGCAAAGCCTGAGGATGACCGTTACTTGAGAGCAGCCATTCAGGAGTACGACAACATTGCTAAATTGGGCCAGATCATGAGGGAGGGGCCCATAAAGGTGAGACACTTGTATGTTAGATTATCCAGGGAGACACACAAACACGAACACATCCAACCTCAGAAGCCTCTTTTATGTTGGTCATGTACTCTCCCCTTCCATCCTTCCCAAAACGCATTGGGGGACATGGTCAGCGGACGGGACCTAAGACCTCCTCCAATATGTCCTGAGAAGAAAACAGAGAGGGACCCCAAGGACTCAGCAGTGGATTCTCATTTATGATTACTGTAACAGTGAGGGTGTGTAAGGTGGATGGTGTTATGGACTCTGTTTGTTCCTAACTGCCGTCCTGTCAGGGTTCCCTGCTCAAGGTGGTTCTGGATGACTACCTGAGGCTGAAAACGCTCTTTGCAGCACGACTCGTCACCGTATCCACAAGCCAGGGGGATCACTCGTCAGTCACTGAGGTGGGCTCGGAAAAACACTGATCTATCTGCACCCGTTGCTGTGCCGTTCCTGTCTGACACCGCTGGAGAGTGATTCCTTTGATTTCCCATTCTGATGTTCCTGTTTCTGCTGCTCTGTTGTGACACCTGCTCACTGCTTCTGCTACCTCTGCCACCTTGAACCAGACTTTGGGTCAAATAGAGTTTGCACTTACTTTTCAGAGTTCAGCTGAGGATGGAGTTTACCACACAGAAATTGCCAGAAAGTTTAGACAGTCACTGGAAATGGAGCACTGAATGCAATTTCTACACTTGCCTACACTTCGGAATTGCTCTGATGTGTAAACCCCCAACCGTGCGGTCCTCCCAAACAACTTAATGCTAAGAATTAGTGTGTTTTAAAGAACTACATTTCCAGGTTGTTGTTTTTTACTGCAAGCAATCTATTAATTTCTCTCTAGAAACTTTTCCTTCCACTGGTTTACCTCTTTACAGCTCTTCCTCAAAGTTATCTCTTTCAAAGCTCTCAACCTGATGCATTGTGGAACATGTTATTGATCAGTAGGTTAATTCATTTTCGTCCTGTCATTCTTCTCTCCCTCTCCTCTCCAGCTGATCCAGAGTGATCTGGATGATGATGAGGACGAGTGTCTGGGCATGGGTGGAGGTCGGGGCACTCTGCGCTTCAAGCACAAGCTTCCTGTGGAGTTGAAGGGTCCCGAAGGTGTGCACGTGGTCCACGGCAGCACAGGTACCCTCCTGACATCTGACCTTAACAGCCTGCCAGAGGACGACCAGCGGGCCCTGGCACGTTCTCTGGAGGCACTGAACGCTGACGGGGGGCTTTATTCTGAGCGCAACGCCCGCACAGAGTCGGCCAAGTCCACCCCGATGCACCGTCATAAGGACGGGGAGACCCTGACGGGGAGTCCCCTGGAGATCACAGAGTTATGACTAGCCGAGGCCTCGCTGGTCTGAGCGCAACCATGACTCGTGTGTGTCCTTGTGCCTCCACACCGCCACCCTGACGAGGTTGGGGAGGACTGGGGGAGGAGTGTGTGTAGTCTAGGGAACATCATCAGCAAACCTCAGTACATCAGTGAGACAGCCTGCAAGAGGACTTACTCGCCATTGGGTTGGTTTGAGTTGATCTTATGTTGAAGATGGTCTTATGTGAGGTACTTCAAGAGGTTTATTCAAATGACCTTTAGGAAAATGAAAATCATAAGAAGGGCACTTGTCCTCAGCGAGAAAAAACCTACTGGTGTCGTCAACTTTCATCCAAAGAGCTGAGTGGAAAAGAAGAGACTAAGCCTCCCTGTGGGAGAAGCTTGTTGAACCATGACCTTATAATCGTCAAAAGGTGCCTCATTCGCACAAATCCTTTTGAAGTCATACCTGGACTTCATACACTCACACAAACACAAATACACACACACTCAGAAAAATTTACATACACACACTCAGACCAGCGGATGGCCATCAATGGTACACTGAGAAAATGACATAATTCCTTATCATGTTCTGATATCTTTTCTTTTTGCAAGACAATGCAATCAGTGTTGAAGGGGTAAGGATGGAAGAGTAAGACTTTTCTCTGTTAGTTGGATATTAGATACATTTTGTTGGGAAATTTTAGGTGGATTTAATGCAGACAGGAGCGCTTCAAATATTTTCCCCGGTGATGCTTATAGAGTGGAGTTTTCACCTGACACCAAGAGCAAGTAGGGCCCTTGCCATTGTTAAAGTCCTGTAGTAGTTTGATGAAAGAGCTTTCTTTGGATCAACAGCAAAAGGACAAAACACTCCCAGTCTGCAGGGCAGCAGTGAACATTCAGACCCTGGGCCAGCTCTTCATGTTTAGAGTGGACTGAGTCAGTACAAGGAGACTTCTCACTAATAACTGAAAGACTTCTCAAATGACGCATTAAAAAAAAAAAAAAAAGTAAATCTTTGCATCTTTTGAGAAATTTCAAATTAAAAGGCAGTCAAAGAACACCTTGGTAAGGTGTTATAGATGGAATTTAAAAAGTTAATTATTCAATTTTTATAGACCTAAAGATGGCATTGTGCCCACAGAGACTTTACACTGCCACCCGAGGGACTAAAAGAGTCATGCTCAAAACGAGCAATGTTTGCTTTATTTTTTTATTTTATAGAAAATGTGATGGAATTGAGATATTTTTGAAGAAAAATGCTGGTTTACCAATGTGTATATTGTGCTATGGTGACATGTGGTTCTGTTTTCCTTTATATGACAGCTGATGCTGTTTCAGATGAGTGGTGTGTTCTTAAGATTAATTTTTTATATTCCCCATTTTGTAAGTTTTTATTTCCTCGTCGTTGCAGTCACCAGTCTTGAGACCTGTGTTGGGAAATGTTGGATGATCTGTGATAATAAAAGAAATATGCAACAGCCTTTGACTTCGGTCTGTGGGATGATGGGAGAAGAGCCAAAACCATGACTATTGTACTAACAGGTACAATTTTAACAGACAAGAGAAACAAACCAATAACACTGTGGCTACTGTCCCCGTGCATGTCTTTGTCATTTCCCTTTACTGTGTATACATAATTCAGTTTTTCAAAACATCAGAATCTGAAGCAGCGGGACAGCTTGGTAAATACTGTCATCTAGTGGTTGTTAAGAGTAAACACTTGACAGGCAACAAAAATATCAGTTTTAGCACGCCACTCCATCCGTTTATTATTACCAGGTTACATAGAAAACTCTTCATCGATAATTGTCAAAAAAAACTTGAAGGAGACTGAGGGGGCAGAGGTCTTCTTCACTGCTGTTGGTCAGACTACTCGGGTTGCGGCATTCGCTGATGCCACAGTGGTGGTGCCAGTGGCTGGCATCTTCTTCAGTGTCTTATTCAACTGTAGGATGACAGAGGCCATTTTTTTTAAACAAGATATAACTGGAAGTCCTATGTTTACAACCGTTCAGGAGAAGAATAGCAATGGAACTAGAGAAGCCAAGTATGTTTGGCAGATTTCAATATTAATATCTCTAACAATACTTTAAAATTAAAACTTTTCTATTTTCCCATGTTGAATGAAATGGCACTAACAACAAACTTTCTTCTGATGCCTTAAAATAAATCGCAACTTCCAATTATTCACCGAGGCATGATGGATGAATACTGACCTCCTCAAACTTGTGGATCTGTCTGATGAAAAAGTCTCCGTAGCGACGAGCAACTTTAGTGTCTGCAATGTGGATCATGTCCTGTGGGCGTGTTAGAGAAAAACCTCATCAAACAAAGCTACTTAAGACAACGTGGAACAGTGAGCCATACCCCCCCCCCAACATTACTTTCTCACCTACTGTTTTATATATAGCATGTGGACATGTGACTCAATTTGGACCTGCAAAATAACAGGTTCCAAAACCAAACACACAACCAACTGTGTGCTTATGGCAGAGCATGGCATACTATTTATACTGTATGTGACATCACCTTCATTTAACGGCCTTCAACACACCTTGTCAATGTAAAAGTCGACCTCAGAAGCAGACTGGAACTCTCCATCCAACGCTGAGATGCCGCTGGTCCACACCAGGTTCTTCATCTTGTGTTTAAAGACGAGCAGCTGAATACGGAACTCCTGCTCAGTCATGTCCAGGAATCCTGCCAGCTTGGCTACTGGCATGGTGGTGTACAGCTTCAGGAAGCTGCAAGGACACATTGTCACTTAGATGACATATATAGACACACCTGCAACCACACCAGAGTCAACAGGTTTCTAAAAACAGTGTTTCTGAAGGGCCAGATGGGTGGCAAAAAAACGTTTGGTGACAATTCAATACATTTGCTACACCAAAGCAGAAAAACTGCATCCAAAATGTCGTTGCCTGAACTCCACTCCATACAGGTAAACTACCAGTCCTACCAATGGTATCGCGATGTGCCAGCAAAGGCAGCGAAGAAGAAGACCGAGCTAGTAAACATGGACGCAAACAATGCTGGAAATACTGTAAATGTTGTTGGAGGAAGCAAATGAACTCGCCCCGTTTGGTAGCCCTCCATGATACACACTGAATGTAAACATAACTTTGCTTGTTTTCAAGAAAACTCCAAAAGGGCCCCTTTAACTATGCCACACACTCAAGGTTGGTATGTTCTACCTGCGAATGGTGGAGAGCTGGGCCTGCTGCTGCACCTCCTCAGCAAAAACCTTCAACTGCTGCTGGAAAGGCTCTTTGTGGTAGTTGGGATGGACGTTGTCGTAGTTTGGCACCACAGGTGACAGGAACTTGGGACAGGCGAAGCTGAACAGCTCCTCAAACACCTGCAGGTCTCTGAGACAGAAAAGGGAACATTTGTGTTGCCACAGTTACTGACGGTCCACTACAGGCATAAAAGTCAGTACTAAATTACTATTAACTACCCAACACTTTAATGGAGCTATTGCTGGCCCAGTGCTCAGACCCACAAGCAAACAGATGCATGTGTTTGTTTGTACATCACAGTATCGTAACAGTTAAATATCAAAAAGGACTGTCTGGCCAAGATTTAAAAATATATTTTAAGTGGTAATGGAATACACACAAATAAAATAAAGGCAATAAAGAATGACAGTAAGAGAAACACTGAACCTCAAATACAGTTCCTCCAACACACTGTGTTGAGTTTCTTTCTCACCCTTTCTGCATTCGCAGCATCTTGTCTCCGTACTTCTCCCTCAGCTGGGTGTGGATGCTCTCATCGATGCGCATCGGGTACATGGTGAGAGCGATGGCCAGCAGGCCATGCATCTGCTCATTTTGTTTGTTAATCTAAAAAAACATGTTATACAAGTATGACAGCGGTTTCAACTACAATACTCTTTAAAAAAATATATACTTTTATGAACATGTTCTATATGGGGAATTGTGGGAGAGTCCATAGCTAAAGCTAAAAAAGCCTGCCAAGTTGTGTAAGAAGCACTTCTCTGACTGACCATCTCATATTTATAGGTTGACCTCTGGAACATGTTTCTCGTCCTCTGGATGTAGAGCAGGATATTGGCAAAGACTCGAATGGCATCCTGGTAGCGCCTCATCATCAGGTAAGCAAAACCCACATAGTAATAGGTGGTGATCTGACACTCAGGCACACGGGAGTACATACTCTGAAAGAGAGGAAACAAAATAGATACAGGGCTGTGGGCTAGACAGAAGAAAAAGCAAAATTATGCAGCCTAAAACCAAGTGACTATAGGTCAAAACAGTTTTATATACTGAAAAAACTAAATAAATATAGGACTCAGCAATCTCATTAGTAGTACTCAAGCGTGTTACTCTACAGTAGGTGCGCTAAATAAGGCCATACCTTCTTGTTGAGCTCAATGTTTTCCAGGACTTTGATGGCCTGGTAATAATCACCAAGCAGAGAGTGAAGCCTCAGGAGCCCCACCAAGCTGAAGTAACCCAACATCTTGTATAGGGAGTGACGCCCATATTCTCCAGCCACACTCTCTGGGTCTCCTGCAACACACCAACAAAGAACATGTTGGCTGCCTTGTCAAACACCGAAACGGAATACATTCCAGTCTACAGGTGGCGGTTACTTTCTGACCAGAAAAGCAACAAACTACTTCATAAAAACTATAAATCTACAGAGAACCTAAACTGCACCGTATTTTGGTAACCTTGTCCAATGCCTTCAAGTTAAAAAAAATGTAAGATTTTAACATCATATACCATATATTTTACACCCCATGTATAAAACATTCTTCTTCACCTCCACTGGTGTAGATCTCAAGCTGGCGGTTAATGTTGCTCTTGTCCACCAGGGAGTGGAGAACGTTGAGGACACTGTGGACATTCCAGATCTTTGGGTTGTTTCTCAGGAATTCAATCTCCTCCTCTGACTTTTTGGCCGTCTTACAGCGGTACTGACTGAAGGACTGGAACTGGAGAGGGGAGAGTGTGTTAACAGCATTTAAACATACTTTCTATGAGCTGTTAGGTGGGAGTGAGATGGCCACATCAATAAGCACTAAAAAAGATAACCACAGAAAAGTATGAAGGTCCTCAGGGCTCCAGGTTGGGACCCACGTGCGGTCACACATGCGACCAAAAATCTGTCAAGTGCGACTTAACATTCTCATTGGTCGCACTGGTGTGCCTGAAATTTAGCAGGTCTGATTAAAAAATAATGTATAAAACTATTTTTGAACAATCACCGACTGAGTGTGCAGAGGTGATCGGCTCTGACGTGATCCAAATCCATGTACATATAAATCTTTTCAAAGACATGTTTTAGACAGCTCTGGAGTAAAACAGCTGTCCTCCTGACAAATCCTGAGCTCAATCAAACAATTTCACTGTATGAACCTGGACTGTGCGTGTGACCTTTTGGATGTGTAGCAGAACACAGAACCTCAATTAACCTTAAATCCAGAGCGATCCTGTCGAAAGATTTAAATGATCAATGAAGTTACGTGGCTGTGCTTAGTGCGTAAATGCGCACAGCACCCTTCTTAATGGGGAGAGGCTTCACCCTATTTCACCCTCCCACAACCCATCTGTATTAATCAAAATATTCATTTTTATCACCCGGCCCTCCCCTTCCACAGATTTTCTGCAGGCCACCGCAAATATAACTGCGATTCGCGCATCACTATTGGGAATAGTGCTTTTAATGTCGGAGCATCAATTTTCCCAAATTGATACATTTAAGAAACACGTCCTGTGCCATGACAGGTGTGTGGCCGGCATATATTCCATCACTGATTCTTTATTATTGATCATGCTTGTCTCTTTGTTATGGAAAATTCCTGTTAACTGATGATACATTTAAAAAAAAAAAAAAAAAAAAGAATATAATGCACTGTACCTGGTAGATGAACTCATCAATGATGTCCCAGAGCCACTGGTTTGGTAGCTCCAAGGGGGCGGGGCCATCAGCGTCTGTTTACAATCACAAACATTCTCATATGACTTGTCTTTCCTTAGGTTTTATTTTACACTGATGACTACAGGTGAGAGAAAACATGTAAGGCATATTCTGGTAACTTACTGAGAATGTAGTTGAAGAGGTTGCAGTAATTGTAGTATGACTCAAACCTCTGGTCCAAAGTTGGTCCACCCTGATCATCAAGAAAACAATATTTATAACAAAATACTGGACATTTTGCTGGTTCCTCAGTCATCAAGAAGGAGATTGATAAGTGTTAATATTGAGAGGTTACTCACGCTGACTTTAGCGTAGATGTGTCTGTAGTACAGTTCCTTATAGAGGATGAGGAACACAGCATCTGTAGGAGATAACAGGCAAACAAATGACATGAAACATTCCCACTGCTGAACAACACAGGGATGAACTCATTTATCAGTAGGTTGTAAATGTAAAACCCGCTTAAAAGAATAACAGAGGTCTGTCAATGAACACAACTGTAAACACACTAACAAAACAACATACTTAATAACACACAAAATTATCTTTATTCCATGTAATTATCTTGCCTTTGGCGCTGACACGTACAAGCATTAGCTAATATCAGTGGGAACCTATTGGGCAAATGTATATTTCATTTATCACATTCAAAGAACCAATTCAAAAATAAAAGCATTTCTACAATGAAAAACACATGATGGCATCATAGCAAAGGAAAAAAAAACAGGACCGATGATACACTCACCGTTGCCAACGAGTGATGCGATGGCCTCAGCCTCTGGCCAAGGAGAGTTCTTAAAGAAACGGTCGGTCAACTTGTTCCAGCTGTTACAGGAGCAACATGGGAACGGTAAGACACTCATCACACACAGCTCTAATATCTCACGGGGAGAGGTTTCCACACAGAGAGAGGCGAGTTTACCTGTTCTCATAGACATCTTGGATCTCATAGATCTTCTGCTCGATGCTCTCGCTGGACACACGGTTGGACTGCAGCTCATAAACCTTCTGGTCGATCAGGTCTGAGATGGTTTTGTGGAAATACTGCAGAAAGTTCTTGATTACCTCTGGGATGACGTGGTAGGTCTGCTGCTCATATTGCCTCTCATAGGCCAGGTCTGCTTTAGGGTCACCTGAAAAGAGAAGGGAGAGTGACGAGGAGACACTAACACACTGTAACTCCACTGTATGAGGTACTTCAAATGTGTACAACTTATTGGATTATATACTGACTTTATACACAAGGTGAGTTTATACATGAGAGGTGATCGCAAACATTTAGATAAATAGAGATTAAGAGGTGCGTGTCTACTAACCGGTGTGCAGGTCGTAGTCGTTTGGGTAGGTGTATGGGTCGTACTGTAAGAAAACAGAGCAGTCAGAAATGTGCTACTGATGCGAAGTTAACATCTGGCAAACAGGCGGTCATCATAAACGCTAGCTTACTTTGCCTCACAAAACTACATATCGTTACAGAGCCTGTGCTGTTATGGTTGCATTATCTTCAGAAGAAAAGGCCACAATAATCATTAACGCCATCCTAGCTCATCGCTAACTACAGTTACGCCGGCGGAGTTATGGTAGCTACGCAGCTAGCTAGCTAACCTGCCACAGCAGGTCATTGTTATTGTCATGAAAGCGTTCAAATGTTTGGGAGGAAAGAAAGAATTGTGCTGACCTCTTCCTCGGCGGGGAATGACATGATGCTATTTGTTAGTCCAAGCTCGTAAGATACTGGAGTGAAAAGGGAAAACGTGTACTCGGCTAGCTAACGCCGCTAAACCATGCAGCTGGCTATGGAGAGGCGACCGGAAGCGGAAGGAAGGAGCCGTGACGTGCGAGGGAAACGCAGCGGCATTGACGCATTGTGGGAAATTGAGTGTCTGCAATGTGTATGTCGGAAGATAGGCTAGATACCCCTGTTAGCAGCATACACGCTCACAAACATGGCCCGGTTTGGGACCGAATGTTGTCTCTTTTCTTTGTCAGCCGGTGACAGCACAGGGATTATCGGTAAGAACATTGCCGATAACGTGACATTTATTTTCATGAATCCTCCGTGTTAAGTTATGCAAATAAAAAAATGCAAGTTACATTTTCTCCAAACTGCCTCAAGCCTCCTTGCAAAACTCCAGCGCAAGCTCTGTTTTGGATTTGATTGATGTGTTTTCTTGACGGGCACCACCTGTTTTTCGTTCCTTCCCTGTCTGTAACGTGTTTTTTTGCTCATTTCTGAATAACTCTCACTAACCGGAGTCTAGATAGCACTCTAAATCAGATTCACAGACTCTCATAGACAGCAGACATTTGTCATTGACTTGTCATCGCAGTTTGAACGAATAACATCAATAATGGCTCCCTGCTAGAAATGATCGCAATGCACTTCAGCCATGAATATTATCACCCACTTGTATTTGACAAGTCAAAATGTCTCATGTTACAAACAGATTTGTTTTGTTTATGATATGATACTTATGACGCAACCTGAGACTGTAGGCTAGGCTATATAAAAACAAAAAAAGCAACATCATTGTCATATTATTTCGATATTTCTACAACTTTCTTTGCAGCCTTTGAATTATCTAAAAGAAAGTGTGATGGAAGTGGCATAAGCCTCACAATTGGGCGGGAAATAGTTCAAATAATTATACAGCTGATAAAAAAAATGATGATAATAATGAAGTAAATAGGCCGCAAAAGTGAAAATGGATGATGTGATCATGGGTCAGTATGCCGGGTGAGTGGGCTGTAAGAACTTGTAACTACTGTTAAATACCGTTAGGTGGCGTTATAGTCGCGAGGTGCCGCTCTCCATTAATAAAGACGGCTCAGATGGCCTCTCAAGAGGAGCATAAAGAATAACCGCCGAATTGATCATGTCCCTCCACATCTAGCTTCGATATTGATCATACTCCTTTAATATTACTACTCGGGTGAGTTTGGCGTCCACTCCTTTGCGTGCAACAGGCTATGTGATCAATCAAAAGGGCAGATTGCTGAATGATTTAGCTTTTTGAACCTAACTACCACATGGTATCGTCTCTGTTTGTGTGTTGTATTAACTTGAAGGACTTTGTGTAACTCCCTTTGGAGAATGATATTATAAGCTAAGGGAGAATCGAGAAAGTCCACATTGTATATTGAAGTTCGTGTGTGTGTGTAGGGGGGTGGCAGTATGAGAATTTGAGCGCAGACTGTGTTTCTTCTTCCTCTCTTTGCAAATCGAACATCATCACAAGGTCCTCTGGAGAAAAGAAAAAAAAAAAGATTTCTTGTTGTGGTTTAGAAGGAAAAGGAAAAGAATACATGACTTATGTGCCTCAGCTACCAGCCGCAGACGGAGTCCCTCTAAACTTACACCTACACCTACCTACCTACCGGCTGGGGAACTGCCTGCATCCGATAAGGGATCTAGTCGACAAAATCAAGTGTGGAGGGAGGGGGTGTGGAGAAAAGAAGTCGAATTGGAGAGAGGGAAAAAGGGAGAAGAGACACCGAGGGAGGGGAAAAGGTCAGGCAGACGGGGGGGGGGGGTTATCGCACTGCCAGAAATAAGGAGAGTGTCTACACAAACGGTTTGGCAGACGAAACCAAGGAGACGAAGTGAAATAAGCCAGCAACTCGTTCTCCACCACTGCCATTTTTTCAGCAAGGACTACTTTGGATTTTTAAACATTTCCGAATTCGTCCAGAGACACAGAGTTTTTGCGCCTTGGTGAAGTCCAGGAAACACGGAGTGAATTTTGGACCGTGCGTAATTTGGAGAGTTTATTGCCACGCCGCGTCAGAATGCGCGTCTGTCCGCTGCTGGTCCTCCTCTGTCTGCTGTGCGCTGGACGCGCTCAAAAGTTCTCCGCTCTCACGGTAGGAAGAGCCACAAAAAGCTCCCAGAATACGTCTCATTCATATCCATGTGTGAAATATGGTTTTAAAGTGAAGGATATGCTTGTGCGTTCCGCGCGTAATATTTGGAAAGAGCGAAAGGTACGCAATCTGACAAATGCATTTTTCAAGTTCATAAGACTGGCGTTCATCAACACTTGTATTTCTTGTGAGCTTTTGCTCTAATATTAAGATATACTCATTGAAAATAACCAATAAACATAGAGATACATTATAGATCATCCTTCTTAAAAGGATTATGGCACATGCTGACACTATGATGTTTGGATAATCTCTCTCTGAAAGAAGTGGGTTTTACTACTTGAATATTTTTCTTATCTAGCAGAAATTTAGGCTGAATATAAGGCAGAATTTAAAACTCAGTAGGTCATCATGGTGAGTGGTTTGCATTGGAAAAAGGGGTCTCTGTGTTCTTGAGCTGTGTAAACTCCATGTCTTTCAGGGTCTCTGCACAGTGTGACTGAGATGGCAGAGCTGCTGGCTTGCCTGCGAGTTGATGGGTCTGTTAGCAGCACCGCTGTGGTTTGCTTTTAGTGCCTTTTCCTGCCTGCCAGCTTATCGGCTTGTCTGCCTCTCCGTCCTGTTCACTCTTGTTGTGCCAGTGGCTGTGTAAAGGCTACTCTGCCAGTGCCAGCAGGTCTGCTGCACCAAAGCACATGGCACTGTTTACAGCAGAGCAGTGCATCCTGTCCCATTTTACCTTAAACTGCACGAGAATCTCAGATAAGGGGAATTTCATGGCCAAGATCAAGTGCAGGTACAGTGCTAAAGGAGGGCTAAAAGGGAGCAGAATGTGCACTACCAGAGCCTTCACCCCTTGATTTAGAGGTTGATATGAATCCCGCCTCCCCCAGCGCCGTTATTTATGGTCTGGGTGAAGATGCCATAATATCCAATTGGAAACAAATGGCCATGAGTCGTTAACCTGCAGGTGAAGGGTCGGAGATCCTTTCTCTCTGACGGCACTATGGAGTTGTGGAATGTGGGAGGAAGTGTGGCACTGAGCAGATGCTCCCACTGATTTTTTTACCATGATACACACATTTACACACACAGAGTATGAGTACAGATAATATGAGTGTGTCTTTACTAAGGTGTCATGTTGTAACCCAAACCCCCCCCCGCCCAGGGTCTAAAAGTTCTTAGACCTTCCTTATTGGAATAGCTCATAAGAGTAATCAACTGTTACTGTTACTATTACTGGACTTTGTGAGTGATTAATGGCTTATTGTTTGAATGACACAGGAGATGTTACTGTTACTGCTGGACAACATCTCAATGTGCTATTTTGTGAATATTTGAGGTCAAACAGGCATTTAAATATATGGGATATTTGCTCAGGTTATTCATGAGACAGACATTTTCCATGGTTTAAGTAAATAAAGTGTGAAAAGATGAGGGAGCTTAGAACATTGGCTGCCTCTTTTCAAACCTGGAGAAAGTCATTTTCGTATGACATATGGGCTCCATTGCCCTCTATGCCTTCATAAAATTGTGCACCTGCCCAAAGAGATTTTCTGTTCTCACATGACTATCAGTGGCCTTTCACACCACCTCTCTTTCTTTTTAACATCTTTCACAGCAATTAAATGCCTTTTCCTTTGATTGAGTTCGACTGGTTAAAGGCTGTCACTTTATTCCCTTTCCACCGTGCTGGAAACTAATGATCCCCTTTGCATCCTAGCGTCCACGCAGGAAACTCCCGCCAAGGACATTTAACACGTTTGCCACGGCTCTCAGCTGGGGCCCCCATTGACCCTGCGGGGCCGTGGTGTGAGGGGCCTCTCGGAGCGCTGGAAGCGGAGGCCTCCCAGCCCAGAAGGCCCTTATCAGCCTACAATGTGCTCTCTGCTGGAGGCTTGCCTCCTCCGTATTCCATTCAATCCCACAATGCCGCAGAGCCAGGGGGAGGTAATAGGATTTGATTTGTATACTGGTTGGTCTTGGAAAAAATCTTTTTCCCTTACACTCCGCCCGTCTCGCCCTCTCTCGCCTGTCTCTTGTTCCTTTGCCAACCTCTTGTATTATTTGAGCAGATGCAAAAAGCATCTTCCAAGAGAGATCACGCAAAGAAAACAAGAAATCATGAAAGGAAAGAGCAATGAAAGAGAAAGAAAAACAGAGATAGTGCGAGCCAGCTGTCTGGAAGTAGACAAGAAAAAAGATTTTAAGCAATAAATGGATTTGAGTCACAATATGTGTTCTGTCTTGTATGAGTCTCCCTTTATGATAAATTGGGGTGGAAGCTGGTGCTGCATGTAGCTGAGGCGGAGGCCATCCATCACTCTCCACCGCTGTGCATGGCGATGGTGCCGGCTTGGAAGAGGCTGGAATGAGACATCAGGGGAGTGTCAGGACTCTGCCTCGGCCTCACCCATCCATCACCACAGGCCAAACACACAGAGATCTGCAGCAGACAGCTAACTACCATTAGGAGTACACAGGAGGAAGAGGTCCTCAACACACCATTAGTCTCTAACACTTCTTCCTCTCACTGGCTTTCACATCTTATTTGTTCTCCTCCTTCAGTGTGGCCAACTGTGACTTTGAAATAAACACTTTGGATGTCAGATTGTGAATCTGGGTGGTTGATTTCATGGGTGGCTGATTTCATGGCTAACTGTGTTTTTCCATGCTGTGTTCTTGGAGCTTTTATCGGAAACTTGCAGGCACTTGGCGCTCTGCTGTGTGCTGTACAGTGGACATCTAGCAGGACGCTGGGCTGCTGAATAACTCTGTTTGGGTTGTCAGTCTGCTGGCTTGCAAGGGCTGATGCTGATAATGCTGGTGTAGTGTGAGCTGTGGGGTGGCCAGCGTGGGATGTTGCGAGGCTGGCGGTCCACCACCAAGCATGGCTGGACCCACTCAGACACTATCAGAGCAGTTACTGAGTTTGGAAGGTTGCGGTCTTTGCAAAAACCATCGTCAGACCAGCCTGTCACGCCTGCCGGAATTTTTGCGAAGGGGTGAGCTGTGAGAGACAGAGTGGAGGGTGAGAGGAGGTCACCGCTGCAGAGGGAGGTCCTATCTGGTGTGGCAGAACAGGGGGAGAGGGAGGGAGGGTACCGACGGGGGACTGTCAGTTAGATGCAATGATGCAAACAATCCAAGAAACTCAGAGAAGCTAATAAGGAGGGGCAGGGAGAAACGGTTTATATGGAGAAATGGGCAAAGAATTGAATAGCTGTAGAAAGAAAACTCCCAAGTGTGCCCCTTCAAGTGAAGCAATTTCTTCTTGTGACCCGTCATTACAAATTATAGCCCTAATGTGGATGTGAAAGGGATTTTTCCCTCTCAGGTTGTTCTATTTGAAGAATTTTAGGGGCCTGACGAACTAAAAAACATCCAGTATCTGGGGCGCTCTGGCCTAGGAGTTAAAGCGCCAACCATGTACCGCAACATTCTTAGTTCACCTCTGGCCATGGACCTTTGCATGTCATTCCCACCTCTTTCTCCCCCATTTCCTGTCGTCTCGCTACTGTTGCTATCAAATAAAAGCATAAAATGCCCCAAAATAATAAATAAGATTCAGTATTTCACAAGGAAAAGCAAAATATATGAGGAAAGTCAGGAACCCCCCCCTTTTTTCTATTCTCCCCTAGATTTATCTTGGCACATTTTGCGGGGTCCCAAATGCCCAAGATAACGTCCCAAGATAAATATGTAGTCCACTGCTGTGGACAAAACTGTAAGTCTTTCCTTGCCCAAATTAAAGACAATACTTCAAACAACTGGAAATAGACAACATCCACTCATATTCTCTTATTCCCAAAGGAGAAAGAGGTATTAATCTCCATGTCTCTGTCTGAAGATGAGATGAAGGATGAGTGTTGAGACTTGGACACGGGCTGTTCTTGTGAAGGAAACAGCTCACCAGCTCTGTAGTGTCAGGATACTTTTTGTGTTCTTCTCATGACAGCACATCATTATTAAAAGCCTGGGAAGAAAGGGCGTGCAAAAAAAATTGTTTTTTGAAAAATTTCATTCAATCCAAAAGAGTCAACTTCCCTCCCTCCCTCGGCCCTTCTTTCGATGTGTTTGAACGGGCCTCTCCTCTCTGATCCCCCCCGGGAAGATTTATGAGCAGGGTTGACAGAGTGGGCTGTGTCTCCCCCCGTGGCCCAGGGCGACGCTGCCTTTTCTGCCAACCCTCTTCCAGGTGCATGCAGCCCTGCAGCCCTGCTCGTCAGAGTGCAGGGGGGCTGCCACCAAACCTCATTTCTCACTCCATTTGTAAGATGTCAGACACAACAAATTTTTTTATTGATGATCATCCTGCCCTTTTCATGGATGTGTGTCTGTTCCTCTTTCTCTGTATCTCTGCTATGCCCTTTCTTTCGATAACTCATAACAGATTTTAAGGCTTACCTTTAAGTGTGGGCTTTGCTTCTCTGCTTTGTGCCACAGTTTGCCACATAAGTGCCTGTGTGTGAGAGAGAGAGAGTAAAAGAGATAAAACTTGAATAGTTGACAGAGTGAGCATTCAGACAGATTTTTGATATTCGTTCTTCCACTGAAAACTGAACAAAATGTCACAAAAGAAAAGAGTAAAACTGAATGAAAAATTACAGTGTTTCATATGTGCAAATATTTTCATTATAAGTGAAGACAAATAGAGTTCCAAGAGGTTTTTATGTTTGGATAAGACTGACTGAAAACAGCACCTGCATAGGCATGGGTATAGAGTTTGTTTTTTTCCACTCAACCCAGGTCATTATTCCACCAAACTGAATGAACTATGCAAACTCTCTGAACACCCAACACTCACACTGTAGCAGCACAAAGCGCCCTGAAATCTAGTTTATTCAGCCACTCTATCATTCACTGTCTTTTCATTCATTGTAGCAGTCACAGCTTGTTGCCACCCCCCTCACCCCATTGTGTGGCTTGGCGAGGGGGTTTCATACCACAGTGGCAGATACAATGGTGGCATTGACACAGGTGATCCGATGTGTTCAGCCAGGAGTCTCCGTCCTTGTTTCTCTTTTCATGGCTGAGTAAAACATCCTCAGGAGCGATTCCAGGTGAATGCCCGTGCAGGTGTTGGCACAGACAAAGAAAAGAGGAAGCGTCAGTCAAATCTTCTCCAGCCCTTTAGACAAAGACAAAGCATTGGCTACACCCTGACAGGCTTGTACTGACACTGCCTCATCTTTGTGTCTTGTGTGTTGCACTGTTTATCAATGCTTCCCATGTGTATTTACGAAAAGGATATTGCACTTGCACTATGAACCTCTGCTAAAGGTTTTGAAGCATAACAATTTATATGGCTTTGCAATGGACAGCTGCTCTGCGACTGAGTTTTTGGTGTAGTAGCCTGTTTTTATAAAATGCATTTGCCCCCACACAACCTCCAGCCCCAAGTCTTCATAAATCCCTCCAGAATCACACATGTTGTTGTCGAGATTAAAATGTTTTGGTGCAGAGCTCACGGATTCCCCAAAAAATGGCTCATTTAGTAAATGTTTTTTTTCTGCTTATCTCCTGCTTTCTCACTTCTGCAGTTCCTGCGGGTGGATCAGGATAAAGAGTGCAACATGGAATGCAGCGGAGCTCCTCGCAAGCCCCTGTGCGCCTCCGACGGCAGGACCTTCACATCTCGCTGCGAGTTCCTCCGAGCCAAGTGCCGCGACCCCCAGCTGGAGGTCATCCGAGGGCCATGCAAAGGTCAGGTCATGAGTCACGCTTCGGCTCCGCCTGGCGCGCTCAAATGCGCAGAGGGGGTCACAGTAGGAACCTCTGGGTTAAATTCATTTCAGCATAATTGATTCTTTGAGTGCTGGGAGGACGAGTGGGGGCGACACAGTGAGAGTAGATTAATTTCACACCAATTGTACTGATGAAGGAAATGTACGTCCATTTGTCAAAATACAGAATTATTTAGTTTTCAGGGAATATTTTTGTTTTCTTAAGGATTTCATGCTTTGTTACAGCATATATACATAACAGCATCATGGGACCAACAACTTCCTTGTTGATTTGAAATGGCCTCAGCTGTCTCAAATCATATTATTATGCAGAGGCGAGAGTATTTGAATGAAATATCTTGACAAGAATTAATGGTTTCATTTTCATCATACTAGATGTAAAGCTGTACTTATATGACCGATGGAAGATAAAAGGCAAAAGGGGACGAAGAGCCAGTGAGGTCAGGCAGCTCACAGACTCCCCCATTGTTAGTCGTTGTTGGAAGGAAGCACCCATACACCCCAATGCTGCCACCCCGAACCCTCTCACCCCGCCCCACTCACTAACTCTATACTGCTAGTTCATCGCTCTGCAGACTGGGGACAATGCCCCATTCTTACACATTACAATATTAGATCACTAATGCAGGGAGCGAAAGGGTTCACTTAAAACGAAGTTCTCATATGATGGAAAAGCATTCCACGATTTTATGCCCGTGCTGGGTCTCTATGGCAACGTCTCTAAGCGGACATCTGGATGTGGCGGACAGCGCCGGGACACAGAATAGAGGATTCCAGCTAGGAAGCTGAAAGGGACGAGAGTCCATGAAAGTCGTATTGTATGCGTCAATAACATTGGGTCTATAAGAGTTCGGACCCCCCTCTGCTTCTGGACGGCCGGGGTGAAAGACACAGCAGCAGCAGCCGAGTCAGCAGCCGAAATAAACCAGAGGGCCGGTCTGGCCTAGAAGCACAGAGATGGGATTGTCTTTAAGGATGGTGAGACTGGCACCACATTTGTTTTCTATCACTGCGCTCAGATGATTCAAGTGTCCTGTCATTTTTTCCAGTCAGCTTTTTGGTCGGAGCCCCCTGGAGAAGGAGGATGGTTTTGGGTTTTTCCACTGGAGCTAACTTTAGAGCTTCTCAACTTGCTGTTTTCCTCCATCCGGAACATCCAGCGTTTTGCCCCCTCTCCTCGCCAGTGACAGTGACAGTGACACACACACACACACACACACACACACACACTACACTGAGAGAAACCAGTGCACATTCCCCAGCATGTGTCTAATGGACAATCTACTGTAAGCCATGCAAGCGCCATGCAGCCTCCTGACCAAACTGGTGAACGTTTTTCAATCTAACATGAGTCATTGTTTTAATGTGATTTGAACCTGCCGGCCAGACAGGCACTGCATGGCAGCTAATGTGTCACACCAAGTTACCATCAAACCCATCGCTGCCCAACATTTCCTGAGAGTTTGCACAGCTGGTGCTGTTGGCCAGGTGAGATGAAGCAGCTGTGGAATGATAGGATGAGCGATGGCTCTGACAGAAGAATGTGAAAAGACTTGAGGTGCACATAGATGAAAAGTTGCTGACCCACATTTATATCAGTAATAGTTAGAGGACGGCTCGGGCTGAACTGAGGAGACGGTCGAGGTTTAGGAGGAGAGTGAGACAGACTCACAGACATTAAGGAAGGGTCAGGTTTTCCCTGTGCATCAGCCCTTTTCTTGGGTGACTGGAATGTTCTACAGGAGCAGCACGAGTTGCCTCTCTCAGTAATGGCTTTACCACCAGGCACTGTGCAAGCTTGCCTGACTAGCTCCTAATAAGACCGGGGGTGTTGGTTCTATTCCCAGCCACACAAGTATCTGCCACTTCCGAAATGTCTTGAATTGTTTCCCCTACGTCTCTCCTCTCTCCCTGTATTTTTCTTTCATTCTTCATCATCTGTGAGATTCAACAACTTCTACTGAATTATGAAGTATGTTTCATAGCAGCATAAGAAAATAGTTGAGCTGTGGGTTGAATCATGATGCTCTGTGATGTGTAGTGATTGTGGTTATTTGTGGTGCTCCTCAGATACATCCAGATGTGTAGCAGAGAAGAAGTACACAGAGCAGCAGGCCAAGAAGCTCTTCCCGCAGGTCTTTGTGCCTGTATGCAACCCCGATGGCACGTATAGCGAGGTAACAAAAAACACCAAATTAATTATGTTGATGATTGTTTTGCATACGAGGCAAGGCACTAGACTAGGGAGGCCACAGTAGAAAATAGTAACTCGAATTGCGCTTTTCTCCTGCATGAATTCACATTTAATTCTTACAGTCCTGGTTTAACTTGTGCTGACTTTGTGTTTACATGCTGTTATGATTACAGGTTCAGTGCCACAGCTACACTGGATACTGTTGGTGTGTCACCCCCAATGGCCGACCTATCAGTGGCTCAGCAGTGGCCAATAAAAAACCTCGATGCCAAGGTGGGAAAAAACCCCAGCAACATTTCTTATAATGTATATAGTTATGCATACTGTGTTTGCAGTTCAGTGCACTAGAACAGGCATCTCATTTTGTAATAAGCCAGATGAATGATATATAAAATGGCTGAATTGTACTAGAATGTGGTTTCTGTAATTTTGTGAAGCAATGATGATAAATCAAATTCAACACAGAAAAGCATGACATTCCATGTTTGTGGGGGGTGTAATCTTCAGCCCTGTGGGAAAGTGGTCAGTGACTGGACTGATGGCCACAGGGTTTGAGGGCCACCTGAGGACTGAGCGTTGCTCAAGGCATGGGGCTGCGGTGTAAATAAGCCTAGTAGAAAATCCCTGCTGCAGAGTTGAGCAACAAAGTTAAACTGTAAGGAATGTAAGTGTTCTTGGAGGATGGCGTCTGCCAAACAATCAAATAACCAATGCCACATGTCCTCCCTGTGCGTCTCTGTGGGGCTGCCTCGGAAGTTGCTGCTGTCTCAATAGTGAGAAAGCTCCAGAAGTAGCAACAGTAGTTGTATTGTAACTGCCAGCGGTACTTTAATCATAGCTGTGTATATGAAATTCATAAAAGACATCTTCATCAACCTGCACTTGAAATATATTAATAACATTTTAAAATAAGACGACAGAAAGAGTTTTCCATGGTGGTTCACTCCTTACTTACTTACTCCTTAAGTCTGATGGCTGTTTGTTCCTGTGCCAAAAAGTGAGGCCACATTTTTTAAGTATGCCAAAGATTTATGATTTTTATTTTTTCATTATTGAGGATAACGTAAAAAAGCTGTGTGGTGGTACATTTTTAATTCATTTGAACCGGGTGCTTTTCAGGTTCAAAACAAGAGCGAGCAACTACAAGAGAGCCAGGTAAAGCAGGTGAGACTTTAATTCAAGAAATAATTCATTCTCAGAGGCACATTGACTCCTTTTTATATGTGTATGTGTAGTTTTGTGTTTGTCCATGTGCCTGTGTGTAATCACCTAAGCATGCATGTACATGTGTGTGTGTATTCGTTTGTATCTCTGTCTGTCTGCCTGCATCCGTGTCAGAGATGTGCAGGGTGGGTCGCCTGTTAAGGCTTGCCTTTCTAATATTTTGTCAATTTGAGAGAGTGCAAGCAGCCTGAAGGCTGATATAAAAGCAGTCTGTTACTGAGTAACAAGTCTAAGGAGAGAGGCTGCGGTGAGCTTTAATGCACACCGCCAGCAGCTACAGCGCCTATAACCGCCTGCTGTCTTTACCAGGCAGCCAAATGGAAAGGGAGCAGCCAGAATGGAGGAAAACGGACTAATCAGAAGCTCTTCTTCTCTAACCTTATCTCGCTTGGTCTTGGTTCTTTTTCAGCAACAGTGTCATAAGATGCAAGGAAATATTCACACTTCATCCTCCACTCTACTTTCACTCTGTCTCTCATCAACATCTTCCCTCTTCCAGATATAGAACCACTAAGTTTCCCTCCAGCTCCACTCCAGATATTGTATATCTTGCTCTTATTTTGTAAGAGACGATATGTTTAACTGATGTGATTTGAAGGCTCACAAAGAAAAAGTGTAATTTGGGTTGACTCCGATCGATTCCTTATGTGATTGCGTGTGTGTGCATGTGTGTGTGTTTACATGCATGGATGTGTGTATGAGCGTGTGCGAGAGAGAGAAAGTGCGTATGCATCCACTTGTGTTTGTCACATGGGTTATTCCTGTCAGTGTGACATTTATGTCTGCGCCTCTCTCTCTGTAAACAGTCTTGGTAGTGTCTGTCTGAGCCCGGCCAACTCATTACACATAGATCAAGTGGGAATGCAAAATTTGAGAGAGGAGGAGGGATGGTGGGAGAGGGAAAGAGGGAGGAAAGGAGGTGGAGGGGGGTTGTGGTTCAATCTGAACTGGTTGGATAAACAGGGTGGTGAAAAGCAGAATAAACTGTAGATTTGTGGTGTGCCAGCACTGAAAATAGAAGTGATTGCATCAATATTTTGATTCAGCAGAAGCCCATCAGTGTCTAAGCATTCCACAGCGGCCATTGCTGCACTTTTATTATCAGAATACTGGTAATGTTAAACACCAAATGCTTTACCATAAACCCATTTCTGCTGCTTGACTTGACAAATTCATTCACATGCTGGAATCACATGCAGCTGACGACTGACAAACAGCAGTTAAACTAATGCCGTATGACCACAAATAGCGCAGGGGTTTCCTGGCAGATGCTAAAAGAGGTGTTACAGTCATGTAAAAGGCCGCAAAGTAAAGATAGGTCATTAGTGGTTTATCGTAAATCCGAATCATAAATACACTTTTTGAAATAGCATTTCCATCCGTTAAGTGAGCAGAGTAATAACATGCCTGCTTCAGTCAGTCACACCGACTGTATGTATTTTTATCCACCGAGCACACTCGAGTAGATGAATGGCTGACATAACAAACTTGCATTAAATGTAAAATCCTGATTTTGCATTGTTAAAGAAAAGAAGTTTAGGCTTAATCCCTGTTTGTGGAGCCGCCCATTAGATATGCCTTGACTCATGCATTAACAGAGCTTTACTTTGAGCAGAAAGAGTGACCCACGCTGAGGGTAACCACACCTACGGCTATGGTTTCACCCTAAGCGGCTCAAAACCTCCTTCCCCCTCTCCCTCCTGTCGCAAATCAAACAAACAAACAGAGATCGAACAAACACAGAGTTCTATTCTCTCATTGTTAATTGGTTTGTCTCAGACTTGGCTACTGCATTTTTCACCTCTTGTGTTCCTCCCACCTTCACATAGCTCTCATGGCTCAAATGCAGGCAAAGGAAGGATGGAGAAGAACATCAGGGTCAACTGGTCCTCATCCTCTCCTCATTCATTTTAACTGACCTCAATCTGTCCTCCATAGCATACTGATCTCCCTTGTTGCATGAAGTGAAACCATGGGAATACATGACCACTATACTTCTGATTTTCCTTCTCACTTCTCTTACTGTAAGTCACCTCTCTCAGCTTTCAACACACACACACCTCTCTCTCTTCCTCATTCTCTTCACCTCTTCAACTTCTGTCTCCATCCTTCTTGGCCGGGCAAAGTGCAAATCTCACATAGTTAAGTTTCCTCCAATCTACCTTACTCTCGTAATTGTAGTCTCCTTGCAAATATTCTCCATTCTAAATGCAGATGAGACTGGCCTAGTGGTGGATCCACAGCCTGCTGCAGATGAAGAAGGTGAGCTCTTATCCATCAGCCTGTGAACAAAAAAATGTTTTGATACTGTGCCTGTGTTTACTAAGACGCCACTAACTGACTCAAAAGCATAACATCCTTAAAAGGGAAAAGGAGCCGGAAATGCTAATATATAGTGTACAGTAGCACAAGTAAAGCAGAGTCATCAAGCTACCAAATGTACTCAGTAATTTGAGCAAGGTTGATTTCTATTGCTTAAGAATTCAACTTCTCATTTGAAGGAGAACAATGTCTTGTTTCTTCTTTCACAAGTCTGTTTACTTGCATACTGTACTTAAGTACAGTTTTGAGGTACTTGTACTCTACTTGAGGTATTCCTTTTCATGCTAGTTTGTACTTCTACTCCACTACATCTCGGGAGGCAAATATTGTACTTTTTACCCCACTAAATTTTCTGACAGCTCTAGTTACTGGTTACTTAACATTTTAAAATGTTTCACATAAAACATTATCATTATCTTTAAAATATGATGCATTGATAGATTAAAAAAAATACCCAACACCATATAAAGTAGTTAACATCATCTCCAGTTTGACCAGCTGCTACAAACCTCTGAAATCAATACTTTTGCTTTTGATTCTTTAAGTATGTTTTGCTGCCAGTACATCTGTGCTCTAAATTCTGAATGCAGTATTTTTACTTGTAATTGAGTATTTATATATTGTGATATTGCTACATTCACTTGCTTTAAACTCCAAATGGCAGAGAAAACAATTTCCTACATTTCAAGTTCAATAAAGATATACTATCACTGTGAACGGGAAGCAGACAATCGCATTTAGCAAAGTTGCATTTGAGCACCTTTAATATTTTGAAGGAAGTAGTTTTTTATGATTTCATGTTAATGTGCCAGGTGGAGACACATAGTCATAGTTTACCTACATCTCTTTTTGCTGCTACAGTTCTGGTCACAGGTGTCATATGCAATTTACTTTCCACCGCCACTGCAGCAGTTTGAGATACGATAACCTTGATGTGCATTTTACAGTCTGTGATTTTTGGAACCACCAGGTTCGGCTCAGATGATATACGAGTGTGTTTTTGATTGAAGCTAATAAAGCTGTCTTGGTGATTTCTTTCAGACATCATTTCCCAGTACCCCACTCTGTGGACGGAGCAGGTTCGCAGCCGACAGAATAGAACCAGAGCACCATGTGAGTTTCAAAGACCACTTTTTCTTTAATGTCGCCGATCGGGTGTTTGCAAACCTCAACTGAAAGCATGCTCTGTGTTTTTCCTACTTGTGTGAGCAATCATGGTTTGAGGCTGTTCCTGTCTTTTAAGGACAGATGGTGGGTTGTGAAATCAATACATCTTGGTGTTGGAGTGCGTCAAGCTTTGAGGATCTGCTTCTCTGTGGTTCTTAGCGTTGCAGCGTATCTGTAATTATCAGCACATGGCACAAACACAGGATCTCCTATTCTTCTGGCTGGTCCCTTCTGCTCTCCTCTTACCCGTTTATCTTATTGTAGAGATCAGTTGCCTCTTTGCTCTTTGGGGAAATATGTTGCTTTCTGCATAAAACAATGCTATTTTGAGGCCAGCCTAGAGATGAGAACTCTGTGTGCATGTGTGCATTTGTGTGTGAATCCCATTATCATAATTTACAGCCAATAAAAAAAGCCTGAGAAATGCAGCATTGATGGTTTTGATTACCATGTGCTCTTTGGGGTATTGGGGGAAAAAAAAAACACCCGCCCCAACAAAGGGAGCCCATACGAAGGAACTGGAGCGAAGAGAGTTGGTTGAGAAAGCGGGGAGGCATTTCATTTGGTCTCTTTTGTGTGGGTAAAGAACTCTAATGAAAATAAACAAAGAAAAGGGATATGCATAATCCCGCAGTAGCTTCCGAGCCTTGAGGCAAGCAGCGAAGAGAGGGAGAGATTGGTGATGAAAGCCCTCATGGACAGAAGAGCTTTACTTTTATCCCTGAGATGTCTGTTGGAGAGCTGCACGGCAGAGAAGGAGGCTGCCGCACAGAAAAAAAACCTGATCAGATCCTGCTGAGGCTCTGCAAAACCCCATCTTTCTCTTATTGAGGCCGCTGCATCGTCTGTACGTACGGATAAGAGAAAGGATCATGAAGCGCTGCATTTTTCTCTGGGAATTTAGAACATGTAAACATAGATCCCTGGTACTTGACAGTGCCCTGCATTAGCATGTGAGTGTGTGTGGGTGTATAAAGGCGAAAGACCCAAGTGACCACTGTTCGGCCTTTGTCTTGTCTGTTTCTCTCTCTGTCACACGCGTCCACAGAGGGCAGTTGAGTGTCCAAATATTTACTTAAGTTGGGGCATAGGGAGCTGTACTTAGTCATTGGCCCGTTAATGTCTGTAAACAGCGCCACAGGGGCTGATATAGCAGTCTACACTCACTGTGTCCAAGCACTCATCCTCCACCCCATTGTCTTCTCGAGCACTCCAACCTCCTCCTCCTCCTCTTCCTCCTCCTCCTCCTCCTCCTCAGGGATGTCTTAGTAATGCATAGAGTGTAATAAGAAAGAAATTAATTCAAACATACTGTATGTTGTATAAATCCAAAATGTGTTAGCCAGATCTGGTAGGAGTGACTCTTAGTTTTAACTTTAAACAAACCCTCTTCTTCTCATCGAGTCTGTTTCTGGAGCATGTATTTGCCAAGTCACACAACCTAGACAACCTAAGTGAATGCTGTCTTTACTGATGGTGTGTGTTTGTGTGTGTGTGTGTTTGTATGACCGATCCACTGACCCTTCCACTGATTCCTATATAACCTCTGACCCCTCTTTCCAGCCTCATCGTGTGACCAGGAGCAGCAGTCTGCCCAGGAAGAGGCGAGGCAACACAAGAACGATGCTGTATTCGTACCAGACTGTGCCCAAGGAGGACTGTACAAGCCGGTCCAATGCCACCCCTCCACCGGCTACTGCTGGTGTGTGCTGGTGGACACTGGACGGCCCATACCTGGGACCTCCACCAGGTGGGAGAGACTTCACCTATGCAATGTGTTATAGGGCCATTTGTGGTCTTAGTTACGGTAATTTACAAAGATTCTTGGATTGTGTTGCTCGGTTCTTTGTGGTAAGCAAACCAGACCAGTTGTTACACAAAGCAGGTAAGTGATCATAGTCAACGCAGCAAAGTGGCTGAACATCTGAAAGTCTGCAACCATGCAAACTTTATAGGACATTCTTTATTTAGACGAAATTGATAGAAATAAAGCAACTTTCAAACAACAAAAAGAAGCTTCTTCATTTGAGACTCAGAAAATGCACATCAGTCTGACACAAGCCAGCAGACAGACATCTCCATTGCCTATGAGACAGAGTGACTCAGTGGTCTGGTGAGCAGCAGGTCAGAGGTCAGTCAGGCTGGCAGAAAGGGGCACTGGTACACTCTTGTTGAGCAGCGAGGCTGGGTATCAGATTAACAAGGCTTCAGGCAAAGTGCCAGACAGCGCATTAGCACACATATTGAAGCCTGGATTTTCCCCCTTCTCTCTCCTTGTCCCAGGCCAGCGTTTGGCCCAGTCGCAGAGCAGCAATCGGGGCTTTGCCTGCTCTCCAACGGAGGCCTTGAAAGCTTCCTTGTGTCCCATGCTCCCTGTCTGCCTGACTCTCTCCGTCTATCTTTCTCCTTCTCACCCTCCCTCCCCCTTTCTGTCCTTATACCAGCCCCAAATCCCTCCCCTCTTTTTGAATGTGTTTCACAGCCTCTGGTTTGCCACAAAGCAATTATTTGAATCCCTGAGATTTAACTGTACGGGGGTAACTGGAAATCATGAGATTCCTCTCAGATTTTAAAATGAGGATAGTTGTACTTTTATAAATAATCCCTTTTATCCATTTCACTTTGAATGAATTTTTTTGAATGGTGTATTTTCTGTCACAGGTACGAACAGCCAAAGTGTGATGGCAATGCCAGGGCCCACCCAACTAAACCTAAGGACCATTATAGAAGCAGACATCTCCAAGGTAGGTCTCTAAAGACTGGACTCGGTCTCTGTTTTCCCTCTCTGTTCAGACCACATGGTGAAGTTCTTCAGCAGTCGGTTTCCAACTGCTGCTGTGCTTCCATCATTAGCACTGTTGGTCAAGGAAATGCTTGATAAAGAGTTGAGGATTGCCAGATACTGCCCCTCATTGGACAATAAGCAAGGAGACAGAGACAGATCGGGGGGAGGATTAATCTTCAACTGACACGGGAGATGGAGGATAGTGGGATGATAACATGGAGGAGAAACAGCAGGCAGGAGAGGTAGAGATAATGGATAATAGGATGCCAGAGACAGGTAGTGATAGAAGGCCTGACAACAGTGTAGATAAGTAAATTGAGGGTGGCAGAGGAATTTGGGGATGGTGGTCATGGGGTGGGCTTAGTTACAGGTGAGACTGTGTTTGCTGTGTTAGGTGGATATTTAAACTGCTGAATTGAAATGTTGAAATATTTGAGTGGTATTTACAAAAGGATAGAACTGAAGATAGATGAAATGATCATGTGTTGCATTATTTTGAGGCAGATTTATGAAGTAATGTAGCAAAAAAAGTGTTGCAAGAAATAATACAGAATCAGTCTTTTCAGCAAATGAACACCAAACCGTAACCACAGTGGTATCACATCAAAACAATTTATTTAGAAGGCACTGACGAGGTATGTTGTCCTGACCGATTTGGGTGTCAGATCAGGAAAAGCTTATGTCATTTTGGAGGGCAGTTACAAACTATGTATTTTGTTGTTTAATTCGGAGGACTTGTTGAGATGACTCAACTGACTTACAGTTAGGAAGGCTGTCTTGAATCCCGTTTTCCTAATGCGTTGGAGATGGTCAATGAAAGAAATCAGGTTGTTTTAGAACTATATTGATGTGTTATTGATTCTGTAATATGAAACTAGAATGCTCTTTAGGTTGTAGTGCTCTTAAGGGAAATATCATTTTTTTTGCAACCTTTATCTTGCTTTATGGCCATCATTCCAACTACTGATCTAATTTCTGAGATAGAGGGTTACAAGCACTCTGCTGAGCTTCACAAATGAGCTTACATGACATTGCAAACATGAATGATTTAAACCAATTGTGAACAAATCTAGCTTAATGCAGTTATCTAACGCGCTTATTTTAATGTGAAAATGTAAATAATGGTTAAAGCTGTTTCCCAAACTGTCTGTCCTAAATGACCGCTTGATTTTTTTGTGAGCTGTTCCACCAAAATCAAGCGGGTTACTTTTTTACAATGCAGTGGATGGAATGCTTTTACCTTTGTTTTAATCACATTTATAAATACTAGACGATAAATATCATCATATTTAGTTTTATCAGTAATCGCATGGCTCGTCCTCATCATAACACCAAAGATAGGCATAAGTAGAGTTATAGCTTTCAGGTGCGCTGCTTGGCAAGTTAACAGTTTTTTGGTGGTTTGGTGAACATGTTAATAATCCAGCAGCATATGAACAGAGCTGCCACTGTTCCCGTCCCATCCACAGCTGTTTATGTAACAGTGTGCTGGGCCAGAGCTGCGCTGTCTGCTCGCAGGTGCTGCATTTAGCAGCAGAGCAGCACTCTGTCTCTGCTCCGGCATCCAGGTCTCTTGTACAGTGTGTATAAAACAGTGAGGATGGACAGTCACAGATAAATGCCCCTTGAACCAACAAATGTTACTCATCTTTGCTTTCCAGTGGCACTGGTGGTGTATATTATTGCTAAGATATTGAGCAGGAATAATTACAGTGTATAACTGTCAGAAAAAAGTGTGAGGTGGCGATGGGGTGGAAAAAAGCCACAACTATCCCATGAGAAAGACCTCAAGCCCAACCAAACACCTCTTAAACACGTAGTAGTAGGACGGAAAACAATCCACTTATTCAGCCATGCAACCACCTAACACAGACGCTCGCATTAGTACACAGACTTCATTCTAAAACTGTCAAATAACCCTGCACCATATCAGCCAGGTCTCCAATTATAAAATACACCGGGACACAGTCAAAAAACACAGCATCTTGTTTTCTTTATGAGCAATTGCGTCAGTGGCTGTAAACCCTGTTACTGTATGAACCAGGGATAATTATAAATGTTGCCTTCACATTGCTGCAGCCCATTTGTTGTTGAAGCGCTGGTGTTGAGAGGTTTATGGGGCGAGATGCGAGAAAGGAGAACTTTGCCCTGAAAGGGGCAGGAGAGGAAAGCAGAGTATTTGGCTAGCTTTCTCCCCAGAGCAGGATCACGGGATAGCATTGGGGCAGCCATCGGGAGCTGCGGCTGTGAGTGCTGACAGGGCTCTGCCCCATGTGGCTCCATAGAAAAACACTGCTTCTTATTGACAGTAACACATGGGCACACATGCAAACATGCACTTACTGGCCAACTTTTTACAGGCAGCAGATATATGGAGGCATCTGAATAGTGGTGCAGGTCTAACATTTCAACAAGAAAAAACGTAATTATTTGAGGCTCTCTCAACTTGATTCCATCCTGTATTTGTCAAAATTGGGCAGCAACAGTTTAGTGCTGCAGACTTCAACTGAACGGAAAATGTCCAGACTCAATTTCCTTTGAATGACAGCAGGAACATTTGTGCCCTGCCCCTCAGCTAAACTGTGTCCAGACAGACAGAAGCTGATCTGTCCCGCCCCCAGAAGAAAAAAACCTTTGCTGCCAAGAGGAAGGGACTGGAGCCGTACCTGATGGCTACCCATTTGAATGGACTGCAGACACGCTCAGATTCCTGCAGCATTACGGGGAGGACGCGTGCTCTCCATGAAAAACACTAAGCCTCAAACAAGTCCAACTGCATCCCACAAATCTCTCCTCAGTCCGAAGCCAGATAAAAACACTTTTCCTTCTGTGGGTGTAATTGTGTGACTGTCTAGACTAATTTACCACTAGAGGCTCCACAAGGCACCGGTTTGGCCATTAACAGGTGGGTCAGATATTTTACTGGGCTAGGGCCAGGGAGGGCCTACTAAAACTTAAGTGCAAGTCTGTTCAGCATGTAAAGGAACAGTTGGACATGTGAATGTTTTAACCCTCCGCTGCTAAAGCCCTGTGCTACTTGGGAAAGGTAGAGTGGAGGCTGCGTGCTGGGTGTTTACGCCGATGCTGGTCGCCACCTGTTAGAGAGGGGCAAAGCATGCTATTATCTCCAACACAGGAGAATCTGGCCCCGCAGGCCTGGGCCATAAAAGTAGCAAACTGCGGAGAATTTCTTCTTCTCCACAGGCAGAATAGCAGAGGGAAGCCGGACTGTGAGAAAGCAGAGGAGACCTGGGAGAGGAATCCAGGAATCTCTCAGGTCGCTGTAGCCTTCAGCTCTTCCAGAACAACCGTGGCCTCCTCACTCTTAAAACTACATGGCCTAACAGACAATTACTATCATTAGGGTCATTCCACCCCGGTCATTCCACTTCTCTGTTGGTTTTAGTTAGGTAGTCGATGATAGATTTTACCTTCATAGGTTCATGGGCTAATTATATCAGTCTCTTCTCTGGCTGACATTTCAAATTGTAATTCCACCACACACTGAAGATCAGATGTTGCGTTGTGTCAGGAGATGCATACCTTTAAATCAGACATCCCTGAGACAAAATCCTAAGTAACAATGTGTCTGTCAGGGCTGTTTTGGTCACCTTGATGTCTCAGGTGAGTCTCAGGTGCTGTATGGAGCCTCTTGTCCATACATACAATGTTCAGTAACATCTTCTGTGCTCCAGCTGTCAAAACTACTCAGGGGCCTCCAGGATGATTGGCAGGTACCCTCTTCCTCCTCCAGATGAGGGGAGGTCTGACACTTTATGAGAGGGAGTAAAAGCCAACTGTGAGAGTCTTGTTTAGGTTTATTTTCTCCTCTGCCATGTTTATGTGCCGTTCATGTTAAAATTACGTTGCTTGTTACATGACGTCCCTACCAAAAAATTTATTTTGCCACCTATGACGGCAGCATTCCACATTGTTGTAATGCAGTTGACAGGGGGATAATTTTTCTGTTTGCTGACATATACGTACACTTACTTCCATATGAACTGCATAATGCATGCTCGCACACACTCATTCAGGTATCTGTGGTTGATTTTCCAGGCTGTCCTGGAGCAAAGAAAACAGAGTTCCTGACAAGTGTTCTTGACGCGCTGTCGACAGACATGGTGCACGCTGTCACAGATCCAGCATCCGCCGGAAGGTATGACATTCGGAAGTGGATTTGTTCATCTCATGATTATTGATGAACATCAGTGGGTTAAGTCATTTACCAGAAAAGCACAAACGTACTCTGTGCAGTTGGATGAAGGGATAAAAGGGCGATTATTAGCTGATGAACTGATGACTTGATATCTGTCATTAAGGATGGCCGAGCCCGACCCCAGCCACACCCTGGAGGAGAGGGTGGTCCACTGGTATTTCAGTCAGCTGGACAAAAACTCCAGTGGGGACATTGGAAAGAAGGAGATCAAGCCTTTCAAACGCTTCCTGCGCAAGAAATCCAAGCCAAAGAAGTGTGTGAAGAAGTTTGTGGAGTACTGCGACATCAGCAACGACAAGGCGCTGTCTCTGCAGGAGCTGATGGGTTGCCTCGGGGTGACCAAAGAAGAGGGTGAGCTGAACAACACAACTCTAAATGTCTAAATGTAGTCTCCAGCACCAAATCTTCAAAATTACATAACTGATAGATCAAATATAATAATCATGGCAGTCAGATGGTAAATTAGAATTAGTGCAACATGATTTTTAACAATTGACCATTCGCTAACCCTCTCCCCCAAGCAGAAATTGTCCAATCATAGTTTAGCAACCTTAACTAGTAGATAGTAGCTAGCTAACTAATTAACGCTCACTGACTAGAAAGAAGAAGCATGCTATATGTTTGAAATCAAGTACCCATTGGTTTGAAAATTACTAAGAATATTGAGAGCTAAGTCTGCCACCGGTATCATTGCATACAGTGCTAGATTGGACAGTTTGACAAATGTAGCAACACTAAGGGAACAGTGCTTAATAAAGGGTCCTTTGTATTTTTGGAGGCAAGGAAATTACACTTTATCTGACCTACAATATTCCTCATATTTATATCACTTTTTGTCTCACAGTGGCCAAACCAGGAGAAGGCTTACCTTCCAGTAAACCAGTAAGTAAACTACTGAATGGTAAATCAACTGTACTTATACGTATAGTGCCTTTCTAGTCGTCCGACCACTCGAAGTGCTTCATGCACGGATGGCATAGGCTTCCATGCAAAGTGCCAACTGCTCATCGGAAAGAAGCTAATCATTCACACACACTCGAAAACCAAACAATTTGGGGTTCAGTATCTTGCTCAAGGACACTTCGGCATACGGGCTAGACAAAGCCAAGGTTCGAACTGCCGAGCTTCCGGTTAGTGGGCGATCAGCTCTACCTCTAAGCCACAGCCACATGTCCCTAGTGGACAGGGTTAGTGCTCATCTAAAGTCTAACTGTGATACTTTTTTATATCTGTTAGTGAATATACAGTCATTAATCAAGTTGTCAGACTAGGTGCAAAGAAACAATGGAATATGTCAAACTCATGTCACTTTATTTTCCTCTCCTCAGAATCCCTCCAAGAAGCAAGGCTAAGCCAGCATCTGAGATTTCCCCTCCCGCATGGAGAATCTGCCCTCACCAATCGGCAATAATGGAAACCATAGTATTTGCACTTTGTACTTTAAAAAAAAAATGTAAATTCACTTTGTAGAAATAAGGTTTTTAATTTAAACAGACTGCTGAATCTGTGAATGATGTAGTTAGTTTTTTATGTCCTGACAAACAAACATTATTTAACACATACAATGTATGTGTCCTTTGTGTGTCTAAAAAGTATACTTTTCAGAGTTGTACAAGTTTTCATGTGTAATGTTGCATTTTGTGCCCCTTCCCCCAGCGTACTTTTCCTCTCACATTGATGATGTTAAAGCAGATATATGGATGGTTTGCTTCACATGGCTACAGTAACTTAGACCATACTATCTCTCATGTACTGACCATCTCTTTTTGGGCTTTGTACAGCAGTTTGCAAGAATGTTTTAAACATACATCATAAAAACTTCCTACATGTTCACATGTATTCATGTTTATTAGAAATAAAGAACTCTTTTATACATTTTTTTTCTCTGTGGGTCTGCCAGTCTTAATGTGTCAAAGAAGGTTAATTGGATCAGCAAATTCCTTTGTTTCTCTCTAATCCAATTAGTCTTCTATATTTTCCTTCTCGTTATATAAATCTTGTAATGTCTTTGCCGTTTTATGTTTTCTTGCTGTGTCTTTAATAAAACACCTTGTTGACACAGTCTTTAGGAGCCAAGTATTAGTCATACATAGCAAAGGTCGTGTATCATCCCATTTTCAGACAGCTTGCCAATTCCCCTGAGGCAACATTTTAGAATTGGAAAAACGGATGGTGCTTATTTCTGTTCTCGTCGCAGATTTCCCACATAGTCTGAAGACAGATAAATGGACCAATCTCGGCTGTGTGTAGTGAGCGCCCATTAAAAGGGCATTATATGAGCCAGTGCGTGTGTGTGTGTGAACATGTGTATTTGAATACGGTATACTTAATGTACACTTCAACAGTCAGTGAGGTTTGAATGGATTCTTTCTTAAAGAATAACATTTGACTCAGTCCAGTCTTGACACATTACACTACTGTACATTGTTCCTGCCTGATTATGTTGGGGCTACTCAGTGGTAAACCTATGGCTTTTCACACAGAACGTCCCCTATAGGGCTGAGCCACTGACCTCAGACTGACCTGCTCACTTAGGCTTAGCCTCTAATTTATGGTTAACACATCGGTCTCCTTTTTATGATATAATCCAGCCCAGTGGTTTGATTTTTAACACCCCAGGGGAACACAGAGGAGAGATTATGACTGCTCTAAAATGGTGGATTAGAGATGGATAACCTATGGCCTTCTTGATCACTTTCTCCATCCACAGCAAAGGAAAAGTTCAATCTGAAGCAACAAGCACCAGAAAAACCCAGCTCATAAGTGTACTGCTAACCAAGACCTTCTATGCATTTAAAGTAATTTAGTGTTCTTATTTGCGTGCTAAAACAGTCTTCTAATTATAAACTCACAATTCAGCTCCATCGTTTTGCAACATCCCTAATTTCCACCCATGTTCCTGGCCTAAATCCCCCTGATGGTGCTTGTTAGCGCCATGCTCAGAACAACATTTGCTTTTCCCAAACAGCCATGTAATCTGTTAATGTGGCCGTGCTGGTTACAGGTGTAGCAGCGCAGAAGCTACACCTTACTGCTACTCTTCTCGTCCGACAAACTCATCAACCTTCACCTAGACCTCTATCCAATCCTCGACTGCTGCTGAAGCTCCAACCTCCACCCAACACAATGCTAAAGCCTTGTCATGTGTGATTTCTACTCCCCTGGGCTGAGATGCACGTAAACACCTTTTACGATTTGGCTGGATGTCAAGGCATGGTTTTCCGAATATGTTCCCCTTTTGGCTTGGACTCTTGCCTGAACTGATGGAGTAGCTGAGGAAAACCATCCAAACCTTTTGGCCCGGTTACCAGGACTGTCTCACGATTGGCGAGGCCTCCCCCTCTCCTGCTCCTCAGTCCTGCTTCCTCACTTCTCTCACTCACACATGTACAAACACACTCCCTGAGCACAGAGATACCATTGAGCGGGATTTGTGGGCACAGTTTGTGTGCTTTAATAGGCAAGAGGAGGCACCCGATCTCACCACTGGCAGGCCCCGCGGGCTGTGGATTCATGAAGAAATTACTGTCAAAAGCCATCAGGGCTTTAATAGCCTCTGGCCCAGCCACGGCTTCCCCCTGGCCCTCGGAGGGGCTCTGGTCCGGTGGGTAAACAGCGTGAGGACGGCCTGCACCCTGGGACCCTCTTACTGCTTCCCCTGGTGTGGCCCAAACACCCCAGCAGTCCAGCCAGCGCCGCAGGACACCGCCATCATTACACTCAAGAAAATTAATTGCTAGAGGAGGTGTGACTTTTTAATGGACAGGGTGCAAAAGAAAAACAAGCGGTGTTAAGTGTTGCAAGGGACTACTCACACAAGGAGCCTTTTCACAAACTCCCCTCAAAATGATTGTAGCACATTTGTTATAGGTGAGAAATAGTTGGATATTTTGGGAAATACGCATATTTGCTTTCATGTCGACACTTGAGACAGACAGACGAGAAGATTGATGCTACTCACATGTCTGTACAATAAATATAAGGCTACAGCCAGCTGCCAGTTAGTTTAGCTCAGCAATGAGACTGGAAACAGCTAGCCTGGCTATGTCCAAAGCTAACAAAATCCACCTACCAGTACCTCTAAAGTTTACTTATTCACATGATACAGTATATCTTGTTTGTTTAATCCATACAAAAATGAAGAGTAAAAACGTCCTTTTCAGAAACCGCTCCACACATAACCCCCGCAAAAACTGCAACTTTTTCTTTTTGCTTTTATACTTTATTGGAAGGGATTTAACAAACAGGATAAAAAAAAAAGTATTAAGTAAGCTTAAGAGGTGCTGGTAGGTTTTGTTACCTTCGGACAAACACAGGCTAGCTGTTTCACCTTGTTTCCAGTCTTAGTCGAAGCTAACTGGCTGCTGGCTGTCATATTTATCATACGGACATCAGAGTTGTATTATCTTTTCATCTAACTCTTGGAAAGAAAGCCAATAAATGTATTTTCCAATATGTTGGACTATTCTTTTGAAGCAAAAACAAATTGGACTGTTTTGCAAACAGCACATGTGTGGTCAATGGTTTTGTCTGCAATAGTCAAAAAAATACTGTACTTTCTGCTTATACCAGCCATCTCTATAAGCCGACACAGCTGATATTTTCCTCCTCAGTGTATCATGACTGCTGTTGTTGTCGAGATTGCTGCACAGTTATATCAGCCTTCCTTGCTTGAGATGGACACAAACAGCATTAGTCATCCCTGCCAAACAGCCAACCGAAGATGATAAAATGTTACGCTCGAGATAGAGTGTCTGCAGTGTCAAGGGAAAACCGAAGGGAACGTCGTCTTCTGCGCTCATAGAGTGAATCCTGCAGCTTTTCTCATTTATGTGTTCCAGCTGAATGGGGTGGCTGCCAAGTTCAGGATCTGGCCTGACATCAGAATTTCCTGGGTGATAAAGAGACTCTTGTCTGAATCACAGTTAATAGACAGTGGGAGAGAAATAACTGTGATACTGAGAGAGTGATATGGGCAATTAGAGGAGTGAAATTTCCAGTAGACAAGAGACACAGTTGTGTACGTGTGCATGGCCTTCACACCTACAAAGACCCACAAATTACACACACACACATATTCACAGAATAGAAAGCAAATTTATGGAAATGTGTAGTGCATTCAGCATGAGAATTATACTGATTTCAAATTAATGATGTTACAGTAGTATAGTAAAATAGAAAGACCACCGAGCAACCACAAATCTTTATAAAGTTACAGTGATGTATAATGTGTCCACGTAGCCTTTTACCTCCAAAACAAGCCTGCATACCTGGACATAACAATATTTGCTTTCATTCTTGAATATTTGGGGGGATTAAAACCTATGGGCCCCGGGAGTTAAAGGGTGGGTGTGCATGTGGGGGGTACTCTTCCTTTAATCTCATTCTCACAGTGTCTACCTTTGACATAGCAGTATCCCTTTTGAGCCTAACCAGGGCAGAGAGGGAGAGCTGCGAGGAAGGGGCAACGATGGAAGAGAGACAGAGGGAGGCAATGAGGGGTACTGGAGGTAGTGTAGGAGGGAGGGAAGGAGGTGTGTATAGGGGGGGGGGGGGTGGGCTCTCGGGTCTAAACTCAAGGGGATTAACAGGGTGACTTCTCCTCTGGAATGTTCGACTGACAGCCAAGACCCGCCCACCCACAGCTGCCTGCTACAGACAGGTGCACGGCCGGGGCGAAGCGGGTGGTGGGTGAGGGAGACAGGGTGGAGGTGGTGACGAGGAAAACCGACTTCCATACGTAGCCACGGACTGACGAGTAAATCAATAAACAATTGGTCCAAAGATCCTCTCTGGAGTGTTTCAAAGCAAACCGGTCCATCAACCTCAGCCATCGCCTGGAGAGATTACACCACCTGAAAACAATAATCCATCCCAACATATAATTGTGGAAAGGTTATTACACAATTCAAAACAACTCTGGAGGTTTACACACTTCACAAATAGGCAATGAATTAGAGTAAAAATGCTCCCACCCGCCCAAGCAGATTTAAGAGTCAGCTGAATCTGTGGTCTGGTAAATAGGGGAAGCCAACACTGAACCTCCCTGAACAAGCTAGCTGATTGAATGACAGACCTCACACACAAACCTCTCTGTTGATCTTCACACCAGAACAATGCCCGTGTATCTCAGTCCATTCATTTAATCAGCGTGCTGTATACAAAGCAGACATGGCAGCATTTGGTAACACAGGCATCAGTAGGTGAATTCAATTGTCCTGCCATAATTTATGTTTGGGAATGTACGAGAGCTTGCCCATGCTTGCTGCGCAGTGTTAAGTATTACTTTACAGAATTTGAAGACAAAGGATTAATTTTCTGCGCTATTATTTCTCCGTTGCCTTAATTCAATATCGGTGAATAGTGAAGTCTTAGTAACATCCTCAGGTTGTGTCAAGTAGCAACAAAGCATAATAAACACTGCTGCTGATCTACAACAATCCCATGTCCAGAAGAGAGGGAAAAAATCCCTCACAGGTCTCCCTTTGAAGCTGGTGGGATTCCTGTAGGTAGTGTGAGCGCGATTGTGCTTCTAAGATGTTTGATTGATAGAGGGTCTGTGAAATCTGACTCTTTGTTTTGCTCTCTCTTTGGTGACCTGCCCTGCCATGTCTCTCCTGTTCTGAGAAGCAGGTAGTCTATCCAAACATCAGGTGAACATGCCGCTCAGGTGGTGGGTCTCTGAGAGGTCAAAGGTGATAGATCAGGGTCATTCTGGCATCCAGGTGGATGCTCTGGAGGAATGTCACGGACTTCTGGTTTCTGAGTTATGTGCAAGATTTTTTCTGAAAATGACTTTGTATGACTTTACCACTGAGTATCAGGGAGTGCAGTACTTTTAAGCATTTAAAATTTAGTTTGAAAACATGGTTGAAGGACAATCAGGTCTGTAGTCACTGAGCTAAGAGACACCACATGTGACCAGCAAGTGTTTGGTTGGTAATTTCTTGTACTGATTAACTGTCTGTTTCTAATGGTGTTGGGATTGCTGATGGGGCGCTCCCATAGGGGGAATTTAGTATTGCTCTTCTGTTGTTTGTTTTGGGGTGTTTGTTATTTGAAATGAAAATGAGCTCTTTTAGCTATATCTGGTACAATACATGTATCGTGCACTGTCCCTGCTAAATAAACAATAACAAATAATTGTGAATGCGATGTGGGCCGTGAGCTTCAGTTGCTCTAAATTGCTGTAAATGTACAGACTGCTGCTTCACCAGTCTGTCGGTCCACTTTGGTCCAGACTGAAATGTCTCAGCAACTATTGGATGGATTGCCATTAAATGTTGTACATGGTTCCCAGAGGATGAGTCTTCCTGGCTTAGGTGATCCTCTTACGTTCTGTCTAGCGGCACCAGCAGGTCAAAGTTTTCTCTGCTGTGAAACAGGACTGATTTGCAAAACATTTTGTACAGACTTTCATGTTCCCCAGAGGATGAATATCCACTAGCACGTCCTTCAGGTTGACATTTGTTCCTCAGCTGTAGTTTGTTTTTATATAAGTAACACATTTTAGCATGTTCACACGAGTAACTACGATGTGTCAGTAAAAAAGTAAACTGTTACGGTGGTATACGGTATATACCACTCATATACTGTTTATATCTTTATTCTTTTAGCTTACTTATTTTATTATTTTAATTTTATTTTGAATTATTTTATTTTGTGTTCATTTCCAATGATTACATTGCTTTTTCTGATGCAATAACCACATTTCCCTATAGAAATCAATACATTTCATATTGCTATATCAAATACTTTTATTTGTCAGCCCTGGGACGAGTTGGCCACTGTCCAGGGTGTACCCCGCCTAAGGCCCAAAGTCACTGGGACAGGCTCCAGTCACCCGCGACCCCGTAACGGGAACAAGCGGTAGAAAACGACTGGCTAAATGCTTTTATTCCTAAAGTTGTCAGTAACAAACAACACAAATTGAAAAGATCTCCACCTGGACTGACTTCAGTGTTCTTTCCCTTTAAGGTGGCGCATGCGATTCTGAAGAAATCTTGTACCATGACAAATATCATGAGATAGAGCGAATCACGACCCAGTAAGTAATGTAACTAACGTTAACCAGGTTGTGGGTTAGCAAACTGTCCCTACAGTTGCTGCTGCGAAGCTAACAGCCAGAGACGGTTTACCAGAGCCAGTAAACCAGCTCCAGACAGCGATACACAACTCTCCTGCTACTATAACTCACATCACAACAACAGCATATCTTCGCAAACTGGAAAGTCAGGTGAATGTCCCTGGGCAAGTCATTTTACGTTACCCGACAAACAAATTATGGCTGGAATAGGGTTGTGTGGCTCGGCCCGAGCCACTTTGTTAGTTTCCCATTTACAGATCCAGGGCTGAGTACAAACATCAGATTAATTTTCTGCGCAAACACTGAATGGACAGCTAGTGGACCGTGAGGAGATATCTGCTGAATTTCACAAAAAGAAGTGCATTGGATTAGATTCGGATACCCCATGTTTAAGTATTCAGATTAAGTATTCGGTATTGTGAAACCGAGGCTACTTCAAATCTATGGTGCCTTACAGTCTTTGCAATTATACAGGATGGATTTTCAGTTGGCCGCAGTAGTGAGGAAGATGGTGTTGACAAAGCAGGTGTGTCTCTGCCACCCCACCATCCAGGCTGTTTTGGGCAGATCATCCAAGCATGTGTGCAGACCACCAGGCAAGGCTTTGTACTTTCCCTGCAAGAGTCTGACTGCCGAGCTCCGGCTTTGAACAAGTCCGGGACAAAGCAGCTACTCATCGCATAACTCTCCTCCAGTCACTCACTGCAGAATAACACAGGGGTAGATTAATAGATCACTAAATCACTTGACTTACAAACATGCCAGATGCAACAGGAAAGCAACTCGACATGCCAACAGTAAACACATGATACTTTCCTTCATTAATCCTGCATACTCTGACTAACTCCACATCTGTAACTGAAGTGTGGTGCCCTCTATTGAAAGACTAACCCCCGACTGCTTTATTAATGTTGCGTTTGTATTGCAAATTCTACTGAAGCAAAATTTACTTGTCACATGATAAGACAGTGAACATATCTCCCTCTGCCTCTGTCCCCTCCTTCTTCCTCTCTGTATCTGTATATGGTTCTCACGCTGATCTAATCTTTCTCCCTCGTTTTTCAATGGTGAATAAGGTGATTTAATGATTTATTAGATCTGCCGAATCCAGCAAAGCTACAAATCATGAAGGCCTTGCGGTCACATTGTTCAAACGTGGGGAGCAGTCAGCCGCTGTAATCCGCGCTGAAATGCCCCTGAAAGAGGCTCTTGTTGCCGCCCTCCCTCCCTCCCCCTCCACTGTCTGGAGAACGTTAGAAGTCAGGTTATGTGAATGTCCAGTGTCAGAGGGCTGCTTAAATGGCATTAGTTTTGAATGTCTGTATCAGAGCAAAAACCTGCAATTTGACTGAAGCTGCCTCAGATCTGGGTGCTGTAGGCCTGAGAGTGGGACTGGGACTGAATAGAGAAACTCTGGTGCTCCTAGCAGAGCTGGTAAAGTTACCTTCAGTTTAATACAGATTATTGAAAGGAAAGGGAGGACTTATGTCTCAGCCAGTCTTAGAAAAGCTTGTCCACACATTTATCTTTACTTGGCACGACTACTGTAACGCTGTCTGTACAGGTCTCTCTGTAAAGTCGATCAGACACCTGCAGCTGATTCAGGGTCCTCTCTAAGACCAGGAAAGTGGATCATCACTCCAGTTCTCAGATTTTTGCACTGAGACCTCTCAGATCGTCTGGGACAGGTTTGCTTAATGTACCCAGAGTCAAAGCAAAACATGGAGAAGCAGCATTCAGTTTTTATGCCCCACACATCACACACATTTCATTCATATCTCACATTTCACTAACTTCTGTTTATTTTAGTCCTTCCTCCTCTATGTCTTTTTGTATTGTCTTGTTTTGTTTCTTAATGCCTTATTATGTTTTATGTATGCTACTTTGACTTTAATTGTTGTTAAAAGATGCTAAACAAATACACTTACTTTGTCTTGATTACAAAGTACCCACCCACTTCCTTCAATGCCAAACTTTTATATTTAAAAGGAATAGTTTTGGGAAAGTTTTTGCTTTCTTAAGATGAGCTTTAGAGGTGCTGGTAGGTGGAGTTGGTTTCATTTCCAGTCTTTGTGCTAAGCTAAGCTCCTGCTGGCAGGAGCTTCATATTTAGCAAACAAACATGAGAGTGCGATTGATCTTCTCATCAAACTCCTGGTAAGAATGCAAAGAAGCGTATTTCCCAACATGTCAAACTATTCCTTTAAGATATAAAAAACATGTTACTGAAGTTTGCAAAATGTAATTTTTTTTTTAAATTTAGATAGTTTATATTAAAATTCTAAGTGTGCTGTATGCAACAAAGGTTAAAAGTAAGGGAGAAAGTCAATAAAATGGATGGAAGGATTTGCCAAGAAATGTGATGGAAGATGGTATATATGTGTTGTTATATTGCTTCCATTGTCTTCCTCATATGTAAGTCGCTTTGGATAAAAGCGTCTGCTAAATGACTAAATGTAAATGTAAATATATATGTACTGTACATTATGGAAAAACTAAAAACTAGCTTTTTAAATTGTTTAAATGGTTTCCCATCCATTACTCCCAAATCTGGTTCCTACCCACCAGTTAGACTCAAAGACCTGCAGAGGTGTGGCCAAGTGATGAAACCTCCCTTTAAAGGTGGACAGGGGATGGAAGAAAATGTCAAAGCATGTTATGACAAATTAGACAAGGCGATTGTGCCACTATCATGGCTTGATGATTGCACACAAAGCGCTTCTTTGAGAGCATTCTTTTTCCTCACTTGGTCAGGCATTCAGTCACATCCTTTCAGAGTAGGTCCTGGGGTGCCACTGACACCCCGACCCGCAATTACACATCACGCCCTCCACTCCCATTGCTCCCGTGCCCCACCACCACCATCCCTATCAAAGGCTTAGCGTGGTCTGTGGACAGATGAAGGGGACAATTTTAGTTTTGAAGAAAAAAATGAGGAAAAAGGAAAAAAAATGTATGAAGCCAAAAAGTGTAAGGGAACTGAGAAAAGCACTGAGTGCACGCGTTGATGGAACCAGGCCATTATGAATCAAACAAAAAGCCTGTTTCAGGCCATAATTCAGCACATTTGGAGTACACCACTAAGCTGAGAAAATATTAAACCTACTGTCAAAGAACAAAGTGGTGCACAGTTTATTTGAGGTCAACCCTTCCTTATACTTTTCTCAGCCAAAATTGACAGGAAATAAAGAGCAATGATAAAAAAAAAAAAGAAAGGGGATTTTTAAAGTTGCTGGTGTCCGAGTTGACAAGGAGAAACACAAAAAAAGTGTGGGTTGGGGGAAGGAGAGGTAGTGGGGCGAGGGGCTGATGAGGTTGATGGCGAGGCTGAAAGATGTGTTGTGTGCAGTCTGCTCGCCTGACTACAGACAGGCTGCGGCACAGACAGCCCTAAGCGCCCAGCAGGCATACCATACAGCCGCATGCCCTGCAGGACTCTCGCTGACTCGCCTCTATCCACCTGGATCGGCTTCATGAGCGAGAACAAAAAAAAACCCCAACAAACCTTTGTTGTGAGGTTCAACACTCTAAAAATGACACATTACAACACTGAGAAAAAATGTGAGGGGCCTTTTCCATTAAGATTTAAATGTTTGCGTCTCGTGAATATAATGAAGGGATTAAAGGTTACTGGTATGCATGTTTTGTATTATTTAGTCCCTAATTCAGAAACAGCTCATGACTTGTTTTGCTTTTCCCAACATTACGAAGTTCTGTTGTCAGAGAGTGTGGTTTTCCTATTTGTAGCAGCAGAGTAACGGAAGTCTTTCAACTGTTTTATTTAATATGTCATCCTTAGAGAAGAAGCATGAGACTGAACTGCTGTATGTATTATTGCAGTGACAATACAAATGGTGGGGAAAACAACGTGCCACTATTTCATCCTTGACTCAGGTCCTCTGTTCCTAAACCTTCACTTTGACCTGAAGCTTTCGGTGTTGGATTTTTAGGCTCCAGCCCTCTACAATGATTTCTCTCCCACTCTCTCTCCCACTCCCTCTTGTGCTCACCGCCACACTGTGTCCCCCCACCTCCCCCTCCGAGGATAAGCTGTGGTTGGGCCCTGACATCCCAAGTAATTTACTAAGTCAACACAGAGTGAAGAGGGCCCGTGTGCTGCAGAGAAAGCCCCTCTATGCAACAGCCGTGGTCCCTGAGGAGACATGGCACACCACAGCACAAGGCTGCCATGCTGGGAATCATTTAAAAAAGACTACAAGTATTAATGCAAAATATGTATGTAAATACAAAGCAAATACATAATAAATATATAGTAATTTATATGTTTAAAAAACTTACTAACCCACACAAATGGACAGTTTATTAAACATCTGATGTAATACCTTATCTCCATTCGTTTGGGCTGTGATGTGTTTTCATCATATCCATAGAAACATGTTAATTGCTGTGATGCGTCGCTGTAGTGGCAGGATGCTATTATGAGCTCTTGCTACCTGTAAGTTTTGTGAATGCACACAGTGTGGGGGTACATTGAATCTACAGAGATCTCACCATCATCATGCTGAGCTGCTTCATCAGACCAATGTTTTCCTGGTCTAGTGCTTGTCATGAATTAACTGTATGCACATGTTTTTTTTTTGTTGGGGGGGGGGGGGTTTGTTTTGTTGTGTTTTTATTTCTGTAAATTCTGCTTGTTAATATGCTGTAAAGTTAAAAACATAAGGATTTAGGTATGGGTTTAATTTATGTGTAAATATACTGTGTATGAGTCTGCATTCTGTACTTTGTATATACATGCAATTATGGCTCTTTAGCAGTCTTTTAATGTGCACATGTTTAACTTTGATGGTAATTATCTTTTGGCATTTTTGCCTTTATTTGACAGGCACGGTACAGAGATGACAAGACAAAAGGGGGAAGAGAGGAGGGATGACATGCATTAAAGGTCCCCTGCTCTGCGCTTACATGACCGGCCACCAGAAAGCCCCTGATGGCGATCATTTTACCATCACAACCCCTCGACTGTACTCCACAATAATTCACAGATTTGAACACATTTGACTTTAAGTTGTGTTGTGCTTTGCCATGTCAAGCAATGTTATGTCATGAGGTAATTTCTAGGCTTGAAGATCTTTGTCCTTTCAGGAGTTGTTGTTGTTTGTTATTTTTCATAAATCTTTAGCAATGTTTTTTTCCCCCAAAATTTCCAAGATAGCAAATATATTGCAAGTAAGTCAGGTTTATGCTTCTTTGTCTAAGCTTGGGGATCTAATACACACAATATTGATGCAACATCTTACGTAAATGTCTCACTTGCACTACATATTGTACTCTAAATGTACAATAAACTAGAAAAAGATTGTGGATTGGGCTCCTTGAAATACAATTATTGACAACAGAGAGACCCTTGATGGGAGAAGTCCCAATAATTTTTTCATTATTTTCACCAAGAAAAAAAAATGTCACTACATCACAATTAACTTCTCAAATGTACGTTTTTTTTTCATGTTGAACACTTTTTCCAGATGAAATGTGGCAAGTGCGGTTCTAAATAGAGTCTACATCAATTTAGAGCCTTATAATATAAAAACTAATTTAACAGTAGTGTGGAGTATCAGAGATAGGAGGCAAAACCTTACTCATGAACATGAATATGCACACACACATATACATAAACACACATGCTTGTTCAGGTGGAGCACTCCACTCTCACTGCAGGCTGCTCCTTGTAAAGGGGCCTTGGTAATCACTGTGTTTGCTTTCCCATTAGGCCGCTCTTCAGATGTGAGGGCTACCTGGGCCCATTCACTCCCCGAGGAGAGCTTTTCACTCCTCTCCAAAATGCATTATGAAGAATTAGCCACATAAACGCCTGCAAATTAAGAGTCAGACTCAGACACACACCAGAGACAACCTCCAGAAGTTAATCTTTCACCTGAACTCCCAGAGCTTCTCTGGATTCACTGTAGCGTTGACGATCTCTCAGTGACTTTCACTCTTTCCTTTTTCAAGTACCCTTGAGCACGGCACCGAAAACCAAATTGCTCCAATACATTTTCTTAGATAAATAAATGTTTTTAAAAGGATGTTGCTTGTCTGAGTACGAAGGGCTTTGGGTTGATTTGGTCCCAGTTTGTCTTCAGTTTCAGCAGAGCACAAAGAGACTTGTTCTGAATCAATGGTAAAACTCATGCGGGTGTTTACTATTGATTATTTTTCAAGATAATCCATTTGAGTTTGTCTACAGCGTCACTGAGGTGAACACAAACCACAGATGTGCGTCGTGCACTGCAGATGTTCACAGGAGGAGGATTAGGGAGATAGAGGCATCTAGGGAGGTGATGGAGCTTTCAACAATGAGGGCCCCAAGAATTTACCGCTCGCCTCACTGTGGACAGAAGAATGGGCTGCTTCACTAGCAGAGATGCAATGACGGACGATGAGTCAAGAGGAACCCCGTCCTGAACTCAGTGCGGAATGTTTCATTTACAGTCACCCACATGGACACCCCAGCCTGCGCCTTGTCTGCCAAAGACACAAGAGGGATGGGGATTTCAAACAATGTAGATAATTCAGAACTCAAACCTCCCCCAGCACACAAAAGGTCTACAGGCACTCAGATAGACAGAAAGGAACTACCCATTCTCTCTCACTTTGTCTTCCCTTCCCACACTCTCAGTACCTCTCTGTTATCTCACTGTCTATGTCTCTATCCTCGGCCAGTGATTTGTCATCTTTAAATGATTCCACCGAAAGAATTCCAGGCAAAAAACAACACTGTATGACATCGTTTTTACCGAAATTATTAAAGCCAACATTCACAGTGTAAGCAAACAGGATTTTCACCCACAAACCCTTCTTTGTGTGTGTATTTTGTTTAGACCTCTGCACCATACAGTTTTGCATGCTTTGAGACAATATTTTCCCTTTAGTATCCTAATTACAGTATATGAAATGTGATCATTATAGTTGTTAATAAAATCAGGTGTGACACGCACAGTTGGCACCCAAAGATGGAGTTGCAATGTTGCCATGCTGGGATTCAATTCACTTCAATTCAATTTTATTTATATAGCGCCAATTCAATTGGGATTGAACCCAGCAGAATGAAGGCTTATCTTTATGAAAACATCATAATGTAGGTTATTTTGCAACTCTGATGAATGTCTGGCAAACACCAGCTGAAATCAAAACCATGAAAGAGGCATCGGCCCAGGTATGTTTTTCCATGTTCAAGTTCAAACTCTCCACTTAATCCATCCGGCTCAAGATGTAAGTTTTATGAGTCCTTACAGAAAGTACATTGGGTCTAAGCCCACCATCTCAAGGTGTATACTTGTTTTGTTCTCAAGAAAGCAACATTCAAGAAATATGGGGCTACATTATGGCTCTTTTTACCATGATGTAAGCTGAGTAAAACCCTGTAGTGTTCACTGTTGGTCAGTGCTGGGAAGGTTCCTCACTGGGCTAGGTCATGTACAAGCCATGGTCATCAATCACAAACAGCGGGGACTGCGTAGCGACGAGCTGGCGAAAGGAGTTGACGGCTTGACATGACTTGGCCTTCGGTGCCTCCTCGAATTCCAAGCCATCGCTGACTGAAAGGATTACTTGCATAATCTAATATTTGGTGGCACAAGAAAGCATTCATGCCTCATTTTGCTAAGTTTGTATTGGCTTTTTATATGTGATTTAGTTATGTGTGGCTCCCAACCCAGCTTCCAATCCTGATATTTTCCTTTGCATATCATTAATACTTTTTCATTAGAATTTAAATTTGTCAAAAGAATCCAAATTTAACTCTTCATTTAACCTACTGAGACCTACCTTGTAGAGTCTGATTATTCTCCCAGCAGCACAAGCCCCTATTCCCCTATGCAAAGCCCCTATTCCATGCTCTTGATTGTAGTTGTGGATATCTCTTCCATGCACATAAACTCACTTTAAAAAAATGCTATAATGTCTGTCTGGTAGAGCCAAGTCAGTGTAACTGCCAGTGATGTAACCATTCAGTGCCACAGGGCACGGAGTGTGCGGCAGGTTGGTGACTTGGAGCAGGACCAGTGATACACAGTCACCCTCTCTCAGCAACCTAGCAAACCTTAAACACAAACACATAACTAGAGTTTAAACTGTATTGCAAATAATTCAAGTTTTGTGAAATTGTAAAGTGCTCTGGGCTGGACATGTGTTAGTTATTTAGGGCTGAAACAACACATGAAACGCAGGAAATCTCTCACCTAGCTTTAGTTTGTGCCCAATTTAACTGACACAAAAGGAGGGTAAATAACTTTTGACAAGTTGTAACAAGATCATGACTTTCCTGGCACTGGCAAGCACCAGTGGTGCTTTAAATGGCATTACAGACAGATGGTTATGATGTGATCAATACCCATATTTTTGATTACTCTAAATATTTGCCAACCTTTCTTGCATCTACTTGCAGTTGGGTAAGAGATGAGCAGTCATGATAAAGACATGGCACCCTGGCCTTTTCCTCTTTGTCTCATCATGGTGATGACACTATCTGTGACTCATCCTGCAGACCGGAGCAGTGAGAGTAATCTGTTATTCTCTACCTATGGCATCGTCTATTCGTGCAGAGCAGGGGGGAAGGAGTTGTTGCGCCATGACCCACAGCGATGAGTTTACATAGCTCAGATACCCAAAGAGATACCCAGGCCTCTCACTGTGCACATCCCTGTCACACAGAGAACTGATAGGAACTAATCAGTAAATGGTGGTTTTAACTGGCAGGGGGATCTGACTTGAGCTGGACCTCACAGGATCTCCTCCATGTTGTCTGAACGTGGGACAGATTCTATCACAACAAAACCTGCTTTCTTCCACTGTGTGAAGGCTGTGTTTAACAATAACTTTTTATGGCACAGTTTTGCATCATTAACATGAAGTTAACTGCAAAGGTAAGTTAACAATTGTACTCTTGTTCCATATACATTGACTAATGGCTCTTGTATTTTTGCTACTCCTGAGCACAAAGTAATACAGCCACGTTAGCAGCTCTGTGATCCCCTTCTTAAGCACAGCAGTGCTTTGAGCCAAATGCTAACATCCGTATGCTAACATGCTCACAATGACAATGTTGTTTAGAAGGTATACTTTCTTACTATGTTCACTGTCATATTTCGCTAACATGCTAACATTTCCAACCACAGGTTCAGCTAAAGCTGATGGGAATGTCATTAGTTTTGGGGGTATTTGTTCATAAACAAAAATATTGTGCTAATTCATTTTTTTACTGGGGCCTAGCAGAAAAGTCAGTGTATCACCAAAGTGCAAAGTCAGTAGGAGTCATTCTCTGGGGACCATGAAAGTCGGTACAAAACTACGAGGCAATCCATCCTATAAGCTGAGATATTTCAGTCTGGAACAAAGTTGTAGAGCGCCCGACCAAGAGACCCACATTGCCATCCCTAAGGCCATGCCGCTAAACATGGCTTATGATATGTGAAGTAATGACTCAAAACATCAACCTTGTTTAATGCAAATTCTCATTCCATCCTATGTTGAATTTAGCTCTAAAACACAAATAGGCCTACAAGGCCTACAAAACATTTTTCTACTCGTTTTTCCCCCCAAAACTTGGTTAAGACGGTGAAGTAATTTCAGGGCCTAATATAAAAGTGACAAATAACTAAAGATGGACAAATTCCAACACAGATCTTGACACATCAATTTTGACGGCTTAAGATAGATGTCAACTTTAACGAGTGCTATTAGTTGAGGAATAAAGCAAAAAAAAAATTTTTAATGCAAAACTTTTGTTGCTCAGACAGCTGGTTACCAGACCTTGTACAATCCTTGAAATTTCTGACACAGAAGAAAATGATCCTAAAGCTTTCCAAAAATTTCCTCTCAGACATTTTCAATTTCTATGGTGCAATAAGCTTATGGGAGTTCCTGCCTAGACCATCACAACTTTAGTTTATTGTGTGATTGGTTGCTGTAAGCTGTTGTTGAGCCTGGAACATCATTAGAAGAATGGTTCAACATTTTGGAAAATATGCTTCTTGAGAAGTCAGAAGCTCAGTACCACTCTCATGTCTGTACTGTAAATATGATTCCACACCCAGCAGCCAGTAAGCTTAGCTTAGCACAAAGACTGGAAATGGGTGGAAACAGCTAGCCTAGCTCTGTTCAAAGTCTTCAAAATCTCCTTTCCAGCACCTCTCATTAGCGCCCTTGTTAACAGTCCTATGTTCCGCCGGCGGGACGTTGGGGGGGGTTACAAAATTGTCAGGAATGCTAAGGGGTTGTGTCCCTTTGTTGTCCGTCCAAACAACAGTGTGTTATGTGCACAGTGACTTACTCTATAAAACCACAACATGATGTTTTTGCACTTTGGTTTTTCTACAGATTAAAAACAAATGAGACGATGTGTTTTAATTAGTTAACTTTAGAGGCAGGCGGATTTTCTTACCTTTGGTCAGAGCCAGGCTAGCTGCTTTCCTGTTTCCAGTCTTTAAGCTAAGATAAGCTAAGCTAAGCTAACCACCTGCTGAATCCAGCTTCATATTTAGTGTACAAAACAGAGTGGTATCAGTCTTCTCATCTTACTCAAGGTAAATAAGCCTAATTCCCGAAAATGTCAAAGTATTCCTTTAATGACGTTCATCATGACAATATTCATAAATATGTGCAGGTCTATTTAGAGTGATGGTAAGTTTTCATTTTACATGACTGGGTTCATTTGAAGGACAAATATGAAAACATGTTCTACAGGTTTGTTAATTAAATGAATTCGTTAATCAATTAGTCATGAGCATGTGACTTTTGTCTGACTAACAGTTTCTCAGTTTCTTAAATCAGGAGCATTTATAGTCTGTAAACATATTTTTTTGAGAAACAAAATGCAGGTGATGCTTCACAAATTAACAGTCAGCATGTGGCTGTTGTGGGACGCTTTTAGTGACAGTGCACAGGGGTTTCCACGCGGCGCAGAGAGGTGACAGAGTTTCTATGGTTGGCTCACCACACAGACCTGCTCTGTCCCAACCTGCGGAGCGTCAGGCTCCCTGCGTCAGACCTGGCCTTGGAGAGAAGGGCTATATTATGGGGCCTTGGCCCCTGCCTCTCCCCTGTAGTTCACAACTTTTTCACCACAAGAAAATGTCAGGAATGGAGTTTTTTATTTCACCCCAAAATTTCCCTTTTTAATCATGCGTCTCAGCTCTTGGCTCAAGCAGCTGGGAAACTCACCACCCAGTCGTGTCCAGAACCACGTCTGTGCTATCAGCCACTCCATCAAAATCTATTTGCCATCCAAACACAGCGATAAATGAATTCAGAGCTGGGACACTGATTTGAATAGTCGTCTGGCTGTACCTTCTCAAATACCTGCCGTGATATGTGATACGGGGAGGATTTACATAAGTGCTTTGTAGGCCTTGTCACAAGAAACATACGACCAATAAAGGCAGTAGAGACCTCTTACCACCCCTGCACATGACATCAACCGGCATCTCTCATGTCCTCCTGCCACACTGGAATGGCCTTGATTTTATTTATTTAACTTCCATAAACATAATGCAAGTGGACCTTCAGAGCAGAAAGGTCAAACAGTGTAGAGGATTTAAGACACCCATCAGATCAAACTTTCCCACAGCCTCCGCCAACCATTCTCTGATATTTTATAAATGGCTCCATGTGCTCCGCAGCTTGACCTTTGGCTCCCTCTATATAAGGTGTCATGTCCTGGTCAACGGAGAATATCGTTCAGTAAAACAAGACTTTAACAGTCTGCAAGTACAGTTTAGAGCGCTCATTCTTCAAACGTGAGGAGTGATGTAGAGGAATTTGCAAACATTTGCTGAAAATTATCTTGTTACAAACACTCCTAATCCTCACTCTGTCCCTAATAGGATAGAAAAATAATTGCTCCTCCTCAGGGAGAGATTCATAGCAATTGTTTCTCGTATTGTAGATAAACTTGCTGATTTGATGTTTGGGAATTTGGCTTCTGAGAAATAAATACAATAAAGTAAAAGTCTTGAGAAAGAAAATGCCCCAGAGTGATTCTGTCTTCCCTGTATGGGCCCCCGTAAATGTCTGCTCATACTTTAAATGACACTCAAGTTGCAAAGGTTGTGGGGAAACACCTCAAAAACAAAAGATACATTTTTCAGAGGACTTTTGCTCTGTGATGGCTCTGGGAAAGCGGCCCCCGAGTCTTTGTTTGTGCAAAATCAAACTTTAATCTGGTGCTTTTGATAGATGTAGCCTTTTATTTCAAATGTTTATGGAAATACCCAACAACAGTCTTGTGTGGTCCTGTGTCTAATGAAACACACTCACGTACGCCTCTCGTAGCCATCAGATCACTGGCCAGCACACAATGTTCACCATAGAGTGTGGTTTCTGAAGGGGCAAGCACATGGCGGGCATGAGGCAGAACAATTGGGTTTTCCTGCTCATCAGGGACCATCACATCTGTGAACGTGGGTGCTAGGGAGGCTTCCACTCCCAGCTCACGGCTCTACAGGCCAGCTGTGTTGGTGCTGTCAGCCTCATCCTCCTCCAGTCCATCTCCTCTGGGCTACATGTGCTCCCGTGGAGGACTTCAGGAGGATTAGCACACCAGAGGAGGGGTGATGGGTTCAGGGGCAAGTGTTCAGGGGTCAGCCTGGGGTCTTACATTTGATCTCCTCTCGAGTACAAATTAATGTGCTCTGATGTATTATTTTGATTGATATGACCCCCGGTTCGTCAACCTAGCAAGTGTAATTTGCTCACACCTGGGCATTCTGCTCGTCTGAGGGGCACACGATCACCTGAGTCTAGTGTTGAACTGCAGGTTGTTTTAGTTTTGGTTGACGGATGGGGGGTTTGGGGGGTGGGGGTGGTCACAAACCACACAGCACATTGAGTTGTCATTATTGTTCAGCAGCAATGCTGTTATTTCTTGGAAGTAGACATATCCACCCTTAGAGGGTGGATAAGAGACTGTTTATTTTAAATTCTTTCCTTTACACTTTTGCCTGTTATGGCAGAGTATCAACATATTATTTTAATTTGTTTTCATTTGGGGTTTATGCTGTTATAATACAATATATATACATAACTAACATAAAAATACACAAAACAAAAAAATACAGACACATCACATCGCAAACAAAGAATACAGATTGAATAGAGCATGCAATAGGCTATGTCTATTTGTAAGTCATATATTTATTGTCAATGGGCAAACAAGTGCCTAGAAACACTGAGGTGAGGGTGGTGAAAGTTTAGTTAGCCGTGGTATAAAAGACCTTACAGCCATGCTAGGCCTGTCAGGCTATTCTTAGCTAAATACTATGGTCAGCATATTAACATACTCTCAATGACAATGCTAACATTTTGATGTTTAGCAGGTATAATGTTCACCATGTTTACCATCTTAGTTTAGTGTGTCAGCATGCTAACATTTTCAAATTAGCAAAATTAGCACTAACAGCTGAGGCTGATGAGAATGTCATTGGTTATACAGGTTGTTTGATCATAAACCACAGTACTGGACAGATTCAATTTTGACCTGATGATGGCGCTAGAGGAAAAGTCAGTCAGTCAGTCATTTTCTACCGCTTGTTCCCATTTTGGGGTCACGGGTGACTGGAGCCTATCCCAGTGTCTTTGGGCCTGAGGCGGGGTACACCCTGGACAGTGGCCAACTCGAGAGAGGAAAAGTTAATGGATCATTTATCACAAGTTATTACATTTCATCCTCAGGGGAACATGACTGCCTGTAGCAAATTTCATCTCAGTCTATTCAATAGTTGTTGAGATATTTCAGACTGGACCAAGTGGTGGACTGACTGACTGACCAACATTGCCATCCCTAGAGCCATGCAGCTAGAGTGGCTAAAAAAACAGAAACAATCCAGTCCTCAAAACTACAGTTCTTTATGCACAATTTCACAAACCATCTCCTTGGGCAGCTGAACCACAGTTGTGTTACCCCAAAATATGCTGACTCAACCAATGTAGCACAATGAGCATCTTTGACCAAAAGAAGAAATGCCAGGACCCTTCAGAGCGTTCTTTGTGCACATGCTGGGACAGTTGCTCAATCCTGTTGTCCAAAAGTAAAGTGCCACCTTTCAAGCTGCAATAATAAACTCTGTATAAAAGCAACAACTGTCTGCTCTGTTCGGCTATTTGGGCAGAAACAGAGCAGAGATGACAGCTAGCAAACCACTACAGACTGATATTGTGTGGTCGGTCTAAAACTATTTCATCAATTAAGTCTGATTAACAACGGAGTAATAGTCTTCCTTTTATTGAGAGATGTGGAGTTTCAGTTCAGTTTAGTCCCTCCTCAGCAGAAGTAGCGTGGGTCTCCAGGGCTCTGCAGACAGGGTCACTTGAGTACAATGTCCAAGTCTTACACAGCTCAGACGTGTGTCTCCCTGCCTATGAAAAGATATGGGCCATTTGAGACTTACCATGATAAGTCTCTCTTGTATGGACTTTGACACTTTTACATCGATGCCTGAAATGTAACCCTCCCCAGGTAAATGATGTCTTTCAGACTTATGTCTAGTTAATTCTGTTTTTCTCCTTCTGAAGCCCAAACAGACACATATACTGTACACACATAAATCAACTCCAACCCCTATAAAATACTTGTGGGTGAAGCAGGTGTAAACAAATAAATATGATAAAAACTTCACATCACATTCACGGCAATTGTGCGTGGCACACTGTGCCCCTTGAAAAATCCCCTTGAGGTTACATGGGGGGGAAGACATTTTCCAAACAGCTCCCCCAGCTTGTCACACAAGAGGTATAGACCATCTACTGCTTTAAATCCTCCATGGGAACTTGGCTGAAAGCGACACACTGCATTCATAGGTAAGGCAATGCTAAATCACTTAATTTAGACCGATGTCTTTATGATTTGCAGGAGTACAGCATGGAAGCCAGTCTCCCTCACTTGCTGAATAAACAAAAATTTGTTCAGCTCAAATAAAATTTGATGAGGAGATAATTTTGCGAGCATACAGCATAAAGCTCTCTCTCATGTTCAGGGGTGCTGCACTCTGAGGGCAAATCAACTGAAAGTCTGTAGAGGTAGTTCAGCACATGGTGGACAAGATGATAGTGAGAGATATGGCTGATCTGGTCCACCTTTGGGAACAGGCCTCCACGTGCCCACAAAACAGTCTGGTATCAAAAATGCTGGTCAAAAGCCCTTTTTGTACCTTAAAAAAGGATCCAATGGGTCACAAATCCTCATGAGTACATTATAAGCTTCTCACAATCTGACTGGTGTACCTGAAAGAACCAGTTTTATGAATGAATATCCCACTGTATTATCTGATCAAATATCCCTGGTGGATCAAGTAAAGTAACCTTAAAGAGAAGATTCGACAATTCATTCAACATTTTTTGGCATGAACAACTCTCAATCAAAGCTAAAGCCCACAGAAACAAACCTCTAATCTGGGATTTCATCAGGAGATAAATCCTGGAGCTGCTCCACTGACATTGAATTGGAAACTGACATGGTGGATTGTGCAGCAACTGTCTGAGCTTTTGCTCTCAAGTTGGTTTGACAGCAACTGTAGGTGCTACCAGTTATGAAGCAGAACATATCTCAAAAACCTTGTAAAAACCCTGGGAACTGTTATACAACAAGCCACAATCAGTCAGTGTCAAAAGCAGTGACGGGTTATGTTTCTTGGAACTTTGACTATTGGTTTTGTTGGAAGGGTTTTGAAAAAATTTGGAACAACAAATTTGAATTCTGCTTTCTGTTTCAGGACTTTAAGACCAAGGAGTTCCCAACCAGTCTACTGCAATCCTTGACAGCTCTCATGGGTAAGATATAGTTGGAGCTTTTTAGATTGGAAATCACTTTAAAATTAAAAATAAATATATGGTTTCAAAACGCTCCAAACCACTGAGATGAATTCACTGGAAGCCTTTCTTTTAAAAGGATATATCTATTTAAGAAGCTGCAGATAAAGAACAGATGCATTTCATTGCCAGTAAAACTCACTTGGAAATAAAATATAATTCCATAATCTCCTTCAGTAACTCAGGAGCAGAGATCTGAGCGATCAGCTGGTGAGTGGCCACATATTGACATCAGAAGGTACATTTCTGTGTGTGAGGTTCATTCATACAGCGTGTTCTAATTGTGTTGTAGGCTGTAGTACTACTGCAGTGGTCAGAGGTGGCGGAGCGAGGGAGGCTCTGTTGTCAGACACAAGAGGCCACCACTTTGATCTCTGAAACTCCCTATCTTTGCCTTTGTTGATGACAGAATACCTGGGAAAGAGATTTTCAGTCAGGGAACCGACATAGGAATCCCCTGACACGCAACAAGAACAGCACACACACAGACACGTGAAAGTACACAAACCCCCGGAAATAGCTCAAAATCAACAACACCCACTATAGGAATCCTGCTTCTTTTTAAGCAAGCATCAGAGTGTCTTGTGTATGATATCAGATTTGCCCCCTTTGAAGTTGTAAACTCATGTGAAAAGGTTGTTTTTTTTCCAGCTGACAACAGATTCACTCCCCGGCTCTTCCTCTCACACATACACACAGACACTCGCTCAGTCCCACATATGACAACACCCCATGTTTACCCCTCTGACTTCCATCCCACGCATCCTGTTTGTGGCAGCATCTTCCATTGTTCCCGTCTGTATCTACCTGACCAAACTCTTTATCATAAACTTTCCACTGCAGCTGCTTTTAAAAAAGTATCATGGATACAGTAAAAAGGATCGCTGCCCGTGTGCTTTTGTTTTGTTATCAACATTTGGCTGCTTTATCATTTTCTTAAGTGGATGTGGAAAAAAAAAAGGAGAGAGGATGGAAAATCTGCTGATAAATGCAGAACACAAAGAAGAAGCCACACAAAGAGAAACCACCAGTGAGACAAAGCTGTTTGGATTTTGCCTTGCAAAGTGGTAGGTAAAAAGTTTTGTTTTGGAGAAGCCAGGGCGGGTGAGGTTAAGAGAGCCTTGCTGACTCCAGTACAAAGCCCACACTTGATTGCTAAAAAGAAGGCACCTTTTGGAGCAGCACCCCAGCTGATGTCACCCTGAAGGAAGTGCTTTGAAGGGGATGGGGGCAGAGGGACATCCAGGCATCACAATGCAGTGTTGTACGCCAGAAGCATTACAAGGAGCTGACGCAAACCCTGTGAGGTTTGGGACTCACAATATAATATGAGCATCTTGATGAGGCACCTACCAAAGTGCACCATCAAAGTGATGGGGATATGTTTTTGCAATCAGGGATGGGTGATTTAGCTCCATATCCCCAAAATAAATCTGTAAATTTCATGATCAGCTGTGCGGTGAATGGTTGAAACAGCTTCATTTGGCACCCAGGGTCATTCAGTTTGATATTTACAGGTGAGAGAAACGTGCAGCATCCATAAAATGTACAGACTATCCACCAACAATATATCAAAGTATAAAACTAATCTCACACGATTGAGAAGTAGTGTGACGCTGCCCTCTAGTGTCTCAAGGTTAATGCTTTTAAATTAATTGTGCAATTGCATGTTGTCAGTGTGAATTAAGTGCCAAAATGCCATTCAAACAGCATGTAATCCACATATTTGTGAGCAGAATATTAGTTGATCTCACATTTAAAACACGTTAATCACCTTATCTTTGATCAGACCGTGTGTGTGTGAGAGATACTCACACACGTGTACACACCCCTCCTGGTATTTTGGTATTTCCTTTGAACTGAGGCTTCAAGATAGCCGCAGATATCGGCATGAAAGAATCTCCCCACCTGTGATACAGTGCGAACAGCAGCAGCGTAAGTGAATAGTCTGTGGCCTACCCCATGTTGCCTTCGTCAGTGATGAGGGCTCAATCATTTCTTTATCTATTTGTTATCAGATTATTGACAACAAGTGCTTCATTTGTCTCAGTTAGATGAACTGCAGCTCAGGTGGAAAGAAAACAAGAGTAATACTTTTCCTATGAGTCATATTGTTGTGAGGACTTGGATTTAAACCAAGCAACAGAGAGAGATAGGATAATGATCAAATGAGACCAGTGATATGATTTCATAAGAGTTAATGACTTGATAAGAAAGCATAGACGTACAACAAACTAGTTTAACTGATTCCAAAGTTTAGGCTTATTTTGTTTCCTCAACTTGTTGCTTCTCCTAGCTCAAGGTCCTGCACATCAATAAATAAATGCCATCTTTTTTAACTTGATTTACTTTAAAGTGAAGATAAAGCGGTTGACATTGCCATTCTTGACATCACTGGAGCCATTTTCATTTGCAGCTGCACTGTCATTATGTTCCATTGTGTAGACTTGTTTCAGTCTTTTGAGCCATTGTGTTCTGTTCTGTGAAAGTTCTTTCATCCATTATACTCCCCTAGCATCCATTAAAAATAAGCGTAAGATATATGTTTGGTCTCTGTCATTTACATCTTCAGGTGATCCCACAGAATAGAAAAAAACATTGAATTAAGTGGTATACCAAAATTCATATTTTTTTCACTTCCTCTTTTAAGTTCTACCAGAATCCCCAAAACATGAGGGAATCCCAGAGAAAAATGGCAATGATTCTCCATCATTCCACTTTCTCCAGTACGGACTGCGAAAGAGCCCTTATCTGATGATGATGATGATGATGATGACGCTATTAACCTAATTTTCAACTTCCAATCAGATTCTTTCCATGAATGATTATTGATATCTTTGTGGGTAGCCACATACTTCTTTCTACATCTTGTCCACATTTATTATATTCAGCTCTATTTCCCCCTTTTCCCTCACATGAAATGTCTTCAGCTACGTCAGATAACGACATTCTATGAATAAAGTATTCTTTACTACCACAAGGGGGCGGCATTCATCTATCACTGGTCTATGTTGCTGATTTCTCTGTTGTCTCTTTCAAGTCCCTATTTCCGAAGCAAAATAGAAAAAATACTCTTACATGATTTTCTTTAGTAGTCGTTTAAATTCGTGTATTTGTTTTGTATTCAGGAAGAAGAAGTATTTGAGATTCTACAGATCCATACAATGTGAACGTGATTTAAGTAGCTACAAGCACAATCCTTGTACAAAATGTGTAGATTTCCTGCCTCAAAGCTGCTTAAATACATGCTTTCCAGGCGCTTCAATTGTTTTTTGATTTGGTAGCTGGTTGTCTCATGATGATCACCCATTTATGTTCCCTGAAGCCACTTGCAGACTTGGGTAGCCTACTACTGGGGGAAAAAATTAGAACAACAAAATAATAGTGGAAATAGCATAATAATATGCTCATCATGCCATGGGGTATTATACAGATTCATTTAGTAAGCTGCATGCCTGGGCAGCTCCACTGTATGGAGGACTTGAATCGGGAGGATTGGAGGATTAGTACCAGATGTTCATTGGGAGCCAGCGGCCAGCCAATCGGGAGGAGGGCCATTTGGTCTGTGGGAGGAGCTCCGTCTCTCCTCGGAGCTCAAAATGTTTTCCAACAGGTAGTTTAAAAACCCAACAGGTCAACAGCGGCGGACAGTAACTAACACAGCGCTAACCCTGCGAGGAGTGCGGTCTGAACGGCGACGGCTCCCTAACAGCGGTTTGTTTCTGGATATGCCCGGGCGGCGCTCTCCAGCATGCTGAGCAGGAAGGGGTCTTGTGCGGGGGTGATGAGTGCTGCAGCCGGGGTGGACCGCAGCAGGGTCGGGGAAAGGCTGCAGGCTGCTGTGGCCGGGCTGCAGGAGCTGCATCTGCTGAAGGACAGACAGAGCGACATGGTGAGCTGGGCACTGAGGGTGGACCGAGAGGAGCCGGTCACGTCTGTCCACGCAGGCCCGGAGGGTCCCAGGGTGATGGGGACCGAGGAACAGCGGCTGGAGGCGAGCCTGACAGCCTTGAAGCAACAGCTGGTAGGAAGTCATTCAAATCAAAAGCCATTAAACAATAAATAAATAAAATAGCATACCTCTGTAAGGACATTATGTGTAGGGGGTAGTTTGGTGTCACCATAATATTTGTACGTTGATTAGGATTCTTATTTATAACCACGGGAATCACGGGGCTCACATTTGCTAAAAATTGACAGTTTAATTGTCCTTTGAATAAAGCCGTCCGTTTGAATCTTGCCGTCAGCTGATGCTCATGTGCATTCCTTCTTCAATTATTACCAGACACACTTTAATGCTCTCAGCTGGGGGTAGGAAGTAGGATAGGTGTCATAAATCAAGGTTCACTGCAGGACCAAGAGGACTTTGAGTTGTGTATGTGCGTGCACACAGAGCATATGTAGACTACAGGGGGGGCAAACCTCAATCATTAACCACTAATGGCAGGAAATATATTTGTTTTAATGGTGGTGTGTTTCTTAAAGGTGGATATTTTGTTGTGAATGACAGTGAGAGTCTGAGGCACGAGAGGCTCCATGTGTATTGGAGACAACTGGCTGTGTGGAGTTTTCCATGACAAGCTTTTTCCATGCAGGCTGCTGTTTACAGTGAAGTGCAGGGATTAAGGTGCAATGCTTGACTTTTAGTAGAACTGGGCAACTCGGACAACATAAGGTTTAAATTGTGTTTTACATTCATGCCAAATGGAGCCACTGCAGACTCCCCACAACGCATCCTTAAAAAAAACACCAACAGCTACATATAGACGTAATGGTTCAGAAACACTTTCCAAGAACATCTTTTTCTGCCGTAGTTTAAACAGAAGTCAGCTGAACTGATTTCATCGTATAAGAGAATGAAACATGAATTAAATGGTGCATTTCGCAGGCAATGACCCCCAGCAACTGTAACAGTAAAAGCCCAGCCCTAACTGCAAAGCAAACAGTCCTTCACCCCAACCCCCAAGCTCTCCTCCTCAAGTAGTTTACACAATGGCCAGGCCCTCGCTGTGGGGGAGAAATGAGTTACCCACCACTGCTTCTTCCATGCTACCCCATGTCCTGCTGGGATTAATCATCAGCCACAAATCAGTTGCTTTTGTTTTCCTGATGGCTGTACATTATGAGCATCTTTTATCTGACCAACAGACCCTGATCTTAATAACATTATAGCTAACCTTTGTCCGGACTTCTCTGCTTCATTTTCCTGTTCATACACCTATACAAAGAATTTCTGTGTAATTGTATACGTGTGTGCATTAGGAGCTTTATTAGATAACTTTCCATTCTTGAACTCCCTCCTTTCCTGAAAAAAATCTAACGAGTCCTGCCCTTTGATTTAGATTGTACCGCACATATTTTGGGGGGTTGGCATGAAATGTTATGTGTCTTTTTTACAGTCTCGTCTTCGGAAACAGGATGTAGGCCTGAAGACTCACTTGCAGCAGCTGGACCAACAGATCAGTGAACTGAAACTAGATGTGAGCAAGGCCTCCACAGAGCAGCTGGAGAGTGACAGCAGGCCAAGTTCAGGTGGGAAGGCAAACACTTGCGCAAAAAGCCCTACGGTTGTTTATTTTATAGCAAGTAATAAAGCATCTACTCAAGCTACCATCACATCATGTTAAATACTGAGAAAAATACTCATGTGCATAATCATTCCTGCTCTCTCCAGGTTTCTATGAGCTCAGCGATGGCGGCTCTTGCTCGTTGTCCAACTCCTGCACCTCTGTGTACAGCGAGTGTCTGTCGTCCTCTCAGACAAGCCTTCTTCTCCTTCCCGTGAGCCCTGCTAATTCCCACATTACCCCTCCATCAATACAAGCTGATGTGTGCCGCCGGCGTTCCGCTGATGAGAGCACTACCCAGCCCAACCCTCCACGGGCCACAGGCCTCCATCTTGGCAGCAGCAGGATTCGAGCAAGCACTACTGGCACCGAAAAGGCACGACCAAGACCTGTATCAACAGGTAACCAAATCTTTAAATCTCTAATTTAGGATAGTCTCTCATGTATTGATGGGAACCGTCCAAGTTACTAAGCATGTATTTTTCTGCATAATAACATGTCATTTCTCATTTGATGAAGGATTTGAAAGGTTAATCAGTATTTTTCTGTTGCCCATCAGGTGATCTTGATAGGATGATGGCTCAAGGGCTTGGCTACCACAAATCTGTGGATGCAAGGAAACCCTCAATCTGCACAAACCTGAAGACCTCCACAGTGGACCCCAAGTTCCAGAGCAACCTGGTGTCCCGAGGTGGAACCGAAGTGTACCACTACCCCAGCCCCCTGCATGCTGTGGCTCTCCAGAGCCCAATCTTTTCTCATGGGAGTGACGCAGCAACACCTGGACTCCTAGAGGGCCAAGGACACCATACGAACGGTTCTGACACCCTCCAGAGGGCACAAATGGGCTATGAGACCAAGACTATGGGTTACATTGACAAGCTCCTCCTGCGCAGCTTGAGCAAAATCCAGAGTGAAGCGGCCACAGAGACTCTGCAGACACACAATGACTATCACAGGAAGCCCACTGAAGTTATTACTGTGTTTCCTGAAGTGTCACAGAAAGAAGTGTCTATGGTGCAGCCTCTTCCAGCCCAGACCACAAACATCATCCCAATAGATAGCGACCAGATGAGACACTGCATGACATACTCCAGCCAAGAGGTAGCTGATAACGCAACCCACAAACAGTCCGTGAGAGCCCCTGAGGTTTCATACCAATACTCCTATCCTGCTGCCATGAGGGAGTACAGCTCTGATGAGGTCACCACTTCAACCCTGAAGAAGAATGATAAATCCCAAGGAGAATGTGGGAGTGTAGCAAGAAGCAATTCAGAGAAAAGATGTGCGGATAACTCTGAGTCACGGCCACAAGAGAGGAAGGGCCATAGACAAAGATTGTTGATGGCCCACAGCTCCAGCATAGAGGAGAGTCAAGGCTTTGAGGTTCATGCTGGTCACGCAGCTTCCCCAGAGTTTGTCCTTGCCAAATTTGTCCCTGCTGGATCTCAGAGGGTCAAGGTGAGACAGGCAGACCGTAAAACCAAAGCGGTGAAACTGAGGAGAAAAAGCAGTGAGAAGCCTCGGGCAATGAGGCAGCAACATGGCTACTCCTCCGGCGAAAGGACCAGAGAGGCCAGTGAAACCAAAGGGGATCAGCGAAGATCAGGAAAAGGTAAAGTGACCCAGAAATGTACCACCTGTCACACAGAGGAGCGCAGACAGGGCTCAGGCTCAGACTCCAGCCACTGCAGCCCGGGACTCATGTACACCCACAAGGTCCATCCTAAGCCACATCCCATCCCTGCTGTTACGAAGTCCAGCAAAAGCCGCAGACTGCAGAGCCTGGTGTGTGAGCAGCCTGTAGAGCAGAGGAAGAAGAGGCTGGGGGCTGCCAAATGGCCGTCCGATGTGGAGATGTTCCAGGCCTTGTGTGCTCAGCGTCAGAGGTCAAAAGAGCCCCAGGCACCAGCGAGCATGCAGATGGGCCGCAGTATGAGTGCCAAGCCAGGACCGTGTACAGGACCTCCTCGCTCCTTCCAATCCTCCATGTCCACTAACTCTTTCTTCCACAATCTTAATGCTAGATACCCTCCAGCACCCTTCCATAACCACTACCCACCCAGATGCGAGTCTGAGTACTCGGCCGAATGCGCATCACTGTTTCACTCCACCATCGCTGAAAGCAGTGAGGGGGAGATGAGTGATAACACCACCAACCGCTTTGGAGATAGCGAGTCCAGCCAGAGCTTCCAGTCCATCTCGGACTCCGACAGCAGCCTGTCCCTGGACGAGGAGGACAGCCACGAGGACGAGAGAGGTCTGGTGTGGGCTGAGGCTGCGCTGGGGCCCACCGCTGCTGGACAGCCCCTCCAGCCGCTCCCACGTCCCGGGCCATCAGCCTGCCGCATCAAAGCTTCCCGAGCCCTGAAGAAGAAGATTCGTCGGTTCCAGCCTGCCTCCCTGAAGGTCATGACCCTGGTGTAGCAAAGTTCCCCCGGGCAGAACGAGAACTATTAGGACAGAGCCATGGGAAATGCTTTCAGAACTGTTTGGAAAGCTCTCACCCGGTCTTTCAGTGCAACACCCTTAATCATCACTGAGCAGCAGCAAATAAACTGGACTGCATTTGGGTGCTGATTGTTTTGTTAAAACTATAAAAAGAAATATGAATTTACAATGGTTAAACATAAATCTGTGCAAAATGGTGCATCTAAAAGCATGTATATCACAATTATTACACTTACTTAATTTGTAAGTATTTAAGTTTCTCATAGCATGTGGCTGCATTTGACAATTTCATGGACATTTCTGTCATAAAATCTTATGTACCTGAGAAATAAAACTTCTTCTCAATTTCTTATTTTCTCTTAATCATTTTGGTCATTGATTGTAACTATCTATATTTATCTTATTAGAATAAACTTATCAATTGGGATGGGGTTTTTTTGTATCCTTCACTGATATTTTATGTTTAGACAGCTAACGACATCACTGTCCAATTCTAGTTTTGGTATTTATAGCACCCAAGTTTTCTTCATCAGTGAGTGTACAATGTTAGCAACATCTCATCTGCCAACTTCTGTCTCCTTTTGGTGACTATTTATCACACATGTTGAAAAAAATCTCCACTTAATCCTCACAAACATCCCACTGAGGCTGACCAATTTAGCAAAGATAGCTCCAACGGCTCCTTATCTGGTTTCCTGCCCAGCTGTTGGTTTAATAAGTTGCAGCTTCAACAATCAACCCAGACAGTCATGTTTAATTAGAGGGTGAAACTTAACAGCCTCAGTCATTTAAATGTAAGTAAACACACTTGCACTGAAGTACTAAAACACACAGTAACACTCCTACAATTTCACAAACAGACATTTAGATGATGGTAGTAGAAGCTCAGGTTTCTGAGGATAACCTGAGGTTTTAAAACAGTTGATGTATATGGCATGGGGCACATGAGATTTAGAAGGAATGCCAGATGATAAGAGGCTTCTCATTTATGAGCTGTCATGAGGAGATTAGACAGTGGGCAGCTGCACAGAGTTGCCGAATAATCTCACTTCCAAAATCTGCCTTGGTATCTTTCCATTAAAATTCTTTCAAAGATGGGGTGAGCAAAAGGGCACTCGTGAAAGTAAGTAGTCCAGTGACTGGCCTTCCAAACATCAGCACTCTCTCCCGTGGTCATACATAATGTTCTCTCCCATTAGGCAGCCACTGTGACCTTAGAGTTCCCAACTAAGAAGCTTAAAGGACTGACAAACATTTTCAGCATTTCATCAAATTTTACTTTGAAGTTGTGTTCCCTGTAGGTTTAATCACTGTGGAGACCATTATTTTTAAGACTCATGGATCATTCGTTTATTCATTTTCGCTCCTTTAACTAGAAAGGTTCAGTTTGCTTCCAAAGAAGAAACGGCATCATTCTTTGACTAAAAGTGCTCACTAAAGGGCTTTATGTTAATTTAGCAGCATTCTTTTCTCTGTTCATCAAACACAAGACAGGTCTAAAGGGCAAAATCCCCAACGCACATCAAAGATAGCAATTTAAGTTTAGCAAGTTGCTACAATTGAATCAACTTATTAGGATTTATATGTCCAGCTGACCTCTGTCCTCTCCGTAAGAGTAAGAGAGACAGGATGGTGGGATTAGTGCTGCTGTTTTCAACCCGGCTCAGAGTGAGCATGACAGGCGCTGGTCTTGTCTTTGATGTTGAGTATAGCAGGACCATGTAGGCTTGACCTTGTGTGCTTGCTGACCTTTCCAGCTGTAGGGCTGTAGAGATAGAAAGGTCACAATAGAAAGGTCAGGGGCCTTTTTGTACTCTCGCTGTCTCTGGGCTTGTCTTTTTTGTCTTCAGCATGTCTGTCATTTACTTCCTTTTGACTCATTGTTTGAGTCTGTCATAAAAAGGTAAGTCCACCTGTCCACTGAAAGCCTCCTTCCTGCTCACATTTGTTCTTTCAAAATAAATACATTGGATGTTTTTAGCAGAATCAGTGCCTTAACAACTACATAATGTAATTGGATGCTGGATAAAGATAATTCGGCTAGGGAATGATACCTCTGGGGGTTGGAAGCAGCAACCCGTGCCGCAGGTGTAAAGATGCACACCTGCATATAAGATTTGGTCATGATATTTTATAGGGTATAGAGTGCGGGGGGGGGTGCCTGGGGTTGCTGCCACACTGCTTTATAAAATACTCCCTATGGATGGCTGTCAAGTCATACTGAAGGGCTACAGATGTCGTGTGGGATCTAATTACACAGAGGTGCTCAGACTTTGACATCATATACATGAGAACACATGGGCAAACGGTCTCATCTAATCTAGATCATACATTTTCAGCTGGCAACACACCTGCCGATAAAAGGTCTTAACTGAGATCTTTCAACCATAACAAAGACAGAACCCTGATGACTTTTTTTTACATGGCAAGAGATCCATGAATACAATTGTATTTTACTTTATTATTTAGATTCAACATCCGGATAGAACAAGTGAAATGTAAAAATAATAATCTTTCTAAGCAGTGAAGGTCCTGAAAGGGAATGGTTTAACCAGCAAAATACAAATAATAGACTTCACACTCACACCCAGCTTTCCTCACACGCACTTTCTAAACCAGCCTGCAGTAGAACATTGTCAATGTCCGGTGAGATATAAATAGGTGGAAGTGTCACGCCAAACTACTCTGAGTACTGGGACAGGTAAACACTGAGGTGATGCAGAGAGTGCATGCCTCTGAGCTGCTTTGGACAGTGATCTTATTATGCATCAGGTCACTGTACACCTCTTTCATTCATTATTTGATTAACAAACATTTCATTCAGAGCTCCATGTATAAAGTAATCCAAGAAAGGATGATTAAAATTGATCCGAATATCAGTCTAGCATTGTTCGTTAAAAGTAACAATTCCGTGACAATGTGACATCCGTAAAACAAAGAAGACATTGCAAACAAACGCAAGAGAGAGCAGAAAAGGAGTAAAAATAAAGGGTGTTGCAGACAGGTGCAAATTAAACTTTGACTTGGTTCACATTAGGTCACAGTTGGAGGAGGGGTTCTCCTCTTACGAATTTGCGTTTCATCCTTTCGCAGGGGCCATGCTAATCTTCTCAGTATCGATTCCAATTTATCATACGTGCGGTAATCCCAAAACCCAACACGCATCAGGCCTTCCCAGTCTGTCTCCATGCTCAAAACACATAATACCCCATCACGCTGTCTGTGTTTTCTCTTTTCATCATAGTTATTTCAGCATTATTTCAGCAGTCTATTGCAGCATGTAATACTCGTTTTTTTCTATTTACATTGAGAGTAACACTGCTTATCCTGTAGTTATCTTACCGTTTCTTGTCTGTGTATCTTTATGTTGTAGTCTTAAATATATATTTCACTGGATGTTTTTGAGGCCGCGATGTGAAAACTGGAGAGACGGTGCTGGGCCTCGGATATGAGCTGTGGATTTACTATGTTGACAAGTGGGAGCTCAGAAACTCATTACCACCCCGATGAGAGGAGCTTTCCACGCCTACCCACAATGCACCCCTGGAAACACAGAGCAGGTCATGCTTTTCTGGGGTCCTTTGAAGCAAGAAGGATTATTTTTAGTTTGACGTCTTAAATATCCGTACCAAATCAGATCGACTCGTATTAAGTTACAGACAGATTCAATCGTTGGTACATTTAGCTGCAAACATGTTGTTTAAAGGTTTTCTGGACAGAAGCATGAAAGCTGTGTTGCAGGTTTTGCTGGCATCAAAACTTTGTTAGATCCAATCCAAACCACTTTATTTATATAGCACATAAAAAAAACAAGGTTGCTAATGTGCTGTACAGCCAATAAATATAAATTATAAGAAACACATAAAGATAGTAACACATAAAACACAAAGAACACTCAGCCGGTAATAGACAACACACAGCCGGAATTACACACACAAAGACACACAGCAGATGTAATATCAGCTGTAAAATACAACAAGGATTAAGTTAAATTTCAGTACTGACACAGTAATACACAAGAACAAGATCAGCAGCTAAAGACAGTTTTTTTGTGGACTGTAGATTCTATGTTGCAAAGTGTATTGAATTTACATTGTATACACCAACAATGTAGTAGCTTCGTCTACAGTAAGACAACTGAGATTTACCCAGCTCCTGTGCGACCACTTGCATGGGGGATGGGATCTATAGTGTGTGAGGTGGCTTTTGTCCCTTTGCTTACTGTACATATGAATGGGGCTGGACCGGAATGTCCAACCTCATGAATGTCAATTGTCTGAGGCCTGAGTTAAGGAGCAGGCTTCTCATGTTGTGTAGAAGAGGACAATAGAGGTAGAGAAGGGGAGACGAGGAGATAGCAAGCGAGGGAAATGAGCAGGGAGAGATGAGCTACCGGAGACAAGTGTGAAAGATCGAGAGCGAATGAGACAGAGCATGAAGATGAAGAAAACGGCGAAAAAGCCACAGGGACATGCATGATGTTCCACTCCTGCAAGGCTCAGCTGGCCCTTCCTCAACCACCACCTGCTCCTCTTTAGGCACATCCTGTCATTTAATACCTAATCCCTTCATTCACTCCAGTGTGTTTACTAACCATTGTCTCAACTAACTTCAAGCTGTGGTCAAGAGGTGGTTCAAAAGTTCGCAGTGTATGGAGAGCACGCACTCACAGTACCAGAGGGCATTGTGAGTGTGTTCGCCCCTGCCAAGCAATTGTCTGATACAGAGAGAAGTCCCTGTGCATGCAACTGAAGGAGTCTTTGGGCTCTAGCTTTTGAGGTCAACATCAGTTACTTTCAACGTGAACAAACCAATATTTGGGGACAGATAATTGGACTACAGGGCACTGTAACATGCCCTGTTTTACCAATTAATGTAATATTAAAAATTTTATTTTAATCCATTGGCATGCGTTACTACAACATACTGTATGCCATATTATAAAAAATCTTTTTTTTAAGCATTTGCCTATTCTGAACACGGCTTAACATTTTTATGAGGCTAAGAGTCTACAGCCACGGGTATACTTGAGCTAAATTCCAACATGCTCACAATGACAAGACTAATATGCTTGCTTAGTAAGTATATTGTTTACTGTGTTCCCCATCTTTGTTTAGTGTGTTACCATGCTGACATTTGCCAATTAGCATTTAATACAAAATGCAGCTGAGGCTGATGGGAATGTGATTAGTTTTGAAGGTATTTGGATGAAAATGAAAAATTAGGGGATCACCAAAGTTTTTACAGTCATCACAATTAATTGTGAGGGGGAAATGAATGTCTGTACCACATTTCATGACAATCCATCCAATACTTCAAATGTCCATCTTATCGTGGCGCTAGAGGAAAAGTCACTGGATCGCCAAAGTGATAGTATTCATCCTCTGGAGACCAGAAATGTCTGCGCAAAACTTAATTGAAAATCCCCCCAATATGGCGTGATATTTCAGGATCAAACCGACCGACAGACAGACAATGCTATCCCTAAAGCATCGTTAACATGGCTAAAATTCACTGTTGTGTTGTTAATATGAGTGTTAGCTGACTATAGAGAGGATAAGATGATATGGATAAGAAAGTAGGGAGTGTAGAAAACAGGAGGTACACGTGCTCTCTCAACTAAAACTAGTCAAGCTGCAAGATTATACAAATGAGTGGGATCTGAAACAATAAGAGTAGTAGTCCAGTAATCCTCAAAATGCGTACATTTACTCTTGTTTGGCTGAAACATGTTGATGCTTTTTGAGCCAAAAAACAGTCTAGCCGATTCTTAGAACACACTTTTGTGCTTGGGTAAGCAAAAATAATTACTCCACAATCGCCTTGTAGCTTACTGGGATTCTACTAGGTTTGCAATTTTCAAAAGAAAACATGAGCTCATGAGGAACAGTGGCAAGTGCATTTGTGAAGACGTTTCAGATGAATACACAGTGTTTCCCCTTTTATCAGTCCCAGTGTCTCTGTGAGGAAGTTCTGGCTGTTTTATGAGCAGGATGTCCTGTGTCAGCTCAGAGGTCTGCCTCTCTTTTGTCAAGCCTCAGGCTCTCAACAGCTAAATTGAACTGCCCCGGCCCCACATATCCTCAGAGAGCTGTAACCATCTTGCTTTATCTTGCTTTTTTTCCCGCTGTGGGGTTTGTCAACTAGCTCACCAACAAAGCCACCAACAAAAACAAGCCTCGAGTCTTCTGAAGCGGTGTGTGTGTGAGCTCTGATGGAGGACATCAAAAGAGCGGCAAGAGTGACAGCTGGTCCTCCTCTTGGTCAGGCCCCCTGATAAGATCAGAGCAGCAGGAGAACATGGGACCCAACAGGTACCTCCCTCCCACCCCAGCACTCTCCTCACTGCTCCCATATGGACACTAACAAGTCCCTCACCAACCAACATGTCAAATTCCCTTTTGACTCTTCAGCCTTTTTATGCCTCCTAAAAGGTAACACAGTGTCTACAGCATATAGCATCAAAAGCATGTACTTCACTTCAATCGTAGAGCTACATAGGCATTTTATCTTTTATGTTTTCTAGCTATCTCTACTCATCACCTCCACACTATTTGTCTGCCTTTCACGTGTGACTGCTCTCCTTCTACAAGATGCCATAAACCCGTTGGGAGTGTGTTCACAATGACCGCTTGAAAGCTGTGGCTTCCTCCAAGCCTAATGGACTCTAGTCTAACACCTAAAAAAAAATGTAAACTTCCGGCAAAGACTCCCACTCTTGCCTTTCCAGTGCATGTGCACCAGTTAAAGACGGGCTCAGCTGGCATGTCATGAAGAGTCAATATTCTATTCATTTTATGAGCACATAACTGAAAAAAAATCCCATATACATAGACCGTCCAATTAAATTGTATTCAGCTGGGGGGACATTTCTTGTTAGGGGGGCAAAGTGCAGCATTTCCTTGGGGTAAGTAGCTTGCCGTTTGGTTTGTTTGCCTTTGTCTCCCAGGTATAGTTAGTGGTTAGCTTGTGCTCCCCGATCTGAGACAGGTCCCAGCTCGCAGGTGCAGTGGAAAGGATCCAACAGTGAGGAACTGTGTAAGATAATAAGGCTTTCATCTCAACACACCCTGACTCAGAATTATAGTGAAGTTTATCTCCTTTCTGTCCTCTTGTTTTGCATTATACTCTATTACAGTATTTTCTCTTTTTTTGGCAATAAAGCAAACAGCAGAAAACTGCTGGGCAGACAAATGTAATTTCAGCCGGCTCCACTGACACATTGTGGGACACCCCTCAGGTCTTATCTCTGGACTGATTTGAACAGGCTGACCCCTATCTCAGCGCTGGGGTCAGGGGTCATGCAGGGAACAGACTGATCCTCCACGTGGTATTAAGTCTCTGCACCTATAGGAAACACAGTGAGGACAGACAGGTTCAAACAGCTGTCGCCGTCAGACTAACCAGTGGCAGTTTAGTTGATCATAATTGGTATAAAAGCATGCATGGTTTATGAGGCATACTTGATTCAACACTTGAACATGAATATTGGCATGCATGCAACCACAATGATTATAAGAAAGGGATAGTTTATACCAAAATATTTAGAGTTATGTGTCGTGTGAATCTTGATCACTTCAGAGGCCAAAAGCTTGAACTGATGCATGGTCTTGTCATTTGTGTATGTTATACTGATGAATGGGTCTTTGAAACATGACACAAAAGCAACGGATGGGGGAGGGCTGTCCTTAACCTTTTGTACTGGGATATTAGGGAAAGTTGAAGGAGAAGGCTTACAGACAAGAAATGGAGCTTGTTGTTAGCAGAGGTAAGAGGTATTAAGAATGGTTTAACAGTGGAATGCAATGCAAAATACCATAGCTTCATTAATTATGTAGATTCTGACTGGGTGGACAGTGTATTTTCACAGTGTTACCTAAAGGCAACATATGGCATGTCTTCCTTTATCTGCTCCAGGCTGTTAGCACCACAGCTTCCTGGCATAAATATGTTAAAAGGGTGGCAACTGAACTTCCCTTTATGGCTCTTCAGATAAACATTAACACCTGACAGTGAATGTGCTTCAAGATAAACCAAGAGTAGCATTTTGATCTATGTTCTGATGGCAAAGATGAAGGGACTTCTGAAGAAATCCTATCACAAGCCGGCCATGGCTAATGTATCATCATGTTAACAGCAGAGAAGTGGATAAATCTTCAAAATCTGGACCACAGCTCTGTGAAAAATCCCCCCAGAGGCCTAGATGATGACATGTGGATGATATGTTTATATGGGGTGTGTACCGAAGCAGTAAATCATCACAGACCTGCAGTGTAAGGAAGGATGACAGTCTTTCTGGGGCCCCATGTGTTTTTAGAGAGATGGGGGCAAACTCTGTCACTTTGAGAGAGGTTGACCTGGCAGCTTTGACCCCGGAGCTCCTTTGAACAGGACAACCCAGGGTGACACTCTAGGCCAGTTTGTTAAGAGATTTGCACATGAAGGACTGAGAATTTAGAGGATCTCAGAGGAGAACTGAGATCCATCATCTTTTTTGGTTGTTTTTTTTTTTTGGCAAGTGGCATACATTAAAATAAAAACAGATGAGGTTCACATTTATCAAAACGTGATTCCCTTGGGGAGTGGACGATATGAGTGTGTTTTCACAAGTAGCCTGATGAGGTCAAGTTTTAACATCAAAGCATTCTTGAAACTCTATCTAACTTCAGTTAACCATATGCTCAGTTGGTGGTGATAGGCCTTGACTATCTACACATTTGACAGAAAACGGGGTAATCGATAGAATCAGCAGCTACATAACAGGTTTATTCATAGAAAATGTACACTAAAGTATTGGCAAAAGCAGAACATATATTTTCGGCGTAAAAGAGCTATAAAACACTTGCCAACACTTTGTTAGTACAAAGTACTGTAAATGAGTGGGTGTCAGAGCATTTAAAACATATCAAGCAAACCTAGACTAAAAGTAGCTATGTGCTAATTTCAAACAATATAGGTTTGTGGTTCTTCTATGCCAAGGTAGTGAGGTTTTCCAGTTCAAAACAACAATTATAGTATTTTCCGTGGGAATCTCTGCACAATATGGCCTCAGTTAGGATTATGTAGTCACGCTATCTCATGGCGCCACTCAACAAATGCCATAATCAGTAAATAAATAAGACAAAAGATGACAGATAGGGTGACACAGGCCTTAGAGGCTCCTGTCAGACTGCTCTCCAGCAGCCGTCTGCCCTCATTTAGCACAGTTTGACACCACCACACTCATGGCCCTCTAGCAGATCTATTCTATTGATGAGTGCTGGGTGTGCTTTAGTTGGATCAATGCCCATCCCATTTCACTGGTCTCTACAGTCTGCACCAAAAGCATAAACCCCCCCAGTGAGATCGATGACAGCGAAGACATCCTGTGTAGGATGGGCGTATGGATGAGGATTTCCTCCTCTCTGGTCATTGATGCAGTTAAAGCCATAAGAAAAAGGGAGGAAAAGAAAGAGAAGGATGAGGTAGAGAAAGTTTGGGAGAGAGAGGGTCCAGCTTTGATGTGTGGAGATCTGGCATCCAGATGACCTGTGCCTACAGAGGAGATTAGCCTTGACAGTTGTTTCTGGGGAGAGAGGGGCTAATCTAAAGCTGTCTGGAGATCCTCAGCCATGCAACATAAAGGCCAGAGCAGGTACGCTGTGTCAAAAACCCCTCAGAGCAGTTCTCCAAGCCTTATCTCAAGACACCAGTGTAAAGATCCATGGAGCAGATTAGAGTGTTTGCATTTAGTTGGCTCATTTATCCTGACATTCTTTCATAATTAGACATGCTGTGTGAGCCAGGAGTGGATTCCCTTCTAAAACAAATTCTGTATCCCTGCAGCGAGAGGCTTCTTACTTTGGTGGTGTGACAGACCAGTGCATAAGCTAAAGCTGCCCTCCCTCTCACAGAAGGGCACTGCTTGGGCATATCTCAGTGTGTATCCACCTAACAAACACCCCGGCTCTCCAGGAGATCCACTATGTGTTGTCATGGCAGTCCTCCAAACACAGTAGGGATGTATTTAGGGGCTTTGTATTTCCTGTGTTTACCAAGCGTCTTGGGTGAGGCACAGGATGCTGGTCTCAACAATGGCAGCAGTGAAGTCTTTGGATCCACTATGGAGGAACAGCACACACAGGCAGAGAAGGGAAGCTAATCTGAGATGACAGTAGTGTGCAACGACTGAGCTGTTATGTCACTTTTCCATCGTACTGGCTAGAATGCTAATGACAGAGATACTCTCCACTCTTGCCCTTCTTCCTTCTTACCTCACCCATCACATCAGTAGGCAGTACTCAGCATTTGGCATATTCTTACGCATCACTCTGTGCCATAAGTGGATTTGTAAACCAGGCTGTATTTATAGGATCTAAGTAAGGATCAGAGGACAGTGACCGTTTTAGCATGACATCAGATATATAGCCGACTGTTGGAAGTGTAAGTGGCTTTTCCAGGTGTGAGATCAATTTCCCAAACATTGTTCGTTCTCAATTAGCACAAATTTGAACCAGTAATGGACTACTGTAAATCCTTAATGTACCATTGAGTTTGTTGGAGTGGTGGCAGGGGAATAATTCATCAATCACCTATTGTAAACATCAGCTCACTTAAGAAGTGAGGTGTGCTGGTGTTAAGCATAATGAAAGGGCAAGCCTGCTCCCCTGTTGATGAAAATAACTTCACTGTGAGGCTGTTTTTTAACACACACGTCAATATGGTGGGTTGTTAGCTCTCACTGGAGAAGAAATTCTCACCATGTAGGAAGTGATCATTCCTCCCTTATTTTTTTTTATTTCTGACTGCAAAGAATTATAATGTCTTTACCATTTTAGTAAAATATTCAACAATAAAAGCTGGGTGGTAACAGATAAAAGTTTATCTGTTTAACTTCACTGGTGTCTTTTCCACTAGAATGTATCATCTGTTTTAGCACTTTAAAATGAACATTTTAACTTCTGATAAAGAACAAACAAGCTAAAGCTGGGAAGAGTATTTATAGCCAAGATAGCGGTGTAGCTCAAGGGATGGCAATGTCGGTCTGTGTTGGTTGATCAGTCTCAACCAATGAAATGTTGTGCAGACATTCATGTTCCGCAGAGGATGAATTCTATTGTGGTAATCCCTTTTGTACAGATATCCATGGTGCCCGGAATCCTGATGACTTTGGTGATTCCCTGGCTTTTCTTCTAGCCCCAACATGAGGTTCACATTTATTGTTTTGAGTGAGACGTCTCGACAACTATTGAATGGATTGCCATGAAATTTGGTTCAGTCATTCGTATCCCCCCTCAGAATGAATTTGACTTTTCATTTAGTTCCATCAGGCCAATATCGTATTTGTCCAATACTTTAGTTTTTGACCAAATATCGCAAATGAATGACACTCCCATCAGCCTCAGCTGTGTCACCTGCTAAACCTCAGCATTCATTGTGATTATGTTAGCATGCTGAGGTTGGTTAGACACATTTGAAGGCTTTTTAATCACAATCACAGATAAGATAAGTGACAACTTATCTGTGCCTGGTCTTGTGTGGTATTTTGACACAGAAGCTAAAAGGTGCATCAGTTTCAGTGAAAACCAGATGTAAATGGAAAGCATTTTCCAACCCACAGAGAGCAATGTGTAAAAGTCTCAAAAATGGTGATAGGCATTGACTATCAACACATTTGACAGAAAACGGGGTAATCAATAGAATCAGCAGCTACATAACAGGTTTATTCATAGAAAATGTACACTAAAGTATTGGCAAAAGCAGAACATATATTTTCGGCGTAAAAGAGCTATAAAACACTTGCCAACACTTTGTTAGCACAAAGTACTGTAAGTGAGTGGGTGTCAGAGCATTTAAAACATATCAAGCAAACCTAGACTAAAAGTAGCTATGTGCTAATTTCAAACAATATAGGTTTGTGGTTCTTCTATGCCAAGGTAGTGAGGTTTTCCAGTTCAAAACAAAAATTATAGTATTTTCCGTGGGAATCTCTGCACACTATGGCCTCAGTTAGGATTGTGTAGTCACGCTATCTCACGTCTCTATAGTGTATTTATGGTTATACTAAATTCTGAAAATATATTTTAAAAAGAAACGTCAGTTAGATACTTTGTTGAAAATCGAAAACCGGTGGAGGAAAATAAAGAGAAGAGGGTTCACTGAAGAGTCAGTTCAAAGAGCAGTCAGCTGACTTTTAGTTCACTACACATTCCAAGTGCTCTGCAATTTCCTCATAGCAAATCTGACATTGCTACCCCCTGCAGAGTCCCATCCTCCATCCCGATGAGTTTGTTGTCTAATGAGGGGCTTAGATTTAGACCCATTACTTCGCTGCTGTCCAGGGCCTGTCTTTCCCATCATGTTGCTCAGCCTTTATGGTTTTGCCTTTTTCTACTTTAATGTTCAAAGTGGTCTGAAAAGCAAGTGCATAATTGGAGTCACTTTATTTTTAGAAGTGCCTAGTCATTATAATGTTCATGAGTATTGTAGAGTCTTCATTGCGTGATGCAAGAAAGGTTTGAGCTTTATTTGCCTCAGGCCACACCATAATACCAGTGACCTGGTTATATTCCTGATTTAACTTGATTTGCTGTCAGTATAAATGTGCAGGAATAGGAGGACCAGTAACCATACATTGTTTCAATATATTATCCTCAAAATGACCAAAAAAAAGGAAAGTGATATTATTCACCACAATCTAGATTCATCAGGCTGGTTTGCCACGTCATACTCAGAAAATCAGCAGATCCCAAAATGGGACAAGCAAACAGGTTCTCCGCTTGTGTGCAGAGTATTGAAAACCTTAGCTCCGAATAATGATAATGAATTAAATCAGCCAAATAAATCTACAGAAGAAAGTTTTTTTTATTTGATTACAGACATTGTTTTCCTTATAGTTCATATACATTTTCAGTGCTACAGCTACCTGACCTGTACTTACCAATATTGCACAATTGCACCCATCTTGTTGTCCCACTAAAGAAATTACAGGGTAAGAAATGCAATCAGCCAGTGCTATTTTAATGATAATGCTAAGATAACAGGTCCCAAATACAGGTTACCAACATGTAATTACATCCATTATGCTGTCGAAACAATGAACAAGAAGCAAATAGGCAAATTTATCCAAGCTATATTTACTGACATAAAAGATTTTTTAAAGAAAAGTGTAAGGGCACAGATCAACACACTTCACACAGCTCAGACAGAGTGTGTTCTGGTCTGAGTAGACAGTGGCAAAACGAGTTCCTCTTAACACACAAACACAAGCTCCTCTTGACACACAAACAAAACATGTCTGAAAGGAGTTTTGGTGTAAGGCTTCTACCTCATGGTGTGAGGTGCTTTTTTCATCTAACACCCTTTCACCAAATGTCAATTGGCAAATAAGCCCAGCCCACCCCCAAAAGAAGACCCTGATTAGGCTAACCATTCTCTTTATAACAACCGGGAGGCAAGAAGATGCTAAATGTGGGCAAATAAAGAATTATAGACCTTTAAATGGCTGCAGTGTTAAACAATGCTAATCATTTAAAATCCTTCAAACACACAGATGCAGACGCAGACAAACAAATTCACTCGGCAAACACACAACCACTATCTGCAGGACAGTTGTGTTGTTTGCGTTTTACACAAACATGCAGGGTTTGAATGGTTGAAATGTTATCATCCAGCAATCACAATAGGAATGGAGACAAACAAGTAGAGGAAATACACTAACATGTCATCTGCAGTACAAAAGGTCTTCATCTCTGACAACATAAAGACACAACGTGACCGAAGGGCCTCTCTACAAGCCTCTGTTAAGAGGACAGCATTTCTTCATTAGCTTTTGAACTTTCTCTGCTGCAGGCCTTTTCTGCTACTCCAAGACTACTATTGTTCCAGTGTGGTCACCTACAATGACTTGGGTGTGTATGTAGCTTGTCTGCGGCTCCACGCTCCCCTGATTCTTGTTTTGCCATCTGAACAGGCCTGAACGACACACCCCACATCACTAATGCTCTCCCAGGGAAGGCAGGAGACATCAGCCATAGACCTGAGTGAGAAAACCAAGACATCCACAATGCATGACAATCAATACAAATAGAAACCATAGCCTGTATCATTCATCACTGTTAACTGACAAAATACAGTTTTGTTTTTTTGAGAGCTGAGGCAGATGCAAAAGTTTTCAGAGACAAAGTTGCACAAGCAAAATCTCAAATGAATCAAAACTTGTTCCGGGTTTTCTTATTTTATCTAAAAACAGGTGGTTTTGTCAGAAATAGTAAAAGCTATATTTATACTTGATTTCCTGCACAGTGCAATTAATACACATTTTCAGCGCTTCAAGCATTGCCTCAGGCTTTAATTCAGCTTCTTGACAAGTAATGACCCAATTACCTCAACATGTTCACATAGGACAGCCAGTCACTGGGTTCAACCCCACAGGTGTCCAGAGTGCAAGCCCAAACATCAAACGACATCTTTTATGATCGTTTTTATGGTCTACTTGCTTTGCCCATTCTGTTTTTGGAGGTGTCTTTCTCAATGCTAAACGAAGCATCTTCTAAGAATCTATTGCAAGTCCAGCTATGTAGAAAAAAAATGTTGTACAGGACTTTAAATTCACACAATTTAGAGATAATTATGTTGTTGTCATCATATGCTGTAACCTTTTGCCATTTAAAATGTGCAAAATATTCAGTCACACAGTTTTTGGACACTCAACTGAGTACATTGTAGGAAAATATGGTAAAAAGAGGGGGGAGAAAAAGTGCAGGTTTTGTGACTAATTACAAGTTTCAGGGACGGCCAACCATTTCCCATGAAGAGCTATGAAAACAAATATTGTGTACTATGACCAGTTTTAAACAGGTTATTTGCAAAGCTACCTTCTACATGTTTACGGTATAATTATGTGCGATTACGGTGGCATACCCAAAATATAATGCAAGTACTCTGTACTAAAATTATATATCATGTAGGCCATAGTCACGTAATAAAACAAACATAAACATTGTATGTTCATGTACAACATGAAAAAAATTGTATATTTTACACCATATGATTCTTATGCTGTGGGTTTTGTTCCTATTGGATAATATATGGGTTTTATTTAAACCCACCACTGAACCAGCCACTGATTAGTTCCTCCTCTCACTGGCTGACATTGTACTAATCAGTGTACTAATGAGTTTGGCTGGAATGAAAACCTGCAGACTCATGGCCTTCCTTGGGATACGGTTGCGCATCTTTGCTCCAGACGGTAATAAATAGCCACTTTAACAGAGCAACTGAGCTAACCCCCAGAAAAACAATGTACATCCGATTGTTTATAGCATCTAATTTGTGTCCAAGACCCACGCCGTGTTGTCCATCCTGCATCCTCCAGTCTATCTGCACTACCCTCCCCCTGCTGCGTCCACTCCTTGTGCGGTGTTCCTGGAAGACTGCAAAGAGGTAATCAATGAGTCATGTGTCCTGATTGCAACCAGTTCCCCAAGGGGCATCTTCAAAGGGCTCCAGGGGAGTGGGAGAGAGGGAGCAGCATTGCCCTCCATGGGGTAATTACAAGTTGGGGCTCCATGGTTTCTACTCCTTTTCTGTGGAGAGTCGGGCTTAAAGACAGAGCAGTTAACAATTCAGCCAGTCCTGTTAGCGCAGTGGGAGGCATTTCCAACCGCTGATCACCGACTGGTGGTGCATGCCATCCAAAATTATACAAATCCACCCTCAAGCACACACAAAAACACATGCTGTAGCACAGTGTTTACCGGGTGTGAGGAACAGATGAAGAGAACACTGACAAAGACAAAAGATACTTAAGAGAAAGACAGGGAGACCTTTTCAGGTTTGGCGCAGCTGCATATATGCCTGTCCATCCCAGGAAAACAAGCCAAGCATTTGAGTGTTTATGAGTTAAAAGGGCCATAAAACTAGACAAACACACGTATGCACTGTCTGGCTGCCTTTAGGCCCTCTGTTTTTCTCCACCACCTCCACCTGTCGCTTGTCCTACAATATTCACATGTTTTTTTTTCTTTATGCAGGCATGACTTTTACTTTAGGCAGCTGAAATTGAAGTCCAAATCACATGGTTGTTTATTTTGTCTTGTTACAGTAAAACACAATGTTACAGGTCTGAACAGAGCCAGCAGTGACAGTTTTCCAAACAGCAGCCTTTATGATATTATTTATGTTAATAGAATAGTTTCATATGAAGCCTGTCTGTTCTGTCAGCACAGCAACTGAAAAGGCCATAGAGTGGTAATTACTATTATTTCAGTTTGATCAGAATAACTGCATAACTGAATCCAATGTTATGCATCTGTTGTCGGTTTAGATGTGGTCCTGTATCATTATGACAGTAAAAGATGGTTAATTAGTGCTTAAAATGATGACTACATGGAAAGCTTACCAGGAGTGGTAGCATGGAGACTGTATGGCTGATGGTGTCTTTGGGTTAAGACTCCAGTAAACCCTGTCTGCAAGGTAGCAAACAGAGAAGAGTGATCAGAGACAAAACAGTCATTAACTTCCTGGAATGGGGGAGAATAATACAGCAGTGTGTGTGTGTGTGTGTGTGTGTGTGTATTTGCTTGCACGTAACCTGTTATGGGTGTCAGTCAGGGCATTTCCTTGCAGGTCCGAGGTCTTCTGAATGAAAACCATCCTTACAGGTGCTCTGCCACCTAAAAACAAAATATTTAAGAGATGAGGCATGCATAATGATTGTACTGCTTGCATTGTTCGCACTGTTGTCGGTAGAAGTTGTTCTGCTGTGCTGCATTCATGCATAAATACTTACCATGTAAATTGTAAACAAAAAAGGTTTCAGCTCTTTGCTATTTTTGAGCCTTTCATCATCTTTAGCTATGTCCGAATGTAATTTCTTAATTTGCCACTACATAACACATTGCTTTAAATGTTTCAACTTCAATACAATACGGGGAAGAATAAAATCTTTGCAACCACATCATCAGGGGAGCCAGCAATCCATACTGGATTAGGTGCTTTATTTTGATGGTGGAAACGCAATTCAATTTTTGAGCATATCCATTTACATGTGGTGTAACTACATAGCCTATGCCATTTCACATAAGAAGAAATCATTATCCGCTACTGTCCTCTTGTGGACAAAATGTAAGTGGCCGATGCAGTAGACCTCAGTGGATTTTGCCCTCCCCTGATGATCTAGTGTGAATTTTTTTGGGTTTATATAACATTATAGGTGATAAAATAGTTAAACTAGGCCTATTTTGTGACCTGTACAAGTAAAATGTGGTGCTCCACTGTAATTGCATTCAGTTAAAACTTGATGAAAAAAGTATGTGAGCTTTGTGGGGCGGGAAAAGAACCAAAATATCCTATTCAACATGTTCGCTGGAAATGTGTCTATTATATGCTATATACCTATACCACATTTTCTGATGCAGAAATTTAAAAGCAAACAATGGGCCTAATTTGAAATACAGTATAACATTAGGCTACTCTTAAAAAAACAAGAAGGATCTTAGGCCAAGGGGAGTTTATAATAAGGCCATGTAATTCACTTAATTGGGAAAAAATGTTTACTGGTGGTCAGTTTTTAGTTGGTTAGCTTCTGTTGCATTGAGACGTGTTCATACAGAGCCTGCTAAAGTTATACATGTTATTGATTTTGAACTTATCAATGCTTAAAACCTAAGTAGAAATGATATTTCTGTTGTATAGGCAATTTTAGCAATGAGAAAAATGTATAGCCTGAATAGGGGTCAGATGGGAACCGACAGACGAACTTGACAGAAGCAATAAACTGTACATTAACGTTAGGCTACAGTAGGGTATTTATATAGTAACAATAATGCAAGCAGTCTACGTCATTTAAACAGTTTCCATGCTGTCAGACCCAAAAAGCCACTTCGTATTTATACTAGAACTATTAAGTATCACCCGATGGAAAACCACTCTCATAGTCGGTTATAGCGGTTGCCATTGTGATGTGTCTGACGGCCCTTGAAGGCAGCATCACACCCTATTTTTTCCCAACATCCGGGGCCTCTGGAGCCCGTGCGTGTGGAAGGTGGGTAAGGAGGCCAGTGGAGAGCGCTGGAAAGGCGGACTGATGACAGCTGTCAGTGTGGACAAAAACACCACCAATTTCTGAAAAAGGAGCCGAATGGCTCACCCCTAAACCTCCTGGAGAACAGCAACAACGCCTTGGTAGTATCGCGGGTCATTTGAAGGTGTCGCAAAGGTAACGTTATATTTTTTGGGGTGGGAAATATGACGGGAGGATCAGTCGGGAGGATCAATGCCAGTTTGCCCTGTCTGCCTCTCAAAAGAGTCGAGGTTAGCCCCACTGGCTATCCAGGCTAACTACCCAGCTAAACTGGTCAGCTAGTCTTGGCTCCCAGAAATGGTCGTTGGTGCTGGGGTTCATTGCCGTGGAAAGGACATGTATGGGTAGTTGTCTTTTTTGTAAAGCGCTAGCTTTGGCGGAAGAGGAGAAAGAACATAAAAGGGTAACTTTTTTTAAAAATGAGAATTGTGGGAGGGCGAAATGCTAGTTAGCACTCCTATTAGCTTGCCCATGAGCTGCCTAAGTCAACGTTAATGTTATTATAAGCAGGTAGCTAACGCTAACCGGGCGTGATTTTGGACATGGACATGGTATAGAGACCGTAACATTAATGTAACATTAAACGTAAATGTTTCAGTAAGTTAGCTGAAGTTGGTCGATTAGCTTAACGGTAGCTCGTAGTAACGTAATTTACTAGTCCCATGCTGTTATCAATTGATCAGGAATTATCCGAATTCATTGATTTGTTAGCCAGCGTTTCTGAGGTGGTCAGGCTAGTAATTTAACATTTTGGTTTAGCTCGTCAAACGTCTCCATGAGCGCTCATGCTCCCCTTGGGTCCTCTGACTCAGCCGGGTCCTAAACTAGGCGTTTTCCCCCCCTGTCTCTACCAGCCAGCCGCAGTGCTCTTTTGTCTGTGTGATCGGTTAACTTTGATATTGTCTGGATGTCCATCAAACACATGTCTTTAACTGTTGCAATATACCAGCTGTTAAAGCAAGCCTTATTAGTGAACGGTCATGGGTTCAGATCAGTTTCAATTGTCTCACCTATTATCCTCCCCCCACTAGACCTCTAGCTATTGTTTCTAGGAAAGTTATGTTAAAATGCTGATTTATAGCTGCTATGGTCGCAGTGGTCCTCCGGCATGTCACATTAAAGCTGGTTCATGTCAGCCACTGCTGTTTATCCAAAGCCATTGTAGGTGCCATACATGAGTGAATGCAGGAATGGACCAGAGCTAGGGAGTGTTTGGGTTGTTCGTGAGATTAGAGTGCAGAAAACCATACAGAATTAAATATAATTGAAACTGGAGACAGCCATAATGCATATTGCCAGATTATTCTTACACATGGCTTTGTTTACAGACCTGTTTGAAATATATATATTTTTCTCTCTTCCTTATTCTTTTAGGTATTTGGATACAGTTCTGTGTGTTTTCTGGCCTTACACGTCATTGGTGGAGCTACAGTTTAGGGGGCAGCATGGGGACACAAGGCTCTGGTAGAAAGCGGGCCCCTCTGAAAGATCGGTTCTCAGCAGAGGATGAGGCCTTGAGTAGCATTGCCCGAGAGGTAAGTTCATACTCCATCACATACACCATGTCTTTCCATTTGGGAGCCAACAGAGATGGATCTGGGCTATATTCTCCCTATATTGCTCCATTCATGTATCACTTAATCAATGCTAATATGATTTTATCAAGCTCAAATGTTCTTGTTTATCCTCATCCAGATAATGGGCTCTTCACGCATAGGTAGAATATTGATTTGGCAGTCTCAGATGATGTTAATTTGGGCAGCAGCACCATCACATGTTAAAATCACTCTCTGGATCCATTCCACATTGGGGGAATGATCTGCCTGCTCCTACAAGATCATCAGATTCTGTTGCCACCTTTTTTTAAAAAAAAGAAACGCATCTCTTCTGTCAACACCTACCTGACAATCACTTACTTCTACTTCCTTTCTATCTCTTTTATTAAAAAAATAAAAAAAACCTTACTATCGTTAGTTTTGTATACTGTGCTGGGCTTTAACAGACTAGTACTTTTTTGATGCTCTCATGCGTTTTGTTACATTGTGTTGTTATAATTGCTTCCATTGTCTTCCTCATGTGTGAGTTGCTTTGGATAAAAGCGTCTGCTAAATGACTAAATGTAAAATAAAGCAAACATGAGATGACAGTTGAAACCATTATCATCCCACACGTGATTGGCTGACGCAGCACTATGCCGGAAAGAGAGACCTTTTAAACTAAAACATATGAAATGTTATATTGCCAAAGATTGAAAATGTTAATGTGTATGTAGGCTGTTTTCAGTTGTATCATTACCTTAAACCAAAGAAAATGCTTTGATCGTTTGATTCTAAATGTTATGCTTTTCAATTGTGCGATAAATGTCTAGAAAACTGACGTATTGGGATATTTATGAAATTGACTCAGACAGAACTAAAAGTGAGTATATTGGGGGGGGGGGTGTAAATGTATTCAATTTGGACTCAGCAATTTATGCCAGGCACGGTCGCACAGTTTTTTTTATATTCATGCAGGTGGGGGGTTTGCCAATAATTGCAGAAATCATTGTTTGTTTTTGAACATGTCCAGGTCCTTTTTTTTTTCCCGTAAAGGTTATGGAAACTATTCAACTCTATTTGTGTCAAACATTAGGCTTGCTTACAAAATTTGCATTTCAACACCCAGGTTTTTAGTCAACCTGAGACAGAAACCTGTATCTATTATCCAATAAATGATGTTGATTTGAAACGTGGTGGTCAAAGTTGTGTCGTGGGCCTCTGAAGCACATACTTACGTGGATATCCAGGTTCTGCTGGTTAAGTTGTGTTTCAGCCCAAGCGAGTGGAGACAGCTGGTTTGGACCACAGAGAGACTGACTTGACTTGTAGTGTTTTGGTTTGGGGGGGGGAGCACGGGCAGAAGAGAGAAACTGCCTAGCCTGTAACGACATGCCCTGGGATTATTCCATTTTGTTCCACAGCAGGGCTGCCATTCCTATGCCCTTTTTTTTCCAGAATGAGGTGGCTAACAACATGAAATGCAAAGAGTTTAGAGTCTCTCATGTTTGGTAGGCATAGGTGAAAAAGCCACATTGTCTGCAGATTTTCTATGAAGACTTCTGCTCAAGTCAAATGAAATCTTGCTTTCACAAGTAGAAATGTAACAAATATTTGCATTTAAGAAAGTTCATCTGTGCTGTTTGGAAGCTGTTCAGTGCCTCATTCTTGGGCACTAAGCACAAGGCTCCATTTGCTCTCTTTATAGTCATGCAGGCTGATCATAGAAACATGAGTCATCCGACCCTCCCAGTCAGGTCTTAAATCTGACAATCTTTGTGGAGCAAACCAGAGATTAGATCAACTGTGCTGGGAGTTCAAGGGGTCAGTGTCCAACTTGTTGCACATCACCACCCTCCGAAACAAATGTTCTAAACACTGCAGCTTCTGCCTTATGTTGTCTGTGCCTGATTAAGAAAAGTTACCGCCTGTGCTTGGCACGGCTCACCGCTGAGAATGACTGTGAATTTGAGCCTGCACCGTCACCAGCCCAGTTCTGAGGCCTCTTACATTACTGGGCAGTCAGTCCTTTTGAATACCAGCAGCTTGCTTACAAATCTGACAGTGGCCAAGTGTTAGAATTAGATGACCATCTCATACCCGTTGTCCCTCAGATCAGGATCTAAGGGAGCTAAAGGTGCTTGAACAAGGCAATCATTGACTTTCCTCAGTGTACAGAGGGTGTGTGTTTATGTGGAAGCTATAGTTCATAGTCCATATGATTTAACTTGTGATATCAACAAATCATTACTGCAATGGAAAGTGTCACTTTCTTTTTCTGTATACACTTAGGAGACTGTTTGGGCTGCAGAGAACAAACTGCCAGGGATTATTGCTAAATATAATCCTCCTTTTTATGCATTTATTTAGTATTGAGGATGTTAAAGTATTCCATTTACATATCTTCCCCTTCCATTTAATATACCTATTGTAGGCTTATGTCTTACAATTTTTTTTTTTTCATTTATAGATGGATCTTTATTGTCATTGTACTCGGAACAATGAAAAACTGTTTAGCGGCTCTTCAGCAGTGTGCAGCAGAAATAAAAACAAATAAGAGCAAGTGACAATAAGTACACAGACAAGGATTAAAAACGAGACCGTGACCAAAAAGGGCAATTATGATTAGGTAGCAGAGTACTGAGATCATAAATGCAGCAATATTGACCGCAGTAATGAATCTGGAGATGCCTTACTCTACTTACTATTTTGTATTTTATTTTATTTAATTATTTGTTGGACACTGCATGTTCTGTTTCAGTTTTAATATTGGGGTACTGTGTGGATTCTTTTCATACTGATTCATCTGTTGATTACTTTTTTGATTAATTGTGCGGTTTGTTACAATTTCCCAGAGCCCAGATGTCCAAAACTCCAAAATAGTTATTTTTAATATAGCTTCCAGTGAAATAAAACAAGATAAGTAGTCAATCCATTTCCATTTCATTGGAACTACCCTAACTGTACACACGCAATTCAGTGTTGGAGCGCTCCAGGTGATCTCATGCTGGATTGCTGGACTCTTATTGCCTAGAGTGCTGGAGGTGTGTTTGATGATGAACGTCTTCTGCTCAGGTTACCCTCCCAGCCCCACGACATGGCTGTCAGAGAGCTGGGGCCGGATGGGCCAGGCTATAGATAGGACAGAGACAGAGAGCTCAGCTGTGCTGCTGTGCAGAGCAGGTCACACTGTCAGACAGCTCAACAGGTGCAGGGCACAGGGCTAGCCGTCTCTCTTGCTCTTTTGTGCTGTCTCCTCATGCACTTGCAACTTTACATACGACGCATGTTTCATTGTATGACCAGAATTAGACTCCAAAGTCACACAGAGCGGCCATTGGAAATGTGTTGGGTTTTCATGCAGCTTTGGAAACAAATCTTGCAATGTAAACGTATTCACACACAAAAAGAATCATTTGATGATACTCCTTTGTTCACATTTATCATTGATGATGAAATCTGAAGGCAGGATAAGTAGGATTTGTCGTTTGCTGTAGAGAGACCGAGACAGCGACGTAACCTGCTCGCTATGTTCTATAGAGTCCTGACCTCACAGCCTGCATGCTGTTATTGGCCCGGAAACGCCCCGAACACCGTAAAATAATAAGAAAATACAGGCAGAGGGCAGCATCTCTGCAGATGCAGATACAGACACTGCCACACACTTCTAGTTGGTCATGAGGGATTATTTTTGTACGAGTCTATACATAGTTCTCTAAGAAAATACTACTTGTTCTGCTTTTTTTAAAGATTTGTGTATTTGGTGCTAGGGCGGCACGATATGGTAGAAAAAAATCATATTGCGATCATTTTGACGGATATTGCGATATGATTCATGATTAGTGGGAATGATCAGTTTTTATCACAATTTTCATTTTTACTGAACTGTTAAACTCATGATGATGTGACATTTGTTGGGGTCTGTACCAAACAAACATGTTTTTTTACATCTGGAGAACAAGATTTGTAGGCCGGGCCAGCTCTGCAGCACAGCAGCACTTCGTTATAACACTGTCAGTCACAACTTTCCCCTTCTTGTCAAACTATTGCACTTAGCCATATTGCGATTTCGATAATATTGCGATTTAATTGTGCAGGCCTATTAGCTACTGAAAAAATGGACATTTTTATATCATGGTTAGGGCTGCAGCTAACAATTATTTTCGATTCATCAGAAAATTATTTTCACGATTTAAACATTAGTCTGAAAACATGTCAAAGAATTGTGAAAAATGTCATCCAATTTCCCACCGCCCAAAGTGACGTCTTCAAATTGCTTAAAAAGAAAAGCAGCAAATCCTTACATTTAAGGAGCTGGAACCAGCAAATGTTTGACTATTTTGTTTAAAAAAATTACTGCAATGATTAATCGATTATCAAATTAGCTAAGACCTAATCGTTGCAGCTCTTGCCACGGTCATTACTGTATCTCACTCATCACCCCAACTTTCCTCTCAGTAACACTCTGGGTCAGGGTTTTCACTCATTGCCTATCTTGGGAAGTTAAGTTAAGGTATCTTATTAAAACCAGATGGTTCTTATACTCTTGTTTAACTAACACTATGGTCTGTCCAACTGAGTACAGGTCGATTCCTCTCTGCCTCAGCCACAAGTGTCGTTTTCTGTTTCTAAAATGTTTTTGGCAATAACCATAACTAATCATTTTGGGTTTTTTTTACACAACAGTACATATAGCATCACTATCAAACACTGTTTGTTCACTCCAGGCTATTACTGAAACAGGAATAGTCTATACCCACAGGCCTACTGTTCGGGCGATGCAGATAAGAAATTGCTGGAATGCTGACAGTGTTTGTCTGCAGTGCGATACTGCACACACTGTCTTTTAGTTCGAGATAAAGGGCTAGGCTCCATGAGCAAGTATGCCGTCCTTTGTTGGCGGGATGTTCAGTTTCAGAGCATGTACAGTACGTAATGGGTGTTATGGACGTAATGGAAGGATAGTCTACATGGTCACCTGCATGGCTCCTAGGGGCTCGCCTAAATTAGCCCCTTCTGCTGAGGTTCTCTGTAAAATTAGCTCCTGTTCATATTCTGACTCAGTTGGGGGTATATTGAGTAATGACTCTTCTCACTTTCCCCCCCAGAGGAGAGTTTATTGGGCTCCGTTTTGCTTTCACTTAGCTAGCTAGTTAAATATTGTGAAATCACCTCCATGTTTACATACTGAGCAGACCCACACTACTGTGACTGTCTCTGTTGTCTTTTCCTCTGATACTGTGCTTCTATGTTTGTTTGTGCACTATTGCCATCTCCCCCGCAGGGTCTTTTAAATCAGCCCTCCTGGAACTGATGGTTAGCACATGTTGTTGGTGATGAGGTATCCCAAACACTCGCTCTAGACAGCACCACAAAGCTGTGACTCATGAACAAAACTGGTCAGCCAGTATGCTGTATGGACTGTATTGTTATACTGTCCATGTTATTGCCTGACAAATAGTGGATTTGTTAGACTTATATTTATATTTGAGAGTTAAAACGAAAAATCTGATAACAATATATCAGCCAATAGGTTCAAAGGAACGATTTATCCGTTGGGTTCTAGCTTGTTTTTGGTGAACTTCATTAATTCCTAGCGTAATGTAATCACCAAGTCTCCAAAACTGTGGTCTGTTGTTTTGTTTATAGAAAAGCATTTAAAAGGCAGTGTTAACTATTGCAAGTAAATCAAATCTATCAGCAGACAAGGTATTATAGACTGGACACAATTTTCTGATGCTGCACTTAACGGTCCTCTAAACTAGACTGAATATCTGAGAAAACAAAGCAGTTCTGCATTGTTTTTTATGTTTTTTAAAAATATTGTTTTTGTTTAATATATCTAAACAAGAAACTACAGTGTTTTTATTCAGCTTGACCATAAAGTCAACCTCATCATCAAAAGGCAGGTTAATTATTGTGCTTTTTCCACTGCGTCTTTTCTCTTACAGGAACCCGTGACTTGAGTACCCAAATAAATTCATGTAAATTCTACTTTGGGATTGGTTTTTGATTGAAGCTATCCCCTTCCTTGTGTTTATTTATTTGCACACATTGGGCCTGTCCTCAGAGAAAGGCACCTTTTTTTTTTTTTCTTTTTTTTTTTAAAATGAGTTCATGGCTAACAAGTGTGTTCATGGTGTGTGTCGCAGGCGGAGGCGAGGCTGGCAGCGAAGAGGGCGGCTCGAGCAGAGGCCAGGGATATTCGAATGAGGGAGCTTGAACGGCAGCAGAAAGAGGTATATGATACAAAATGGACCTGACTGGCAAAGATGCACTGTGACCATTATTCGACCCATCAAGCGAGCTATAGCGTAATGCCCCATAAGTGCTGCTCTCAACACAGATCAACTATAGAATGAACATTGAAATTGGCCTTGTTTTCTCATCTTGTTTATTTTAATCTTTTGTTATTTTTTTTATTTGTTGTTTTTACATGAACTCTGGGCAGTTACTACTACAGTAACTGACTGAGTGTTTGCAAGCTGCTAATCTGCGTCCATAGTCACTGGTACAGAGGAGCTGTTTGGCTCTATGCTTTGAAATACATTTATTTATTTTTAAGCTTAATCTGACAGTTCATACACAAAAATACCACAGTCCAAACCCACAGGAAAAAAAAAAATGAAAGTGCTGCATGTCCACAGATAAAACCAAAAGTTCTATTCCTGAAGTAAATGTCACCCAGTTTTTACGTTTCAGCAGTTTCAGTGAAGTATGATTGTATGTTTTTTCTGGCACTTCCTCCCTCTGTCCAGCTTTCTTACCACTCATCCAGTGGTAGCAACAGAAAATGGGGTCAGATCCACCAGTGGATGGTAGGCGAGCGCGAGAGAGCCTCTCACTTCACTAACACCGCCTGTTGCTTAGTATTGAGCCCCCGTCAACCCTGACCATTAAGCTGCACTTGCTTCACACACTACAGCGTACCTCACTGTGGAAATATGCCTCAGCAGTGTATTTGCTTTGGAGACATCGTAATCTGTAGCTGTGTGTGTTTGTAGAGCGAGCATTGGCCTTTGACTTTATTTAGGGTGGGTGAGTCTGCATGAAAGACGTTGGTTTGGACGTTTAGCTCTACTCCTCCAACCTCCAGCTACTTCAGTAATGATGGATGCTTTTGAATGTTAATGGACAACTTCTGCATGGACTGAATCTGTAAGTGAGTTGGTGTATTGCCACAGTAAAGAGAAGCGGAGATATTTTCTTATATTGTGTGCCGTTATGGTGCCATTTAAAAGAACAGATGAAACAAAAATGTACAATATATTAGCTGTTATTGTATATCATTCATTGTGCTGCCGTGCCTAAAGAGGATAACATTTGCAAATGTTTATGACATCCATTTGGTTCTAAACATGATGACAAAAGTTGTTTTGCATGGTTTGGGATTTGCATAGCAACTGTTGAGCATTGTAGTGACCTTATTCACCCCTGTGATTGTGCCTCTCTACTTTCACTCTGTAATCTTTTCCAACTTTCCTTCCTCACTCCAGGCTGACACAGAAAAAGCCAGATCCTCTAGTAGTAGTAGATCTAGCAGCCGTCCCCGCCGGGTCTGTATCTCCCCCACACACTTCCTCTTTGTCTGCCTGTATTTCCTTTCTTCTTTCTCCTTTTAATCCTGTAGTTAATCTCTCATCACCCATGTTCCTCTCTGTGTGCTTTTCTGCTGTGACTCCATGTTTCCACATCAACAGGGGCTGGATAATGATGTCATGTCAGTCCGCAGCTACAGGGTGCGTACATGATACATCCCTGCCAGTTTTATTAAGACTGCGCTCTCATAGGGGCGCGCTGATGTGTGAAAGCCATTGTTGTAGTTAGGAAAGCACTTACATTAGTGCAATAAGCAATACATGAAATATTTTATTTGGTAGTGTTCACTTGCGTCCTATAGCATAATATTTTTTTTCTGTTTTTTTTTTTTTTTTTTTTTTTTTTTAAGTCAACCTCGTCAGCAATGCGTGACTTGGGGAGTCGATCCAGTTCCCGTAGAAAAGATGCTTTGGTGCGTAGTGTGTGCATGTGTGTGAGAGCAAAATGTATATTTGTGGGAGTTTGGCATCTGATTTAATTCTGTATTAAATTCTCAGCATGTAACCAGAGTTCAGATGTGGCTAACTTTATTGTGCTAAGCAGAACGAATTTAAATTCCAAAGGATGTGCTCAGTAGAAACCAACTGTTTTCATTTTCTTAGTGTATCCACTTTCCTTCAGTCGGTTTCACCTACTTCTGCTACAATAATACCCGTTTCATATTAGAGAGTCACATATGACTATTGTATATGATTAGGTTATAGCTGGAAGGAGACATAATATTGAGGTGACTCTAGGACGCATCTGTTTCATTTTCTTTTCCTCACTTAATTTCTCCCTGTATCATTCTTGAATGTGTTGCTGTGTGATTCTGCTGAACTTTCTTGTACCTGTCCTTGAAAAGACATTTGGGGAGTAATCGAATAGAATCTGTCAAAATATACCATCAAACTACCGTGTGGAAACAAAGGATTTTGCCAATAGCTGTCTGCATTTGTACCTGCTGATACAAAAAAGTTAAACTTGAGGCTGACTCTGTGTTTTCAACACCATATTTTCTTGACGTAATAACATCACACAGCCTTCATAATGGGCACACTGACAAATGTATTCCTTCGTTATGGCTTTGGCAAGGTGTAGAAAAAATAAACGGTTTGCTTAATATCAGTTTCTGTGTTGGATTACTAGCCTAGTGTTGGTGGGACACAACAAGATCATTGATCTTCTGATCACAATTCTTGTGACTCCTGTTCTCTCATCAGGATGGCCACTCCACTAGCTCCACCCTCAAGACTTCCCGATCCACTGTATGTACCTATGTGATGATCATCTGTTTATCTCCGATTCTACGCTTTTCCTCTAATCCTTTTTGTCTCAATTTAGTTATTATTTATTTGTACATTTTTTATTTGGGCAAACAGAGTTCTGTGTACAATGACCTGCATGGCCATAAAAAGGCTTCATCCAGCTCCTCGAAGAAGGACCTCCTGGTCAGTGTGCTCCTTTAGTGTTGGTGTCTCTGCTGCAGCCTCAAGCATGGAGGCAGTGTAGACTAATCATAGTGGCTTGCAGTGGTTATTTACTCTTGATCATCTTAACCCCTGGTAAGATTGACTATTAATTTTCTTGTGACGCGTCACATAGATGTTGACCAAGCCGTGTTGAATGTGTCTGAAATAGATATTAGTCTGACACTTGAGGATAACTATTGTTATGTCGGTGTTTGTTTGAGGTCATATTATGTTGCTACCCTTCCAGACTGGACTGTACTATGATCAAAGGAACTACACCAGCCTAACGAAGACCAAAGCACCGCCTCTTCCCTCCACTGCCACCTCCACCTATCAGCCTCGGGTCGGTCCCCCTGACAGTGCTGTCCAACTTTCAACCCTTTTATACACAGGCTGATGTGTGAAACCAGAGCCAGTTGAAGCAGTGCATGGTCTAGTTTACCGGACATTTATATGCCTAACAAACTTGTTATATAACTGGGGAGGGGATGTTGTTTGTGTCATAAAAGCATCAAAGCAAAGAAAGAATGGTTTCGTAGTTAGTGTAGCTGTTGGCCCCTAGTATGTCATAGAAATTCAAAGCTTGACTCTTAGATTGAGATCTCTCTCTTGAGAACTGTTAAACAGTTCTTGTGATCGTTTGAATTTATGTAAATGAGTTGCTGACTGACAAAGGTGGTGCTCCACTAGTATTAAAACAGTCGACAGGGACAGTGTCACCTGACCTCACTTCTCCTCTTTTGGCGCTAAATGTTAAAGGGGCAGCGAAACATTAATCCTGTTTCCACGCACTGCAGCTCTTTAGTCTCTCTCTCTACCTCACATTCCCACCACAGCCTTCCTCTGTCCTCTAAACTGACATTTTCCCTGCTCCCCTCCTCTCTGACAGGCCACCACATCCTCGTCCTCTGCCACTGGCACGGGGCTATCTCGCAGCTACAGCACGGTCAGTTTCTGTCTACTGAGTGGCCAGCATCTCTCTGCATGCCTCTAGTTACCTTCAGAAGTAGACCTTCCCCCCCCCCTTCTCTTGAGGCCACATATATCTGATAGGATGCCCAGGGTGGCTGCGACCGCTTATTTTTAGTTCCTGGACACTCTTGAGCACTTGGCGGTGGACAGACATTTGTGCTTCAGGGAGATAAGGCAGGAGTTAGTGTGAAGCAAGGGCTTTTGTTGTAGAACATCGACTCAAATGGCCTATTTGATGTTGGAAATACAGAGTGTTTCTGTTTTTTGCATGGCCCAGAGAAAGTTATTCCACTCAACCTACTTAGCTAGTGCGTCAAAGATTTATTCTCCCTTCTTGTGTTTTGCTTAGTCCAATTGTCTCCCACGTGTGCCCTCAGGCCTCTATTTACGAAGACAACGGTCTTTATGGCTCGGGGTACAGTTCAAGAGCTGTAAGTCTTCTGAATGTTTGTCAAACAGCGTTTCTGCAGTGTCACCACCACAGCAGCTTAGTTGTGCCTGTGGCCTGACGTCTTTCTTCATGTTGATCCCCTGACCTGTCCTCCTCCCATCCTCAGCCCTCTGAATACAGCTGGTACTCCTCTGGAGCCAGCTCCACCCGCAGCAGCCCTGTGGTGAGCACCTTAAAACCACCGCCAGCCTGCATGTCGTCGGCCAACACCACACTACTGCCTACTACTAACAAGCTTCCCCTCGCCCCCCTCTCAGCATCAGACCTTCCTCGTCTTCGGGACAGTGTTGATCACCCATACTAAACCTGCTACAGCTTGCTTTAGGGAAAAACCTCATTGATTGACGAAGCGTGTGAATTAAGAATTTCTTCTGCAGTGCTGTGCAGGCTATGGTGTTGCAGTAAGGTTGTCCAGTCTGACTTTGCTCCAATTGGTGCATTTGACAAAATTATCCAAACTGCATGAATGAATTGAATGAACTGAATTGGCATTACTTATAGAGTTACAGTCTGAGGAGTAATCCAATAATCTGTTTTAATTCAGAGACTATGGTTTGCTGTTTATACAAGAAGTGCGTGTGTGTGTCAGAGAAAGCCTTGGGCATGCAGCCATCCCACATTACTTTGGGTCCTCATCATGTACGTGTGTGTGTGTGTGTTTTGTATGTGTGCGTTTTCCTCTCAGTCTTCCTCAGATGATGACACTGTCAGCAGCGTGTCCCAGGAGCGCTTCAGCAGAGGCCGCAGGGACAGTGCGGTGAGCTGTAGGGACTGGGCTGTTCAAAATCTAGACCGATGCTGTTCTGTCCCAGTAGTTGATCTAAAAATCAAAGCTTTTTCAACAGTTTCTTTTATTGTATTGTACTGCATAAGAGTATCCGCTTAATACCGATCATACATCTTAAATGCCTTGACGTTGAAGAGTGATCTCTGGCTATATATGTCATTGTTTCCTTCTGTCATTTTCCTCTGGTGATTTGTACTCTTTAGCCCTCTATTCTTTATTTCTTTGCCTCTGTTTCTCTCCTCTTCATCCTGTGTGTGTGTGTTGCAAGCAGTCATCTGACTTCTCGGACATTAGTGAGTCGGCTGCTGATTATTTCAGCCGCTCCAACCGAAGAGGCAGTATTGTGTCTGACCTTGATGATTTGAGCATTCCAGATCTGGACACTGTAAGTGGCTAAGCCAAGTTCACAACTGTGGGCTGGGAAGTGCAGTGCAACACCAATGATGGATGAATTATTTTATACCTAATGCATGAGTAAAAATAACATTTGGTTTTCAAAACTCATCCCAGAGTGTGTTTGTTTATTTATTTATTTCCTTTTACTGACAACATTTCTAAATGAGTAGAGCGGTATGAAGTTAGCGGAGTGGATGTGGCTGCAGTGTGCAGCAGCATGGACTTTTGGATTCTTCTTTAATAGAGTGGTGTTATTCACTCAGTGTTTCATTTGCTTGTTTGGTTGTCAACTCTTAATGATCTGTGAACATGCAGCACTTATCCCAGACTCACATTAACTCCTGGACTAACTCCCTGATTTACAGATGAGGCAACGGCTCCAAGCAGGACCACACAGGATGCGCAGTCTCAAAATAGTCTGTATCTCATTTTATAATATTTCTTCTCTTTCTTTCAGCTGGATGAAAAATGTGACAAGCAGTATTCAGATTATAGTCGGGTGAGTGCACCATTATCTTGCATTTTACTTTCTCCATTCAAAATCTTCACCAAGCCCGAAATTTGTTTTCTTTAGGGACTTGTGGGGCCTTTGTTTGAAAACTTACTAGCTACATATAGCTAGTGAGTTTTCCTCACTAGGAAACAACACACCAAGGCTATGTGGAGATCACAGCAACGCGAGTCAAATTTGTATTTTGTGGTCAAGCAAAGAGATTTCTTGTGCAAAACTTCGGTTTACCGCAACTCTCACTCTATCACATAGTGAATATGACAATGGACATACGATGAATGCACAATAATGTGTGACAATGCAGTAGTCAGTTGATTTCAATGCAATAGTAGGCAGCTGCACATCAGCAAAGAAGCATTATCTGGCTTTTATGCACAAAAGCCTGTGGAGACTGTGAGCCACCAGTTTGTCAAGTTTATACGCTTCAGCACGTGACCGTACCTCCCTCAGGAGGATTTGAATTGGGCAGGATCACTTAAGAGCCCTGCAGTATCACATGATGGTGTTGAATGACGTGTCGGTGTTGTGTTGCATTGTGCTGTGCTGTTTTCGTGTCTTCCTGACCGGAGTTCTGTGGCACTTTGCGTTCTCAGCCATCTTCCCGCTGTGCCACCCCAGGCCTCTCAGCAGCCACACTGGCATCGCTGGGTGGCACCTCGTCACGACGGGGCAGCGCAGACACGGGTAGCGTCTATGACCCCGACAGCAGCCTGAGTGAACTTCGGGTAAGGTGTACAATACACACCCTTCATTACTGTAAATGTGACGGAATAAACGGATGGAAAATGCTAGCATATGTATTCAATTGTGCTTGTTTTAGCTCTAGACGTTCAGCATCACATTATCATAGAGGTCAACTGCTAATGCACGTGTTCTGTCTGAACGATTTATGTATCTGTTCCTTCTGCATATGGACCTCCCCACAGCATTTCCTCTGTTCGCCCCCTGCTGTTCTAAGTGTCTGCTTAAACAGTTTTTCTTAACGTGTGCACGGGAGGACTGGATGTGACGTGTCCTGTGAAGCTGTTCCTTCTCTCTGGGTGCGCTGGTCATGTGTATGCCAGCTGGACTGTCTTTGAGATAGCAATGCGGGTGCTTAATGGTTTCTTGATACTCCCCACCCTCTCTGATGCCCCAGTTCACCCCAACCATTCCTTCCATCTGCTCTACAGGATATCTATGAACTAAAGGACCAGATTCAGGATGTAGAAGGGCGGTACATGCAAGGGCTTAAAGAGCTTAAGGTAGAGGGGCTTGAGCTCACAGCATGCCTTCTCTTGTTCTCTAGGGGCAGTATGGGTTCACTAACCCCCCCCCCCCCGACTCATACCCCTCTGTACCCCCTCCTGTAGCTCCTAACACCACGGCCGTGACTTTGCGTGCTCCCTGTCTGACTTGCGTAATGATCCTTCTTTTGCATGATCTTCCCTCACTTCCTGTTTTGAGCCGACTCACTGGTTGTAGCCTGAAATGGAGACACTCTGGGTTCAAAGTTGGAAGAAGAAGCGTTAAAATGCTCCTCCTGCTGACAGATAATAGTCATGCTTTCAATTTTAAGGCTCTTCTTCTACCCAGGCCTTCATCGCCACAGCGTTTGATGGCCTTCTGGCTGTCTGACTTTTGCAGTCACCTTCAGCAGCTTCCTGTTCTCTTTGAAAGGACACTGCATTTCACTAACAAACCTGACTCCTGGCTTGTTCTTGGTAGAGTTGGATACAGCTGATACACTTATTAGCATTAGCTAGATTACTTTTCATCATCTTGTTTCCTGGTCCACTTGTAGTTCTCTCTTTCAGATCCTCTTTTCACACCATTGCCTTGTTTCACTCCTGAAAGTGATTCAACGCATTCTAATTGTTGTGTGATCAATATCACCACTTCTACACCTAGAACTAAGAAAAGACGTGGAGTATGTTTGGCCAATGTGTGTTAAATGTGTTACAAAAACGAAGAGCGCCCACCTGGTGCATGTGGGTGAGCTGTGCTTTAAATCAGTTTACTCTGTTCGTTAACATGCTCCCCACCCCTATCAGGAGTCACTTGCAGAGGTGGAGGAGAAGTATAAGAAAGCCATGGTATCGAACGCACAGCTGGACAATGACAAAGGCAACCTCATCTATCAAGTGGACACACTAAAGGACGTCATAGAGGAGATGGAGGAACAAATGGCTGAGATGAAGAGGGAGCTGGAAGAAAAGTCAAAGGTAAAACATCAGTAATCGGTCAAATAAGAGTTGTCATGTTAAATAATCTGTCAGAAATCCATTTCACGTAGGTATAGTTACAAAATACTCGTATGGTAGGGTTGTGGCTGAAATGTCCTGTCTATGGTTTCAGGAACTAGAAAGACAAAAGCACACATGTACAGTCCTGCAGCACAAACAAGAAGAACTGAAAGAGGGAATCCGCCAGAGGGATGAGCTTATAGAGGTACGGCTGCCCTCGCATTAGAAAAACACCCTGTTTCTGCCAGCATGACCACATCAGACCGCTATTCTGTCAACACCTTGAAAGGTGTTAGTGCCTCTGTGCAGGCTGCAGAGGAGGCTCTCTTCTGCAGGAACTTGATAAGGAATGATTGGCACTGGCCTGCCTATAGGTCCTCTCCCAGTCTATTTTTCTGTCCCTTCTGACATTTAGCTCTATTTCATTGTCCTATCTGACTCGGAACACTATCAGTCATTCCTTTCTCACCATTATCGCCTCAAATTAGTCTCAGCCCACTCTGTTTCACCAGTTTCTATCTCCTCATTTTTGTGTCTATGTATTTATGTGCATTTTCACATCTTTTGTCTATCCATTCATTTTTCCCTATTCTGTTCTTATCCTGTACTGTGTCATCTTGTTACTGCTCCAGGAGAGCCAGCGAATGCAGACTAAGTTAGATGCCCTCACCAGAGAGGTGTTTGACCTGCAGGAAACGATAAACTGGAAGGACAAAAAGATTGGGGTAGGAGGTCCCACGCGAGTGTTTTGACAGAACATGAGAGGCAATACATGGCTTTGCTTTTCAGCCTTTAGACATAGTGTCCACCCACGTCTTTTGCCTCTCATGCTGTCTCTGCGTGATGGAGACCCTTGGGCATTAGCACTATCTTGGACCCATCCACATTCACAGTTTGGATTTTTGCATGTCGAAATATCAGGGTTTTCAGATTGGGTCCTGTAACCTCCGCTAACAATGTGCACTGGCACTGTGTTAAAGCCTGCAGTGGACAGCCTGTGGAATAAAAATATTTTTAGGATTGTCGTGTGAACTTAAATAGAAATGTTATCTGTATATTCTAGCATGACATGCATGGTTCCACCTGTGGATCAATTAGTTTGTCAGGTCATTAAGTCAGACTAGGAATGATGCAAGCATCATACTTGTATGTAGTTTCAGTCAAAAAGATCTACCCTCCTTACAGACTCCGAATCAGTAGTCCCTGTGCTCTACCACCCCTCTTAACTTTCCCCAAAAACATCCTCTGTAAGCATGTGGCCTTGTCCTCGCCTGTGTGTGTTGTTTGTTTCTATGTTCTTGTTGTTCGCTCGATGTGCATGCTTGAGCATGGAAGATGTCTTGTGGTGTTGCATCTCTGTCCAGAGTCTATCCAACTTCTCCTCTGCCTCTTCTCCTCTCTCTTGTCGTTTCTCGTGTGTGTGGCCAGGCCCTAGAGAGGCAGAAAGAGTACTTTGATTGCATTAGGAATGAGAGGGACGAGCTCAGAGATGAGCTCGCTGACATCAAGGGGAAGGCCAAAGCAGGAGAGGTAGGTCTTCCTAAAGTACCAGAAGAAAAAATCAAGGTTAGAGGAATGAGTTGCTGGGCCAGAACTACTTTTTATACTTTTATTGTTGGTTGGAGCTAAGCCAGTCACTGCTATCAAACCTGCTACTGTGTTGCACTTTCACTTCTGCCTTTTTTGTTTTTCTTGCCATTTTATTTTCTTGTCAACTTTTTCACTACTTGCTGGTTTTACATTACTCATTTGGTACGTGATAATCTGTACTTGACCATGATTACAGTGTACTATATAAGATTTCTAGGGGATTTGTTGTCTAGAGGGTATGCACGTAAAGTCACTGTACATAGACGTTACCACGGTAACTTCCCACAGTGGCAAACGCACAACAGTCAGCATCTGCTATTGTGCGTTAACAGAAACTGTTGTGCAAATGTACAACAGGTTCTGAAAGAATTGTGAAGTAAGGCAGCACATGGTTTTCTGAAAATGAGAAAACCATGTAATGTGAGAGAGTATTTTTACTAACCCGTCCAAAGTTCTTATTATTTATTATACAGGCAAATCCTGTCACATCTGATTTACTAGGACAAAGGGTCTATAGATTGTGCCTTAAGGCTTTGATTTATGTGATGTCAGGCCCCCAGTGTTAAGCTACATACCACTTATATACATGTGTGTCAGGATACTTTATTTTTGTCTACATTTAAAAAAATTAGTTGTGACCGATACGATATCCGATAGTATTCATCCGACAAATGCAATAATGCGAGGAGGAAAATAAATACCCATTTTTAGACAAGTTTATTTTTCTAATACAAGAGCAATATTAAAGAGCCTTCACCATCCCTAGAATAAATAACACATTCAATTAAAAATTGTTTGTAATAACCTTAGAAAATAAATACATAAATAAACTATGTAGAATAAATGCCAGACCTTTTATCTACTTTTGATAAGCATGTATAGGCTACAAAAAGCATTAGAATAACTTGTGGAAGACAAGTGAAGACACTCGGTGCAGGTAGAGAGGAGCGGCTGGTTGATCTCGCTACATTTCAATATCCACAGTATGTCGCACAGATCATTGTCCTTCACATTGGCCTTAACCTTTTTCACAATTTTTGCTCTAGCCATTCAATAGCAGCCAACTGTTGGTGTGTTTGGTCGCTCAATGGTGGCGAGGAGGCTGGTATCGTAATGAAAAGGTGACATCAGTGCATACCCTCTGTGCTGTGATGGTTTTGCCAGAGTGGAGCCAGTCCTCAGAAATGTTTGTTCGCTCGCCACAGAAACACGGGCTGGTCATCATCCCGGACGGCACACCAAATGGAGATGTCAACCACGAGCCTCAGTCCTCAGGGATCACTGTGGTCTCCCAGGAGGCCGCCCAGGTGCTGGAGTCTGCAGGAGAGGGCCCGCTGGGTGAGTCAGGGAGATTATTTCCTGTCCCTAGACAACTGAAAATATATCCCTCCTGTAGCTGTAACACACAAAGTTCTCCTGCATGTTACGGTAAATTGCACCAGTTTAATGTATGTTCCTACTGTTTTGTAGATGTCAGGCTACGGAAGTTGGCAGAGGAGAAAGATGAACTGTTGGCTCAGATCAGGAAGCTGAAGAATCAGCTGGAGGAGGAGAGACAGAAACACTCCAAGATGGACAGTGCATACACAGACGGGGAGAGCGTGGAGAACGGTACAGACCTACACTTTATTGAGATGCAGAGTAAGTTGGCCTTATAGTTATGTATCAGCACACATGAAATGATCTTTTCCCCATTTTTTTTTGTATATCAAACGAACCGGTTTCTGTTTTTCTCTGTAGGAGATGCCAACAGACAGATTAGTGAATACAAATTCAAGCTTTCTAAGGCAGAGCAGGAAATGGGTACAATGGAACAAAATGTAAGTTAAACAGAAATGCCTTGTCAAATTAAATAATGGCTCACATTCAATTATAGAGTTGTGCGTTTTAGAGCGCCAACTCACCGAATTGTTACTCTTTTGTGTGTTTCCCAGATTACCAGACTTGAAGGGCAAGTGTCCAGGTACAAGGCCTCAGCAGACAACTCAGAGAAAGTAGAAGATGAACTTAAGGCTGAAAAACGGAAACTTCAAAGAGAGGTAAAGACGCAGGCTTGCATTATACAATATGAAACGCCAGCAGGCTGAATGTAACTCCTCGCCTCTGTTCCCCCGCAGCTGCGCACAGCTCTGGACAAGATCGAGGAGATGGAGATGACCAACAACCATCTAGTAAAGCGCCTCGAGAAGATGAAGGCCAACAGGAACGCCCTTCTGTCACAGCAGTGAGGCAACGCAGCGTCACCACAGAAGCCCTTAAACTCACACCTCAGACCTCTGACTGCCATATTGCTTCTGGAGCACATTTCCATTTTAGCTGTAACACTTTACGATTTGTAGCTAACCAAAAACACTTTAAAAAAACTGACGAAAAACTGAACTCTTTTTTTTTTTTTTTATAAAAACCAGAAGCGTTGCGTTTGTCTGGAAGCCGTCAAGTGTTTTTGGAGGAATGACTCTCTCTTTAACTAATAAAACTACAACGTTGCTGGGAGATACATATGAGGAAATTTCTCTAGTCACTACTTCATTTTTCAGAGCTTTGTACTACATCATATGTTATCCACGAGATTTTATTTCTCTCTGGCCTGGGTGCTTGGCTGTACTTTGTTTTTGTTTGTTTTTTGATAAGTTGCATGAATGACTATAATGTTGCTTTTCAACTATTCAACCGTCACGGCTGCTCCGGCCCTGCACCTTCCCAGCTTCCCCTCACACAGTGAAGTGCCTTTTCACACTAGGAGACTGGGGGTCTGCACTGCTCAATGAAATAATCGTTTTAACAGGTACAGAGTGATGTATTTAAAATGGTGCAGTCATTATTTGAAAATATGTAGAACCAACTGTGTCTGCTGCGGTTTCATTGAAATTTTTCAAATATTTAAAAGATTTCTTGGAAATAAATGTGTAATTTACAGAATGTGGATACAATCGGAATCTTTTCTTTTTCACGATGCACTTTTGCTATTTTCTACTTTTTCGTATTCTCAAAATGTGAGGCGGGGATATGGAATTTGCTTCTTTTTTTTTTTTTTTTTTTTAAATTCTCAACCATGTTGGGTTTCCAGATTAGTTATTCTGTGACTGGAGTACAGAGAGGCACAGTTAGGAACCGATATGCTATCGTATAAATCATGGAAATACAGTTTTGCAGATGTCCTTCACTCACTCAATTTTCCAGGTTTATACAGGTGTTACAAACTTGTAATTGTCCGTAAGGTATTTGGAAACAGTAGTGGCAGTGTTAGTTCCCTTAACACTGAGCCCTGGTCCCTCCACGCCGCACACGTGTCTCAGACTGACGAGGGTAATGTAGCCGTAAGAAAAGTCAAGCTTGTGTGCTGGCACATTATAGGTATTATGGGATCCGATTCTGTTTTTCCTGGCTGCATGTCCCAAAGTCTTACTTTTAGAAAACCATGTGGAGGCCTGGCCCATTTAAAATAAGCTACTGAGAACAAGGATTTCCTGCATCATGGAATATGGTTTTTCACTTAAAGACAAACCTCTGAAGTTTTGATCCATACAAAGAATTTATTTACAGCCAAAATGTTAACATCAAGTATAAAAGAGCAGCGTGTAGGGTTGACTTTTCAGTCTGATTTGATAATTAGATTTAGCACCTCTCAAACACTTTATAGAGATCGGGTAAGTTGGCGATCTGCAGCACAGTGCCGTCCTCACTGAAGTTCTTAAGAGGACTGAAGAGGGTTCGGAAAGCTTTGAAGATGACGTGCTCAACTTTCCAACGCCACGAGTTCATTTCAGCTTCCTGAAACAAGCATTACACATCACACTTGTTAGTTCGCTTCTTTCTCATTAATGTTATTGTAAAGGAAGTCAAAAGTTAGAATGCATGTAGCATTCTAGCACGAGTCATGAGTCTGGTGTTCCTTCTTACCTGCTCCTCTCCGGGCTCGGCCTCCAGGATGTACTTGTTCCTGATGGAGTAGAACACGCTGCACTCCTTGCTGAAGTCTCTGAAGCACTCCTTTTCATTGTCCCAGTTCACCTGCACAACCCCACCAAGCAGAAGCCTTTAGATGCAGTTTGTGTCCAGAATCTTGCCATGAATGAGAGACCTGTGAGAAGTTCACCTCAGTGGCCAGGCGCAGGATGAACATGGGGAGACCCTCCATGACAGGGGTGTACTTGTCAAGCAGCAATGGCAGTCCTGTTAGATTTCCTTCCTACAATGCAAAATGTTTTACAGCTTGAGTACGGAACAGACTGTTTTACTAGAAAATGAGGAAAGACACTGGCAGCAAAACATGGACACTTTTAGAGATTTATCTGACCAACAGACTTTGGCCAACCTGTTCCAACTGACCTGGTCTATCTCCATGGAGAAGTAGTCCTCCAGCATCTCAGTTTTCTTCTTCAGGAAGTCCACTATGTACTGAGCCAGGCCTTCCTTAGGACCGTCCTCTTCTGTCCAGCCGCTCTCCTCGGAGTCCAGAGCCAACATGGCCAGGTCGTAAAGTGGAGCTGGTGTCTGAATTCACATAATGAGCCATAATTATAATAACCTGTACAGTGTATTCTAATAATTCACAATCTAGATTTTACGTACGGATAGTCTTAGTACACCGAAGTTCCCAAAGTCGTAGATGAGTATTTGGTAGAAGAGCTCCTGGCTGTAACAGAAACAAAGAGTGAAACGAGACAAAGCAGCAGGCTGAGACAACTGAGCTGAACAGTGTGGGTTTCCTGTGGCTCTGACCTGAGTTTGGTGGTGTTGAGCAGGTACAGCTTGGTGTGATGTTGGATCAGAGTCCACTGAGGATTGACGCAGCCCACAAACGAGTGGTTCTGCAGCATTTCTTGAAGACCTGAGGGGGGGGAAAAAAAAAATATGGACGGCCTCAAAAGAGCAAAGTTGCGTTGACAAGTAAAAACAAAGACGCAGCCCTATTTGATCTATTCTGAGTTGTAGACTGTGTTCAAACAAACCACAGAGGTATGATCGATACAAGCGGATGCCTGGACATGAAGTGGTATTGCAAGAATTTGCATGAAACTACTTGTGGAGACGAGTGGTGGCCTGGAGCAGAAAGTAAAATCCCAGGGAAAATGTACAGGTGCGAGAGAGAAAGACGGGGTTTGTTGGTGGAGTTACTGATGAAAAACGGCACGATATACTTTTTCTTTACCTTTGTGTGTGTTCTCCGTTATCTCCGCTCTGAGCTCTTTGATGCTGGTCAGTTTTATGACTCGTCTCTCAGGTGTGGCCGCAGCTCTCTGGTCCTCTTCTATTTCCTGCTGCTGCTCTTTCCTGGGCCGCTTCCTGGCTCACAATAACCCCACACACACACACACACACACACACACACACACACGCACGCACACACACGTTGACTGCATGTTGACAAACACTTGAATTCCCCAGACAATAACTCACAGCAGCTTACAGTGGACACACTAGAAGACTTAACAGGCTGTGAAAATGTTCACACATTTTATCGCTCACTTAATGGATGGCAGATATATATATTTTTTTTGTCTTGCCATAATAATAAAAGCAACATGTACTTGAAAAGTTAAGGCTGCATGAAGAACTTTTTCAACCACATGGGGGCAGAGGAAATCCACAGTTGGATGGCTGACCTTGCCGTAGTTGTAGTGACTCACACATCCGGCAGACACAGAGCAACATTAGCATTCATTTGGAGTCGTGTTTCTGGCCATGTCATCGATGTAATTCACCCTCTCTTTAGCAGATCAGTTTTTAAAGTGTGAAGATTTAAAGAGCAAATCAAAGAGTGGGCATCCCCATGCAACCCCTCTAATCCTTCAGCAATACAAACTGCCATACTGTACTACTACAACGTGCAAATCAGTAGTAGGTCAGTAGTAAACACGACGTGACATTTGTTACTGATTGGCCCAGGGGAGGATGACGTCATTCGTAAGTGATGATATGTGTTTACTGTCCTGTCCTGAACCTATTTCTGAATTAATCATGCTGGTTACTGGCTGAGTCCCTCATCCTCTGCTGAACGCACATGGAGACATACCCAATGTAGTACTGGCACGATTCCCTTTTAAAAAGGAAGCCACTCACTTTTGAACACCATTAGCATTGTCTTCGCGGCCTTTTGGCACCTCGGCTTCCTGCATAGCCAGGGCCTCCATCATGTCTGCATCATCGGTCTCATCCATCTCTGCGCTGTCAGGCCGGGCGGTTTTGGTCGCAGCGTCCCTGCCGCTGGGACAGGCTGGTTCAGGATCGGGAGGCGGCTTCTCTTTCGGTTGGAGGAAGACGTCCAGCTTCTGTGCGCGGCAGTCGGTCCTCACCATCTGATGAGCGTAGACTCGCTCGCTGGACTCTGATGCGGCGCTAGAGGACCTGACCTCGCCGCCGCCAGAGACTGACAGCCCTGGCAGCAACGTCTGCACAAACACAGTGTATGTGTCATTACACACCCTCACACTTCAAGTTGTATCTCCAAAGGGGGGGATGGACACACTGTGAAACTATCAGATCTCTGGGAGGAGTGGGTGTTTACTGAAAACATGTTACCGTAACAAAATATGGAGATCAGATGACTCGCTGCTGTGACAATGCCGGCACATTTGCAGAGACAGTGATCAAGTCATATCATACCTGAGTGAAATATGTGCGTGACGAGTTGGAGCCCAGAAGTTTGCTCTCGACGTGCTTCTGAACGCTCTCGATGACGGCATCTTCATGCAAGAAATGCACCTCGTGTTTTGTGGGATGGACGTTCACGTCTACATTCTGCGGCGAGATCTCTAAACTGCGGCGATTAGAAAGCAGCAGTGAAAATCAAATTCTGTTTACCAATTTAACCATAATAGAATCCACTGCAACGAAGCCCGTCAAGTTACCTGAGATATAGAAACGGGTGTGTGTTCTTGGGAAGGTATGCGGCGTAAACTGTCTCGAGCGCTTTCTTTAAAGAGCTTGACTCCACCAGGCGATCTGAGACGTCACAGGTCACAATGTCATAAACAAAGAGCTAATACGATTAAATCATCTTCACAAGCGAGCAGCTATGTTTCCAGTAACTCTTCTGTGAATACGTACGGTTGATGAAGAGGATCAGGATGCACTTCTTGACGGAGTAATTTGCATTAGAGATGTAGCCTTTCATCTTATAAGCGAGCTTCTGATCCTCACAGCCAACTTCGATCAGCTCCCTGGGAACATAGCACAGAGCCAGTCATGCACTCAGCGTTAAGGTGATAAGAAGTCACATACCAGCTGCACAGAACATCAAAGCATTATTTTTTCTTTCCTGGTTGATTCATACCTGCTGACCGCATTGCCAAAAACTCCTCGAATATTATCCACTACAGATGCGTTGGGTAGAGTCCTCACATCTGCCACAGTCTCTCCTTGCTGGGAAAACGGACCATAAATAATAATTTGTAGCCTTATCTGAGTTTTTTGTCAGTACACTCACAAACAAACGCACACAAGGAAAGAAAGAAACGTAGTAATACAGTGTTTCATCTATGTCGACTGGTATTGTGGAGCCAGTCGTGAATATCCTGCAACAGCTTTGTTCTTGAGAAGGCACATCTCACCTTTTTGACAGAAAAGCTTTTCCCCGAATTGTGTATGGCGTACCTTTCGAAAAAAAACAACAACATGTTAATATGCGAGTTATCCAAACACAATGATGTTCATCAAAAGAGCAGGGATCACAAGCCAAGGTGACAGACCTGCTGACCACGTCTACAATCCTGGCGTACTCATCACTGGGGCTCTTCAAGGCTTTCCTCCTGGTGGACACATTATAGAAGAGGTCCTCCACCTGCACACACACACACAGGGCAAACTATTATACAGGCTTCTCAGCATCCGTCAACCTCATTCTGTAATAGTGGATGTGCTCCACGAACTTACAAGAATCTGTGTTCCCTGGTTGCCGGCACATGGTTTGGGAGGGCCTCTTAGTTTGCCATCGCCGTAGCTGGCTCTGCACGAGTGAGAGAACGATACATCACAAGAGCTCTGGCATCCTGGCTACTTTATATCTGTTATAACGCAGGCGTAACCAAGGAGGCAAAAGAGTAGATGATTTTAAAAGGTTTGCACACCTGTAGGCGCACTTGGCATCAGCTGTCTTGGTCGTTATGGTCACATGGGCAACGTGGCTTATACTAGCCAGGGCCTGCAAACAGGAACGCAGGCAACACGTGTGATGCGCAACAAAATGTAGATGAACACTTAATAACCCGAAGGTTCATACTGCTCCAGGTAAGGTGCTGCTCACCTCCCCTCTGAATCCGTAGGTTGCGATAGCCGAGAGGTCCTCAAATGTCTGGAGTTTGCTGGTGGTAAACCTTTCACAAACAATGTCCATGTCTTCTTTCTGCCTCAGAAATGAAATAGAGTGCTGGCTCAGCGAAGACTACAGAATTAGAAGACAGTGGCAGTCAAAAAGTTCTTCAGAAAGTCCCACCGGCCACTGGTGTTCACACACACACAAACACACACACACACACACACACACACACACAGGGCAGGGGAAACCCAAAACAAAACCCTGGATCTAAACTAACGGGGGGGGTGGGCAGAGAGGACCGGACTCCCTGTTAGAGAGGGCACAAACCACAGCTTTCCAAAGGGTCCTTTCTGTAATGTCCTAACTAGTTTTCACATGGGGAATCCATGGCATGGCACGAGTTTCAATGCCCCCCGTCACCCACCCTGATGCCAGTGCCGTTGTCCTGAATCTGGAGGAGCTTCAGCCCGCCGTCTTTCACGGTCACCTGAATGTTGGTGGACTTGGCATCCAAGCTGTAACATTTTAAAGCACACACTGCAGTTAATACACAGCCCTATGAAACTGCCCAGTCACCTCGCAGTACCGCAGGCCTGTCACTGTGTTACAGGTGTTGACAAGCGGCTTTGCCACAAACCTGAAGTAACGTTAAACAACGCTGGCTTATGCCATATAATGTCACCTTTACTGGCTCCACTGCTGGTTATTTATTAACTCGAAACACTAGTCAAATCCCAAACATTGGCTCACGTTATTCAAATTAACCGCATCCTGTAACGCTAGCTAGTCCGTTACCAGTTTTCAATCAGCTCTTTGACGCCGTTGGCAGGACGCTGAATAACCTCTCCTGCAGCGATGCGGTTGACGACGGTCTCGTCGAGCCTCCGGATAACTCCGGCCATGTTTACAGCGCCGCTGACTTAGTTTCAGAGTAGTTCAGCAGCAGGGGACAGCTGTGAATACACACACACACATCTACATGGATACAACGGTAACTTTATATATTTGTTTAAACGTTAGCACCACAACTTCTTGTGCAAGAAACAGAGCATGCGTGGGACCAGAGAGAAGAAAATAGGAAGATGTCTCCCTCCTCCTCAAAATGTACAGCTAAAGTCGTCATGTCATTTTCCCAACTTTCCCAACAGCTGCTGTATGGGCGTTATTGAGAAACTACGTCACTTCCACACAGAAAAAAAAAAGAAATCGCTTACTAAAGTTTATTTAGTAAGTTTATGTTGTTTCATCTTCCCCTTTCTCGCGATCAAGTGATGCATCTTCGCAATAATACACAATCTTTGATGATGCAGCGCGGGGAGGCAGCGGGAGGGCGGGGCCCGCGTCCGGCAGTAGGAGGACGTCACTCGCTGAAAGTCTTCTTCTCTGGTAAATATTTTGCCACATCGTCGCTTCGAAATATGCACAGCGCCGCATAACGATGGCTTAACAATGTTGTTTTTTTTGGACACACATTTACACTAACTCTAAATTCTCCCTAGTGGATGAACGTGTGTGTGAATGGTTGTCTGTCTAAGTTTCAGCCCTGCGATGAGTTGGCCACTGTCCAGGGTGTACCCTGCCTAAGGCCCGAAGCCACTGGGATAGGCTCCAGTCACCCGCGACCCCGAACGGGAACAAGCGGTAGGAAATGAAAATGACTGACTGAAATGACATTTACACTATCTTTCCACATTGTATTCACACCTCTTGCCGAAAGTCAAGAATGAAAGGCCACTTCTATCACTATCTTCTCTGTATACTCCTTTTGTACACATAACAGTTTATTATAATCATAAGCTCGCAATTTCCTTTGTAGAATAATTAAAAAAAAATATTTTGTAGTACTGATAACACAGGTGTGTGTGTCTCTAGCATGGCCAACTCTGGAATGTACCTCTTTAAAGTGGCTACTAAGGCCATAATGCAAAGTAATGAGATAAAGTCAATTGTCTCCATGGGGAAGGTATCTTTTGTTTGGTCTGCAAAAAGATCAGAGGTCAGATTCAGTTACAGATCAATACATGTCCGACTATGCTTGCCAATAGTTACAAAAGTGTGTGTGTGTGTGTGAACAGTATATATACTGTATTTTTTTAAGTGAAGCTCTTGGAAAAGTATTAATCTTTGTCCAGTTATTATCAATGTTTTACTGTAGGCTACCTTTCAATTATGAGCTATTGAAGAATTTAGTGTATAATATTAACACAATGAAAAGTCAAAATTCCAGGTCCATTGATCTATACGCACGAGATTCCAACCAAAACCTTTGTATAGTGGATTCACTCCCACCAGAAAATGTAACCCATTAGGGCTAAATTCCATTGTTTACCATCTTTACCATTATTAGATCTTATAACATGAAAAACGATTTCAAAAATATGGGAAAAACATGAAAAACTCTAGATATTATTAGTTTAATGGTTTACACAGTTTTTCACCATTGCCTTCCCCAGCACTTTCACTTATTAGGGATTCACTGTAATCTTCCACTGTGCACATAGTTGGCCAGACCACGTCTGCATTCCTCACAGAGCCACATGTCTTTTAAAGGGGGATTTTCTATCAGCAGAACCGCAATGGTCCAAAAGCCACAAAAATAAAAATTTTCTCAGTAATATCTTCTGAGAATGTTTTTCAAATGAAAATTAATCTATGCTACACTTATCCTCTGTGATTGTTACAATAGGTGCCAAAATGTTGCTAGGCTGCTCAATTTTGGCCTCAGGCACAATGAGCTCAACAGAATAAAACGCTGTGAGTTGGCCATCCAGGGAGTGGTGCTGTTTGGGTGTCATGACCAGGCAGAGCTTCTCAATACAGTCCAACCTGTACATAGTTCCGACTTAATGAGAGTCATTAGAGGAACACACAATCCTCAAAACTGTACCTGTATAATAAAGAAAACAAATAAACTACCAGTCTATTTCTAAAACTCAATGCTACATTTTCTGTTCGATATTTGTGTTGGATATATTTATTAACATTCATCGGATTCATCTATGATGCACATTTTAGAAAACCATGGAGATTTGATTTGATTTGATTCCAGGATGATTCGATTTTTGGCCTTCATATCTGTAGTTAGGGTCTCTGGCAGAGTGGTGTTGGTGGTCTGGTTAAAAGACTGCACCAGACAAGGCGATGTGGATTCAATGCAGCAGTCGAACAAAATGTAATTTTATGTCAACTTTAGAAAGCTTGTTTTGATGTTTGTGTTTGAAACTCAAGGTGAGAAACAGACTAAGCTCACTCTGTCATGCAGTAACATCATACGTCTGACCTGGATCTTTTTGGATCTTGCAAATCCCAACACATCCCAGGACAGCATCTGAACAAGGGAAAACTGGGTGTTTCTGTGTAACCTATACCACATTTTATACAAAAGTATAAGCCTATACCAGGCAGCCCTGAGGGCTAATTTGGAACACTTTAGTAGTTGAGCAGCTTGTTGTACAGCTCTTTGAGCCTTTGCCAACAGGACTTCAGTGCTACGAACCAGCTAACCACATGCAGACAAAAGCAAACGACACAACCAGAAAGGTCACTGGAATTATGAAGTCAGCTTGGAACTGACAAACAAGTGGCAGAAACGTGACTCTGATAAATTAATGTCCTACGTTGTACACAGTTGTTGCATTCAGCTCATTCAGCTCTGTGTTGGCTCCTTCTCCAGCTGAATCACACAGTTCACCCACAAAGATAGGAGTGACATCACTATGATTTCAAGCGTATTTCCCTATATTAACTATGCTATCATTAAATCCAGATGTGTACAATATCACGTTCTCTCCCTTTAGGCCGAGGGAAAAGGCCGGCCATTGTGTTGTCTTTGCATCTAAGATGTATTGAGGGGGATATGATGTCTATTCTGAGACGCATGTCTCTGACTCAGTGCAGGATATTCCAGTGTGTGCTGTAGCTGCAGGATGTGCCACAGGATACAATACAATAGAACTGGAAATAAATCAGGCAAATAAAAAAAACGATGGAAGGAAGACAGCATTGCAAAATGTAAAGCACAGTTGTGGTTCCCTGTTCTTCATCGTTTCTGCTGTCAGGCTGCAATTATGATGTCATTGTATGCAGCTATTCTCCATCTGTGTTAATTTACCCTTTGGAAGGATGAAGCTGTAAACAATGTCCTATGGAACCAACTTGAGTCTGGGTGGGGTCAGAACTGGTTGTATATCTCACAGATCACTGAAGACCTCTTTCTCGTAGCTTTTTTATGTCTCCTTTTTTTTTTTTTTTTTTTTTTTTTTTTTTTTTTTACTGAAACGCAGATTACAACAGTTTCAAAGAGCAGCCTCTCCTGTAGCGACGTGTCGCATGCAATGACAGGCGCACACAAGCACGCAGGCTAATGTGATTGCACACGCACTTGCAGGCGCACACAAGCATGCACGCACAGTGAACAGAAAAAGAAACTAAATGTGGCTGAAAAGGATTCTTAAAAAACAGATTACAAATCTGGTGATAACCTTCAGATACACAGAGCAGAATGTTCTCCTAAATACATGAACACTGTCAACAAGCAAAATGACAGTCAAATCAGATACAAACGCACACCTGCTGCTGCAGTTCAGCCATTGTGTGGAACGAGGTCAGCAACCAGTTGCTGTCGCCCTAACATGGTCTCCAAATACAGCTTAAAACAGAGGTGCCCATCGAAATGCGCCTTGGTTTAAACACAACCTACTTTTAAATCATGTCCAAGAATGTTCTAATCTCAACTGAATCATTGATAGATTATGTATTTGTGGACTATGCATCATGGTAATAGTCCACATGCAGTGACTTTCACTCATTTGTAACTGTGCTAATTCATCATCCTCTTAATTCCATCTTCATTGTCTCTCTAGGCAAGCATGATCTCACCTCCTTGAGAACTGCTAAGACTTCCTGTTCGCTCCATCAAGTGATGCATCAAATGGATTCTGCAGCTCTTCCTTTTTCCTTTGTTTTCCCATCCTCCTCCTGCTCTCTCGTTATCAGCATGACAAAAGCCTTGAGACATGTTAGAAACAAAAGATAAACACATACTTTCCTAGGTAAACAAAAAAGTGGAGGTACTGCAGAATAAGAGCGTTTTAACAGCAGCTGTTCAGTAGCTCTACTGACCAAAGATGCAAATGATTACGTTTAAAACTTGCACATTGAGAATCTGTAGATAGAGTCCACCCTTTGCTAGAGACTGCACACACAGTGGTGCTTTGGGTTAAATGCTAACATCAGCATGCTCACAAAGACAGTAATAAAATGCTGATGTTATATACAGGTATTCCGTTTACCATGTTCACCATATTAGTTTGGCTTGTTAGCATGATCAAATTACCTATATATAAATTCACGGCAATCCATCCAATTGTTGTTGAGACATGTCAGTAAAAAACAAAAACAAATATCAAACTCATGGTGGCGTTATAGGAAAAGTCAGTGTATCATCACAGTCAGATTCAGCCTCTGACAACCATGAATATTTGTACAAAATGTCATGGAAATCTATCCAATAATTGTCAAGATATTTCCGTCTGGACAAAATTAGTGGACACACCAAATGACCAACGTTGCCATAGCTAGAGTCATGCAGCTGGCGTTGCTAAAAACCTTCTTCTTTTGCCACCTGTTTAGGCATGAGTGGCCACATAAGGAAAGACCTGCTGACACCTGTCCAACCCCACCCTTCCACTCTGTTACCGTTCTTTCAACCACAGCAAATGTTAAAAGATTATACTCACACAACCAAGTATTCTACAGTACTTAAATAGTATTTAGTTAACAGCGTTCTATCTGCTGACCTTTTTCCAGCAGATACACGGGAGCTTCAAGGTTCTGTTTTGCTTTCATTTCTTGGGGTCTGACACTTGGCACACTGGATGGTTGTCGAAGCCCAAGCGTGTCAGGTTGGCATCTGTCACATCTGCATTGGTGTGAAAGATGTCGACAGTTATTCAGCAGGACAACAGTCGTTAGTTACAGTACATGTGGCATAGCGGAAGCACAGCCCTCAGTTTGATCAAATGCACAGTGTACAGTAAAATGTCATATATCTGACCCCAGGTGTATAAGACTTTGTCCAACAGCCATGCACATTATGAACTGTATCTCTTAATACTTTGAGTAAACCAGACTTATTCTACAAGGCCTCCATGTGTGCCGCCACAGTTATCAGTATAATCTAATCTACTCTGTAGTCTACTACGTGTTTACCACAAGAGATACTGCGTCTTTCTTCACCTTCAACAATAAAGGTTAGTTTGGAAGGATATTGTGTTATCACATAATAAACCATATCAGTTATACTTTGTGTGTTTGCTTCATGCATTCCTGGAGATGATTTATGAAGGGGGAGGGTTCCAGCTCTGATTCAGTGTTTGGCCAAGTTCACGTGTCGTAATCAAAGCTGTCCGTCACAAAACCAAAAGGCAGGACACTAAATGTGTGTTTTTATGAGAGCTACAGGGGTTAAAAGAGTGCAGCTGGGAATGCTGCCCTGTGGTATGTCGTGTAACAACTATCTATGAACATTCATTTCGATGTTTCTATTCCAGCTGCTCCTCTGTGTGCCTTGGGTGGTGCCTGAAGACAACAATGAGGGATTGTCTTCTAGTATTCACTTGAGCGGCTGTGCTGCATCACTTCCTTTACTCTAGTTACATCAGATTTCATCCTGACCAGGCTATTTTAGGTCTTAGTGTGGAGCAACCATTGAAGGAAAATCAGTGTAGCTTATTCGGTGTCTCGCTCTCTCTCTCTCTCTCTCTCTCCTTTCATGGTTTAACAAAATATGTGCTACAAGTTCCTATCTAGAAATACTGATGACCTTCCTCCAGGTTTCTACGCACACTCACTAAACCACAGAGTAAAGGCACATCACAGCCTGCCTTGCGAGATGATATAATTTCATTCTGTGGACATTATTGTAAATGGTGCAAGAGAGATTGTTAATGAATCATGGAAAGAAACAAAAGAATGCATGTTGGCACCACGTTGGAAGAAGAAGCCTTTCCCGCAGGCTTTCAGGCTTTGTTCTGGGCACCTTCGGCTGCTCCGCTCTATTGTTTGTGTTACTAGACTACACCTTAATCAAAGCATGGCAGCGTATAAATCATCCTCACCAAGTATCTCCATTGTTTGTTGATATCCCCATCACATTAAGAAGTTTGAGGTTAACACATTATCCATCCAGATATTTGAGCCTTAATGCCACACAAATGCCTCTGACATAATTCCCACTGTAAGTGCTGTTCTGTCATTTAGCCACTTCTAAGCATCTTATTAGTCTTTTCATTCCAAATGTTTTTGCAGGTCTGATCATTTGCCCCCATGCAATGACAGATGTCCTTGTGTAGGTAAATGAGACAGGGTCAACGGGTCCTATGCTGCCATCAGTTAATGGCTGTGTAATAAATAATAAATAAGCAAAACCCAACCGACTCCTACCATTTATAGTCTGTAAACTGTAGTCTGTTTTTAACTTTTCCCAGTAACTCCAGTTACAATTTCATCTCCAGTTCTACAATTACTAATGAAAATCCTGCAATAAAATAGCCCTTTAGAATAAAATTTAGTTATCTATTGCTATTCAACCTCATCTCCAACTACAATTATGATCAGATATGACTTCTTAATGCCTGTAATTAGGCGCCACCCCGCTGAGACAGCATTTGCCCGCTGTAACGTGTTGGTAGTGGCTTAATGAATGGGTTTTCATAGCCTGGAAACCTAGGTTTTCTGATTAATAGCCGATTTAAAAAGCATCGGTAAATTATTTATAAACCATTAAAAAAGCTAAATTAGTTGCACCTCATAAACCCTTTATAGGGTGCCTCATTTTCCAAAGTGTCCCATAATTTTGGACACTTTGCATTACAGCAGGCCTAGGTCTATCTGTCTGAACTTCATTTAATATAAAAGAATGACTAGCCTGTAATGTTTTTCTCTCCAGATATTGCACAATAAGGTTAGTTTATACATTTAAAGGAGGGAGGCAAGGGAGAATGTCATTAATGAATAGGAGTAGCGGGTTCACGCATTGCCTGATGTAACGTCAGTGAGCCACTGGGCAGTTTCCTCGCAGCTGATAGCTTCAGTAGACAGATAACAGATGTGCAGAGTTCAGCCTCCTCGGGACAGGCATGGACACAGAGCTTTCAAGAGCAGAACAAGTGAACAAACCGTGGAGCTACAGCCGAGGCGGGGCGAGATCTGTCGACAGCGGGTGTTCACTGTGCGCTCCGTCTCCAGCGTTCTCGCCAACATGCCTCAAGCATGACAGAAAACTGGTTTAGCTGGGTCACAGGGGGGGGGAGCGCAATGTAACAGATCAACAGCCTGCGCTAAGTCCCACCTGGATTGGAAGCACGGCGCAGTTGTGGCGAAAAAACATCGCGAGGAAGGCAAGATGACTGGCTCCAAGTTTGGCCGACGACGAGCTTGAGGAGTCAACATCAGCGGGGTAAGTTCGCCAAAGTAGGCCTGTGCGGTTTGGGCTCTACAGCTTGACATATGGCTAACTAAGCGCTGACTTTTGCTGCGGTGTTACCTTACAGTGTTTTCGGACATGTCGGACAACAAGTTTGTAGATACACTCTGGATGTGCGGAAAGTCCAATCACGAGGACTAACAGCAGTTTAATGGGTGATTTATTCTCTGAAGCTCGTTGTTCTGACTTGTCTGTGGGTTTTTTTTTTTTTTGGGTGTTTTCGTTTGGACTGTGATGTTTCCCGTCGGCACTTCTCATATTTGTGGTTTTACATGAACTTGCAAATGGAGAGGGTTTTTTTTGTGCAAAGGGAGGAGCCACACCCTTAACCCATTTATCCCGTGGTTAGAGTCCATCTTCCCTCATTCATTGTGTTCCTACAAGTAGGTTACTGAAGTATAACTGGGTGGCTCCATCTCTTGTATGGAAGCTACAGGTCTGAGCAGACTGAGTCAAACCAAATTCATTCAGATTCAAGGTTTTTAGGGTAAAAGTAGCTGGGTGACATGGTTGGAATAAATAGCATTATATTAATAAGATCATATGTATGATAATATATATCACAGTATGGAAAAGGGATGCAAAATCACATGTGAAATAGTCCAAATGAACTTTGTACCACTATTGTGCACTACATCTGACAAAACACTTCAAAAAAGTACAACAAAAGCTTTTAAAATTGTTGTTCATCACTTATAAACATAAGTGAACGTTCATATGGATAACACAATTGCGTAAAATGACAACAGGATTTGATCGTGTCGCAATATAATTCCTCTGAAAGACAATAAACTATGCTCCTTTCCTCTGTCGATTAATCCTATGGTCCATAAGATGTCAGAAAATATTGAAACATTCCCATCACAAGTTCCCAGAGCCCAAGGCCAAGGTGATGTCTGCAAAACGTCTTGTTTTTTGGGACAAACTGTCCAAGACCTGAAGATATCCAATTTACTATCACATAAGACGTAGAAAAGCAGCAAATTCTCACATTCGAGAAGCTGGAACCAGCAAATATTTGCTTGTAAAATGATTTTTGACAGTTAACTGATTATCAAAATTGTTGCAGATTAATTTTTGATTCATTGTTTCATCTCTAATTGAAGTATTGTTCTGAACCATCTAGCTGGTATTTTGACACTGAAACAGATGTGTAGTGTGAAAATGATTCATGCTTTACACAGTACATTAATCACATGTCTCCTTTTGTCCTCGCCCTCTCTTTAGACTACATTATGGCACGTCGCTCTCAGTGTTCCTCTGCTGGGGATAACCCCCTGGACCCCAACTACCTCCCTCCTCACTATCGGGAAGAGTACCGCTTGGCTATTGACGCACTGATTGAGGAGGACTTGGAGGGATACTATCAGCTCCTCGAAAAAGTAGATGTGGTGGACTTCCTGTCCTTACCTGAGATTCAGTATATTCAGAGGTCTGTTCAGGTCCCTCAACAGAGCAGCCACCCAGAACAGCATTTTCTGGAGACTGGGGTAGAAGGCTCTTCAGACACTTACTGGCCGATTCACTCTGACCTGGATGCCCCAGGTTTGGACCTTGGCTGGCCTCAGCTGCATCACTTCATTGAGCCCACAGAGGTCACCACTCTGGTCAACCCCCCTGAGCCTGACATGCCGAGTATCAAGGAGCAGGCCAGACGACTGATCAAGAATGCTCAGCAGGTTTATCTTTCACTTTCTTAATGGAAGGAAAATTCATGCCAAACCTGTTATAAGTATCATTCTCCTGACAGTGTTGTTTTTACATCGGTTACTTATGTCTTCAGGTCATTGCTATAGTCATGGACATGTTTACTGATGTTGACATGTTTGCGGATGTCCTCAATGCTGCCATGAGGAATGTTGCCGTCTACATTCTTCTAGACAAGCAGAATGCACATCACTTCGTCAACATGGTGTCCAACTGCAGGGTCAATCTCCTGAGCATTCAAGTGAGTACATATTCCTTTAAAAAAAGAAATTACATTTCTGAACATCAATTAGGTACAGGCACTGCAATGAAGCTGTAATATAATTTTCAATTCAAATAAACAAAACAGAATAGGCTGCTTACACGTTTAAATTGTATTACATTTCTTTCCCTTTCCTTCACACACTCCCAGTCATCACAGCCCACTAACCATAGCACACAGGTTCCAACCATTTTTGCAAAGGTTTTAAAAAAAAAGGTCTAAATTTTTAGTAACTACGTTTAACTATTTGGATTTTTTTAATGATCTCTTTCTTTCAAAAAGTATGTAAAGGAAGTTATGAGTGCAGTAACATTTAACTAACAACTTTAATCTCACTTTGACTACAGTTTTGACTGCAGAAGCTGAAAAGCATGAAATATGCTCATGCAATGTTACAGTAGCAGTATACTTAAAAATATAGAGCTTGAAAAACTCTTGAAAACATATTATTGAGCCACAATATTTCACTGGGTTTCTTGTTCTCTAAAAACTACAGTGTCTAGCTATATACTGTATTTGTGACCCATTTTTAAAGATTTACACTTCATTAAGAACAAATGGGTTTGGAACTGAGAGCCAAAGACAGAGTAGGGAAGTTACAAAGTATAGATGAACTAACACACGGTTGGTTGGGGTCTTTTTTCATGGGATTAGGACAGTACATACACAACAGCGAGAGGTGACTCCATCTTACAAATAAAGAAAGCCTATCAGCCTTTTCTTTCCGAACATCACTTGGCTGGCATGCACTTCCAAATGACTTGAGAGAACTATTATTAGAAATGTATTAATTAACAGTGAACAAGATATTTAATAAGACCTTGCTTTGCCCAGCAATATGACTCCTACATGCTAAATATTGTAATATATATATATATATATATATAGTAATAAGCCTGCCTATGATTTCTTTTCTTGTGTTTTGCTCTATCTTGTTTGTCATGTACTTTACATGTTGTATGTTTCATGTTTGCTTTTACTGTATGTGTGCTTTCTGCCTCTTGTGTAAGCCTGTAACACTATGCTATGTTGTCCTTTTGTAATGTTCAGTTTTTATGTGCCTGAGCAGAGTAAATTCAGCCATTTGAAAATTTCTGACACAATTACATCACATTGATGTTAATTATTATGTATTGTCCATGATATATGCAGTAAGTATAGGTAGTCAAGTATTTTTCCATTGATAGACAATGCAGTCACTGCATATTACTGAAAAGGGAACTAAAATGCAGCCATTTTCTCTCTCCCTATTTTGGAAGTGGTAGCGGTAACGCAATGCTGCCACCTAGCTTGGATTGAAATTAAAACATTAACAGCACTATCTGTATTGCTTCAGTTTAATATTCATCTTTGGGTGATTTTATGTCTGCCTTGCAGTCTTTACGTGTGAGAACAGTGTCTGGCATCACGTATCACTGCCGCTCAGGGAAGTCCTTCAAAGGTCAGATGATGGATCGCTTCTTGTTGACAGACTGCAGGGCTGTGCTGAGTGGAAACTACAGGTGAGCCCATTCAAAACTGCCACAGAACGCCATACCTCTAAAATTCATACCACACAAGGATTTGAGTGATTATGTTTTTATGAATGTATTCAGTTTCTATCTGTTTGAATAAAGAACTGACATACAATTGATTAATTCTTACTTATTGTCATGTCTTTTGTCCAGCTTCATGTGGTCTTTTGAGAAGCTCCACCGCTGTATGGCACACCTTTTCCTTGGACAGCTTGTATCGACCTTTGATGAGGAGTTTCGTATTTTGTTTGCTCAGTCCCAACCGCTGATGATTGAAAATGTGGTCGCTCCAATGGAAGATTTTAGCCTTTTACAAAAGAGGCAATACACACACACATTTCTATCAGTGGACACCCCTCATCCAGAGGAATGGGCGAGACATTCCTATGATGAACGTATGGATTGGAGAATGATGCCCCTTAACAGACAGGAATCCTTGCAAGGCCCTGCAGATATGTACAGCAGGTTTCCATCCAAGCAATCATGCATGGATCCATCTTTTGATCAAGGACCCTCTAGGATGCCCATGATGGAAAATCGCACCTTCAACCGTCACGGTTATGCTGAAGCCGTTAGTGGTAGATACCCTTACCCATTCCTGCAGAAACAGGGAATGCCAGATCCCGAGAACCAGGGAAGGCAGTTTCACAGGGCGCAGCAGCCGTATCCAGGACCAGCACCAGGGAAAGAAGCAGATTACAGTGGCTATGACATGTTCTGGAGCCAAGGAGATCAGAATTCTGAACCTGGTTTACCCCAAGAGATGGAACCACATGATAACTTTGACCCTGTGCTTAACTATTTATCATCTACCAGAAATGTAGACTTTGACCAGGGCTCAGAGAAATTACCACCTGCAGCAGATTTACCATTTAGTTCATCACACCCTAGAAGATTGAGTTTAGGCCAGCTATATGTCTGTCAAACATCTCCCACCCCCTCAAATCCAACTGATCAGAAGCAGTTTTTCCAGGAGCCCAACACTGTCCGCAAGGATCCTATGGTGAAACAAGGCTTAAGAAACTGGAGGATTAGCTCATACCTCAGTGCATATGATAATCAAGGAGATGAGGGCCTGCCATCGGCTCCACCTAATGAACCAGATCCTTTTGAAAAGCCCTCTAACATCATACAGCAAACAACACCAGGCATAGAATCAGTCCCTAAACTCCCGAATGTCAGAGAGTTTAAGGTTCCTGCAATACCCAGGGCAAGTCAGATGCCAAGTTATGCCAAAACCACTGCACGAGAGCACTCTAAAAAATTGCCTGATGAACCTACTGCAGTGGCAGCAGAAACCAAAACAACACCAACACCTTCAGAATCATCATCCACAACTGAAGGGGAAAATACACGGGAGGTCGAGCAAAAGGAACCAAAAACTGCTGTTGTTCAAAGGGAGGAGTCATTCCGTAGGAAACACAATGTAGCAGTACCGAGGAGCTCTAGATTAAGGTCCTCTCTGATATTCAGCTCTCTGGAGCAGCAGCATATTTCTCAAGATACCAAAACAGCTCAAGGCCAACAGGATCAGGAAAGTGACAAAAATGAGGCTGAACAGACAAAACTGCCTTTTGTTTCTCAAGTTTTGGGAAAAAAGAGGTCTACAGCAAGAGAACCTTTTGAATGGAGCCGTTACATAAGGTCTACCACTGACTCATCCAAACCAGATGATGGAAACAGTAAAGCAGATGATAAAGATTCATTAAAGGACAAAAATGCAAAGGGTCTTTCTGAAAACAGTGAAGTACAAGACTCATTAAAACTGCCAGATGTAGAGCAAGCAAATTCTTCACCATCAATGCCCCAATCTAAGCCTTCTGAAGCTGAGCTGCCTAAGTCTGATCAACCAGCACAACCACCCAATTTTTTGCCCACCAGTTCATTGTATGTAGACATGAGTGATCCTGATAAGAGGCTCATGTTTTTCAAAGAGTTGGCAGCAAAACGCAAATCCGCTAAGGCTGCAGATGCTAAAGAGAAGGCTCCAATGAAAACACCAACTGAACTTACTACTGTTAAAAATGAGGAACCTGTACAAAAAGAAACCTCAGAAAACATGGCTGATACTTCAGCATCTGAGGGTTTATCAGAAAAAAATGCTACTGCAGAGGATGCAGGGAAAGCAGTATCTACAGACTCAAGTGAGTCAGTCAGTCTAACTTTAGATGGCAGTGATGAGACTAAAAAAGAGGGCAGTCAGGTCAAGAATGATACGAATAACTCCCAAAGCTGTAAAGAAGAGCAAACCAGAGTTTCAAGTGATTCAGAGAAGATAGAACTGAATAACAGCCAATCAGCAGCAACTCTGCCTGTTTCTGCAGGAACAGAAGCACCTCAGAGTAAACCACCAGAAGAACCAAAGCTGTCAAATCCTGCTGTAAAAAAGAGTAGCCCCAGTCATCCATCTAAACCAACAAATGCTACTCCTGCTAATGTTCCTTCTCTTGCACAAGGTACTGATGAAAGTGAAAGCCCATGCCTTGATTCTACCTCAAAGCACTCTAGCTCACTCACTCCCAGTCCAGAGGAGATAGGACCATCATCTGCATTTGCTGCTTTGGATTCTAAGACCCAAAATCCTGAATCAGTTCAATTAGAAACCAGCATCTCTTCTTCTCCACAGCTCTTTGAACAACACACTGGATCAGAATTCAACTCTTCTAACCCATCAGTACAAAGCTCTTCCTCTGATCACATTCTGCCAGATTCTGGTTCACAGATCAGTCCAAGTCCTTCACCCTCTAGCTTTGCTTCTCTTTCCACTCCAGCAGAGACCATGTCTTCTATTCTTACCCCCGAAGACTCAAGCTCAACCCTAACTTCCAGCATATTTTCCCCAGAATCACAGGAATCTGTCAGCCCCCCACCAGCAGAACCCTCCCAATCAGTTAAGGAAACTTCACAAAAATCTACAGCTTCTTCTGTCAGCCAGACAGAATCTACCCAAGCTCATCTAGATTCTGCTTCCCAATTAACGTCACCTGAGACCCCTTCAGCAGTTGACTCTGCACATGTGGAAACTGATATATCTCCTGAAACATATGCAGCTGATTCAGAGCCAGACACATCCTCATTACAGTCCACTACAAAGACAGACTCTGAAGAATCTTATGCTCCTACACCTTCAGAAAAAGATGCTGCATCAGAAAACAACTCTATTCCAAAGGGTGTGGGAGGAGAATCTGAGGTTCTTCGATCATCAAAGAATGTCAAACATGATAGTACACCTCCTAGCCTTAGTCCTTCATCGCCTGAGTCATGGTTACCTAATATATCTGTTCTGGAAAGCAAATCCAGATCTGATCAAAATGAGAATATTACTATTACCCCCTCCCCAGCAGGCCCTCCACCTGAGCATTCTCTAGCAGAAACAAGTTCTCGTGTCCATCCAGACATTAATCCTAATGCTTCCCAGGAAGAACCAACTGCATCTCCTCAAGAAGCACTAATACAAGTAACCCCTCCCTCTGAACTTAACCAGACAGGACCTGTCATTCCCACTCCCGCTGAAATAGTATCATGTTCTTCACCTCTAACTGAGTCAGTTGGGTTAGTTTTGTCCCCTGAGGCTGAAAAAACATTGTCAAAATTGCACAGCTCCTCAGACAAGAACTCTATTCCCAAGCAGGTTACAACAGACTCAAACGAAACTCCAATGCTCCAATCAACAGAAACGTACAGCCCAACTGAGCCTAACTCAAAAGTCTTACCAGAGCCTGATCTGCCATGCAAAACACCTGAATCTGTGACTTCTGAAACCCACCCTTCAGAGCCACCTGTACCTGCTGAAAATAGTCAGATGGACAGTCAGAATGAAGTAAGCAAAGAGCCTGAAATGCCTGACCCTGGTGAGAACAAAACAGATGATACAGAGGCCACAAATAAGGTTAATATCATTACCAAACAGGAATCCCTATGCAGTGAGAAAACAAATGACCAAGTAAGGCAAAATAACTGCTCCAAACTGCCAGAGACCACATCAGATGAAGTCATTGCTCCGTCACCACAGTCCAAGCAGCCAAAATCAAGCCAGTCTCGCTACCACTCATCAACAGCCAACGTGCTCTCAAGTAGCAACCTCAGAGACGATACAAAGCTGCTTCTGGAGCAAATTTCCGCTAATAGCCAAAGCAGGAACGAGGCTACCAAAGAGTCTCCTGTCACTGATGACGAGAAAGAAGACAAAGCTGACAAAAATGCTGAAAGGGAGAAAGAAAGAGAGATCAGGTCACTCAGCAGAGGGCAGCCTAAATCAAACCAAGAGCGCGAGAAGCTGCTGGAGAGGATTCAAAGCATGAGGAAGGAGAGGAAAGTTTACAGTCGATTTGAGGTATGAATACATTAACACCATTGCCACTATTATCTATTTAAATGCAAATTTGATTGCGACTGTAGTAAATCATTTTATGTCTGTGTGACTTTCACAGATGGCACCTTAAATGGGATCCAAAGAAAGTTGAGAGGATAAACAGTGCATACATTATGTGAAAAAAGAAGCGAAATCAAATAAAAAACTGAAATGATAACCAAGACATTTTCTCATCAAAGACATTTCATAGAAATGGGATTTGACTGTGGGTTCTCGGCAAACAAGTCTTATTATGCAAAGAAGAGGCCAGCTACCTGTATCTGTGGCACTGAACATTTTCAAGGGTAAAACAACCAGTAATACAAATTAATACAAACCTGATGTCCGAATTACATGTGCCACGACCAACAAAGGACTTGTTACTGTGGGTGATTCACAACGTTTTTACAAGTGAGAGACTACAAATATTATTTTACTGACTGCATGGGTTAAGTGCAATGTTTGCAACAGGTTATTTTTTTGATGAGGTCTGTCCTTTCATTTTTTACAGCACTGACGGCCATTACATTAATGTTAACTGGTTTTAAGTCAAAATGTGATGTTAAAGTGTAATAGATTATCTAAAGTAGTCTGAGTCTATAAAACTGTAATATACTGTAGTTTATATTGTAGTATTTCAAAATCACGTTATACAAAGATGTTGATAATTACATGCTTGTGAAACAAGTGGACAAACAAATTCATATCCATGCAGGGTTGTTATTGTTATTTTTAATTCTATGTAATCTGAATCAAACATTCAATTGAAAAATTATGAACAAACCTGAGATTGAAACTGAATTGCATCTTGAACATGATGTACTTAATATTATTGTGTAAATCATTGCACACCATACAATATGTAATGTTTCTTTTTTCTGCTAAATAATTATCCCGTAGGAGTCATTGAGGTTAAATGTCGACATTCCAAGATGCACCTGATTGCCTTAAAGGGTCAGTTCACCCTAATTATTTTTATTGAGATGATTTGTGAAACAAACAAACTAATGTAAGGAAAGATATATTGCTTTTGAGTGTTTAAATGAATATTTGTAAAGCCAAACCTACCTGCATGGCTGGATTCCACTAGGGGTAAATGACAAAATAGGAATATTTTTTGTAATTTGCTGGAACCAGCCCTTTAATTGTTTATGAAAATGTGTCTGACCCTGTAATTCGCTCAGAAAATGTGCCTTTTTTAAATGAAAAACTTGCCATACCTGTACATTGAAACAAAAAGAATTTACGTAACAGTATGTAGAATTGTGCTCTGAAAGTTATACTTTTTATAATGCATTTATGTTACCTGTCTTCAGCAGCACTTGCCATTTGTAAATAAAATGTCTCAAAAATGTTATGTTGTTTGAGACGTCTGTGTGTCTGATGTTGGAAAAGGAAGTTACTGAGGGAAGCTTAACTGGTTCAGTTTATTCAATTAGGCAAAATATTGTAAAGCAAAGGTGTTGCTGATAACATTAATAATGACTCCATTCTTTTCAACCAGTAAGCCATGACAGTGCAATTATACTAACAGTGAGCCAGCATGCACAATACCAGGACCCTGAAACTGAAGCGTTAATGGAATTCAGCTATCATTAACGTTATTTCTTAAATGTAAATGGACTGTACTTGTATAGCGCCTTTCTAGTCGTCCGACTACTCATAGCACTTTCACATTACATATCACATTTACTCACACACACATTCATACACTGATGGCAGGAGCTAACTGCCCATCAGTACAAATTAAACTAATCATTCACACACACCCACACACCGAAGGCGCAGCTTCGGGAGCATTTTTGGGGTTCAGTATCTTGCTCAAGGATACTTGACACATGCCTTGCGGAAGCCAGGATCAAACCGCCGACCTTCCGATTGGTAGACGACCGCTCTGCCACCAAGCCACAAGTTATCTTTAAGTACATATATTATTATCTAAAACTGTTAATAATAATAATCAACTTCTAAACTTTGAAGGAGGTTGATTTTGAGATACAGTAGTTTTAATAGATGTAGCTTTATGTTAAGGGGATCTTGGGCTTTGGAGTTTGACAGAAGTGGACATTTACCACACAGGGATGGTCTGTAGAGAATCTTGTCAAGATGCGTTACGGGACGTGCAGGATCCAGCGTTGCACCCATTACACCCAAAGATATTCTGAGAAAAAAGTAAGGATATCTAGGCCTCAACAGATTTTAACCGTATCCCTTTTTCACAGCAGATATTATAACTTGTCACAGTAGGAAATGCACCGGGATTGCTAATAGCATTAAAGATGGCTTTGTTCTATTCAAACGTCCCAGTGACAGTGACCAGGACCGTTAAACTGAAGTAGCTCAATGGAATTCATTAATTTTCCTACAGTGCCATGTCAAAATGTCTTCCGTAAAAAAGGCCTATTATTTTTTTAATGTCCCTAAAAATATATAATGTTTTATAAAAGACAGCAGGCTACTTCCAAACATCAGTTGCACGAGTACTCAGGTCTTAAATATACCTGCAGAAATAAAACGGATATTTTTAAAACGACTGTTGATTTATATAATGCACGTCCAGAGCAGTTACCCACCCAAAACTCCATATTGATGGTGTCTGCTCCCCGACCGCTTAAATGAATTCAATCAAAAGTTAACAGAATTATTAATTATTAAAAGTATAAAAAAAAGACCATCACTGAAATAGCACAACAAAATTGGAGAATTAAACATGGAGTCTTAAACATCTGATCTCTTTCATCTAAAGCAGTAGCAGGCCTACTAGTGAACGATTTAATATCATTATCGTATCATCCGTGAGAAAGCAGTCGCCAATCAGTTGTGTGACTTTCTACATAACAATAGTTTATTTGAGTGTTTTCAGTCAGGATTTAGAGTGCATCATAACACAGAGACAGCACTGGTGCCTGGTGTGGAACTTGTGGTTCCTAGAGTCTCCAAAGGTAGCACGGGAGCCAGAGCCTTCAGCTTTAAAGCTCCACTCCCGTGGAATCAGATACCAGTTCGGGAGGCAGACACCATCTCCATATTTAAGAGTAGGCTTAAGACTTTTCTCTTTGAAAAAGCTTATAGTAAGGGCTGGCTCAGGTCTGAACCATCCCTTAGCTATGCTTCTATTGGCTTAGACTGCCGGGAGAGTTCCCATGATGCACTTCTCTCCTCCTCTCCCTTTCCATCTACATCCATTCTCATCCCATTAATGCATGCTACTAACTCGACATCTTCTCTCTCCTGTAGTTTTGTACTTTCTCTCCTCTCTCCTTCAGTCACTTTCAGCAGGTATTTAAGCCTCCAGAGCTGCAGAGTCTGGAAAACCAAAACCATAGATTATTATTATTATTATTATTATTAATTTAATTATTATTTCTATTATTATTTTATTAATATTAATATTACAACTACCATTACTTTATTATTATTTTAAAATTCTACATGGAATTTGCATTGTGCTAGTATATCATCTCTTTCCTTTCTCTTTCTCTTTCTATTTCAACCGCAGCAGATGGTCGCCCACCCTGAGTCCGGTTCTGCTCGAGGTTTCAGCCTCTTAAAATGAAGTTTTTCCTTGCCACTGTTGCCGGGTGCTAGGCTCAGTTGGCAATTGCAAGGGGTGCATTTCTACCTCGTGATCTAATTTATATTATAAGGAACAAAATGTGGCAGTGACATTTTTTCATTTCCAAAATTTGACAATGTGACAAATGTGTGCCTCTCCACAGGGAGGTCAGAGGTCAAGGTCAAGTAATAAACAGCATACCTGATGCTGGCTGGGATTTAGTGTGTTGCTCAAGGACACTTCAGGATTTCAGGACACCTAATGACAACACAGAATCAACTATTTTTCCAATTATACGACTTACTTAACTTGAACTGATTGACCTAGTTTGTGGGGCTTCTCTTGCAAAACACTACGAAACCGATTAAGCTCTCACTGTGAATGAAATTACCACCCAGTCACATGCTACAGTATGTCAGTTATGAAAGAAGGACTCCTGTGCTTCATAAGAAACAGTGGGCCTCTTGTCTGCAAGTGCCGCATTGCCTCCACTGCTTCAAAATGTCTTGATAAGCTTGGGCTGAATTACACTAATCTTTAAAGAACCTTCACTGCCTGAAGTACCTCCAGTTTGAAGGGGAAACTCACAGTGTGAAGAGGAGTTTTTGCCAGCGTTTAATTTATTTTGGCGGGGGTCAGTATAAGCTTACATTAGAATGACTTCAACCCTGAGGAGAGTGTACCACATCACCGCATTCAGCTGGTATGCTTTCGTTGTTAAGAGTCTTGCTGCTAAGGATGGAGAAGAGTTACCACCAGGAATCTTTGTTTATGGAGGACCTTGGAAATATCTTACTTTTTTGAATTTGGTGTGTACATTATCCATATTGCCAAGTAATAATAGTAGCAATGCATTAGTGTATGATACTATCTGTTGCAGATATGAAAAAGTAACAATGGAAAACAATAATATTGCTTTTAATATTTCAGTTATTACAAATGTCATTCTTTGGACTAGCAGCAGTGAATGATCGCCAACCTGGCAAAGAGTCTGAGAGTGCTCTGAACAGATGTAAAGACCTTCTCTTCTCTATTTTTGCCTTCCCTGTGGGCATGGTGAGAAACGCAATTTTTGAAAATCCTCCTGTTTTTAAATCATAAAATGAGATTTGCGCTATACATTAACTCCATGTTCTATGCATTTTGTTTAGTTTGTTGTTCTACTTTTCTGGACAATCTTCGCCTATGACAGAGAATTAGTATACCCAGCTACTATTGACGCCTTCTTCCCCCCCTGGATAAACCATGCTATGGTCTGTAAAGCTGCATTGTCAACAACCTTATGCCAAAATCGAAATAGTCCAGATTTTGCGGTCATAAACCATCACACAATGACTTATTCCTACACTGTTTTCCCAGCACACATTTGTCCTTCCTATTTTACTTGGAGAAGTGCTGGTGCAGCCTCACATGTACCCACAGGCTAAACATGCGCTGGCAGCATTAGGAGTTGTGGGCTTGGCTTACTTATTTTGGTAAGTGTTGAGTAAACATATACAGTAGAATCATTACAAAACATTTCCAAACTTTAATAGGCATATAGCTAACACACAACTATCACAGCTTATAGTCAATATCCTGACTGAATCTTTCATATCTCAATGTGGCTAAAAGCACAGCAGCCTAAATGTGTCTATGTTCCTGCTGTAACTAGTCTAGACTAGTCCAGTGCAGAAGCATTTATCAGTTCATAATGCAAGCAGCTTGAGGGGTAAACAGTTACTTTGAACCTTCAATAGCTCTGGTTCAATGCAGCCTACAGATTCTCGTGTATCTGATGGTACAAAACATAAATGTACTGCATGTTGTGGATGAGATTGTTTTTATTATGCTGAGTGTTTCGCTGTTACATTCTTATAATCGGTGTCCCCAGTGTCAGTGGGTGGAAACTCTGTGGCAGTAAATATTAGCACAAGACATACTAGTTCTTTGAGGCAAGACAGTACGACATGATCTGACAGATACAGTGATCCTGACAGTTTCTTTTATTTCTCTTCTCTCTAACCATGTTTTGCAGGATTATATGGGTGTACTTGTCAGTTGGGATTTGGGTGTATCCCCTTCTCGGGCGCTTCAGCACTGCTGCTCTGGTGGGCTTCTTCTTTTTTAACATGTCACTGGTGACCTTGCTCTACGCGCTAGGGAACAAGCTCAACAGCCTTCTCTGGAGTAAGAGACATTAGGTTTACCACTGGAGACAAACAAAGGATCACATGTTCGTTTGTCTATATAATCTCTCTCTGTGTCTGTCTACCTCTCTTTCTCTTGTCTCCTTTACTCTAGGTAACATGAACAAAGTAATTCAGCCTCTCCGCCACATAAAAACAGTCAAACAATAATCCCTTAAAGCAAGACTGTAACTTATGAAAGAAGACCTAACATATTCTTCCTCTGACAAATGAAAAGTTAAATTTAGAAACAATGAAAAAAACAATACAACGCACAATTGTTCAGGGGGTTTTCCTCTTACAGCCGTTGTTGCTCTACTTGTGTTACATTAGTTCAGCATGTTAGCTAAATGCTAAACTACTGTTTAGCAAACAGTAAACTACTGTTTAGCATTTAGCTCAAATCTAGCCCACGGTTAAGCCAAAATTACATAGTCTAACTTTAAAGGGATTAATTGCTCTTTGTACTGAAATGGCCTACAACAGCTAAATTGTGTAACACAAATACCTCAGATGTAAATGTTAGTGTAGTTTACAGTTCAACAAAGTGGTATTTAACATTGCAAAACATTTGAATAATGCAATTTAAACATCAAAACAAGCCCAATGAAGGACGTTTCTATATTTTCATTTTATGCATTTCCTGATTTAAAAAGAGGCAGATGTTGACTGTAATATATCAGATGGTCTTTTTTCCCACATATACACATATATCAAATTGTGGAGTTAGGCAATAAATGGATCAGCAGGATCCACCATCAAAATGATCTGCTTCATATTTAGCACCACTGACTTCCCACCTGAATAAAGTGCATATTTTTCCATTAATCATGGAAGGGCTTGGAGGGGTTGCAAGAAGAACTTGACTTGGTAATTCAAGACACAGTGCTGAAGAGCTTTGATTTGATGTCATCACAAATCCATCGATATATCCAGGAACAGCTGTGTTCTGTCCGTTAATTACTGTAAGTGGGATTATTTTTTTAAAGAAAATCATCCACCATGCAAGTCCCTGTAGCCTTTAAGATGGTAGAGATAGTTTGGGTCTGCATCCACCAATCCAAGGGAAAGGATCCTGGCCAATAAATGTACATCTTCTTCACTCAGGTCCTTCTGTTGAAGAGATGAATGTAAAATATTTCATCTCAGTAATTATGAATAATTTTACTTTCATTTAACTTTGGATAATTACTCACCTTCTTGTTGCTGGCAGATGATTCGGGTAGTTGTAGTTTTTGAGGTTTATTTCCCTGTCAGAGATAATAATCATTTAAAAAAATCACACTTTATTTCCTCCTTTGTCACACTGGTCACTTCCTCTAGCAGCTGCTGTGCAGTTTATGTTTGTTTCTGTTTTTTAAAGGTTGAATTATGTCTTAGTCTTCATCCAAATTACATTTTAAAACAAAACATATTCCACCATGCACAAGAGAAAACACTGTAAAGGTTTACTCACCTCTTTGAGTCCTTTTGAAAAGCACATTATGATAAAGAGAAGACCAACAACGATCTGAGCGTGTTAAAAGAAAACACCAGTCAATATGCCACAGTCCTCATTAGATCAAAACTTTGATTAGTGGAAACTGATGCTTACTCACAGGTAAAATAAATTAAATTAATGAATAAAGAGGTTTTTACTTACTCCCAGCATGTGCAACATGTGTATTTCTCTTGGCTATGTCCTGCATGTGTACTGATTTGCAATTTACTGTGGGTAAAATAAGGTCCTCCTGCTCCGAGACATCAGACCACGGTGCGTAAGTCACAAGCAGAAACACACCCATGAAGAACCAGCAATACAGGATGCACCGCATTTCAAGAAGCACCTCTTACGCCTGAAAGATGTTAATCGTCATACAAATGTGCTGTTACGCAAATGTCTGGCTGTTGTTATGGAAAGAGGGCTATAATTTCCTTTCAGTGTTCTCTGTCACTTGCAAATAACAATAAAAGAGAAGAGTTCTGACTGGCCCATGATCTATGGTTTCACATTTTAATGCAGCATTGAGAAACACTGGAAAAGATAAGATAAACCACCACCCATTGCAAAAATCAGGTTCTGACCTATAGATAGAATACAATAAGGCAATAATTTATTGTGGTTGAAATGCTTTATATACCACTAAGGACTATGTTCTGTGACAAATTGTAAGACCAAAATTCTGTTTTGTGATAGATTTTGTTTTACAAATGTATTCATGAAGTTAGCACCACTACAGCCCTTCGTACGGTGGCTGACCACTCAAATTTTAATGTCAAGTGTTATGAAGCACAAGGGATTGAATGTAACTAAGTATAGCGTTATGTACAGCACTTGAATAGGGTTTTTAGGAACTTTACCTGAGTACTTTTTTGTCACTTTACACTTTTACTCAACTACATATGAGGGAACATTGCACGTTTTTGCTCCACTACATTTATAATGTAGCTGTAGCTACTTTGAAAAATGTGATTTGTCATACAAAATATTACGAGTCTATAAGTGAAATGTAGCAAGGGTATGCTACACTATTAGTTATTTTTGTCTACCACCCCCACCAGAGGGATGCAAATATGTTTTTATTGTTGCTCTTATCACCAAAGACATACTCTTTTAGATATTCTTTGTTAGCCAAGCTAGTTAGTACAGTTGGTCTGAAATGTGAGTAAACACTATTATAGGATTTCCTTAGACTTTTCCCCCCCATAACACTGAGTGCATGGGTGAGTGAGTTTATTTATGTATAAATTCCACCAGAGGGAGCCAAATGTTTCGAACACCACATTAACTTCTTTGGCACTTAATCAGGGGTTGATTAATACGGTTTGAAAAAGGCAAATCAGTTCCAGCAGATAAGTTCCAGATCCTTCCAGTAGACTCATTATTGCGTAAGGTTTTTTGTTTAAATTGAATAAAAGTGATTATATCATATAATATAAATATTGTAATATACGGGGTATTTTGCATAACATTAATCTTAGCTCATATATTTGAATTGTAGTGTTCTTTATAGCAGGAATATATATTTGAACTTTAGGCAACTACTCTTAGGTGCCTATATATATATATATATATTTATATATATCTTTTCGAATACACCCTTGTGTTGTTGCCTGTTGCATTGTTTTCCGTATTATATTGTATTTAATTTTGTGGGTATTTATATCAGATATCTTTTTATTAGAGATGGCTGATAATGTGAGCACTGAGAACCTTTGCAGGTATGTAGGTACAACCACGGTACAGTTAGGCTATATCGTCTCTCGAACTTTCACCTATATACATTCAACATGTATACATAATCTGTATACATAATATTTATATATATATTTATATATATACACATAAAGTGTTTGTGTGTTTGGGGGGGGGTGTTTTTGTGCATACAGAATGTGTACATATATAGCTGCAGGGAGACGCATGCGCGCGTGCGTCCCATCTAGAACATTGTGGATGCGTCCTCGCGACATTTCTCCACCTCCATAAAGCGGAGTGTGAAAGCAGTTCCACTTCCGGTTAAGTGAGTGTACCTTCAGCTTAAAAGGTCCCCACATTTACACTTAACGCTACAACGCACTTCGTGAAGAAGAAGGTGTTCAGATTATCTTGGCAGTACTCTGAGTATCTAATCAAACTGGGATGCATAGATACACTGCCTTGTATACGTTGCCGCTTTTACAAAGCGACTTTTATTTCTAAAAGCAAAACCGGACATTCAAAGTTCAGCGCCGCTAACGTGACGGCGGCTCCGAGACGGCAGCGGCTCGGAGAGCAGTTGTTGACAGAGCACTGGAGTAACGTTAGAGGGATTGGACACGAGTTGTTACAATTAGCTGGTAGTTGGCTTGTGATATTAAAAACTGAAAAATGTGCTGGTATGTGCGTTTTTAACAGTCGGACCAGCTAGCGAGCAAAACACTGGAAGATAGTAGTTGTCAGATCTGGCCAGTTTGGTAAGATTTGCTATTTGGTTGTAACGTTAGACACAGTTCAACGTCAACTGCTCTCGCAAAACGTAAACGAATAACAGATCCTTCAAGTTGCTATACTTTGCTATGCTTTCACCTTACTAAATTAACTCTTAGTTAAGTCACGTTAACGCCAACTGCAGTAACAGTTACTTCATGTACCGACTAACGTTAGCTTGCTAACATGTCAGCACTACTGGAGGCTGTTCTTGTTATGCTAGCGTTGCGTTAACGTACCCACGTGTCGAACCCTTATTCCCACAAGCATGTTTGCTTAAATCGTCAACCGTCGTCGCTAAATGTAATACTATTAACGTTAAGTCATGCCATATCACCTGGTCAAGTTGCATCAGTCATGACAGGTCTGCCTCGCATGAACGTCGGTGGCGTTCACTTACCGTTAGCCGTCTTCATCCGCGCTCCTCCGGTCGGAACAGCACAAATACTTCGTTTTCAGTTGTTCGTATAAACCGCGAAAGAAACGCTATTAACTGCGTTACTTTGAGCTGCCAGTTGTGGGTTAAATGCGGTTAAATACAGATACTGGCAGTAAAACATTTTAAGCACGTTTAGACGCGTGCTTTAATTTGGAATTCCAGACGCCCAAAACGGAAGTCGCGTTATTTGATGATTTTAGCAAACGCGTCCCATCCATCACCCCATGGAAGTATACATTTTACTGTAGCTTACTTGGCTAATCTGTTTACATGTTTCCTTGCCAGCTATGCCGGCTCATTGTATTTGTGTTATGTGTTACCTATCATTAAATCCTAAATACTTAAGCTAACCACACGTATGCGTCCATTTTTCTGTAGTAATGTTATTTAGCCATGACGTTATTGGGCCACCTCGCTAGGTGATGCCAGCTGAGGTGTAACGTTATTCTGCAACCAGAACTATGGCTGTCTGAATGTTCGCTGCCAGGTTATATTAGCCGAGGTGTGCCTCTCGTTTTCACAGAGACGGGGATCCTGCTGGCGCGCACACCCACGGGGAGAGCTACCATGCTGTGCTGGGGGAATGCTTCCTACGGACAGCTGGGCTTGGGTGGGATTGATGAAGAGATTGTGGTCGAGCCGCGAAAATGCGAGTTCTTTCACGGGAAGCAAGTGTGTGATGTGGGGTGTGGCCACAGACACACAGCCTTCCTGCTGGAGGATGGGACGTTATACACCTGTGGCTGCAATGACCTAGGCCAGCTGGGACATGAGAAGTCCAGGAAGAAACCAGGTTGGTGACTTCAGTTTCTTTTTGTTAGACTTAGTTATGTTTTATGATAACACTTGGGGAAATGTATCATAATCATCACATACACATTTCTCTTTGTCTTCTATTAGAACAGGTCGTGGCCCTGGATGCACAGATTATCGTGGCCGTGTCATGTGGGGAGTCCCATACAGTCGCCCTGAATGACAAAAGGCAGCTTTTCTCATGGGGTCTGGGCTCAGATGGGCAGTTGGGCCTAAATAACTTTGAAGAATGTGTTCGTGTGCCTAGGTGAATTCAGCATTAGTTAATGATTTGCATGAAACTTTTTTTTGTGGTCAGAATCAGAGATTTACAAATACAAGGAATTGAATGGGAATAGTAAGTAGAACATATAAAGGAAGTACTGCAAGTCAAGGAGCATAAATAGAAAATTGACAATAAGATTAAAAAATATTATAATAAATATGTACAATATTTAAATGAAAGAGCTGTACAGTTTTGTATAGGGACGTGCAAAATATTTACCAGGGAGTGTGCAAAAGTAAGATTATTTTCAATGTGCAAGACAGTAGTGCGGAAGATGTGCGTTAATGTAAGGCACTGAGTCAGGTATGTAGACTTTACATTAATATAAAGTGTAGTTGGGGGTATGAGAGTCAGTGTCACTGGGGGTCCCGGGCCTTGTTGATAAAGCCAACTGCAGATAGGAAGACCCTCTTACGTCAGCATATAACACAGCATTAGGTCATGCAGTCGTATTTAAAGACACATGTAGTGTCTCAGCTATGTTTACTTAAATATCAAAATAACTTAGTTAAATTCTGGTGCACGTGATGGGACATTTTTAAACGTTCTTTTTTTTTTCAAAAAACACAAAAAAAGCTAATTTCTTTCTCCCTTTTTAAAAATGCCAGAAACATCAAGAGTTTGTCAGATGTACAAATTGCTCAGGTAGCCTGTGGGTATTGGCACTCCCTTGCACTTTCAAGAGGTGAGGATGCTTTGTACCCGCATTATGCACATGTATTCATTCAGATTATTATGTTTTCCACATGTTAAGACATTCCATGTTGTGTCTGTTTCTTGGCACAGGGGGCCATGTCTTCTCTTGGGGCCAGAATCGATATGGACAACTTGGGATAGGAATAAACGGACAGAGCATTTCCACACCCCAAATCATTCAGTCTCTGCAGGGCATTCCTTTTGCTCAGATATCAGCAGGTGGTGCTCACAGCTTTGCCCTCACTCTCTCAGGAGCGGTGTTTGGTTGGGGGCGCAACAAGTTTGGTCAGCTGGGTCTCAATGACAGCAATGGTGGGTGGTCAGGACCCTAAACTACTTGTGAGTGGTAAAGCCCTCAATTCAGACTAATTGTCAGAAGGTCTTCTTCAGATCGGTCTTTCCCAGCCCTGCTGAAGTCCCTTAGATCGCAGAGAGTGATTTACATCTCCTGTGGAGAAGATCACACAGCAGCACTGACCAAGTTAAGTTATATACTTTTTAGTAATTTGATAAATCTGCAGTGTTTATGTGCGGAAGACCTTGATTTGAATTTGACTTGAATCAAAGTGGTCTGTGTTTAGTGGTGGTGAATTAGTTCTTTTTAAAGCATTGGCTGTTGAGTTTCAACCATCATTCCTACTTGTTCTGATTATATTTAATCGGCCAGCTTAATTGCACAGATATGAGATCTCAAGGACTCCACTTAACGTAGCCTTACTGTGGAGTCATCAAGGCTTTGCAAATTCAGCCTTTCAGTCCATTCTGACAGTTTTTGAACAATTTCAGTTTTACAAAGGATATCTAAACCACTTTTTTGGAGGTGAATATTAAGGCAAACGAATAAGGGTGAATGTCTCATCAGTTTGTATGGCATAATTATGCCATAGTGCCATATGCCAAGTGCAGTAGTAAATGTTGAACCAAGAAGCAGCCCTTCAAAATCAAATAGTCACTGTTTAGGTAATTCATATTTTATATATTAAAAATCAAAAATATATGTTTTTCCTCTCAGCTGTAGGGCTATTTATGTGAGTTGTCGAGTTTTGGAGGTACCGGCCGTAGAGATGTCTGCATTTTGTGAGTATAATGGGACCCGGCTTGCGGTGCTTAAAGTGCCAAAAAGATTTGAAATTTAAAAAACCCAACAGCAACGTCTCTTTTCCAGAAATCATGACCCGGTTACCCAAGATAATCCACAGACCTTGTTGTGAGCAGTTTCTTGTAGGAACTATTTTCTTTCTACCGATAGATCCTACTTGAAACTGCTCACAGCAAATCTGTGGATTATCTTGGGCCGACATCCCTACGGCCGAGATCTCCAAAACCTGGCAGCTCACACCAAAACAATCTAGAATAATAAACAGCACTACAGGTAAGAGGGAGTTTTGAGTTGAGGGTGAACTGTCCCTTTTAATGACAAATTAATTATATAACTATCAATAGGCAATGTAGGTAATCATCTTAACATTCATCTTAAATCTTATCTTACAAATGACCATTATCTCAACAATTAAGCTGGTAAGTAATGCTGTCATTGTTAATAAGAATTATGGACATCATTTTTAAAAGTAAGACCCCAGTTGTATAACCACAAAAAGATCCTATAATTTCATAGTATAGTTGTAGAGGTTGATCCATGCGTTAGGTGACGGAGCTGGCTGTTTCCTATTAATACATAACTGGATTGAAATCACTACACTGGAATGATTGCACTCTCCCTGCTTTCTCAGTCTGTCTCAGCCCTGTATTCTGTGGTGCCTCCTAACATTTTGGCCTTGCAGTACTCTTGTCCTTGGGAAGGTCAGAATAACTGCTGTTGCTGGTTTTACAGGAAGGAGGTGTGTTTACATTTGGAGCAGGAGGATACGGACAACTTGGACATAACTCAACAAACCATGAAATCAACCCTAGGAAAGTGTTTGAGCTCATGGGAAATGTAGTTACGCAGATTTCATGTGGAAGGTAAAATTTACAATATGTATTTTTTACACATTGTAGTTGGAATGGCATGGAATACATACTACATTTTTTTGTGTGTGTTTTGACGTTAGTGTACATACTGTAGTATTAGATAATCAGTGTAGAAGGTAAATGGTATAATTACATTTTATTTAAAAACAACTAAAAAATGTTCAAATTACTGTGCAATTATAAGGCAGCACACGTTAGCTTTCACACCCTCCTCTGGAAAGATGGACTCATTTGGACTTGGTGGTAACGGGCAGCTTGGTACTCGCTCCACTTGCAACAGGAAAAGCCCCGCCCCCGTCAAAGGCCCCTGGGTAGCCTCCAATGCCCCATCGGATACAGGTGAGACACAGTAAAAACAGCCGTATCGGGTACTTTCTGTGGACTAGAGGGCAGAACGAAACAAGCAAACGCACAGCAGCAAGGAATTGAAATAACAACTAGCTTTTTTCCCATCTGATGAATGGAAGTCCAACATTTCAGCATTTTATTCCTGGTTTAGTTCACTAATTCCTCGAAAAAATATTTGGGTTTCTATGGTTTGCTAGATGTTTACTTTCTTCAAGGCTCTTTTAGCATGGCAGATAATGCAACACAGGCACTGAACCATTCGGGCTGGTGAACCAAAACAATGATCTGAAAACTGCAACAAGCTACAGGGTTGGTTGTTGATTCTCAGTGGAATCTGAAGTGGTGACCCTTTCGCATTAAAGCGAGTCATTTTATATCATGTTAGTTTAAAAAATATCACTTGACGGAGCTTTAAGATGACGTGTTGTACTTATACTTTGGTTATCCCAGCCTCTTTATCCATACATTTATGTCTTGCTTTCGTTACATTACATTGCAGACTCGGGGCAGGGCTGTTGTATCAAGAGGATTTATGCTGGAGGAGACCAGAGCTTTGCTCACTATTGCACTGCCAATGTAAGTTTTAGATTTTGAGGCCTCAGTCACTGGAGTGTCTTAGAGATTTTTTGGTAAATTGCAAGAATTGTATCTCATAAAAGGTAATAAAATAATTTTTTAGCCCCTGATTCGTTGAGACATAAAGGTACATGGGACTTTTTTAACAACCATGCAAGGACATTTTCAAATGAACATGGCAGAACTGTGTGATACACGAGAGGGAATGTAATGCCCCGTACAAATGAAGGGAGACTGCTTCACCTGATCCTGCACGGTCGGATACATGTTGGTCCTGTGTTTAATGTGTAGAAACGCTTTATAACTTTTATTTTTATTTTTTTAAAACTACACTGAAGCAGTTGCATGATTGTCTTCTCTCTAGTACGATCTGTGGGTCGGGAGCACCCCCTTATTTGTGAATTTATTTTGGTTGGTTTCAATTAGCGCATCTTCTATTTCGTTTCCGGAAATGTCTCAAGATGCCACATAGATTTTTCACATTTCAAACCGTGATTTCTGAGATTTGCCCTCTCCTAAAACTTTTCTTCACGTAAGTTTGTACTTTTCATTGAATTCTTTTTGTAACTTTTTTTGTTGTTGTTGTAGAACCTCCAGAACATAGATGACGTAACGATACAAGATCCCCACAGAAAGATTTGCACCTTGAATGAGGATATCATCCAAAAATGGTTGAACCACTCACCAGGACGAGTCCCACTAGAAATCTCCAAGTAAAGTCCTCTCTTCACAAGAACCTTGGCTGACCACATGTTATTGGTGTTTTTGCTGGTTTTTAGTTTAAAGTAGCCATGTTATTACAATTGGGGAAAAAAGTTGTCATGATTCTGTAAGTTCCTCGTGGAGATTTGCTTGTGAAAAATAGTCCCACTAATTACTCGCCTTTTATGATTCCTTTAGTGAGATTGACCTCGTGTTCTCCACAGCAAGCTGCCTCAATGGATCTTTTCTGTCAAAGAGGTAATCAAGTCCATTTTTATCTATAGTCTAGTACAGAACTCTTAAGTCATTATGATCAAATCCAAGGCATTTTCTTCACTGATTTGATCCTTCGTAATCACGCACTATTTTCAACTGATACATGTCAAAACTGAAAAAGCTTGTTAGTACACCTAGAAGTATCAGACCTACTCTCAGGTTTATCCTCTTCGTAATTCTTTGTGTTGCGCTAGTTGATATCCATGTCATTTTTCAACTGACATAAATCAGTTTTATTGTATTACGGGTGTGAATGGATTTGACCAATACAAAATCTTAAATGGATCATTTGTCACACTCAGCGTGTATTGTCTTTGTGCTAGCCATTTTACGAACAGCTGGGAGAGGGCTGCTGCCGACTTAATTTAATTTACCGCAGCCACACAATCTAATGCAGTACAGCACAATAGCCCTGCAATGCATCTAGTCTTTGTGAAGATTATAATGTTCAGTTTTTGTTGGCACTGTCAGAGAGATGTTGATTCAACTGGTTTCAATGGTTTGGAGCTGTAGTCAGTGGTGGTGTCGTATTGGATTGTATTATATTTAGAGGACTTTCTAATGTTCAGTCCCCCTCTTTTATGTGATTGGGGGTGTTTGACTCTGCATCTTGACTTTTTGGAATGCTCCCTATACAGTCTCATATTAACTGTCTATTTCTTTTACACAGTCATCCAGATCACTACAGTACCAGCAGCAAATGTTCAGGGGTGGATATGAACTTGGCTCGTCTCCTGTTTCACAGAGTTGTCCAACAAGATCACCCTGAGATCGCTCAGCAGGTCAGTGGTCGCAAAAAAATCCTTTCGCAGCTCCTTATCGATGTATTATGTTGCTGTTTCTTTAAGCCAATATTCCTCACAGTCTCTTCAGCAGTCTGGCTGCCTTTTTTTAATATAATGGCACTACATGGAAACAGCTTATATAAACAGCCTGGCAGCTTTTAGAGCACAAAAACAAAAACAGCAGAGCGTTAGAGAAATGCAGTTGATATCAAAATGTTTACAGTCTGTTAGTTGAGTTGTCGTCGGCAGGATGAACATGGACTATAAGTACTAATAGATAGTTAATAGATTAATTGAGATTGAGATGGAAGTAAAGTGGTAACAGGTACGAGGCCTGAAGTATGAAAGGATAAGCACTAATTGTAGTAAAGATGAGTTTTCAGCATAGATTTAAAGGTTAAACAGTCAGACTGTCTGATGTCAGTTGGAAGATTATTTCAGCGAAAACGGGCATGATAGGAAAAGGCCCGGCAGCCAGCTGACTTCTTTTTAACTCTGCGGACGAGCCAGGTATTCTGAGAGAGGAGAGCACGGGATGGGACATACGGTTTATTGATCGGAAGGGGCGAGCCCATTACGATTACTCAGTAGCACCTTAAAGTCCGATGTGACGCGAATAGGGAGCCAATGAAGTGAAGCCAAAGTTGGTGAAATATGGTCACATTCTCTGGTTTTAAGTCCTAGTTGCAGCGTCCTGAAAAATTTGAAGACTTTTAGTAGTATTGCGCTGTACGCCAGACAAGAAAAGGTTACAGTAATCCATCTAGATAAAACACAGGCATGAATTTTCCTGGGAACTACACATAAACATCATATAAGCATCTTAAAAATTATATAATATTGTATAATACTATATAAAACATGAGAGCATTTAGAGGATCCACTATTTTCACCAGATTGTTGCTAACTTTGTCTGTCTGCCCTTTTATGTTGGGGAGGTAAATTTATTTTCTATTGCTAATACAAGATATTGATTTATTGCAGCTTAAATTAAATCCTTTTATTGTGTTTTGATATCAGAGTTCAACCTCAAATCCTATAGTGTAGTAAACTAATCATATTCCAAAGGTTATTACTTGAGAAACACTGTACAATACAAAACTGTATAATACTCATAATATACAATAAATCAGTCAACTTGATGTTAATGTTGCACATCTCTTTGCTGCAAATGACCACTTGGAATGGCTTTTAGTAGCCAGTCTAGCCACTTGATGAGCTCACCTTGTCTGACATCCTCAGGAACATGAGAGGCTCTAATATTGTTTAAGAGATAAGAAGTAGTTCGTCAAACTATTCAGCCAAGAGTACTGTAATAGCTTACTCATAATGCTAATAATGTCAAATTTCAAAAGAGCACTTAAAAAGTCCAGGCTTTTTTGAGGGCCATGTTGGGACCCTGGGTGCTTAGTTCCACGGTTTCCTTCCCTACAACACTCCTGATAACTGTCCTCAATTGTGACAGCTTTAACTGATCCGTCTCGAGTCCAGCTCCAGCCTCTGCTGCCATTAGCGCCTTATTGAGTCATTGTTGCACTTTGCCCCTCCATCTTCCAAACGCAGTGTTTATGAAACAAGCAGTGAGTCGGGAGATGCATCAATTATGGATTATTACATTAATCATAACAGGCCTAAATACTTTCTTCTGTCTCCCTCAGATTGCTGCCAGTCTGGAGAAGAACCTAATTCCCAGACTAGGCAACTCTCCTCCAGACATTGAAGCCCTGAGACTCTACCTCACCCTTCCAGAATGCCCTCTCTTCAGGGACCGAAATAACTACGTGACCATCGTTATCCCATTTGCCAAATCAGTCATCAGCCTGAAAGAGGCTCCGCTGAAGGTGCTAGGTAGGATAAAGAATGTCTTGTTTATGCTTTATGCCTCGCATGACGCAACACTTTCTCTGTCAGGTTTTGCTTTTCACCTTTATTATTTTACAAAATTCTTGGCCTTATATTTGCGTCAGGAAACTGGTGGTCTACGTTTGAGCCCCAAGTCTTCCAGCGACTGGTTGAGTTGTACAAGGAAGTGGTGGTGTATCTGCTTCAGATGCACAAGGTGGGCATTCCTTCAGTGGAGCAGGGAATTTTCACCAGTTTCCTGGACACGTCCCTCCGACTCCTGGAAATCCTGCACACGGTGAGAAATGGGGAAAAAAAAATCCATGGATTTGCGTTACAACAGTCGTCACATGTCAAATTCATACAGTACATCATACAGTACCTTGATGAACTGTTTTCCTGTCGCTTCAGGTGAGTGAGAGAACAGGACACATTATTCAGTACGATAAATTCTACATCCATGAGTTGAATGACCTGATAGACATCAGGAATGACTACGTCACATGGATTCAGAGGCAGATGTACCCACTGGTGAGTCTACTGTTGATGTACAGCTCCACGATCCACTTCATTACATTTGTCTATGTTTAGGCATCGGTATGAACCATTTGTTTATGCCTCTGTATCCTCAGGGTCATGATGGTGTGGTGACTCTGTGCAGGTATCCCTTTGTATTTGACGCCCAAGCGAAGACAACACTGCTTCAAACGGATGCTGTCATACAGATGCAGGTGATATACAGTAAATCGCGTAACGTTTCCTCCATGCGATTGGTTTCACGCCCCATAAAGTGATGAATCTAGTGCTGTCAAATGATTTTGGGACTATACCAACTGCACTGTTGTATCTTTGAAACACATAAACGTGTCATGATTCATCCTTCCCTTGTTATATTGATAGATGGCAGTGGATCAGGCACAAATGCAAAACTTCAGCTCCATGTTCCTGCCAGCGGTGGAATCCGTCAACCCGTGCCTCATCCTCATTGTTCGGAGGGAAAATATTGTTGGAGACACCATGGAAGTCCTCAGGAAGTCCAAGAACGTTGACTACAAGAAACCACTCAAGGTGAAAGCTGCTATAATCAATATTTCCGTACTAACGATGGATCAAATGACTGACGTGTAGGTGAAAGGTGTTGCTCATTGTGACGAACCCAAAGAATATTACTCTGTGACTCTGCAGTTCCCCTTCAGCTCTACGGAGCGTTGTATTATTATGCCCTCAGGAGTTGGAGGAAGCAAAAACAGAGCTAAAAACAGTGTCATTACTTGACTTACATTCACCAGGCGGATGATTATATGCATGCAGCCTCAAGGGGATATGCCATTAATTAAATATTGACATTTTCTGTCATGGATAGATGGGTGGGTTCATCAGATATTATGTAGCTTCAAGTATTCTGCTACTGAAATACATACAGTATATTTACAAATCTGTGGTGCCGTTTAAACTAAGACATAAAAGGTCCTGCCGTTGCTCTAATGTTTGCGACGCTCATGGCAGGTGATCTTCGTGGGAGAGGAGGCAGTCGATGCAGGAGGCGTGAGAAAGGAGTTCTTCCTTCTGATCATGAAAGAGCTGCTGGATCCCAAATATGGGATGTTTCGTTACTACGAGGAGTCCAGGCTCATCTGGTTTTCAAACAAGGTACTCACTGTATAATTCACCTTTTGTGTGCCTACGCGGCAGCAATGTCTTCTTCTTTTCCTTTGGCTGCTCCCTTTCAGGGGTCGCCACAGCGAATCATGTGCCTCCATCTAACCCTGTCCTCTGCGTCCTCTTCACTCACACCAATTAACTTCATGTCCTCTCTCAGTACATCCATAAATCTCCTCTTTGGTCTTCCTCTAGACCTCCTGCCTGGCAGCTCCAACCTCAGCATCCTTCTACCAATATATTCACAGTCTCTCCTCTGAACGTGTCCAAACCACCTCTCTGGCTTTATCTCCGAAACATCTAACATGAGCTGTCCCTCTGATGTACTCGTTCCTGATCCTGTCCATCCTCGTCACTCCCAAAGAGAACCTCAACATCTTAAGCTCTGCCACCTCCAGCTCTGCCTCTTGTCTCTTCTTCAGTGCCACTGTCTCTAAGCTGTACAACATCGCTGGTCTCACCACCGTCTTGAACACCTTTCCTTTCATTCTTGCTGATACTCTTTTATCACACAACACACCTGACACTTTTCTCCACCCGTTCCAACCTGCTTGCACTCGCCTCTTCACCTATTTTCCACAGTCTCCATTGCTCTGAACCGTTGACCCTAAGTACTTAAAGTCCTGCACCTTCTTCACCTCTGCTCCCTGTAACCTCACCGTTCCACCTGGGTCCCTCTCATTGACACACATGTATTCTG
>CM022471.1:20870586-20909128 GCA_011952105.1 Coreoperca whiteheadi
TGTGGTTTTGAGTGGGGGTTTGGGGGTGGGGGGTGTGTGTTGTTAATTGTGCGGGTGTGGTGTGGTGTGTGTTGGGGGGGTGGGGGGGGGGGGGGGGGGGGGGGGGGGGGGTTCAGCGGACCCTTTTCACAACATGACGTGTGCTGCATTCAAGTGTCTACCTGAAGCTCCCACTCTGGCCGAAACATTCACGGGGGCCATGAAATGAAGGCAAAGGTAGCCTTCATGGAATTTAGAAAACAAAATGCATTATTCCTGTGATTAACGTCGATGACTCAGCTACATATCATGTGGCATATGAGTCAAATGAGAAGGAGGCATGTAATTGAGGTTGTAAAATGAAATGTCAACGTCCGCATGTAATACAAATGGTATAAATTATGCTGACTGACATGGCTCGCATGCTACTCTCTAAACGTTTGACGTCTGCGTTTTGCTCACAACCCAGCGCGCACCTTTTGCTCGGGCAGTCCTCTGACTTTTGCTCGGGCAGTCCTCTGACGGTGTTTCACGTCAGCAGTATTTTGTTAAAAGGGGGACGTCAGCGACGTGAAAAGGGGGACGCTCGCGCCGCGACTACTGGCGCAGAGGAGTCACGTGCGCTATGCAAACGGCCAGCTGGCCGAGAGGAAGGCTCTGCTCGGCGGCTCGGAGGGCTGAAGATGGCGGACGCAGGGAGCAGTCTCGGAGCGGCCCTTTCAGGCGCCTCCGAAATGGAAGAACCGCCCGCGAAAAAGTCGAAAATCAGTTCGGCGACCAACCCCGGGCTCAAAGTCGCCAAAGCAGATCCGCTCTCATGCGTCTCCGGGGCTTCGCGGAGCCGGGAGGCGGCGGGCGGCGGTGCGCTGCCAGCGGAGAAGGAAGCAAAGCCGGTGATGGCGGTAGAGCAGGCCCCGGCGGCGCAAGGCGGAGACAACAATGGACTGGGGCTGCTGGTCTGCGAGCCGCACAGACCAGTTGTGAAACTAGCCGACGGCGCTGTACGTGGAGCGACAGAGGAGGGCGACGGTATGAGAAGAGGCGCGCGTTCAGCGACGCTTTTTAAGTAACGTTAGCTAATGTGACGCGACACGCGCCTCGGCTCGACCAACTTAGCCGGCGAGTTTAGAAACGGAAGATAAGTTCACGTTAAACACTTTATACAGACGTGTGGCTGTTGAGAGGCGTGCACCGCGCAGGACGGCCGCTTGAACTTTCCTTTAGCTACCGCAGCGAAGGAAAGACAAACCCGCCTGTCCCGCATGTGGTGGGGACTTCGCGCTGTAACTTAGTTCTCCCACGGCACTCGGTTAAACGGAAACTTTGATGGCAACCAAGCATTTGTCATCCGGGTTGCCGTCACAGCTCCTTTCCGCTGACATTCACTTCAGTTACCACACTGATGTTGCTCACGTGGATGTCGATCGCAGTGCGCATGAGATTAAAGGCGCCACTTATCTCTAGTTCTGTTTGTTCATTTCCCAAACTTCTTTGTGCTCAGGTGTCCTCAGACATGACGATCTCCCCTCCAACGGTCTGGCTGTCACACCGGACCACGTGAACGACGACGATGACAGGTCCTCACACGCGAGCTCCAGCGACTGGACTCCTCAGCCGCAAATAGGTAACTACGTGCATTTCAGCTCCTCTGGCATTGTGTATTAAGTGAAGTAGGGAATGGTGGTAGTTGCACAGCATACACTGTACGTTTTGGAATACAACTCATGCTGAGATGTCGCGTTCTCGGGCAGGTTCCTACAGTTTCATCCAGCAACACATCAGAGAGACTGATCCCAGGGCCATCCTGAGAGACTTGCTGCCCGAGACTGTACTGCCACCAGATTTAGACGACATGACATTGTGGCAGATCATCATCAACATCTCAGAACCTCCAAAAAGAAAGAAGCGGAAGGATATCAACACCTTAGAGGATGTGGTCAGGCTACTCCATGAAAGTAAAAGGATCCTCGTGCTGACTGGTGCTGGGGTATGCATTCACAGTAGTAGTATACAGTTGTGCTATTTGAGTTACCACGTGTTTGAGTGAATACGTAGTACCAGTGCTTGTATGCTTTTTTTTTTTTTTTTTTTTTTAGGTGTCAGTTTCATGTGGTATACCAGACTTTCGCTCCAGAGATGGAATTTATGCACGGCTTGCTGTAGACTTTCCTGACCTTCCAGACCCTCAAGCTATGTTTGACATTGAATACTTCAGACGGGACCCGAGACCCTTTTTCAAGTTTGCTAAGGTTTGTTCACTGTGTCCACTTACTTTTGTGCAAAATCAAAGGTGTTGACAATATATCAAAAACACCAACTTAAGGTCCTGGTGTCTGGTGTGATGAGATAATAAACTTAGTTAAAAGTATGTATTCAAAACTCAACATGCTCACTTAAACCTTTGCAAGGTGCCACAGAGATAATATCACCCATAGATGCAGTGTTTGCCCTTGAGCACATAGTCCTCTATGCCCTTTGCATGAAGAAGTTCTATGAGCAAAGGTCTGTAGTAAATATGGTGCACGAGACCCTTGTGTGCAAAAAGCATCTTTGGTGTTTACATTGTGTTTTTAAGAGAGGATTTTGAACTTGTTTAACTTAACTCTGGCATAAAACTGGCTGACAGACACGATTATAGCAAGCTTCAGATTTAGTGCTGAATTCATCCTCGGTGTTGCAGGAGATCTTCCCCGGTCAGTTCCAGCCTTCGCCCTGTCACAAATTCATATCTATGCTGGATAAGCAGGGGAAGCTGCTGCGCAATTACACACAAAACATTGATACATTAGAACAAGTGGCTGGAGTGCAGCGGATTATCCAGTGTCATGGTAAGTGATACAGCTAATAGATGGCTCTTGCTTATTTTTCATATAGTTCTGTCCATGGTGATGATGAAAGGTATTTGATAACTTTTCAGGGTCGTTTGCAACTGCATCCTGTCTCGTCTGCAAACACAAAGTGGATTGCGAAGCTATAAGGGAAGACATCTTTAACCAGGTAATTATCCTTTACAAACTGATCCAAGATAACATTCACAAGACAAGTGAAGAGATTTTTCTAACCACTTTAACAAGCGACGTCCAGTGAAAACCCTTGCAGGGCCCAAGAAGCTAATCTGTGTACATTTGCTGTGCATATGAGCTCTTGCGTCTGTAACTTGGTGTTAGCACTGGTTCCCAAGCTGAAGGGGTACAGAGCCATTTCAGGGGTGGGGCAAACATGACCAGCAGGAGTCATTTGGAGTGAAACTAAAGCTGAATTGACTCTTTTCACGGCAGACACATTATTCCTTTGCATCGTGTTGCATTATTTGCTGGAAGGAGCCATTGTTAACGTTATGAGCTCCACCTGTAACCTTCTGCTCAGAGAAGTCAAAATCTCTTTTAGGATTATTTAAAGAAACAACAGAAACCCAGCAACAATGCTCTGATGCTAGCAAGGCTGTCAAGACTGCAAATAGACATGCAAAGTTCAAGATGGACAGACAAAAAAGGAAACTGATGCTCATGTAAGGGCATGACAGAAATCGTTTGAGAATCACTTCAGTAGCGCTTTATTGTTTCAAGTCAAGTCAAGTCTGCTTTATTGTCAATTCTTCCACATGTACATTACATACATGCAGAGAATCGAAATTGCGTTACTCTCAGACCCCCGGTGCATACAGATAACACTAACAGTAGAGCCTAAAATCTAGATCAAATATAAAATATAAGCTAAAACTATACAATAAGGGAATATAAAAATAAAAAAAAGACATAGTAAAATAAAATAAAAATGAGGTTAAATAAAAGCAGCGCAAGGCACATGGCAGATAAAGTGCAAACCAGTGAACAAACAGTGCAGATAAAAAGATTTTAAGTGCATAAAAAAATAGCTTATTCAGTCTGATTAAAGTGACAAAGGACTTATTTTAATTAAACTGACTGATGATGTGGTAGAATGACGTCCGTTCCATGGTGAATGAGGTAGTGAGCAGACCAATGCTACACAAAGTGACTGGTGCATGACATCGTATGTTAGTGGAAGGATCTGGGGGGAGGGGGGTTGATGGTTCACTGGTGCCTGGGGCAGAAGAGGGATGGGGGGGCAAGTTCGGGAGCGAATTCAGCTACCTGACAGCCTGATGGATGAAGCTGTCCTTCAGTCTGCTGGTCCTGGCCTGGAGACTCCGCAGTCTCCTCCCCGATGGCAGCAGACTGAAGAAGCTGTGTGACGGGTGTGTGGGATCACCTGCAATGCAGAGGGCTTTGCGAGTGAGACGGGTTCCATAAATGTCCTGGAGGGAGGGGAGAGAGACACCAATGATCTTCTCAGCTGCTCTCATTGGGCGTTGCAGAGTCTTCCGGCAGGACGCGTTGCAGGCGCCATACCACACAGTGATGCAGCTAGTCAGAGTGCTCTCGATGGTGCCTCTGTAGAAGGTGTACATGATGGGGGGTGGGGCTCTGGCTCTCCTCAGTTTGCGGAGGAAGTAGAGACGCTGCTGTGATTTCTTGGCCAGTGCAGCAGTGTTGTCGGTCCAGGAGAGGTCCTCTGTGATGTGCACGCCCAGGAACTTGGTGCTGCTCACTCTCTCCACAGTCGCACCGTTGATGGTCAGAGGAACATGCTGAGTGTGCGCTCTCCTGAAGTCAACAACAATCTCCTTCATCTTCTCCACGTTCAGAGAGAGATTGTTGTCGCTGCACCACCCGGCCAGGCGGCTCACCTCGCTCCTGTAGTTTGTCTCATCTCTGTTGCTAATGAGACCCACCACAGTCGTGTCATCTGCAAACTTAATGAAGAGGTTGGAGTTGAGTGACGGTGTGCAGTCGTGTGTCAGCAGAGTGAAGAGGAGGGGGCTCAGCACACATCCTTGAGGGGCCCCAGTGTTCAGTGTGATGATGCTGGATGTGTTGCTGCCGACGCGTACTGCCTGAGGTCTTCCAGTCAGAAAGTCCAACAGCCAGTTGCACAGCGCAGTGTTGAGCCCCAGCTCAACCAGTTTGTGAATGAGCTGTTGAGGGATGATTGTATTGAATGCTGAACTGAAGTCTATGAACAGCATTCTGACGTCTTTTTTTCTCTAGATGTGCGAGTGCTGAGTGGAGGGTAGTTGAGATGGCATCATCGGTCGACCGGTTGGACCGATATGCAAACTGGAATGGGTCCAGGGAGGGGGGGAGGGCAGACTTGATGTGGTGCATGACTAGCCGTTCGAAGCACTTCATGAGGATGGGAGTAAGTGCAACAGGACGGTAGTCATTGAAGCAGGACGGAGATGGCTTCTTCGGGACTGGAATGATGGTGGTAGCTTTGAAGCATGTGGGAACAACAGCCTGACTAAGTGAGATGTTGAAAATGTCTGAAGACCTCAGTGAGTTCTGCTGCACAGTCTCTCAGTACATGCCCAGGAATGTTGTCAGGACCCGGAGCTTTGCGTGCATTGATCCTGCTGAAGGATCTCCTCACGCTGTCCGCGGTCAGCATCATCACCTGGTCGCTGGGAGGAGGTGGAGTCTTCTGTGCAGTGGAGCTGTTTTGTGCCTCAAAGCGAGCGAAAAAGGCGTTCAGCTCGTTCAGCAGAGAGATGTTGCTGTCACAGGTCCGCTGTGGGGGTTTGTAGTCCGTAATGGTCTGTATCTCCTGCCACAGGCTCCGAGTGTCTCTGCTGTCACTGAAACGATGGGCTATCCTCCTGGAGTACTGTCTCTTAGCCTCTCTGATGCCGCGGAATAGGTTGGCCCGTGCTGTTCTCAGCACCCCCTCATCTCCAGCTCTGAAGGCAGCGTTCCGCGTCTCCAGGAGTCTGTAGACCTCCCCTGTCATCCACGGCTTCTGGTTGGCCCGGACAGTGATGGTTTTTGTGACGGTTACATCCTCAATACACTTGGTGATGTAGGCAGTGACAGTCTCCGAGTACTCCTGGAGGTCAGTGGTGTTATTGTAAGTGGCAGCCTGCTTAAACATATTCCAGTCAGTTGTATCAAAGCAGTCTTGAAGAGCATCAGACGACCCTTCTGGCCACACTTGAATCTGTTTCTGAACTGGTTTTGCGACTTTAACGAGCAAAACCATGCTACTACAACATATTTTAAACTGACCGTAGTGAAAACCCCCAGGCATCGTTCCCCAAAGATTTTGTACCATCCACGAATGTACGACTGTCAGTCGATCGTGGGAGTAAATCAGGGTGATAAAGCTGCCTACTTTGAGAACATTGGCTAGTATTGTGGACATTTACAGACATGAAACCCCAATCAAAATAAAGATGAAATTTGGCTTGGCGTGCCTTTAACACAACATTATGTTATGATGCTAATAATATAAATGAATCCTGCAGGTTGTCCCTCGTTGTCCACGGTGTCCAGATATTCCCCTGGCAATCATGAAACCTGACATCGTCTTCTTTGGAGAGAATCTTCCAGAAATGTTCCACAGAGCCATGAAGCAAGATAAGGATGAGGTGGACCTCTTGATTGTCATTGGCTCCTCGCTTAAAGTCCGACCAGTTGCCCTCATCCCAAGTATGTTTTGTTTCGGATGAATGGATTTCTGTGTGATTCAGAAACAATATGTTTCTGTTGTGCTGTAGTAAATCCAAACATACAATAAGTTAGCTGTTTGTTTTCTCTTCATCACATTCAGACTCCATCCCTCATGAAGTGCCTCAGGTCCTGATCAACAGGGAGCAGCTGCCTCACCTCAACTTTGATGTGGAGCTACTCGGGGACTGTGATGTCATTGTCAACGAGCTCTGTCATCGGTTGGGTGGAGATTTCGAGCAGCTCTGCTACAACACTGTAAAACTCACTGAGATCACAGAGAAACCCCCTCGGTTACCAGAACAGCCACCAAGTGAGGCCTTGCCTGCTTCGAGCGATGCCGCTCAGGAGGAGCAGAAGCAGCACAGTACAGACTCCGTAACTAAGCCTTCAGAGGAGACAGAGAGTCCGACTGTCACAGAGACTGCTGGTAATAATGTCGCACCTCCAGAGCCTTGTCCAAATGCTCAGTGTCCCAGCGAAGAGACGGCTGAGCCTTCAGAGTTGTCAGCAGAAGACGCACCGAAAGAGGATGCCGCTGAAGTGAAGAGCCAAACCTCCACCCTTGAATTTCGTAGACGTTGTTGGATGAGTCGAATCAACAGAAGTCCAATCAGCAAACGCCTTGAGAGTAAGCTTTAGACCATGGTAGAGAGAAAAACACTGTTTAGTATAATTAGCAAATGCATTTGAAAGTGAGACGTGTGTGTTTAAACACCAGTGCTAGCCCAATCATCCCATTAACTAAAGATTTGCTCAACAATATTTTTTTTCCCCCTCCTACAGCAAGCAAATACATGCTAATCCAAATAATTATAAATGCCAAAGACACTGAGTAGATAGCACATAGATATACAATGATAGCTTTTCTCAAGATATTGATTTCTCTGTTTTTATATTGTTTCTTACAGCAGGCCATTACCTGTTTCAAGCACCAAATCAGTATATCTTCCATGGGGCGGAGGTTTACTCTGATTCAGAAGATGAGACGTCGAGCTCCTGTGGGAGTGACAGTGACGAGTCTGAATGCAGTGCAGATGGGGTGGAAGAAGACAGCGAGCCGGAGGACGCCGGCGCACTAGCAGCGGATGGAGCGACGTGCCTCAGAGACACAATACAACACACTTTAGCCAGTGAGGCCACGTCAAGCGTGCATACAGACAATACTCCTGAAAAGACTCAGAGCATCACACACCTTTAAATGTAAAGTACCCAGTTGACAAAGCACTAATTGTCTTTATATATATATATATATATAAAATAATGTTTCATATATTTTTGACTCATCAAACTTACTATTATTTTTCATAAAGATGAAATGAGTGACAACTTTGTGTGAATATGCAGCAAGTTTTTAGTTTTGTTTTTTTTTCTTTCTATGCCGTCACATGCATTGTGTCTGAAACCTCATATTGTATACTACTTACTAAATAGAATGCAGTATTATTTTTTTTCTTTCTTTTTCCTATCTTATTTTCCATTCACATTTTCAGAAATGTAGCTGATGCTCTCATCTACTGCGGTGTACCATGAATGCAACACTAGATGCAGCTTTAATTCCTTAATTGCAGTCATTACAATCAAAGACATCAGATGTCTCGGTCCGTAGTGTGATGTCAGCTGTGGTCTAATGATGTGTTTTAGAGCTGGTTCTTGTTACCTTTTGGAAAACATGTAAATACGTAAGCCTACTGCCTGCTAAATAGTGGGTACTATGAGTTTCAGACACATACATAAATCTTCAGATGGTTTACTTGAACACGTTGTCGGACTTGCAATATAAAAAGCTCCGCTCTGCCCTTTCACGAGGGTAAATGCTAGAAAAACAGTACTTTTTAATTTTAGACCAAAGAACACTTTTATCAACACGCTCCTACGTTGTCATAAGCTTTGTATGTTTAACCTGTCATTTAAATCTTGGAAAAAAAATACAACTATTGACAAGGTGTTCCTTCTGACATGGCAGCTACTTTTTATGGTTAAGGCTCTTTTTTTTTATCTCTGATGTGAGACATACTCATCCAAGAGTAGATGGATTTTTTTTTTCTGTACAAAGTTATATTAAGTCGTAATATTAAGCCGTAGGAATATATCCAGTGAATTCACAATGACAAATGGCACTTTTTTTCCTCTTATATAAAACCGTTTTGTTGCCCATGTCACTTTTCATAAAGTCTGAAGTTATAACAGTTTCTTTTATTATACAGTTGAGTCTGCTGCCTGTAAAGATGAGGTGTTGGTAGGTAGACCTATTTGAGCCAATGTGACGGACGCATGTCTACACCAACAGAGGTCACATAGCATTTACGAGGTAATGTTTTGTTACACGGTTTAAGGAAATACGACCTTGTTTACATCATAATAGTTATCTCTTCTGGGGATCTCAGTAAAAGAAGGAGAAGAAAAGAATGAGCAACATGGACCACTCATTTCTGTCATTTCAACACGTCAATGTCTTCAAATTGATGGTTCGGAGTAGTGCGCCACCTAGCGGTGCTGGGGTCACCCTGAAACTTCCTCCTTCTACTTTACGGGACTTTGTCAAAGAGTGTGTAACTAGAAAGAGTTTCTGTCCGAGTCAACGAGTCACATTTCAGTATTTTTATATTCCGATAGACGTGTCCTTATAATAGAAATAAGGGATTTAACTTCAAAAGGCGTCTGAATTTGCGCATGCGCATTACGGTAATATGAGGGTTCTGCCTTTAATTTAGCTGGAATATCAAGAAAGTCGTTCTTGGCAGTTGGTTCGTTCATATTTAATCTGTATAGACGGATGTGCGAGGTCCAGCTGAATAAGGTTGACATAAACGAGGCCTAGGAACTTTCTTTGTTTAGCCAAAGTCTACCGAACTACATTTCCCTGTTTCCTCTTAGCGGTCCGGTGATACGACATGTCGTAAAAATTCAGTTAACAGCAAAACCGAGATGGACCCCACCGAAGACGTTTAACAGTTTCTGTCTTTATTTCTTATTTGTTTTCTGACATGTGTATATAGTGACGCCAGGCGTCGGCACACGGGACCGGTTGTGAAAATGGAGGCCATGGAAGAAGACAGTTTGGACTTAAACGACGACCACAACCACAACTATCGTGCGAGCGGCGGCAGCAAAGTCCGCACGTATCTGAGGAGCCAGCTGTCGGAGGTAACGACGGTCCCGCAGCCCGTCTGTCTCCCGGTGCCGGGAGGAGAACCGGCGGCTCGGCGAGGCAAAGCGTGGTCGGGCAGCACCGGCGGGTCAAAGTTCATGGACTCGGACTCAGGCAGCGAGAGCAGCGAAGTCAGCGAGACGGACTGCGCGGCCCCGCTGGTCGCCGTCGAGGGAAAATTCACGCTCGATTCTACTTCCAAGTTCCGTAAGTTCACGTGAAGCAGCAGAGACACAATGCAGCCACACCAGGGCCTGATATCCTGTAGTCACTCAGCAGCCCAGCCCGGCCCTACTACTGTGTGCGGACCGGTGCTCCCGGCAGCAGAGCGACAGTCCGTCAGGCCCGATCAAGTGCCTGATGTAACAAGTCCTTTCAAACCTGACCAGGTCTGCTCTTTTTCACTCAGTTCTGAATGCAATGGCTGTGGAAGACTACCGGAAGAACCACTGGCCAAACCTGGAGATGGCAATCGACCGTTTGCTGATTCAGAATCCCACAGACCACATCTCCGTCTCTTACGCACAGATATACAGGTAAGAAACACACACACACACACACACACCTGAGCTGGGCCAGGTCTCTCTACAGTATGTGATTTCTGTTGCATTGAGAGGAGGCCCATGAAGTTTGCTTTGCTTTCCCAGTTACGTCTACAAGTGCGTTTGTCAGCAGCACTCTGAGCTGCTCTACAATGACTTGACCTTAAAAATAACAAGTCACCTGCAACACGTCTCCTCCCATCTACAAGTACGTAAATCTACATAAAAGGAAAGAGTTAAATACGGAAACCATAACATTGACTAACACTTTTTGCCATTGTTTTCCAGGCCAGCCCACCTGAGATCTTCATTGAGAACTTCAACGTTGCGCTGACACAATACACAGCGTCCCTTCAATGTATAGTTCCCGTGTTTATGTACTTGGTAAGGCATATTTTTCACAAGTCCGTATGTTAAACATCTGTTGTGAAGACAACGTGGGGCTTGGTCCGTTGAGCGAAATTTCTAGCACATTCCACATAGCCTTGTGCTTATGTATTCAGCTTCGTTTCAATGTTTTCAGAACAAGTTCTACATCGAGTCGAAGCTGAACAGAGACCTAAGAGAGGATCTGATGAAGCTGTTTGCCGATCACGTTGCAGAGAAACATGTGAACACACTGATGCGTGAGTGCATTGCTTCATTTGAGGCCCAGACGGCTGTCGTGCCTTTTTTTTTTTTTTTTTAAATTGTTCCTTGTCCTCGTGAACGTGTAACAAAAGTTGTCACCTATACTTGGTTTAAAAAAAAACAAAAACCAAACTTTCCTTTGCCCAAATCCAGGGCAATTCAGCTAGTTGTTCTGCTGTCTCTTCTCCTGGAAAGCACAGGATGTTTGATTGGGGATGTGGGAGCTGCACCTACAGAAGACTGGACTTCTTGCTGATACAAATGACTTCTTAAATACTCATTTCTTGCTCTCTTGTTCAGCTCTTCTCATCAAAGCTCATTCCATGCCCTTTCAAGTGCAGCCATCTACAATGGCCAGTGTGGTTAAAGGCCTCTACAGCCTCCAACCAGGTGTGCTATGTTCATTGTTCCTGCGTGTTCTGCTGCCAGAAGAAGCTCTTGTGTGTATTGTTGCATTTACGCGTGTCTCTGCTGCACGCTAATGTAGTCTTTTTGCTCCAACTAATAGACATAATATCAGGTTATTTCTCCACCAGCATTCAGAATAAGCTGCACTCCGCGTGCCTCTGTTTCACAGATTTGTGGTTCCCTCTTTCAGACTGGGCCCAGTTAGCCCCGGCTCTGTTCTCTGGCTTTATTCCCCAAATCAACCCTCCCGCTGTGGAGTCCCTGCTGCCCGACTACGCCGCTCATGACCAGAAGTTACAGATGGAGCTCTCCATGAACGGATTTCCACGGTCAGTTTTCTGAGGCTGCGGTCTCAGATAGGCTGAATACAAACACAGCTTTTGGGTGTGCAGCACTTCACTTTAAATCACTGATGCGCTCTGTGTGTGTGTGTGTGTGTGTGTGTGTGTGTGTGTGTGTGTGTGTGTGTGTTTTCGTTTCCCAGAGGGCGACCAGTCTCCTGACGGGCCAGCCGACGACACCAGACTATCACTGTGCCTCCCGCATCTTTATCACAAGTTGGCTTCACTGCACTAGGTACAATGTTGACAATGTGTCAGTTTCACTAGGTACAATGTTGACAATGTGTCAGTTTCATCTCTTGTCGACTCAAGGTCACAAACACTGTGAACAACAACGAGAACATGACGTTGAGCAGAAGCTTAATCTCGCTGCACTAAAAAAAAAAAAAAAAAAGCACACAGACTTCCATTATGGTGCTTTCCTCTGTGACTATGACGCATCCAGCTTCAGTGTTTGGTGGGATGCTGCTGTACGCGCTGAGATGGTCTTCCTCGCGTTCTCCTCATTTGAAGAGTGCCTTTAGTGGTGTCTGTTCTGATCGGATATCCTAGCGAGGGATGGGCTGATGATGGGTATTTCATTCCTTACCTTTAACATGGAAGTGTCTTTTTTTGCTAGACCGGGCTAATCGAGACCTTCTATTGCTGCTAATAATACTGTCCATGTGATGATACTACAAATCCCTCGTATTCACCCACTGTGTCCGTAGCCCAGCGGCTTCACTCAACGGAAACGAGAACAAGGGGAACTAAGTCATTGATCTCTTCTTCATGTTGCCTTTACTGTGTTGGTAAACCGGATTGTATTTTCCCGTTACGCCAAAGAGGATTTGCAGTAACTTGTGTTTTTTTTTTTTCTTCTTCTTTTATATATAATGCATTGGAATCGAGCTGACAATGTTAAGGTTGTATGCTGTCTGAGTCACTGAGCCATTAAATTTTTTTTTTATACTAACAAGTTTTGAGCTTTGGTTGACCAGTTTGTTTGTTTGTTAGGCTCGAGTCAAATTCTATTCTGTAAATGTCACGCGTCTGTCTGAGCATGTAGGATTGGCCGGGATTGCCACGTAAGACGTTACACTGTTTGTGAGATTGCTTCGACCACCACACGATGGTGTTGGACAATTTCCTGATTTCACTTCAGTGTGTTTGACACCTTACCTAAATCATCCCTAACTAAACTGTAAATATATCGAGCCTGATGGATTTAAAAAAAAACGAATAATATGCAAATATTGTTTGGCTGGGTCTGGTGTGCTCGAGTGTTAAATATATCTGTCATGTATAGCCTGTTTGTGATGTAAATGTTTTGTCTTTTGCACAGTGGTCAGTGTACACTAGCGTTTGTCACCGATGCGTTTTTGTTAAACGATTCACTTGAAAAGAAGTATTTGATACAAGGTCTTACACTGTTTTAAGTGTAAGTAGATGCTCAGGCTTGCTTTACGTTTCCGTCTGTGGGTTTTGGAAATGGTTCTCGCTGTTTTTCCAAATAAACCAATTTCATTAATGATGGGGACACCGAGATGATTTAGTTTTTCCACTATTTTCAGGCTTTCTAATAAACCCCAGTGAATTAGAAGAAAAATCAGAGTCAATGCAGATGCCACACTGGATGTACTATGTCAACTTTCTGAGACTAATAAAATCCTTGAATCCAGTCACATACTACTTCCAGACCGTTTACCACCTGCATTTGTTAATCAGCTGTGTTAACATTAGTGTGTGTGTGAGAGGCTTAACAAGGGGCTTCTAATTCTGTAGGATGGAGGTCTCTGACGGACCACTGGAGGAATCCCTTTACAGCATGCCCCCCCTGGCCAATGAGCAGGGACGCCACCCAGACACATGGGCCAGGCCTCCCTAAAATAACCTGCGACTACTGCGCTGACAAATGTTGCTACTTGTACCGCTGACAGGTTACCCTAGCTACTCGGCTCCATATTTTCCCGTAAACTCCAAGGTTAACTCTGTGCAATAAAACCCGGGAGGCTGGGCAGCTGCCTGTGTCCACGATTTCCCCAGGTGGCAGCAGCCAGAAGACCGGAATCTCCCTCTTTGAGCACAGGTGCAACCTGAGGATTTACCAGTCCTTCACAGGGGGCCAGCTGGGTTTACTCTGAAGGTAAAAACACACCACCCCCTAATTTAATTGTTGTTCAGTTTCCTGTTGACTGTCTTTTGGCATCAGCCTCATATGCTGCGTATAGCCTCAGAACATCTCTGACATTGAGCCTCAGACAGGCTTGTGTCTATTTCTGGTTGAATGTTTAACTGAATTAGCTTAACCTGCCTGGATGTGTGGTGCTGTGGTTAGCCAGGGGCCCGTTAATCTGCGTGGGCAGTGACTGTGTATTATCTCACTCAGCAGTGTCCCATTTATGATAATTATAATTGTGTTTGTGTCATTAGATTAATGATTGTTGTGAGTGATCAAAATCACTATAACAAGGGCACACTGCATGGGGGGGACTGCTTTTTCTGTGTGTTGATTTTCTTCATGTAAACTGACCCCTCGCTATTATTAGATATGACTCGGTGGGCTTGGAGCCTGTTTGCAAAGGATTAATGTACACAACAGCTGCAGCTTCGGGTCCGTTGGAAGGGCATTGCTGCCTTTCTTGATTGCGCTGTTTTGAGTGTCAGTAGCACATGTGTACCCTATCTCATGTCTGTATTCAGTAACTTGCTCATGCCTAGTGTCAAAAAGTTGAGCACAGACTAAACGTCATATAAGTGTTGGTCTGAGGTGGACAGGGGCAAAAAAGCCTGTCTATCCCACCAGATCTGGTTTCAGTGCATCAATCTGATACCCTGTGGAGGCTAGAGGAAAGCTGAAATTAGGCTAAAATAAAAAGCTATCTATTACCACATATCCCGGCTTTTAACTAAATTTTGCATTCATGTTCTGTCTTTGCACCAAATATTTCACCAGGGATTGTTTTAACATAACATTAAGTGTACTATTAATGTGAGTTATATCTAAGGTACATATTACTATATGTTTTCATTGACTCTTTGCTGAATGATAAATATGTAAAGGGATCAAAACAAGATCTTTGTTTTTCATTAATTTAAGTGACTTCTGACCACTAGTCATTCCTCCTTTAGTTACTGTGTTCATTTAAAGGTCTGCTAGACATGTCAGTGACTTAAAGGACCGTGTATGTTTTATCCTATTTACTGCAATTTGCAATCCTATTTACATTACTGCTTCTTCAGGCTGTGACTATGGATCTGATGAGTTTCTAGAGATTAACTGATAAATAGTTTGTTCTGTAAAATATAACACACTAGTTGTTAAACGCCCTTCACAACTTCCCACAGCCCAATTTGACGTCTTGCTTGATGGCCTGAAAACCAGTCCAAGAGCCAAATATATTTAGTTTCCTATCAAACAAGACAGAGAAAAGCAGTAAATCTTCACATGTTTAGCATTAAAAATTACATTGACAATGAAAAAATGAAATTGTTCTGCGATCAATTTTCTGTCTGATCAGCTAATCACTTAACTGACTAACTGTTTCACCTCTACTGCTTGTCGTACCATATGTTTTTAGATTAATGTCCCATCTTTCAGGCTGGTTTCAATCATATTCAGTCCAAATTCACATTGTCCTATTTGTCCTCACGATTTGGATCTTGATCTTCTGAATGTCCTGCTTTTCAACAGGGGACTCTTGAATCTTAGTGAAGAACACCCACTGACTGCATTACCATGTGACAATAAAGCAACTGTGTCAAAAAAGTGGGCTCAATATTCACTGTCAAACGTCAATTCTCTGCAAGTAACACATTTGACATTTGGTTCTGACAAACCAGAGGGCCTTCACAGGTACGTTGGATCACAAATCCTGACCGTAAAAGAATCTCGCACACCGATATATGACGTCTTGGGTCCTCAGACATTCATCACATAAATTTCATACAGACCTGGTGAAGCCCTGAGGACCAGACGGTCAAAGTAGGAAATCACTCTAAAAACCTATGGTGTAGGTTGGAAAATAGTCAGCACTAAAGTGAGAAGTATTTTTCAACACAAATACTTGATTTGTGTGTTGAATGTAATTGAATACCCTGTGATTATTTCCACAGCATGCAAGAGAACAACGCTGAACAGCCACCGTCACTGTCTCAGCTCTTAAGAGAGAGCTACTTGGCAGAGGCCAGAGCCCAGCAGCGCCACAGCGAGATGAGCCGCTCAGACGCTTCTTCCTCACGCCTTCAGATCTACGGGTCGCTCAAAGGCAAGGCTGAGGACTCTGTGGGCCACAAGGATCCCCAACTCCCAGACCTCTCAGCCTTCCTCAGCCAAGAGGAGCTGGATAAGAGTGTGAACCTGGCCTGCCAGGCCATCGGACATGAGCCACGTGAGGAGAGGGCAGAGGTCAAGGCCTCTGTCACACCATTAACTCCTTACAACATCTCCTCAGCCTCACTTTCTTCCTCTGAACCCCCATCTGTTCCCTTGGCTGACCCCTCTCCTGCTCCCTTTGCTGCCCCCTCCACTGTGGCCTTCACCCTGCCAGCCCCTGAATTCAAAGAACTGCCCGCCACACACACAACATTCACATCAGACAGAAAGATGCTCAAAGCATCAACACAGCAGGAAAACATGATCAGGAACAGCAGGGACTCCAGCGAAGGATTCAACGACTTCAACAGGTCGGCGAGGAACGCCCCGTATGGTCCGGAGACTCAGTCAAAGAAGGAGTTCCTCAACAAGGCAGCGGACTTCATTGAGGAGCTCTCCTCTCTCTTCAAGGCCAACAGCTCTAAACGGGTACGGCCGAGAGCGTGCAAAACCCACAGGAGTAGGAACCAGAACAAGAGCCAGAACGATGGGACAGTTTATCCCCTCAGCCCGGACAACAGGGAGCGCGTTGTCAGGACCGCGGAGGTGGAGAAGGAGAGACCCAACCCTGCTGTGAGCCACCAACCAGAGGTCCAGCCGGACTCTGGGATAGGGCACGTGGAGTTTCAGGACTGCAGGATTACTGAGGAGCAGCCGTGCGACTCTGTTTCCCAGGAGGTGGTTGAGGAGGAGGGTGATAGCTGTGCCTTGACAGAAACTCCATACCCAGCGGAGCCTGTGTGTGAGCCTCCTCATTTTATTCAGAAACTGAAAAGCAGGGAAGTTCCAGAGGGCAGCAAGGTCCAATTAGACTGCATTGTAGGAGGACTCCCCGTGCCTGAAGTCCGGTAAGGCAAACCCAAAGAAGTGCTGATATTAGTTTATTTCTTAGTTATATTGAGATATAGTAAGACGTTCTGCTTGCGTTGTCTTTTAAAATGAGTCCACAGTTGTCTCTCTGTAAAAATGTAATAGTTGGAAAAAGAAGAAAGGTCAGTGTGCTGTGAGGTGGTCTCAGTGGAGATGTGCAGTGTGCTGAAGGATCTGGGACCCTTCGAATGACCTTTTTGATTAGGGAAGATGTTACGAGAACAAGGTAAGATGTCAGAGCAGGGAATGGAGATGTGACATTAGTTCTCCTCAGCGCTGGAATGTGACAAAGTACATTTACTCAAGTACTGCACTTAAGTATAAATTTGACGTATTTGTAATTTACTAGAGTATTTCCCTTTTATTCTATTGTGCACTTGTACTATTTTAACATTTCATTTTAGAGAGAAATGCTGTACTTTTTACTCCACTATGCGTATCTGACAACTTTATTCACTAGTCACTTTACATATTAAGATTTTACATGTGGTGATCTTATAATATACAGCTCTGGAAAAAATTAAGAGACCACTTAACAGTGACTTCTCCATGTTAATTTTTTCCAGAGCTGTATAATGCATATTTATAGATTTAACTACCCAACAGTATATATAAAGCCTGCTAAGACTAGGCAACTAACTACAACAGTTACACATGCATCAATAATAGTAATCCAATAATATAATATCTAATAATAAAACACTCACAGGGGCCATCTTTCTGAATTTTGATACTTTATGTGCATTTTGCTAATAATACTTAAATACTTTTACTTTTTGAATTTTTGAACAGCCAAACTTTTTTTGTCCACGCTTTTAAAAAATATCCACAGAAATACAAGGTGTGTATACCAGAGTCCAATATTAACTTATAAATATATTGGTATTGCCACCTATGTCTGCTAATATTTCACGAGAAATTGCGGTAGAGAAATGCCAAAGAGATGTATGAGGTCATTTAGGAACTGTCAGTTTGTAAAAAATTTAGTTTTTTCTTTGCATTTATGTTAAAAAAATATATATATTGGCCAATTTATTGACAAAACTGAATAATTATAAAGTGTTTTAGAAGTGTGAGTTAAGATGAATGACGCTGCTTTTTCTTGGCACTTCCAGACAGAAGTGACACGTGATGATAGCCAGCAGCTGATTCTGAATGGTGTTAAGTGTGTGTTTGTTGGTGGGCAGGGTTGGCTCCGGGGCAAAGGATAATCACATTAGGCTTTCAGTCATTCTTAGGAAGAATACCATCAGATTCTCATGAGGGTGTAATGACCATCTATAGTCAAAATGTGTCAAAATATGAGAGGAATTTGCACCTCTCATTGTATTCAGTTAACTGCCTTTGGTATCAGAGTAAAGCAGAATACATTTTTGAAACTAACATGACAGCACTTACACTCTTGTTTATGCTTGTCCTATGCTTTTTATGGCAGTTTTGTTGGATATATTTTCAAACCCTGGCTGGACAACAAAGCTTCGAACTGAAGTGAAGTGAGGTGTCAGACTATAGGGGGCATGGGCTTGTTAGTCCTACTGAACATTGTTGAGCCACCAACATATACTTGTCCAGGGAGAATGTAGCTCTCGGCCATTTTTAGACTGGACTGGCACAGCGAGCTGTAGTTGCGTCTGATAATGGAACCGACTGAGCTCTCCTGACAGAAGCATGAGGAGAGCGGTAAGCTGATTCATTCAGTTATTGCCTAGTGGATATCTTTATATGGTTTGTCTTTGGTCTCAGTGTCTTACAAAAGTCTGAAGATTTGAGTTCTGTTACATTTGTTTCTACTTAAAATATGTTACTTCCTTCACGTATTCTGTTAACATAAAGCTCTTTTCATTGCCTTTAGTGTGATGTTTGTGCTTCTTTTCCCCGCCCCATGCTGCTACTGTGTTTGAGACTATGACTTAAGGAGTTAAAATAGAGTTGTCAGGTTCATATTTCCCATCAGTTTGCAGTGGTGTGCTGTCTCTGGTGTGCCAGGGTATAGCATTGTGTGTATTCTGGGTCTATGTTTAGCATTGTGCGTATGTGATTGGGTCAGCCAGTCAGAGCTCCCAGGCTCCAGAGGGAATCTCCTGACAGGTGCAGTGAGTGGGGTCTTTGCCTCACAGACCAGCCACCTCCTCTACTACTCATGCTTTCAACTTAGACCCCTATTCATTAGAAATGACATAGCTGGCCTCCGGCAGAACACCGACAGCACATTCCAGCCTGTGTTGTCTCCGTATTGGGAACAGATCTTCAGTGTAGCTTCGTGTTTTCACTGGAAACTAGAGCAGGATTTGTTTTTAAATACCAAAGCTTAAATGAATTCCTCTCCATATGTCAGACTAGTTGAGAAGCCATGGGGAGCTTACTCTATGTTCTGAGGAATAGTTTTTTGTGTAAACTGCTTTTTGAAACACTTTTTGAAGTCTAGAGTTTGGTACATATTCGGCTAGTAGTATAGTTGCCTTTATTTGGAAAAAGTGTTCCATATAAATGATCCTGGCCTGTGCCTGTTGAAAGCACTGGATATGAGGAACACATCACCTCATTCCTGTTTGTTTATTGGCTGGATTCTATAAAGTATCAAGGGCTCACCTGCTCAAAATAGATGTACTTTAACGTAGAGGCTGCTGCATAATGTTGCTGGTCAGGACAGGGAAAGTTAGAGGTTTACTATTCTAGTTTTCCACTGAATAAATAGACTTGTTGCCAACTGCATCTCCAATGCACTAGTTGTTACTAAGTAGGACTAATGCCAGGAATGTAATATTAGCCAGGTAGGATGTTTTTATTGTCATTTATCATGTTTTAAAAATGATTTAGGCCCATGTATTACAAATTTCACAGCACATCAATATTGATTATTGGCTTTAGGACACTGATTTGATGTAAGTGTGGTTTTAGTCCAGCCGGGACCTTTTGTTGCGAGTCCTATCCCATCTCCCATTAATAAAGGCAACAAAAACAAACTTTAAAGAACACCAGATTTGATAATAAAGTGCATGAGCTTTTCATTAACTTTAACACATTATTCTATGTGCCTGAATATCAATTGTTCTGTTCTACTCATCTTCTTAATGTCAACGGTGCATTGAAGTGGCCTCTAAACTGGCATGGCACGCTGGTGTTGCTTCTTGTCTTACAGGGAAAAGGGATAGGGCTTGCTCCTCAAAACATTTTCCTCTTGGCCTGCATAACTCTACTGAATGGCACCAAGCCAGAGGCACTATTAGGGAACTGGGGGTTTTAAAGAATAAAGCGAGGGTATGAGAGTCTTAAAAGTAAGGTTAAAGGAAAAACCCGAATAAATGAGTGGAGAAACACAACAAATGCAGGGCACGAGGGGTGAAGGAGTATGAAAACGAGCGTGAATCATACGCTTTGGTGGTTACAGTTACCAGAACTTATCCCAAGTGAACTCCAATTAAATTTAATTAGTATTTGTGTAAATGAGAATATGTATATATTTATGCCTAGAGCAGTGACACTGTGGTGGCCCAACCAAGACATTAAGACACTTCATTCCTTTAATTTCTCACCCATTTGTACGTATGGTCAGGGTGAAAATGCCAATGTGGCATCCTGAATGTAACCAATTTATACAAATACGCATTGCCAACCAATCTAGGTCCAGTTGCACTGAAGCTCACTAGGATTGTCCTGTAATCATAGGATACTATTTTTTTACTCGATTCTTGCATTTCCAAAACTAGAGGAAAGTACATAAAATACTAGCTAATCAGTGACGGAAATAAGAGCACTTTAATTTAGTTACTTTTCACCCCTGACCAATAGGTTTGGATTGGTTCTGGTATTGTCATCAATATCTATTTGATGCACCAAAAGGAAACCAAAGGTCTTCTTAGTTCCTTCAGCAGGTTTTATTTTTTAATTTCTCTGAAATGTTTGAGAAAACGAGTTAAATCACATTAACCTGATCATCCCTAAACCCATTTTTCCAATGCATTTCCTTCCTCATAACTACTTTCCTACGTCATTACTAGCAGTCGTCTTCTTCACTGCCGCTTGCCTGCTTGTGCGCATGCCTGTGCAAACATAACACAGACTTGCTCATAAAAACATCACTCCATAGCGCTACTAGTGGGGTACCTTTTAAAGCTAAGGGTAGGTACACAGTTTACACAAAGGTGATTTTCTCCAACATATTTGCATAACAAACCTGCTTTTAATAATAACTGAAAATATAACTAAAATCTGTAGCACTGGAAGAAGCTTACAGTGCTAAGTTGTACTGAGCATTTTGCTGTGTGTGTTTAATTACAGGTGGTTTTGTGAGGGCAAGGAGCTAGAGAACAGCCCTGACATTCAGGTCATCACTAACGGTGAGCTGCACTCTCTGGTCATCGCAGAGGCGTTTGAGGAAGATACCGGACGCTACTCTTGCTTCGCATCTAATTTCTACGGCACGGACTCCACGTCAGCTGAGATCTATGTCGAAGGTCATTTTTCCCGTTTCTCTCTGTCTTATTGACTCTTTTACAGTTAAGTTAAACACTTAGTAGTGATGGAGTGTGTATGCTTGTTTCTTTAAACCGACAGGTGCCTCCTCTTCGGATTCTGAGGGGGAACAGCACTTTGAACATGTAGCCCAGTGAGTTTTTACCATATTGTCATTAAAATCCACTTCAAAAAATAATTGATGTGCGCCTTCAGCTATTGCAACACTAAATGAAACCATCCGTGTCTTCCTTCTGTGACTTTCAAAGGCTGCAGAGGAAATCTTTACCCCCATCATTGAGCCAAACTCTTTCTGCAGACAAAGAAGACTCTCTGTCATTCCAACCTGCAGCCGCCTCTGAGGAGCCAGCAGAGCAGCTCTCCTTTCCGCCAACTAACCAAACAATCGCAGAACCTCTTCCACCAGCCCAGACATCGGCCACCATACATCCAGTCCCGGAGGTCTATAAAACGTCTGTGGCATCCACAGCACACCCTGCTCAGGAGGAGACAACCGTGTTGCCTGTGCAGGTGTTCCCTACTTTGTCACCTGGCGATACAGGACTTCCAGAAGCCCGGGAGGCGTCAACATCTGTCTCCGTCATAACCACGCCACCGCCAGTGCCGACAGCTACAGCGATAGCTACATCATTGCCTTTGAACTCGGTGGTCTCGTCTGTGCTGCCCGTCATGTCAAATCCATCACAAACTCCCCAACCTGAGGTAGAAGAGCTGCTTCCTTCCACCCTAAGTTTTGTTCACTGATTAGTTTTGTATATTTTAATCAACATGTGGGTTTTTTTTTAATCTTCAGAGTCAAACCTCCAACCACAACTATCTGCAAGGGTTGAACGGGAAACCTATCATGGCTGCCCCTGTATTCACAAAGGTAGAGTCATTCTCAAAAGGATGTATACTGCTAATGTCTATTGTGTCTTTACTGATGCAACATACATAGAGTCTGTCTTGTCCCACCAGAGCCTGCAGGACCTCCTTGCGTCAGAAGGCCAGCTGGTGGTGCTAGAGTGCCGCGTGAAAGGGATGCCGTCACCTCGAGTGGACTGGTACCGGGAGGGAAAGATCATTGAGGACTCTCCGGATTTTAGGATCCTGCAGAAAAGTAAGCTCTGCTGCTGCCTGACTACTGTCATATTGAAAGTGAGCCCAATGTAGTTTTGAGAGAGTTGTGTCTTCTGGATTTATGCTGCAGCCGCATTTGACATGCCTTGTTTCATAAACAATAGGCATTTTTGGAAATGCAAGATTTAAAGACTTCATTGCATCTTGGATAAGTCAATTTAATTCAGTTGAATTCAGATATGTTCCTGTGATCTCACAGTTTAAGAACCTTGGTATGCAGACAAGAAAATAAAATGCAATGATGCTACAATAAAAAAAACTTTAGTATTGTCTTCAAATTGCCTGATTTAGTGTAAGAAATGAATTTCAGTGCAAATCAAAAAATTGAGTTTTTAAGATTTTAATTTTAGTATACTCTATGTCCACTGAGAAATGTCCTGATACATAAAAACATAGTCCTTTATCTTAAAAACAATCATATTTATATCAAATCCTGTCCAATGTGGGCAATTTTAATAAAATGTTGCTATTGTTGTAAACTATTTTAAGGTTAAGGATGTGTTTACAAGCATAAATCTATACGGTTTAAATACTGTAAATGGTATCATCTCATAAAACAGAGTGTTGGGAGCCATCTTTAATATTCCTCTCTAAATGTTTTCTGTAGTTGTGGAATTCGGCAGCATAAATATACTAAAAAATGACAAATAAAAGTCGTCCTGCATCCTGTTGCAGTTTCATAATGATTTTACTTGTTTCCGAGTTTCCGAGCCCAGATCTCTGGCTGAATCAGGTACACATTTCATTAAATCCTCATCTTTCAAAAACGCAAGTGTTGCCCGCACCAGAGCAGCTGCCTGTCTGTATATGATGCTGCAGTGTGTACATATTACTCGGCTGAAGTGTTTATAGTCCTTGGCTAAGGCTTCTGCTCTTCTTCTGTACATAAGCCAGGGCTGATTTTCCCTGACTCTGGACCATATAAGGTAGTCTCTCATCCTGTGTCAAACCACCATGGCAGATCACTTCAACCTGCCTTAGCTGCAGATAGACTCTCAGCCCCAGTGACAAAACGCAACCTCACTGCTGGGCATGTGTCTCTTCTCAGTCTATTAAGACTTTCTCTAGTTGAGAAATGAATGTGATGCAGTCATACCAAACCAACTCGATTATGTGAGTATCACTTCTTTACCTCTAGAGGAAATATGCACTCTGGTCATTGCTGAGGTCTTTCCTGAAGATTCGGGAATGTTTACTTGTACAGCAAGGAACAAGTATGGAACCGTGTCCAGCACTGCTGCACTAAGGGTCAAAGGTAACACATCTGTTTCACTTTACAAAAACATCAACCGCTACCATGTATTCTTATAAAAGTACGTGAAATGACTGATGTTTATCTGTCTGATTCTCATCAGGCAATGGCAGCAACCGCAACCACGCGAGGCCTTTCGGCAGTTTAACGGTGGAGCCCAGTCGAATCCAAGAACCTTGCCCATCAGCTCCCACTGTAAACCCTCAACCAGAGGTTACTGTGACCAATAGCATCAAGCCCCACTCCAGCACCATTCGCCTAGACCTGCAGACGAGCACCTTGCACCTGGACCCCTTAAACACCAGCACCCTCCGTCTGGACCCCCACAGCTCCAGCATGTTGCGTCCAGACCCCCTCCGCACCAGTCTACCCAGTCTAGAACCCTCTAGCCTGAGCAGTGGCTTCTGCCTCAACTCTCGCAGCACCAGTACCCCGAACTTAGATCCTTTCTACCTCCACCAGGACCCTCCTGGATCCAGTGGAGCACGGCCAGAACCACAGAGCGGCGGACAGGTGGTCTCATACCCAAAACCCTTAATTTCCCCGTCTGCGTTTGAGACTTTAGCTGAGCAGGAAGTGTCCAAACCTTCAGTGACCTCGCCAGACACGAGCCCAAATGTTAAGGGGACCCCAAAATATCATAATGGGAGCCCGAGTGTGGTGCCCCTCCCTGATCCCCCTTCTAACTCCTGCCTAAAGACAGGCGCCCTGACGAACCACAAAGACTCACGCTCCAGCTCCAGAGTCGGTCTGCGTGTGCACTTCAAACTGCCTGAGGATGAGGAGGATAAACAAAGTGACGCATCCAGTCCGTCTGATGAAGACGCCACTCAGACGTCAGTGGGCAAAGAACCACCACCAGTGCTGGCTAAACCCAAGCTGTGAGTAGAGCAAATAAGTCCACGTAAACAAGTCTCAGAAATTTCGCAACTATGCTGTAACTCTGAAACTAAAACAAGGCTGCCAGGATGGTCTCCAACAGTGTAGTAACAGGAAAAGAGAGTTTGTAGATGGGTTATCCAAAAACATGTCCTTAGTTTGTCAAAGTGAATTAGATGGGCTGCATTGGGAGGTGGGAGGTTCCTCCTCCACTGGCTCAACTAGCTGCAGTACTCAGTTGCAATTCATAAATGAATGCATGCAGACTTCAAATGTGGACCTTCCCGCTTTCAAAAACAAAGGATGGCATTTTCTATTTGTAAGTGTACTTCTATGCATTCACGTTCATCTGATATTTCCGATAATGCTGTAAAAGAAATTTTGTATGGCTTGATTAGCTCTTTACTGTTGTTTTTGTAGGCTTAAAACACAAAGATACGTAGTTAAGTTTAATCTTAACTTTGCAGTGATTTGATTATAGAATTGTTTAGAATGAAAGCTGAAAGCGTCTAGAGCTTAGACAGTGTTTTGTTTGTAGGTTACATTTTGGTAGCCCATAAAAGGGCAGAGTATTCTTCATGCTGACTTTGGCTCATTCCTGCTGGGGTTGACTGCATGGACTTAATTTATGAGAGCAGTGCGCTGAGCCTCTCTCATTTTCACCATGTATAGTGTCATTTTTGGTCGGTTTTCTTGAATTTTGCTTTTGCTTTGATCAACAGGGACCCAGCCCAGCTCCAGCTTCTGCACCACCAGGTCCTCATGGAGCAGCAGCAGGAGACTGAACCTCAGACCCAAACCCACACCCAGCCTCAGTCCCACCCCCCTTTCCAGGTCCAGATCCAGTCAGAGGTCCAAACATCCCACGAAGGTCCGCTGTGGTCACCCAGAATGCACCGTGAACCCCATCCGCCACCTCTCCAGCCCTACTTTAGCACCACGACGGCCCCACAGCAGACACCCCACTCTGCAGCTCCACTGACCACCGCCCCCCCGGCTCCCTCTCTGAGCTCTGCTCCAGCTCTCAACACGACCCTTTCACCTCTTCTCAGCACTTCTCATGCTCCTCCTTTGAGTTCTCCTCCTTCAGTTCCTCAGCTAAAGACTTCCTCACAGGTCACCTCCCCTCCACCTGGCCCACAGCTAAAAACAGCTCCTCCTCTCAGTATAGCTCCTGTAACCCAGATGAACACCATCCATGCCTCCCACCTCAACCTGTCCCCTGCAGCTCTTGCCAGAACTGCACCCACACCCCAATTTTTCTCTCCCCCTGCACCAAAGCTTAGTACGACCCCTAACGATTCAACCCTGGCCTTACAGCAGATCCTATCTCCTGCTCCTCTACTGAGAAGCACTCACGCCTCCCTCATGAACCTCACCGCCAACTCCCACACCTTCAACTACGTCCGGCCCAAAGAGTTCATAGCTGCTCAGACCCTCTCACCAGTCAGGAGTCCTTCCCCAACAGAATCCCCAGTCCCCCTGCTGCACGAGCTGGCCGCTGAGCTCAACTCCTCTGCAGCCAGCTCCCCTACTCTCCCGCCATTCTCCCCGCCACCCAGGATCTTCCCCACGAGGGTGCTCAAGTCGCCCACCAGCCCTCCGTCCCTCGTGTCCTCACCCACACCGGGGTCGGCGTCGTTCCTGAACAGCATGTTTGCCATACGAGCCCAGTCGCCTCCCCAGGCCTCCTCACCCACCTCCAGCAGCTCCACCCCCAGCCCCATTCAAAACCCTGTGGCGTTCCTAAGCTCCGTCCTGCCGTCCCTGACCCCGACGCAGCCCACCAACTCAATGGGCCTGCCCAAGGGAGCTCCTTTAGGGTACGCCCTCTCTGACAGACTACAATGCTCATGAGAGTGGTCAACTGTCACATGCTCTAATACGTTTTCCCCTTCTGTCTCTTCAGGCTAAAAAAGAACATACCAAAGATGCGCCCCCCGTCAGCTGAAGACATTCGTGAAAGCAAAGAAATTCTCCTCCATGACATTGAGAAAAAGCTTCGATTCAAAGACGATAGTCCACATTTTGCACATCAACAGGTACTAAGCAGTCTCCAGCTCTGCAGCTCTGATTGATTTCTCCTTTTTTGACTGCTTCAGCTGCATTGATGTAATAATGCAAACAACTACTTGCATAATCAAATCAAAAAATATATTTTAAAAGACTCTGGATTGGATTCTTTAAATAGAAAGTTGATTTCAGCCTCCATTACATCCCTGCTCAGTTGGACATTAGACTACTGTTGGAATATGAATGTCAATAAATCAGATCAGTTTGTTGACATGGAGGTATGCGATCGCAAATGTTTAACTAACCAACTGTTGCAATCTAGTTTTTTATACTTTTAAAGATGAAGTTTACTGTGACATTCCCTCCCCAGTCTTTCAGGGTTCTTCATCACTGTGTGTCCATGTGCTGTAACAATACACGCATGCAAGTAACTGTAGCTTGTGTGTTATTCCATTAGTATATGTTTGTAAGTACACTATGTATGTGCCTTTTTGTTGGTGTTCATCATCCATCCCTATCCTCTCATAGAAGCTGAGTAATGAGGGGAAAACAGCGAGCAGACCCCTTGGACCAAACATTCCCGCTACTGTCATTAACTATGATGAGGTACAAGGTTATTCCCGTACTGCTTTGCTCGAGGATGTATGGGTTAGGGGTTTCAGACCGAGATTACAAAACTGAAGATATTCTGATACACTTATCTTAATACCGTGGTTAATATCTGTAAACAAGCGTTCAAGCTTAACTAATCAGAAAAACACATTTTGGGGTTACAATTCATCACGCGAATGAAATATAATGACTCTAATGTTGTGAAGTGCTGTGTTCTTCATTTTTTAGTTAAGTCATTTTACAATTTCCCCACTGAAGCTTGCAGCCTCTTTTTTTCTGTTTGCATTTTTTCCAAAATTCCAACATGCCACAGTCCTTTGCAATACTTTTCTGGAAAAAAAAACCCCCTCCACTCACAAACCTATAACAATCTCCTTCTAGTTTTGTCTTTCTCCAAGCCCATAGCTGAAAAATCTATCAAGAGGTTCTTAATATGATTCAAATAAGGTGTTTTAATGTCTAGAAATTGTTTTTCAACTCTGCAGCTCACTTCTACAGTTCATCTCATTTCTGTTCTCTGTTTTAACTTAAAAAATACTCTTGCCAACTAGGAGTGACACTGTCAGACAGATGCCGCTGCATGATCCTTATAATCAAGTGGCTTAGGGTCACAATCTGTACCTTTTTTTTGTTTTGAGATTTGAGTTATAGATTGTGACTTTAATACCACTGTCGCTACATAGTAAACAGATGCATGTTGTCACATGTTCCTGATTATTGCATACCTCTCCAAGAGCATTTGTTGCTTATCTCAATGTGTGAAGCGTCCGTGTAGAATATATGCGTGCGATGTCGACTGTGGCGAGTACCTTTATGTGGTAATTTTTCCTTTTCCAGGAGTACAAAGTGTCCAGCTTTGAGCAGAGACTAATGAGCGAGATCGAATTCCGCTTGGAGCGAACGCCGGTGGAGGAGTCGGATGATGAGGTGCAGCACGATGACGTCCCAACAGGAAAGTGCATCGCACCCATATTTGACAAGAAACTGAAGAACTTCAGAGCCATGGAAGGCGTGCCTGTCACTTTCTCATGTAAAGTAGTGGGAATCCCTGTTCCAAAGGTGAGAGGTCAACAACTGTGCTTTACAAATGGCAGCATGATCTTTCGCCTTCATCCCTCACACTTATCCTTCACGTCTGTCTTTCATCAGGTGTACTGGTTCAAGGATGGCAAGCAGATCTTGAGGAAGAACATCCATTACAAGAAGATAAGAGAGGGGGATGGGACCTGTGCTTTACATATAGAGTCCACAACCAATGATGACGATGGCAACTACACCATCATGGCAGCTAACCCACAGGTAATACTTCACACTCCGCTTCCTGTTCACGTTGTCAACACCTTCTCTCCAGCTACATGATCTGATTTGCTATTTGCTATTTAATGACCATCAGGGACGAATCAGCTGCTCGGGTCATTTGATAGTCCAAACGGGACCTCCCCGAAACCGACTGACACCTATTCACTCTCAGAGGTGAGCAGGGCTGAGTGTGCAGTGTGATCTGCAGAGGTAAGAAGAATCCCTCTGTAGCATGAGGAACCAGCCAATTATTGATTTTCCTCCCCGACAATAATGAAATTTTAGGATCATGTGTATCTATCTGTACTAAAATGCTAACATGCACCATGACAAAGGCCAACATGCATAAATGTCAAAGTGTGCGCCTGTGACCCATTACATGCTCTGCTCACGTTATTCAGGGTGCGAGCCCGCATACAGGAAGTTGAAAGTGAGCAAACCCAAGAGCGCTTTTTTCGGCCTCACTTCCTCCAGGCTCCGGGGGACATGCTGGCTCACGAGGGAAGACTGTGTAGGCTAGACTGTAAGGTAGGCAAGCAGGTCCTGGCATGTAGTACAATCAGTAAAATATTGCATTTTTGCCTCACTTTACTTTGATCCTTTTTTTGTCTTCCAGGTGAGTGGCCTACCCAACCCAGAGCTGATGTGGTTGGTCAACGGAAGGCCAATCTATCCAGACCTTTACCACAAGATGTTGGTGCGGGAGAATGGCATCCATTCTCTGGTCATCGATCCTCTGACGCAGAATGACGCTGGCACATACACGTGCATTGCAAGCAACAAAGCAGGGCAGAGCTCCTTTAGTCTAGAACTGAGAGTTGTGGGTAAGGACTGGATACAATCAATGATCTTGCTTTTAGATGATGAAAAGGAATTAATTACTTGTATGCAAATCAGTTGAATACTGTGTGATGTCACATGCCCTGTTTGGAAGTTCCAGTAATCGAAGTCCTGTCCAATTTAGAGAAAGAGATGAAGCACCCTCCCCAGTTCTTGGAGAAGCTGCAGAACATGGGTATTCCTGACGGGACTCCAGTCAGGCTGGAGTGTCGGGTGGTGGGTATGCCCCCTCCAGTCATCTTCTGGAAGAAAGACAATGACACCATTCCTAAAGCTAAGGACAGAATCAGGTCAGAAAGAGTTCTGTGCCTCTCTCCATGTAGCTGTTTCAGTACCATCACTTACTCCAACGTAATAGTTTCCAAGATTGGAATCTGAATGAATTCTTCATTATCTGTTTATTTCAGCATGAGCCAGGATGCAACAGGATATGTGTGTCTCCTTATCCAGCCAACAACAAAAGACGATGCTGGCTGGTACACGGTGTCCGCAAAAAACGATGCTGGAATTGTATCCTGCACCTGCAGGCTTGATATCTATGGTTAATATTCTGTATAGCTGTGTAACTCTCAGTTTTATTAAGAAATGTGCCTCATTTTTAGCATGTCCCTCTCAGTAGTAATACTAGTTGTCTGCTGCACCTTCAGCACAGTGGCATCAGAGCGTCCCTGCACCCATGAAGAAGGCTCCGCGCACAGGCAGCCGCTATGCAGCTCTGACAGGCCAGGGGCTCGACATCAAGTCAGCTTTCCCCACATCGGAGACCAGCCCCATCCTTTTCTCCAGCTCCCCTCCTGAGGCCACGCTGGAGAGCGAGGAGCTGTGAGCGGCCTGCAAACACTCCAGCATGGTGACCCTCAGAGGCCACCCAGCAAGCTCTGTGACCTCCCTGAGGTCAAAACAACCGAGAAGGAGAACGATGATCGGAGCAGATTGTCATGTGATTTGTGTGATGCATTTGAAGTGATACATTCAGAATAGAATGGCAAATAATTATTGTGTTGAAGCTATCAGCGCTGATAGTGGGTTTGTCGGCATTCCTATTTACTCAAGTCATATGAAGAGTTGTTTCACGTACAGAAAAATGACAGTTTTGCAAAGTCTTAGCCCTTGAGCCATCAGTGGAGTTGAGTGCTGTTTTCCGACAGGTTTGAATGACTCACGTTTGTTTTCTACATCAAATTTAGCTACGATGAGGTTGTTGCTGAATGTTGGTGATATCATCTGTTCTTAATTATTAGTGCCAGTCTCAATGTAGTACTAGCACCATTTATTTTTTATTGCAAATCATATATACCTGTACTGGTAGTAATAGTTTATTTTAAAGTTTATATAAAAAGTAGTTATTATTCATTAATAATCAAAAATATTTTAGAGTATATTAATAGACATTTGAATGTGCCATTTAGATGAGTTTATTTAAATGGCTCCAGCAAGGTGCGATTCTTTCTACATTCACCTAAATCATTTCTTGATTTCATCACTGGTTCACATCTTGGCACCATGTTTTTTTTCTTGTGCATGCATGCCAATGACTGACGAAGTAATGTTGTGTAGCTTAACAAGCACACTGTGTCTGCACGCAGTCATAATAATATGCTGTTTCGTGAGTCTCAGACATGGTTAGTAGTTGAAACAAAAACGCGTTGTTTTGAATTTTGTTTTGCGGTCAGGTGATTTCATTTGTCTTTGTATTGACAAAGATTTATTTGAGTTGTATTATATCAGATTAGATTATTGTATCAGATTAGACTAAAAACTATCGATGGTAAGGTTGTTGGCTTTGCTTTAAAATGACACCAAGAAGTCAAATGTATTCTGCAGAGGTTATTATTATTATTATTATTATTATTATTATTATTATCATTACTACGTCTACTGTTGAACTTTAAGATAAATTCAAGTCGATTTGAAAACATATTGAAGAAGGGTTTAAAAGCATGTACTCAACTGATGTAAAGTTGCACATTGTAAAATAGTTTTGTCCTTCTCAGAATAAAGTTATATTTATTCAAATGAGTGATGTGCTTGCTTTGCTGAAACAAGTAATTCTGCATGCTGCTTAGACAGCACCTGAAATAGTTCTTCTCTGTTTACAGTATCTCTCGGGTTGATATAAAAAAGGTTCGTATTTTGTGGTGTCATCCCTCAGAATGTATTTAAAGAGGCTAATGGGTAGTTTATTCTGCTACCTCTGACATTAACGTGGGTTAAAAGCTACATTTCTGCAGTCGTTACTAAGAGCTTGTTTTGACTATGCTGTAATCAGAGCCCTATTAGCTTAAACTGATTCCAAATTCAAAACAAATAGGAAAGCTCAGAAGCCAATTAAGCATTGCAAATCAGTCCAATTAGAGGGGAAGAGAGTTCAAATAGGCATAAAATTACATTCACCTTACGTGACCTAATTCTTCTCCGAGCCTCATCTGACCAGCTGCCAGGCCGACAACTGGGTGCTGTATGTGCTCCTAAGTAGTAAATATCTGTGGGCTTTGAATGAGTTGGGTTTTCCCAATGCTTTGGAACAACTTTTAATTCTTTATTTCATTTATTACACTCATAGCTCACTTGTACTGAAAATTACCACGTTGTTTCAAATGATTTTCTAAGTGTACTCAATTTGATTACTGCAGTATCAACGCGATAACCGTAATGTTCAAGTCCCGATTCTTAAAGTGTGTTACAAAACCAGCAATAAAAGTCCACACGCTTGGAAACCAAACGTATTAGCACACTTTGTGTTTCTCTAAGGTCGTTAAAATTAAGTACGAGCTTATTCACACTGCTCCTTTAAATGTAATCCTGTGATGATAATGAGATTTATCAAGTCAAACCACACATGCGGTGGGAATCCTTTCTTACCACTTTCTCCTGTACTGAAACATACGTTTTGTGCCCTAATCTCCATTTCTCCATAAGGAGAGCTAGATTTACGAGGGTACGTGTTTCTGCCAGAGCAGACGGGTCACTCCTCAGTTGTGACATATGGCTTTTGACAGAGGACATGGCTCAGCCATCGGTACTCAGACAAGCCAATCGTGTGAGGGGTTGTAAAAAAACACACAAAAAAAAACCAAAGGGTGGAAGACACGGAAGGGCCAGGCCACGTCTGAGACAAGGCCCTCAGACAAGACAAGCAGCAGCTGGCAAACTACATCAATCTGTAATCAATGAACCAACTGGTAGATGGGATTATATGCCTAATTGCACAGCTAACCAGTCCATCCCAAAATGACCAGACAGCATCAGCTTGTGTCCATGACCCAATACCAGAGACAGGCATTATTCTAGGCCTCCGACAGTGATTAATCATTCATAACCTGCCTCTACACCCAAGCTTTGAGTTTGTCAATACACAGTGACAGGAGCTACATGTCCTTCCTGACAAAGGATGACCCTGGAAAATAATGCAGCAGAGGTGGAAGAAATATTTAAATCCTTTACTTAAGTAAAATTAACAATACCATGGTGTAAAAGTACTCTATCACAAGTAAAAATCCTGGACTCACGTTTTACCTTAATTAAAAGTACAAGTATTACTCAAAATGTATTTAAGTATCAAAAGAAAAGTACTCATTATGCAGAATGGCTCCTTTTGACAGTGCAAAATTGCTATATATTTTTCTATATTATTATTGATGCATTATTGTGTAAACAGTATTTGAATTTTGTAGCTGGTCAAGATTGAACACATTTGAACTAGGTTGTATATTGTTGGTTAGTTTATAACAACATATATTTTATTAGCTCGTTATTTTGTGTGTAAAAATGAATCTGCAATGCAACAGTAACTACAGCTGAGCGTTTAAAGTACTGGAAGTAAAAATTACAATATTGCTCTCCAAAAAGTAGTGGAGTAGAAGTATAAAGTAGAATGAGATTAAAACATTCAAAGTACTGAAGTTGTTTACAATAAATTAATCACACTCTATGCATCTTTTTTTAAACTAAACACACAATTTAAAGTCCAGTAAAAGCCGAGGACAGTTAAAATAGAGTAGAGTGTTTTTGTGTGACAGTCAACAGTGTGTGTGAGTGTGTGTGTGTAACGGAGATCCATCCTCCTGAATTACAGAATTCAATGCTGGCAGATGGGAAGGACAGACAGACAAATTATTCTGTCTGTCTCATTTTCTCGGACCACTACACAGATCAATTATTTATTTCTCATGTGTGTCCCAAGTACATAAGGAACATTAATGCATCCCACATACTGTGATTCATTAAGACCACAGCACTGACAAACACCCTTTCAGACGTTTCTGGAGAATTTTGTGTTGTGCCTGTTCACAAACTGCTCTCCAAATCTCAGATGGTGCAGTAATCTGTACAACATCTTGGCCCATATTGTTTGAGAGCCATAATCCTCGGATGTGCTGTTAAAATCCCTCAGGTTACAGGCCACACTTCCACTTCTCTTGCCTCGGGCTAATCTCAGATTATGGTTATTATCACATGGAGACCAGTTACATGAGAAGTGAAAGGGGACTTCTTGGTGGCTTCTTGGTAACTTAATCAGACTTAAAGCCAAGGAGCTTCCAAAGATTTCATTTATAATTTAAAAATAAATGAGATATTAAGTAAATATAACAATTACTGAGTCAAAAATGCATTAAAATTTCCAAATAAAAATGTAAAATTCTAGAAAAACATTTGAACTTGTAAAATTAAGACCTTTTATTATACAAGGAGGGGAGATACTGTATGTTTGCACATTCAGTAAGTAAAATTGAAAATCCTTTCTTTGACACAGTATAGTGAATTTTAAATTAGATAAAAATTATACTTTATTGCCATTTTAGCAACATTTGCGATGTAGTTTTATTTATTTCCTAATACCTGACGGTAATTATATCCCATCATTTGTCGATGTTCTGTTCAAATTAAATCTTAATCAAGAGTTCACTCCTTGATGGTTTTTGTGATTTTACATTATTGGTGGGAATGTAAGCTTAATTGAGAAATACCCACAATGTTAGCCTTTAAAAAGTTTGCTTGCACCGTCAGCTGTGGGGAGTTGTGCTACCAGATGGTAGACTTTTGGTGTTTGTGACACATGGCTCTGAGTGAAGCCACGGCCAGATAGGCCAGCCCAAGATAATTGGAATTTCATTAAGGTTTTGTTTGTGTGTATGTATGTGTGTGTGCTGAGTGTGCATATATATATTCCTGTGTGTGTGTGTGTGTGTGTGTGTGTGTGTGTGTGTGCTGAGAGTGGGTGTGGGTGTTTATGAGTCTGCATGGGTGTATTTTTTCTATGAGCAATGTTGAGGATGGGGGGTAGAGGGAAGGGACTCCACCTGCTGCCACCTGTTCATCTGCTTCGTCTTATAAAAGCTGCTCCCTCACTGTCTCCAGGAACACAGACACCTTGGACTCTTCAGGCTGTCCACTATCTGGAGTTACAAATATTTCAGCCCAAAGGACACACAGCTTGGACATCGGCCAGGCTGTCACATTGAGGAGACCTCTGAGGAACCCTGAAGCTGAAACGGGAAACTTCTCTGATAAATCTGGTGACTCAAAGCTGAGTCTGTCTGATCCGAGGACATACACCGGTTCGATTCTTCAACCAAAAACCATGAAGTCTCGTCGACCCAGCTGCACCGACTCTGGATCCGAGTCCTCAGAACCAGACTCCAAGAGCCCAGAGAAATATGAGACTGCCACGAGGCGGCGGATGGCTGCCAATGCCAGAGAGAGGAAGAGGATGCAGGGTTTGAACACAGCCTTTGATCGCTTACGTAAAGTGGTCCCCCAGTGGGGCCAGGACAAGAAACTGTCCAAGTATGAAACCCTGCAGATGGCCCTCAGCTACATCATGGCTCTCAGCCGGATCCTGACAGACGCCAGGAGGCACACCGCTCCCCACAGGCAGTGGCTGGACCTGGAGTTTGACTGCATGCAGCCTGAAAACTACCCCTGCCTCATGAGGTACGACTCGCCGACCGAAGAGGAGTACATCCACTCGTCATTCTCATATCCGTTCGACGGCCATCAGGTCCACGCATAACTGCTGCCATTTGGTAAATAATCAGTCATGTTGTTGGATGTCAGTGACAATGTGAATATTTTCCAGTAAATACATTTGTATTGCATTATTTCTTTTTGTATTTATCTATGTTTTGTATGACAATCAGAAAGGCTTCTATTTCAGTTTGAAGTCTTATTTTTATTTTTGCTAGGAAACCCAGCAATGTTGAGCGTCTTACTGTTCAAAGTATAGAAATGAAAGAAATGTGGTGTCATTATAATGATCGCTAGATTGTACTGAAGATGCAGGGAACGGTGTATTTTTATCAGTTATTTTGATACGGCCCTAAAATGTTGTGCAATGTTCAATGGATTCTGAGAAAATAATTGTTGTCTTAGTTGCATTAGTCAATAAGTCAATATGTTACTATTCTGTCAAAGTGTAAGCATGTGTTTGTGGAGTTGAAAAATACATGTTATTTTTCACATGCAGACCTCTATTTTGTTGAATTATAGTTTTTGATCAAAAATTAAAACAACTATTTTGTATGAAAAAGCATTTCTCTTGTTCTTTATTATCTTCTCTATTACTCATAAGATATTTATGAAGTTAAAATATGGGATTTGTTTTATATTACAATGAAAAAAATTGAACTGTATATAATGTACTTTATACTGTATGTAATTACATTACATGCAAGTAAGTTAGTTTATACAACTTTAAATTATACAAAGCTGATTCCATATTTGCAAAATATAACCCTGGCATACTGAAAAGCTCGACAGTACGTTTACACAAAAGCACATTTTACTGCATAATGTCCTAATTTTAATAACATTTTCTCTTATTATTAGGAAGCTCTGGCATTTTAACCCTCATAATCTCACTTTGTCTCCTTTGTGTGGTATTAAAACAAGGGTTATCAAGGAGAACAACTAATTTACAGCACATCCTTTGTTTTGTGTGTGTCAAGTTCTCAGTAGGAGTTACAGCAGGTCATGTCTGCTGCACTGCCTCGCTCTGCACCCTGGGGGATAAATCATCCTTTTGTCCTGAGCTCCTGTGTTCCAAGATAAGACACTTTTACGTCAACGGGGAACCAAAATAAATAGACTCCTTTTGGGGAGACCACGTTCCGTCATTTAACTATCCCATTCTCTATAAGAAGTATCTATACATTTTTCAATAAAAAGAACACCTTTTGGAGGTTTAAAAGTATTAAACTGGTTAAATTCTGCTACAGGATAGTCCAGGGTAAGTAGAGATCAACCAGGATGCCATATGATCCGCAACTGTCAATTGTCGGAGCCACACAGCTACAGATTTAAATGGCAGTCATCGGCCACTGACAAGTGTTTGTTCCAGATTTGAAAAAGTTTGAATGGTGGCACAAGCCACAGCAAATTAAGGAAGCCTGTGTGCCAGATCCTGCCACGGCTTCAGAGGGGGAGCAGAAATTAAACTCTATTGTGTGGTAATGGCTGTGAATAATTGCTCTGTTCAGAGCCGCTGAAGCATGAATGCCCACAGCTGGACCCAAACTCTATCTGCATTAAGTACAAGACATGTACAGCAGTGTATTATCTGTGTTGTCCAAGTGCTAATACACTATACACATCTTATTAGCCTGCAGTTGATTTGGGTGGAAATAGCTGGAATTGTGTTGTTTGTAGATGTTTTTTTGTTGTTTAATGCCTCTGACTAAACTGATCATTGATATTAGCCCGGGGCACTTAGATACACTTAGTGTTGCAGGTGGGCCTGTTGGGTTGGCAGAACAGACTTGGCCGATAGGCGAGGTGCCAAACACTGATACAGATGGTCATAATGATTCATTTGCCACGTTGAATGTTTGCATACCTAATAAACGCTTTCTGACAGTTGGCATGTCAAGAATGAATAGATGGCAGAGTCAAAAGTGCGTAATGGTAATGAGGCGGAGACCATCAGTGACACTGCAATTACACTCTTCATTAGTTTGGTCACAGGCCGTATACAGTTGGTGGCAGAAAATATAATCGACACGCAATTAACTGATTTCCTCAATAGGCGCACGTTGCTGGATGAGTTGTTAATCAATAGTGACAACAATGTGCTCAGCATGGAAGTAATTGAGAGGACAAAATTAATTGTCAAATTGACAAATTAAAATGTCTTTAAACTGCTTGATTATTTAGCCTTCCATCATGGCTGGATCTTCTCTTTTATAAGATATTTCCAGCCAATTCATAAGTGGGTGTGTGGTATTGTAGAGATCCCGACTATACAACTAAGTTGCATACATTTGGCATGGTATTTTTTATAATTTCAGCTCTTCACTGCCAGTTTGAAGGAGGGTTGTTAGTGAGAGGGAGGCAGGTGATCTCTACGCTCATTTAACATGTTTGCTTTATTGATGATTTCATTTCATTTTACCAAAGGCATTGCCTATTGCTAACATGAAAATTATTATTTATTAAAGGCACCTGGCACGTGAGAGTACGATGAAATCTAAAAGTATGAAAAGGGCTAAAGACTAGATCCATGCTTTACATTATACCACTGACCATAATAAGGTTAAATGTGAAGTATTTAAGTAAACCTTTCTAAAGTGTCCATACAAACAGGACACAAGTACATCAATGTTGTGTTAGTACAACACCTACCGTTTTATTACCTCTATGTGTTTTAACTGGGACGCGCAGCTCCTCCCTCAACAAAGCTGATGTCATCCACCCTTTATAATCACCTCTCCAGCAGGTGTTCGGAAGCTGCCTACACTGCTCTGCTTCATTTTCCTCTCTGATCTAAACACCAGCAGTCCACACAGAGAAACGCTGGTGTCTAACAGCATGAAGTGCCTGAACAACCGGGCCGACAGCCACCTGACCGGACAGGTGGAGTGCGAGTTGGACAGCGTGGGCAACGGGGCCTGGGTGAACCAGGGCTTCTGTGGCTCTCCTCCGCCCCTGCCCCGAGCTGTCAGCACCATCTACAACCCCCAGCCCCTCTTCCAGGGCTCCGTGGACAGCATGTACAAACTGGACACCCCCGGTCCATTCCCACAGGAACCGCCATCCACTGACCTAAGCCTGGTGAAGAAACAGCGAGGCTGCTGCTCTTTTATCAAAGGTAGGAACCCATTCAGCTGACTTTACAACAGTATTTGTGCTCCAACTGTCATCTGTACATCTGTACAGCTAGTTTAATGAGTATGGATGACACCTAGCCGAGATCTTGGCAAAAACATTTATCTGACTTGAGACTTTGTTTGGTACTGGTTCAGCCTGGCTCTGTACAACC
>CM022471.1:20909149-21044705 GCA_011952105.1 Coreoperca whiteheadi
TTTTAACCTAAACTTTCTGTGGACCATCCTCGTTGGCTAATAAATGCAGGTCTTTGATGGAACATCAGCTACTTTATTTCAACCCAGGATTAAAGTCAATATTCCCACTGCATGAAAGGTCTTATAAAACCCAGTCTCGACTCTATAAATAATTTAGTATCATAATGACATAACTTGTTACCTTGCACTGTATTTTGTCTGTAGGCTTGTGGGGCACAACATTGACTGAAAACACCTCAAACAACAGGGAACTGTTTGTCCGAACCACGCTACGAGAGTTACTGGTCTACCTGGTGTTCCTGGTGGATATATGCCTCTGTAAGCATTCTACTTATGTCATGCGGAATTTTGCATTTGCAATATGAAATGTCTATTTCTGGCACTTGTGGTAGTCTCAAAATTCAAGTCAATAATTCTGTTTGGTACCATGGTCAGACAGTACTTGCAAGTAATTGTTAGCACTTCTATAACATGCAGTATCACACGGGAAAGTGTTTTTTACACATCGAAATTTTAGATACTTTAAGCAAAGCTGTGAAACTCGAATAAAGCTTACTTTGACACCCAGTATATATTATGAAACCTGTTGAATTGACGTGCAAGTATGAACATTACTTCCAAATACTGTTATCCCAAATGTATGCTTTCACACATTAATGACCCATAATGTGACAGAGGGGATACAGAGAATTCAAATATGTCTCTGGGTTTGACAAACACTAAATGCAAGGCAGTGTATTTTCAATTAATTGAAATACAGATTTTGTTTGGTGTGTTTATGCACTTTATCTCTGCTTCAGTATATTTCAATCAAATATTTGTTTTTAGCAATGCTGATCACTTGTTCAAGGGCTCACCATTTGTCAGGATGATACTATACAGGACACTTTGGACTGTTGATTTACTATCAAAAGCTTCCCCCCCTACATTAATGCCTACCACAAATCTCCTCCCCATCCCTCTGCCTGAAAGCCATTGTCCAGTGGAGCATTAGGAGTGAAAGGGATATGGACACTGCTCTCTTGCCTTTTAGCGATAAGAGCATTTGGCCTCGTGCATTGTTGCTTTGTCTGGGTTAGATTTACATTGTTTGATGAGGCTATTTGTGTCAGGCCATAGTGATCTCTCTTCAAACAAATGATTAGCCTCTAATCTGGATCTATTTGACTGCAGTCACATAAACACAGCCAAACAACAAGTCTTCAATGAGACCTTGCGTGTCTGCTTCTGAGTTGTCTTATCTTGGACCGTTGAATGGAGCACCATTTAGAGCTGAGCCTGAGCAAAGCCAGATAGGAATCAATGGTTGAGCGTTGACAATGTGAATACGTGTGATTACGCAACTAATCTATTGGGGGGGTGTCTTTATCCAAATCGAGGGTCTAAGGACAGCGGGTGTTGTATGCTGTGCAGATTGTTAAGTGTGTGATTTGTGACATTGGGTTGTCTTTCAGTGACATATGGTATGACCAGCTCAAGCACCTACTATTACACTAAAGCCATGACGGACCTTTTTGTGAACACAGCCGGTGAAAGTGGGGTTACATTTCAGTCCATTAGCACCATGGCCGACTTCTGGACTGTGAGTTTTCCTCCATATTCATTTCTTCCATTGAGAAATGAGAATAAGAAACTTCTTCTGTGTGCTATTCAAACTGCATCCACCCTCTCTTCATATGAACAGTACGCCCAGGGCCCGTTACTGGACGGCCTCTACTGGACTAAATGGTACAATAACCAGTCCCTGGACAGCGGGGACCAGTCCTTCATCTACTATGAGAACATGGTGCTGGGCGTCCCTAGAATGAGGCAGATCAAGATCATGAACAACTCATGCAAGGTCGCCAACGACTTCAAAGATAAGATCACAGGATGTTTCGATGTTTACAGTGAGAAGAAGGAGGATGACCTTAGCTTCGGCCTCATCAATGGCACTGCGTAAGCCGCTCACTGTTTTCCTTGCTGGGTTACTTTGGGGATGCAGTTAGATTAGAGAACTACAGCAAATATTGTCTTCTTCCTCTGCAGCTGGACCTACCACAAAGAGAAAGAAATCAAAGGTTCCTCTTACTGGGGCTTGCTGACCACATACAGTGGAGCGGGATACTATCAAGACCTGAGTCGGACCAAAGAGGACAGCACCATCACACTGTCGGAACTTGTGGACAACCTGTGGCTTGACCGAGGAACCAGAGTAGCCTTCATCGACTTCTCCACTTACAACGCAAACATCAACATGTTCTGTGTTATCAGGTAAAGAGCACCACTGACAAAAGCAACTCTACCAATTGGTTGGTACTCGCCAATTGGTTGACCAAAGTGTAATCTGCTTCTTTCAGGTTGGTGGTTGAATTCCCAGCAACCGGCGGCGCGATCCCTTCCTACCAGATAAGAACAGTCAGACTGATTCGCTACATCACCCACTGGGATTTCTTTATCCTCGGCTGCGAGATGGTCTTCTGTTTATTCATCCTCTATTATGTTGTGGAGGAGATTCTTGAGCTGCGAATACACAAGTTCTCCTATTTCAAAAGCATCTGGAACATACTGGATATTGTTATCATAATGGTAAGAAAATGTCATTCTTATTTGATTCAAACTTGTCCTTTTCTCTGATTTTGCTTGGCCTCAAAGAAGTAAAATTATTCTGCTTCCCAGCTCGCCATCATTGCCATTGTATTCAATATTTACCGAACCGTCAAAGTGGACAAATTGCTTGGCAAACTGCTGGAGCAACCTGGCATCTACGCTGATTTTGAATTTCTGGCCTTCTGGCAAACACAGTACAACAACATGAATGCAGTGAACTTGTTCTTTGCGTGGATCAAGGTGAAGTACTGACATCTTTCACTCTAACACAGTCACGTTATCTGGCTCTAGTGTTTTTCCAAAGATCGGGTTTTCTTCTCGTCCTTTAGGTTTTCAAGTACATCAGTTTTAACAAGACCATGACTCAGCTGTCCTCCACACTGGGTCGATGTGCTAAAGATATCTTGGGCTTCGCCATCATGTTCTTCATCGTGTTCTTCGCCTATGCTCAACTTGGATATTTGCTCTTTGGGACAGAGGTTGAATCTTTCAGTACCTTCGTCAAGTGCATGTAAGAGACGTCAGAAACAGGGGCTGAGCAGGAAATGTTTAAATAGGATGACTGAGCATTAATGAATCAATGCTTTTCTTTTTTTCATTCTGCAGCTTCACACAGTTCAGGATTATTCTTGGAGACTTTGATTTCGATGCCATTGACCGCGCTAACAGAGTTCTTGGGCCAATCTACTTTGTCACCTATGTGTTCTTTGTTTTCTTTGTTCTACTGGTAAGTTAATGTGGTACACAACGTGCTTGATTTTAAAATGATAAAGCTGAGCATTCTCATTACCCCTTTATGTATCTGTCCCTCAGAACATGTTTCTGGCCATCATAAATGACACATATTCTGAGGTTAAGGAGGAGCTCTCATCCCAAAAAGACGAGCTACAGATTACTGACATCATCAAACAGGTAAAGGAAATCAGATTAATGTTAAAAATATATACAGGACATCTATGGATAAGGTTTTACAAGAGTTACTTCATTTTCACACAATTCAGAGCTATATGAAGACATTTACGAAGTTGAAACTTAAAAAGGAGAAAATATCCGATGTTCAGAAAGCGCTACGATCTGGATCTGGAGAAATTGAATTCAAGGACTTCAGAGAAACTCTGAAAGAGTAAGTGACAAAAAAATCAAAAAGAAGAGCATATGCTAACTTTAGTATTACACGTAACCCTCACCGCTCTGCTGATCTCGTAGGATGGGACATGCTGATCACGAAATTTCTGCAGCCTTCTCACGGTTTGACTGCGATGGGAACCAAATTCTAGACGCAGACGAACAAAAGAGGATGAAAATCGAGCTGGAGGAAAAGAGGGTTTGTGTAACAGTCTATACGGTTTGACTTGATTTACAAGACGAACGTGATACCTTCATGTCACTTTCATACAATTTTTCGACATGCTTCTTTATTTAGTCTGACGAGCAATAAAATACAGACAAAGCTGGCATTTTCTTTCATGATGGTTTCTGCATTTTTTGTCAGGATGCTCTTTGCACTGAACTCAACAATCTTGGAATGACTTATGGGAAGGAATTACTAGAGAAGCCTGTGACATCCATTGAGGAGAAGAACCACTCCAGTCATGCCGTTGTGGATCGGGAACAGTTTTTAAAGTGAGGAAAAGTTATTTAACCTATAAAATGTCTTGAAGTACATATTTTGTTCTTCAAACAAGAGAAACTAATTTAATTACAGAGGACGTTAACCAAAAACTGAATTACCTTTCTCTCACCATGACAGACTGGCCAGACAGGTTCTCTACCTTGAAAGCTCTGTGGCAGGCATCACATCCAGGATTGAGTTGATTATGGAGAAACTGGGATTACAAGACAAAGCTAAAGGGAACGAAACGGCAGGGAAACTGACTGTGACCAATAGTGATGTGAGTACGGAAATAGGTTCAAGATATTCTTAAAACTTGTTGTATGCCTTATTTTTTAAGTGAACACTAAACAGCTAGGAGACTTCACCTTATAAATATTAGGGATTAACAATTCACAGAGTACACTGAAAAGTATGTTGACTGTGATCACCTGTGTTGTTGATAATGCCAAAGGGGCTGTAATATAACGTGAGGAAAATGTCTGATATTTTGTATTCCAGCAAATTATACTAGACTTTCTTAGTTTTATTCTTATAAATACAAAATGTTTCATTTTCGATTTCCCCCTACCCAGCGTGATGAAACTGCCTCAAACGGGAGCGTCCTGGTTTGTGTGGACAGAGGGACGAAGGCTGAGATGTCCTCAAGAAGACCAGCAGTTCGCACCAACACCACATACGACTCTCATATGTGATTGACCTCTGAGAAGCAGAATCGTGGGTTAGCTGTCAGCTGACACATCGGGATGAACAGGTCACACAACAACAATATTTTGTGCTTCACGACTTTCCAACGTTCAAAGTCTGTTAGGCGGTCAGATCAACACTAAACTACTGACAGTATGACATGGCAATACAAACCTCCACACTTTGCTTCAGCTGTTAAGTTCCAGCCACTCATTTCATGGAAATATGTGAATACTGTATAAATACGTTTTTGGAATTCTATGCGACTGCACTAGAGCTAATGTAATAAACTGGTTAAAGTTTGAGCTCAGATATATATAATGTATGTCGTAGATGAGACCTGATGTAAATCTACATATTACTAGTGTTGTGCAATATAAATGTATTCCAACAGTAGGTTAGAAAAATAGTTTTGCAATATAATCCAATATTAGGCAGTGCATATGCCGTTCTGACTAATTGAATGCTTGCTTTGCTTTAGTCATTTCATGTTAAGAAATGTTCTATTACAGTTGCTCAAAAGCGATCAGCCCCTTGACTTGTTTGCAGTTTAGTGAGATGTATCTACAAAATCATTCTTTATCTTTATATGTAATACATGGTTCAATAATTATTCATCAACTTTGCCCACTTCTTGAGCTGCCAAAACTTCATGTTGTAACAGAGCAAACAAGTGATCAATGACAGCGTCTACAGCCCTTCACTAAAACAACTGGATCTGGGACGCATTATCCCGGTGGACTGGATGTTTTTTTTTAAATGTGTTAATCCAGGTTTCTTACTACAAAACATTACTGCAAACAAAAGGGATGAAAAGGGTTAAGAGCAAATGTATGGAAAACACTTGCTGTCGGGCGCCCGGTAGTTCACCTGGTAGAGTTCTTACCACAGTGGCGCGGGTTCGATGCCAACCCGCGGCCCCTTTGCCGCATGATCCCATCACCCCCCCCCCCCTCTCTCTCTATCTCTGCAGCTGTCACTATCAAATAAAGGCAACAAAATGCCAAAATTAATAGTTGTGAGCGTAAAACCTCAATTAAAAGCCGGGCCCAAATGAAACGCTGAGTCCCTTTTAGTGGCCGGGTGTGGCTGCACTTTTTGACAAATAAACGCAGGTCTCGATTAGACACTGGGTCTGGTTTTTATAAAAGGTCTTTGGATGTATAAAACCTCTTAAAGCCCACTGGGTCGCCGGCTTAAGGTTTTAAGCTGCTTAGATCGAGCATACAAATATAAATGTTTAAACTTTTGTCAATATGGACAAGCTACAATCGTTCGATCATTTGGATTCTGCACAATTCGATCAATCGTTCAGTTGATGCTACGGAAACCATGAGCACCTAAGTATAATTCACTCAGATTTACAGGCACGGAAAACAAGACAGACGAAAAAAAATAAAGTGGTGACTCCTTACCTTTGAAGCGGTCATAAAGTCAGAACATGTCTCCATTGCTCAATTATTTAACGCATGTTCCATCTTTGTTGAGCAGGTTTTTTGCACGAAAGGAATCAAAGGCAGGTTGAGTTCAGTAACTGAGGCAAATAAAAGCACAGGCTATGAATTGAAGTCTTACGGTAAATATGTCATTCACGGCATCTGGTAGAATTTCTGAAAAGACATAATTTTACAATGAATGAATGCTTTGCTGTCAGGATTTCTGTTCTGAGTTCTGTGTTCAATAAATGTACTGAACCACCAGGTTTGAATGTTTCTTTATTTGAAGTGACTTGTGAGTTTTTCCGTTTATATGGAAAACGGATTTCATCCTTTATTATTACAAATCACTTCTGTTGCTCAACTTAGAAGTATTACCTTCAAAAGAAAAATTACATTCAGTATTTGAAGCAACAGATATATGTCATAAGCGTGCAGTTCAAGCTGAAACATCACCCGCTTCCTGCGGCTTCCTGAAAATGGCGCACAAATTTAGAAATGGGAAAATCCACATTGGAAAATAGTTTAGATTTGTAACGGAGCCTCTGCAAATAACACAAAGTTTGAATTTACGAAAACATCAATTAAGGCTTATTCATAAATTATATTGCGGAAATGTAATGATGGCATTTCATTTCATAACATTCTACCTACAGTATGTACATTATTTCTAAGGTTTCATGAAGGTTCGTGATCAAGGTTTCTATTCACGCTCTCTCGCTAACATGGCCCTGTTTTGTTACATGAACATCCCCCAGCTCCAATAAACAAACAAAAAAACACATTATGAGTTTGTTGGCTAGTACAACAGGAAAAAGAGAGTGAGCTTGCAAGAAGCGGAATACACTGTAGAGAATGGCACATATGCATTTAAAATCCAAATGGCAGGACGTCATTGCGAAATCCTCTTGTCACAATTTGCCAGTGACTTTTTAAATAGTTACCTGGAATATATGGAAATATTCTGCAAACACTGAGAATATTCTGAACACACTAAGGGGCAAATGTGCCCATTGCCCTGACAAATCAATGGCATATTTAGGAAACCTTCCACTTTCAGTGGAATAAACTTAAAATTAAAAAACCTGAATTTATAATAAACCTAAAACACTAGACAGTTTGTCTTCACACAAGTGGGTGACTGAAGTACACTGTTTAGAAAGATTTAAAACATGATGCAATAGGATTAGGGGCTGGTTTTGGTACTAAATCAAGTCTAGGGTTCTTCGCAAACACTCACAGACATTAGAAATAAATGACTATAAATTAACTGAGGTTATCAAGAGGAAGGAAGGAGGACGAAAATACTTAATATTCTAAATTTTTCTAGGAAACCAGCCCCAGAATCAGCACACAGAGTCAGTTACCTTTACAAAGTTTGGGGATTAAGCTGTTTTTACATTATTTTCTTTAAATAGTGTGCATGTGCTATAGTCTTTCCTTTCAGACACAGGATTATATATTAGTCCAAACTAGGTTACATGAAGGTGTAAACTAAAGACCATCAAAAGTCTGCAAACATGCTGATCACTCCAATACAAAACATGAAAAACCTAATATTTTTTGCTTTTAGAGCTGTGTAGGTGAAATTCTCTTTGTACACAATATTTACCCAAGGGATACCACGTTGCTCTTAAATCTCACTTAAAGCCACAGTTGTTTATACAAATAGTTTCTTTACATATACTGGAAAGGTAAACTACTGTTTCGGGGCCTCTATTCACAAAGCATTTTTTTATTCATACATCAAAACAGGACTGAATTTCTAGACATGAGCTGAAGCTAAACCCAGGCCAACTTTCAGCAGGTTGGTTCATTCTTGTGGCTCAGTGCAATTTGTAGCACAAATTCATGGGGACCGACACCTGCTTGATGTGTGCAACACTGTATGTTATTTTAAAAGAATGACCTATATGACAGAAATTACCTTAATCAATGCATGAAGACCTGAGTGGAGTTTTGTCTTCTGTTGTAGAAAATGACCCAAGTAAATAAACATTTTAACTTCTGTCACAAACTATTTCAAAAAACATGTTGGCAAACAGAGCAGATAGACACACTTTGATAATTCAATATTAATGTCATAAAGATTGAGGTTTCCAGGGATTTTAATCCTTGTCATGTTCCAGTGAGCTGCTGGAGTAACAGGATTGCTTGTAATAAGTGTGCTTTTAGCTCCACTACCTTAACTAACCAGTATATCTAATAACTTGGCTGTTATGTGTCTGTGTGTACACTTCAGGATTTTCAGATACATTTAGAATTTGAGAGGGTAACAATTAGTTTAGACCACACTCACATTTTGATGGTTTGGCACATTGTCTACTTACTCAGTGTGTGATAAGAGGAAAGGCATCAGATGGTCTCCGTCTCTGTTATGATAGCTGTCCAGTAAGCATATTAACGCTGCAAATCCTCTTTGTCACATTCTGGGTAAGGTTTTCATAGAGCCAAACATTCAAAGGGTTGGCATTTTCTTTAACATCTACTTAGACAAAGACAGTTGGTTTGGCTTTATTTCAGAGGCCCAAGAGCACATTTTAATAACAGAACTATCATCAAATAAACTTTTAGTCAAATGGACACTGTCATTAAAAACAATTGTTAACTGGTTGTTTAAGAGCGACTATTAGCTACAAAGGCTTTGTGAATATGGCCCCCGTCCTTCTTCCACCACAGCAGCTGTAAAGATGAGTGCTGTGTGGTCTTAAAGAGTTGACAAAATCCTCTTGGTGTTACACTAAGGTTAGGGCCCGCTCACTGCGTTTGGTAGCCAGCCATGCTGCAGTTGGCCAGGTTGGACATGATTGGACCGGGCGGAGCTGCAGCCTGGGCTGACGGAGATCCAAAGCCTCCCATCCAGGCTGGAGACTGGGACTGCCTGCAAAGACGCCACAAATATCCAGTTAGTATGACTGTGGTCACTGCGTACAAAGCTCAGCTGTGTTGTAAAATAAGTCGATGCTCCCCAGGCTGGAGGGAAAGACCTCCTTTTTTTATCTTAGAGAAGTGTTTTAGAAGTTAGAGAGTGGTCAAGTCACCAGTTAAATGTCTCTAAATCGTGACGACGGCAAGTCTTCCGGCCTGTAACAATACAGTCATACAAAAAGTTTATGAATTAATTAAATACACACTACTCAGTAAAACTCACTCTACTCCGAATCCTTGCTGATTCCACGTCTGGCCGTACATGCTGTAGGAGGGAACTTGCCACCCATTGGTCACATACTGCCCATACTGCTGCTGTGGATTCCCATAGAGTTGGTTCCACTGCCCCCACTGACTGTACTCAACCTGAGGGACACCAACAGAGAAACTGTTAACTGCCCCATAAGATATTACCTCTATGTTCAATCAGGTGGAATTATTAAGAATACTGCAAGAAAAAGGTCAAATAAAGGAAAAGTAGTTTATTTTTTCACTCTGCAAACATATCTTGGGATTAATAACATTTCTATTTCCATTTCATAGTTTTGGCTAAAAAGCAAATTCTAGACTTCCTATCTCTCTGTTCTACGGTCATCTCTAATTAAAACGGATCTATTTTTTATCTTTTCAGTTTCGTTATCAGTGATGTTTTCCCTACCTGCTGTGGATTTTTTGCCATGTCAGGAGATTCTTTGCCCCAGAAGCACTTCACTATGTGTCCTTCAATGGCTGTGCCATTTACTGAAACGATGGCATGGGCAGCACTGTCATGGGAGGAAAACCTTAAAAGGAAAAGAGCAGCTTAGCAGTCAAACAAAATCTCCACGAGGCAATTCAGAAAATACCTAGTATTAAAACTTTGAGCTGACTGATCTCTAATAATAGCATTAAGGTGAAAACAAATAACCAGAAAAGGCCACTGACAGTGAGTCAAGTATTGGCTGGCCTGTGACACTGAGTCATGCAATATGCTTGTGTTGACATCTAGAGGCCAAATGCTGCAATAGACTGAGGCATTACCTGATGAAGGAGTACCCTTTCTCAGGGAAAACTCTGATTTCCATTATTTGACCAAATGGTGAGAAGGTCTGTCGCATTAGGTGTTCTGAAAGAATCAAGCAGAAAAAAGGTTAATGTGGTTAGTTCGTAGGCTATTTGAGGAAAGTGTATGGTAAGTGATGAGGCTACTATTGCAGTGTGACTAAGGGCCGTAACAATGCATCTTCAGATAACATGACACATGCCTGATAGTCCTAACTGGATCCCTCCACAGTACACGGTACAGTTCTGTGGACTGGACTGAGTCACTACGTCATCATACCTCAGCTGCTTTGAGCCATCTGAAATCAAAACAAACCACATTTATAAAACGGATGTTCCTAGCTAAGTCACAGCTGTGATTTATGACATGCTTGATAAAATGACCTACACTCCAGTTTTTGCTGTCTATAATCACATAGGATATATCTAAGCTAAAAATAAAGTCTGGTATGGTCCTTAGGGTGATACAATTCTCTAAACTTATTTGGCTACCCTTGCTGAGAAAATGAACAGTGAATGTTTCTGCTTATGTGATCATATCCATTTTATATACTGCAAAACTTATATTGTCACATTAATGATATTGAGGTACTGGGTATCTAATTTGGTGACTATCCCCCTGTCCCAGTGAAGCTGAATTTGCCTTTAAAGTGTCTGAAATCTACCAATCACCTTCATATTTTAACAGCATTTGGCTAGTGCTAATGGCCCACCTTGCTACACACCCACACCTGTGTTTTCACTTATCCTGGCTCTAATCATCCAAAACCAGTGAACTCCCCTGTGTGGGCGTACAGTGGATGAGCAGGGCCTTTAAAACTTACTGTCCTGGGCACTCTTTGGAGCTGGTGGTTTACGCGTTGCCCAGTTAGTCCTGATCTGGCGTCCTCCAAGCCACTGTCCCCCCATGTTAACGATGGCATTCTCTGCATCCTATAAATCAAAATCACAAACCGTTACCCCTCTGGATTTGACGAATCTGTAAAGTCTATTAGTGACCGTGATCAGTACTCAAAACATACATTACTTTTTAAATCCAAGTACTATTGAAACTGGTGATGTTAAACAAGACGCTACCTAATGTTAGATTATTTAAGTTGTTGTGACTATGGTTTCAACTAGGCTTCCTTATATTTGAATTACTGTAAATGCATTAAAGTAGGATAATAAACAGAAAATAGAAATAACCTTCAGTCTGTGTTCTTGCACTGGAGCCTTACCAGTTTGTTGTAGAAGGACACAAATCCATACCCCTTTGATTTGCCTGTCGTCATGTCCTTCACAACACGGGCATCCCTGGAGGGAAATGTGAAAACAACTTCAGTGCACTTTCCAGTTTAAATGCTTCAAACTAAAAAAAAAGGAACCACGCAAAACACACTGAACTGTGAATCCTCTACTCTTTCCTACATTAATGTACATTAGCTATCATGACCTTGTACTGAGCACTGACTCGTAATATAACTTCAAAGCAACACTTGATAACAAAAAAAAACAAAACAAGTACAAATACATGCAGCCTACAGTATCGCTTTTAAATAATTTCAGATGTATTAACGGATCCTTGCCACTACAGCACCACTTCTTGTTCAGTCTTCAACAGTAGGCTACTGATTTAAATTCACAAAAGGAACAGATTATATGGATTACCATGCATTCTTAAAATCTGCTGTTGGTGCTCTTCCTACAAATAGAAATATATAGAACATATCAAAAGAGAAAAAAGGAATTAAAAGGCATACATGGCCTGTTAACAGATTTCTTTATTTTTCCTGGTCAATTCTTTACCACCAATATGGAGTATGGAGTTTGGGGAGCTGCAAATTTTGAGAAATTGACATTTTTAGAATTTTTGGAAGAGGTCATTGCACTACAAACAACACTATGCAAATCAAAATGAGACAATTGAAACATAGATTTAGAGGAATACATTCAGTATCGGAATTTGTTAATCTAAGCTAGATCATGTTAACACATAGCATCTACAAATAAAGACATATGGAAAGAATGGAATAAATAGAGAAAAAAAAAACTACATCTGAGTCTCCAGAGTGCACAGTTCCTTGCTGTTAGCCTTCAAGCTCCTGTCCAATCCTATGAGCATTTCTGTAAAATAACCAAAGTGCTATTACTTCACTGAGACCCACAACTAAAAGCTGTTCAGGTTCACACACACACACACACAGCGCTTACATTTTGCTGATATACAGTTTACTTACCACACCCTGAATATACAAAGAAAAGCAAGAGTAGGCTAAAAGCTGACGCTTCAGTCATAAAAACAGAGAGAGACAATAGAAAGACCACAAGTAACTGGAATAAAGCGCCCAACAACTTACAGGAATTGTTTTGGTAATTAATAACTTAAAAGAGGCTGTTCCAATCGGTTAAGCTTGAAGACATTTTTAAATACAAAGCAATACATGCGATGGTAAAAGGTTCAGTCCATTCTGATAATTACTTTCATGTGATACTTAAAATGATGTTGGCTCATCACCAACTATGTTTACACGCATGGATGTAGTGTCTTTTACACATGATATCAATTTGACAAAGAATACATCAAGATGAAGCTGTTCTCCTGAACAACAACCATGTACCTTCACTTCTAAGCATTGCATCTCATGAGAGATAACTTGGATTTTCACTCGGTGTTCAATTTTCCCCCAACAGGGTTTCTGCAGGTTTCAATAAGTTAAATTTAAGACTTTTTGAGACCTTTTAAGACCATTACGAATGCAATTTAACACCCTTTTCACGTTCATACTGAAGGAAAAAAGTATGAAGGATATGAAGGAAAATCTGAGTATTCAGCATGAACATTCAACTGAAAAAGACTAGTGTGGCTGATGTTTGCTGGTGGCTTTTTATGTCAGCTTCATGTTTTTCTGACTTCCCATGCATCTCTAATGCTTTTAAACCCAAAGTTCCAAATTTTAGCGTTTTCTTGCACAAGGTGCAGTGGGCTTCAAATTTGTTATTTTCAACAGGCGCCAAGAAAGGACTAAATGCAATGTTCTTGAGCCAGATCTTGCTGCACCTGCTCTTACCCATATTAGATGAAAGTAACGTTAACAGAAACTATTTTAACTTGGTGACACACTAGCTGGGTGTGCTCTGAGAATTTGTGACCGTGCTGCACAGTTTGCATTAGTGGTTATTGGTTCCATGTTGGTTTGGTTTGTAGTTGTTACAGCGTGATCAATATGAATATTTACCAAAAACACATTTAAACGCGAGACTGAAGTTAACGCAATTTTATAAAGTCAAATTAACTTCATACTCCAATCAACTTTTAAGACCTGTCAAAATCTTATTTAAGACATTTTAAGGACTAAAATTCTGATTATTGGATTTTAGACTTTTTAAGGACCTGCAGAAACCCAGTTCCCAGTATACCTTCAGAGTAAAAGCATACAATTCCCCAAACCTGATTATCTTGCAAGAGAGGGAGGACCTTGCAGTTCATGGATGGCCCCTTTACCCCTAAGACACCAAGGTGTCCCAATGTTTCACATGATAAACTATTGTTTTTATCCCAAAACAAAAGCATTATTCTGAGACCAGACATAGCTTGTAAAATGTTGAGAAGGAACAAAGAGCTTCAGGAAGTCTGCCCTTCTGGACCAGTGTTTCAAATCATGAAAATCAAAAAATTTAATTCACAATGTGTGAATTTCTTAAAATTTCTATATTTACAGTTAAGTCTATACCCATGTCGTTTGCAAGTAAACATGGTCATAGATGGTTGTTGACTTGTTTCAGAGCATAATCTTACAAATTATTATGAAGTACCTTAATATTGCCCAACTTTAGAGAAATCAATATGCTTGCATTGTAGCATTCAAATGATTGTACTACACATAAAAACGAATACCCTTTAAAGTGAAAACTTACGAGATTTTCCCAAAGGGTGCAAATGCAGCCTTGACATCCTCAGTAGTAATCTCAGGGCTCAAATCGCCCACAAAAACATGGAAGTGATCTAGAATGGAACAAAAGACAAACAAAAAGGAAATAAACTATTTATTATTCTCTGGTAAAATTTTATTTTAGCAGATTACAAAATCAATAAGTGAACACTTACTGGATGTGTCTTTCTTCAGGCTGCTTGGAGTGGTGGCCCAATTTACTTTGACCTCCTGAAAACAGAGTTCACAAAGAGCATTTAAAACTATGACAGAGAACCTGAGAAATAGACGTTTCCTACACAAAGAACAAGGATCGCAGGGGAATTCAGAAACAGTTGCGCTGCCTAACCTTGCTTTTAGTTGCCATACCTTTCCCAATATCTTCCTCCCGTTCATGGCTGCAAGGGCTGCAGCAGCATCTCTGTGTTCAAAGAACTCCACAAAGCAATAGGGGTCATTGCTTGTGTGCTGCAAGGGACAAGGCCAAACACAAAAGTCGAAAAGGTTGGTTCCACTATTTTGTAGACAACTGTGATGTAAGTGCAACTCAAAACAATTGTCTATTTTTATTGTTTTCACATTGTCCAACAGTGGAGAAAATGATCCAACAGCGAAGAACCTCAACTGAAACCACTGAGTTGACTGAAGTTTAAGTTCTTCGCAACTTTTAGGTGTAAAGTGGGACGTGGTCGCCCTCCAGAGCCAGAGTGACAGGGCAGGGGGACATAACAAGAACAGGAAAAGACATACAGGAAGATAAAAACCAAATAGTATTGGCTGCTTACCTCTGTGATCATTTTACAACTTTTGCAAGGCCCTATCTGGGTGAAGAGTTGCAGAATCAGAATTTCCGTTACATCCTTGGAGAGGTTTCCCACATACCTGGAGGTGAGAGGAGGTTCATTTTCAGAAAACTGCTGTAGTTTACTCCAGGTAACGATGATGTGGCACTGATAAGTGATACTTGTTCTGGAAAACTGGCGCTTATTTCGGGTATTAACGTCACCGTACGGCTAATGAACGTTATTTACATTAGCTTGACCTGCTTAACGTTACAAGCTAGCCCAACGTTAGTAACAGCTAACGTTAGACAACGGCCGCCGTTAAGGTGTACAGATTACACACACACACACACACATATATATATATATATATGAAGTGAGTTTTATTCTTTTACACGTAACCATGTGTTAACTAAGATTACGCTAGTGAAGCACTAACGTTAAATGTTTATGTTGTCTTGCAGTATGCACCCGGTTTGTGTAGACAGCGGGTAGCTAAGTTAGCTACCGGTTCGCTAACGAAAACGTTACCTAACGCAACCGTCAAGACACCTAAAATTACTTACAGGGTTTTGGGGTGGCTTTCGTCGTCCATGGCCGATGCCGACAGTCACCAGGGCAAAAAAAAACGTTAGTCAGTTGCTAGTTAGCTAACGTTAAAACGACTCCAGCGCACGCTGTTAACAACAACAAGTAACTAGCTAACTAGCTTAGAAGTTAGCTAACCGGGCGCCAGTGCATACGTCACGCTAGGAGCCCAGAAAACGTGATTTGCGTGCGTGTAAAGATCTCCGGTGAGATCAGGGTGGGGTACCAAAGAGCCACCATTTTTAGAGTTTCCACTGCTGGAGGGCTATCTTTCTCGAGGTAGTTTGCAAATGAATAACTACAAAAGCCCAAACAGCGAACACATTCAATAGTTATTTTACCACATTAGTACGCATACGTTAGGGAAAGGCTGTAGTAATTTGCGGAAGAGACTTTTATTTTGAAGTGGGACACAAGGGCACGCTTGTTTTAGTCACCGGTGCTCGACGGTTTAGGCGGTGGCTCGAAACTCCGGGACCTTTCTGGAGTCTGTGTTGATGTGTCAGCGTCAAGGCTCCAGTGTGAGCACGTTTTGAATACCACATGCATGTTTTGATTAACAAATTCTGCCTAGTAGCACTGTTATCCTAACTGTACAAAAGGTGTATTAAAGTGTGTTGGCTAGTGCAAGTTTTAAAAGAAAAGTACTATAAATCAAATTAAGAACATGAGCTGATCTGCATTTAAAAATCTGATTAGTCTATTCTGCATAATCACACATCTGACCATTTACACTAACAAATAAACATAAATAAATAAATGTAATTTATTTAGGAATAAATAACACTGGGATTTGGCTGAAGGTGGTGTTTTTTTGTTTGTTTTTTGACAACAAATAAAATTGAAAAATGCATCATTGTTTTGTTTTAGTGACGAATGGGCACTAGATAAACAGATACATTTAGAGTGAACTGCTATTTTTGACCTCTCTCCTTCCTCTTATCACTTTCCACCATCAACTAAAGGCAAAACTACAGCAATTATGATCATTTATAAAGAACAGGAATAATAAAAGACGAGAAATTAATATATGAATAGCCCCTACATATATTATATAAAAGTGTATGTGGGAAAAAGACTGCTGGTCATACCCCTGGGAGTAGGCCCTATGTTAGGAAGAATGCATTACTGTCTGTCACTTTCTTTTTTGATAGTAGCACTTAGGGGGTTAAAGACAGGAATTTTCCCCCCATAGTGGCTTTATGAGTTTTTGGGAGGTGCTTTTATTTGGAAGTAATTGTATTAAAGGGCGAACAAGTATGATTTCTCCTGTGCCATTATTAAATTACCCAGAAATGTTCCATCGAAAAGGTTTCTCTCCAGTCACTCTTGCCATCAAGAAATAGTGTTTCCGATTTGTGTTGAGCAACACTGAGGTCTTTACTCCATTGGAAGCCACCTCAGACAGGGGTCAAGACAGCATGGCTGCTGGGTGGTTACCACGATGATGCATATCCATTCGATGCTGGCTGGTAGGCTTGCAAATTTCAGAGATGCCCCTTGGTCCCAAGCATGCAAATATTCTGGAAACATGTCACGAAATGTTCCGGAAACATCAACATCATCACTGAATGAAGAATCTGATAATCATTTGTCAATGTTATTTATCACTGTATTAATGATTCCACTGACCAAAGGCGCCAGTTACTGTAGCACATACAAGTGAACAATGTAGGGCTGACTGCAACGTTTTCCCCAAGCAAAAATTCACAATAAGAAATGTGTGTCACTAGTACATAAACACACACACAGAGGGAATACTGATTTAATGTAAATATAAAATAACAATCCCTATAATATTCCTATTGAAAAATGTTTATTGAGCTGACTTATCCTTCAACAAACTTGTATGTTGGTATGCTGTTTACACTTACAAACTCCTATTTACAGAAATTGGCTCCACGGGATATGTCGTAGTCCTACAGGTTTGTTATTGTCAATCTTCTCACTGTTTTCAGGTGTCCAAAAATACAGAAATCAATTTTCTTTAACTGAGATGTCCAAACTGTGTTTGAGCGACTCTAAAAACCCATGTGGTGGTTGCAGACAGCCTCCAGCCAAGTGAGGATGAGTTTTTTGAGATTTACTAGTATTTCCCTCATAGTATGAGGCTGAATTGGAGAAGTCCTGTGATGAAGGAAGATCTGTCATTAGAGGTGTCACTGTGCCCACACTGTATCACACCACCACAGTTACGTAATTGTGTACCAAATCATAGCAAACCAAGACTGAGTTCCCTTGGACAAGATCTTTCATGTGGGAGTTTGAGTACATCTATTTGGGGATCCTTTTATTATGGAAAAGCCAGGGATTCCCTTGTCTGATACACAGGGGTCCTCACTGATGGGGCTCCATGAAAGTACCAGGAATATTAGGTGTGGAGATTTCCCAGTCAACAGGAGAGCAGTCATGTTCAGAGCAGTCACTTCCTCCACAGCTGCAGCAACAACAACAACAACAACAAAATCCTCCTATGTGGGGCTACCTGGGTCAAAATGTAACGTGGATCAGAGGTTCCCATTGTGTCTATGTTGGGGGGTCTGCGACATGACAGGTTTGGTAACCCATGCCACCGTAATCCAGCGCTGTCCGCCCCCAACATTAACCCTGCTATTTCGAGAAACTTCCAGCCCACTTTTCCACGTCACTTGAAGGAATCTTTAAAGCGTCCGTCGCCTGTATGAAATGTTTCAGTACTCGACAACCAGCAACATGAACGGCATGAAGACACAGTCGCCGACGTTGACAATGGCCACCAATGACAGCGACCCTCTCCCCCTCGGATGGGAAGTAAAAATTGACCCCCAGACTGGATGGCCCTTCTTTGTGGATCACAATAACCGCACGACAACCTGGAATGACCCGAGACACGACACGAAAAAGGTAACCGAGCGGCGGGATAAAGTTGGTCTGTCAGGGCAGCGGCTAACGGCTAACGGCTGGATAACGGCTATCTCGCGTGCGTGTCGAGCCGCGTCGGTTGCGGTGCGCGTTTTGGTTTGATGGGCAGTTAAAAGCGGGCAAAAGCGTTGTGCTACATCGCTGTCAGGCTATGTATTCATCTTGTTGACTGCGGGCCTTGCTTGGCACCGTCGCCTCCCCCTCATAGACAGCTCATAAGCCTATTATAACGGGTGATCAACCCCGTTATATTCCCGTGTCATGATCTAACACTATTATTACTCGATGACTCACCCTGCAGTATGCAAAGACTATCCACGGTGAGCTTCCAGTATTTTAATAACGTTTCTTTCATGGCGGAAAACACTGCGACGTCCAGCTCATATTAAACTTTTTCCCTTACAAGGCTTGAGGCAGGTCCGCTCCACTTTGGCCCGAGGAGTGTAACTGCTACAGTAGCTACGGCGGAGGCGCTGGCTGCCCTGGGTGTCATATTCAGCTGGATTTAATACATGCTGTGAAAACATACAGGTCTGCAGAGAAAAAAACCCCCGCGGGCTGAAGTGAGCGCCACGGGCTGCCAGTTGGCGGTCTCTCGTCTCCCCGAGACAGACACCGTTGTCCAAAGTTAGTGTCCCGAAGAATCTGCCAGAAAGACACAGCTGTCGGGGGGGATAAAATTGGTGCGATGGTGCCGCCAGTGTGCGGGTGTCCCGTGCTGAAATGGCAGAGGGCGAAGGGTCGTTCACAGCTATTTCGTAACTTTTGTCTTAGAGGAAAACTGCCACCGGCTTACATATTAATGCAGATTTTGCTCCGTGGCCTTTGGGTTTGTTTTTAGTGGCCAGAGGTAGAGCTTTGATCACTATTCAGATATATCATTGACAAGAGTGCTGCACTGTTAGTAGACCTGTTGCTTGTACTCCTCCATAGCTGCCATTGACAAGTGTCTTAGTCACTTGCTACACTTGAATAATAATAATAAAAAATACCTTTTCTACCTTGGTTAATGGACATTCGTCTGACATTCTTGAGTGTGTTGATGGTGCCAGTGTTATACTTTATCATATAGGTTGCTATTTTTATTTCCTGGGATATCATAATAAATGATCATCTCCTGCAAAAGTAACACTTACTTTTAGTGTGATTATTAGTTTTGTCTGCGTGCAAATGTATTCTGGGATTACGTCTGTTCTTCTTCACAAGACCAGACCAGAATAGGTGTGGTCAAAGACGACGAAAGAAATTCAGTTATTCGTGGTACGTCGTCACAAGTGCATGCTAAAAATGATTCAAGTACGGACTCTTTCTTCTCCATGGAATTTGCCGAAGGGTGGAGCAAGATGAGTTTTCCCTCTCTGAATGACATAACGATGATTAGCCAATAACATGTTAGTTTAGAGGGTGTGCCAAACTATTGCGAGTGGGAGAATTCAGGATATTCAGCCAGGTGAATGATGTCACTCTGATTGTGGAGCAAACCATCAAACACAAACACAGCAATTGTCTGACTGGGATTGTGCTGAAGTCTATGGTAGCCAGAAGTTAATTTCATTTATCAAATACTCAAAGAGGTGATACTTTTGGCATTCCCCTGTGGAAAGGTCACATTTTAACCTTTAACCTTTGCAGTTATCTCAGGACTTGAGTGCCCTCTCCCATTAAAAATACCTCCAGGTTTTGAAAACCATTTGGTGGTATGTATTAATATGTCTGTAATAAGCTTTTGCACATTTAGCTGCACATATTCAGATAAGAATGTTCAATTTATGAAGGTTCATTTGTAAAGATGTACTTAATTTTACATACAGCGCTTAGTGGAGTACCTATCCAATTTACTAGATGAAAACTATAAGCAAGAATAAAAATACTCAAGCATTTTGTTAGTTTTAATAGTTTTATAACTTCTAATTTCTCAAAATAAGCCAATCACCTGGCAAATATATATATAATCATATTTAATAATAATAAATAATTGCCTAAGGTTTAGGGATAATAATGTCAACCAATTTTGTAGTGTAAATCGCAATAATATACCCATTAATAATGTTTAAACTATTTTTGTGGTTGAATTGTTTAATAACTAATATAAGTGAAGGAACAAACATCAATTTTGCCTGAAATGTTGTTGATTTAAAGGTCTTCTAAGTGCTTAGAGTAGTTTTTTTTAGCTGCTTTCCTTTGCTGGATCTTGTAATAGATCCAGTAGATACAATATCAAAGATTCTTGACATTTATTGTTGTAAAGACATAATGAATGGTAATTTAACATTTTAAATGACATCTATATACTATTGGTTGTGTTTTAGGTCAGAGAAGTGTCAGCCAATGGACCCAACATACCACCAGAACCAAGCCCTCAGGAGACGCAGAAGACCTTTGTGAGGGAGATGAAGCATCCCATTCTTCGCCCGGGTTATGTTCCTATCCCAGTCTTCCATGAGGGCGCAGAACTGAGGCAGCAACAGCATCCCTGTTATTCCTACATCCAGCCAACCACTGCACAGAATATCCGGACAGACGGGCGGACACCTTCCCCGACGCCAGGGCTGCACTGCAGGCCTAGATCACCTTTACATGGACCTTCAGACAGCTGCTCCACTGATCCTGGAAAGGCCAGCTCGCCTGTTTCACAAACAGCAGAGGTTGGACTTGAGTAATATAGAAAAAACAGAAGACTATGCATGCTGCAATACTGTGTAATTTGTATGCAGAAATGCAGTTACGAAGCGAGTATCCTCAAGTTACGTTTTTCACTAAAAACAAATGACCAAATTCTGTTTCAATTTGATATACTTTCAAGGTTTACACTGCCCCGCATCACCAACCCCCACGGCCCAGCAGCACTGGTCTTCAAGCAGGTTACATCCCCATCCCGGTGATCCATGAGGGTGGAGGAGGCCAAACGCAAACACAGGCTCAGTTTAATCCCTCGGTCTACTCTCAGCGTGTCCCCTACTCAGAGCACCAGCAGCCCTTCCATCGCCTTCAGACAGACGAATGGCCTGGCTACTCTGCAGCAATGCCCAGCCAGGCCCGGGAAAAGGCTTCTCCAATACTGATTCCCCAGCATCGCGATTCTATTCACCTCCCACCTCATATTAGAAGCCAGTCACCTTTAATAACGCAGGTGCTGGGAGAAAGACCACAGGTAATTTTATTGTTGTGCGTTTTCGCTTGGATTTTTCTTGATGTTCAACAATGTTTGATTTTCACGTCAGCAAGCGTTGACCTAAATTGTGACAGATCCTAATGACTTCTTTTGAACTTCTAAGGTTCAGCAGCACGTCCTCACAAGAGAGCCGCCCCAGAAAATAGAGCAGGAACAACAAAGCACTCAGCAGAAACCCGAGAACACGCAACTCTCATTGCACACAGAAGCTGACGTCCAAAAGCCTCAACAACCTCAACAGTTCCAACAGCCTCCACCTCAGCAACCTCAGCCGTTCCAGCAACCTCAGCAGTTCCAGCAGGCACCACCTCAGACATCCCCACAGCCTCAGCATCCCGAACTGTTAATGCAGTCACAGCAACAGTTCCAGCAGCCCCAGAAACCAGAGCAACCACAACAACATACTGCAGATATCACAGTTCAAATACCTCCAAAACCAGAGGTCATGGCAGCTGTTCCCCCAGAGGCCCCGCCTGTAAAGGTAGAAGCTGAACCGGCTGCTCAGTGCCCAGTCCACCCAGGCTTGGCTAAGGTACAGCAGATAGTCGCCCGGGTTGCTAAACTGGAGCAGGAGGTGAAATGTTTTGATGGAAAGAAGAATGATAAGAAATACTTGTTACTGGAGGAGCTGCTGACCAAGGAGCTCTTAGCACTGGACTCGGTTGACCCAGAGGGTCGTTTAGACGTACGGCAGGCGAGACGGGATGGAGTCCGTCGTGTTCAGACCATACTGGAAGAACTGGAGCAACTGGAGGAGCAGCCAGCCAGGCCCGCCAGCGAGACCGCAATGGAGGGAGACAGCCTGACGCAGAAGGGAGAGCCCAGCATGATCACCAAGGCCAATGTTGAGCTGGCGAAGGAGATATCATAATGACTGCAGACTTCAAAATCAAGAGGAGAGAAGGATAACCTGCTGTATATTTGATAGCGCTGCTCCGGCTAACTCTCCTCCTCTATCTACAGCATTTGTGGAAGTTGCATGCATCGATTAACAGTGTTGGTATTTCCTGCCATTCAGCACATAAGTGATGGTAGCTCAGTGCAATCATGTTTTTCAAGCCAATGTTGTTGCCTTCTATGTTGTGCCAATGTCTTCATAATAAGACAGCTGTCATGATCAAGGTGTTGACAACAATTTCTAGTCAAATTAAAGTTTGAATCAGGGGCCTTTATCAATAAATGGAAGAGAAGTAGAAGTATTTTCTTAAGAAACGTTATGTGTAGTTGCCTTTTGTCTTGATCAAATATTGTATGATGCTTTTCTTAATCCAGTCAGTACACGAGTGCCAACATAGGGGCTTGTAAGCTGTACTCACTGCAAAACCCAAGTCAACGGAAAAGCATTTTCCCCTTTATAGCCACATGTTGGAGCTGCTTTGTCACAGAACACAGTGAATATGTTTATTAGATGCTGCTTTTTGGTGCATTACTGATTTTGCCGTCTTTGCACATTGCCACCATTGAAATGCATCATGCTGAAAGCTCAGCGGCACTTCATTTGAAATATATAAGTTACACACGTTTTGATTGATGTGTTTGAGTGTTTGTATGTGCATTGGTTTACTTGTTATTTCAAAACACTATATCAGTATTTATATTATTATATAGTATTTTGGTACATTTATGAATGTGTAATGACAAACGGAGGTGAGATGTGTATCTTACTTGAGATGTGAGACAATCAGCACTTGGTGCTAATGAGGAGTCACGGCTTTAAGATTGTCAGAATGTTCACGTATAACTACCAAAGCCACAATCTGTAATAACACCAACACAAAAGCGGCCTAAAAGCCTTAAACGTGCCAACCCGTGAGAGAATGGCCAATTCATAAACAGATCAACTTCAATACGTCATTTAAAAATGTTTTAAATTACTTTTGAGATTACCCTGATTGTTTGTGTAGTAAGTTGTCACTATAATATGACCATAAGCCATCTGTCACACCGTTTATGGACAATTTATGGATTGTGGTTTAGTGTTGATCACAGTTTATCAGTAGCATTGTTGAAAGCAAGTCACGTTGGTATGGTTGAAAATAAAAAGTATTTGACATGGATTTTGAGTAATCTTTGGGCTCCCACAGATTCTGCAAAGGCTGAGACTGATTTTGTTTCTCTTTCTTTTTTTTCCAGTTTTAAAGCATTAGGGATAGTAATTTCTTTAATTGTGTATATACAGTATACCTAATGCTGAACTGAAGGTCCAGCATGTTGACTCCCTGCCAAAAGACTTCATATTTTAATAATGCATGAGTATGCGTGTGCTCCACTTATGGATTTGAAGATGTGTCCCAGTTTTCAGCGCTGTTAAATCTGGCTTGGTTTGCCACTGACGAGTTGTAAGTGGTAAGATGAACAGTAGTGTCTGAGGTCAGCTGCTCCCTGCCTTCTCCATCAGAGCCCCAGCTGAGTCCTAGCTGAGAACGTTTTTGTTCCCCCAGGGTACCCTTAGGTGGGTAGGGACACTTGAAATGTGTGTAAGTGGTGTGTTTTCTGCTTTTTACATACACATGACCCTAGCCTGTAACACCAGAATAGGGACTTAGATACTTATGTTTGATGATTAAAAAAAAACTAAAACACAATCCCCAAATTTTAAAAACATCCCTCCCTCAGATTCACCTTGCTGTCACTGAACAAGAGGTGCTGTAGCTGTGATGTTTTGATTTCCATTAAAAATACAAGTACGTTATTATTAAAATAAAAATAAAAAAGGCAAATAAAGGCAATATATAAAGTAATAAAATAAAGCTACACATCATTAATTCTGGCAAATGTTCACTAAAGTGAACGGGGAGAATGGGGAGTCCAGCTATCAACATGTGGTTTCTTCAAAATATAACAATATCCTATAATTAATTAGCCGAATAGTTAATAATTACTCGAATGCTTTGGTACACGACGTGATAGGTCTTGTGTACACCTGTACACCGGCGATGACGGCGCAGATCACGTGTTATTGTTTGGAGCAGGAAACTGTTACGTCTCGAGCGGCACACGGAGCGGCTGCTGGGGCACCATCTCCCGCATTGGCGTGTGTTTCGCCGCCGCTACTCTGTCCACCGTGACCCGTGGGAAGGGATGCCTCGCCAGTAGAAAGGGAATCTGGTCGTCAGTATGCGTGGAAGTGGACTAAACAAATCCGACAGTCATCCAGCTGCCGCCAGCTCGCTAGCCACCGTAGCTCGCCACCCTGCGGGGAACGAGCTAACCGTGTAGCTAGCCAGTCGCTGTCTGGCTAGCTACAGCCAACCTCCAAGACGGGGACGTTGACAAATACCCGCACCTGGCTGCTGGGCCAGCAAGTTACCTGTTTTGTGTAACCCAAACGGACAAAATGGAGCTGTTCCAAGCCAAAGACGAGTACATTCTCCAGAGCGGGGACCGCGCTCTGTGGTGCAGTCGGAAAGACGGGACCATGACCGTCAGACCTGGTACGTTAGCAGTTGCTGGATGACAGCTTTCTCCGCTGCAGCCGGCCATTTACCTGAAACTACCCCCCCCCCCGCGCCCTGTTAGAGTGAAATACAAGCTATGTAATTCTTGGCCTGTCTGGAGTTGACAAGCATTGTTTTTCTGATGTGTTGTTGTTGTTGTTGTTGTTGTCGTCGTCGTCAACCTTTCGTCTGAAACACGCGAGCGGCTCGGGCTGGTCTCTCGCTCGCACTCATCGCTCCGGTCGTCTCGCACACAGACGGCATCGTGATCGCGTAATCGCCGTGAACGATCCAGCTGCGTCTGGGCAAAAAACAAAACCAAAAAATCGGCTTGTTTGGCAACTCAAAGAAAAGATGGAAACGGCTGAATGCGCCCTTCCCGAGCCTGGAAATCACCGTCCTGGCTTTCATTCCGGGATCGCCAACACCCCAAACACACTCCGAAGTTCTTGCTTTGCTTCTTGTGTTACAGACCGAAGGCTAAATTGGACTCTACACTTTAGACCACACAGGCATAGTAGAGGAATGAAAGAATGTGAATATAACATCATTCCAGTTTACATGCGATGTGCTTGACTTATGACAGCTTAACAGATGTACTATTGTGACATGTGTTAGAAAACTACAACACCTTCTAATGTAGCAGGAAGGCACAATAAATACAGGCTATTTACACAGGTGTTACTGAAGTCTGCAAAGCAGCTCCTGGTATTACACCTTGATCACAGTGCAGAAGTGAGTACTGCTGGCTGTGACATGAGAATAGCTCATGCTTTTGTGGTAAATTAAATACTGTGGGTTGCGGGCGCCAAATATTCCCAGTTAGTGAAAGCAAGTGAAAGAGCCGCTGACCAAAAAGAAAAGTTTCATTGGAGTCATCAGCAAGCTGTGCGTGTATTCCTCTGTGTCAGTTGTGTGGCTGTGCAGCCGTCCTGAACAGGTTTATAGTTGCACCACTGTTTCATTATTTAATTGGAAACCAGGGTTTCCACTCCTCACTGGGTTTCCACCCCGCTGTCAAGCACACGGTGAAGTGTTTCCAGGATATTACACATTCTGGGTGAAGTTGTGGTACGTTTCATTTATTTATTAGTGTTTAGTTGTTATGGTGGGGCTCCCGTACCGCCCGTTTCCCATGTACAAGAAATCCTCTGGCTGGTGAAACAGGAAGAGTGGCTGTCTGAGGTCGCCTCCCCCCTTAGCCACACCCTTTACATTTTTCCAAGTTTCTCAGCTTTGATGTTTAATGCGTCACCGGTCATAAGCAAACCAGTTTTCCTCTTTGCCACGGCGTTTGTGCAACTGACTGCAAACGTGGCCTGGTGTTTGAAAATGTTAGTAAAGGGATAAAATGACGCTTTCCTTTTTTATGTGTAAGAGCTGTTCTTTTCATGCAAATGTGCATGAGGAATGACAGACCAACGTGACTGATTTGCAGATTTATTGAGATCCCCTCTATCTGGGGGTTGTTACTGCATTTAACCAAGCTGCTATTTTCGAACCCAAGTCTTTGAGGTAAAGCGTGTTTACTGGCTGTTAAAGACAAATTTTAGCGTGGGAACAGGAAATCACCCAACCATGACTATTTTGAGGTACTTTCGGTTTGGTTAACACCCAAAATCAAAAATACGTATTTTTCCTCTCACCTGTAGCGCTGTCTATCCATCTAGATTGTTTTGGTGTAGGTTGCCGAGTTTTGGAGATACTGGCCGTAGAGATGTCTGCCTCCTTTGAATATAAATGGGACTATATAAGCACTCGGCTTGTGGTGCTCAAGTACACATTTGAAAAACAGAACAGCAATGTCTCTTTCCAGAAATCATGACCCGGTTACTCAAGATAATCCACAGACCTTGTTGTGAGCGGTATCACGTAGAAAGAAAATAACCCAAACCCAAACAATCTAGATGGATAAATGGCAATACAGGCAAGAGGAAAAATATGTACTTTTGATTTTCGGATGAATTGTCCCTTTAAGCTCTTACACGCTCAATCCTTCCAAGCAATAACTTGAGGCCTCAATAAGCAAAGTGGCCCTTCATGGCCCTGCACATGTACATCTTGATCCTGGCCGCTTATCTGGCCTAAAGCATAATATCTTGCTGAGCTGTCCTGCTACAACCCTGTTCTGATGTTTCATCTCCATAATTTTATTTCAGCAACAGACCTGTTGTTAGCTTGGAATCCAGTGTGTTTGGGTTTGGTAGAAGGTGTCATTGGAAAGATACAGCTTCACACAGGTAAGTGGAGAATGAAAAACATTTGAACATTAATTTCATGCCGAGCAGTTTTTGTTTTTGTTTTGCACAGGTCACACACTTTCTTGCCAGTATTTTCCATCTGTGTGCACTAGACATTTGTGTTACCAGATCATCCAGTGCTTAGTATGTTTCTTACTCACAAGGAAAGGTGTGAAAAATTGTGTAAAATTACTTTGAAATGTGTGTAGTTATGGAGAGGAGCGAGCTGATGGTGATGATTCCATTGGTGGTAGATCTGATTTTGTTGATTGCGTGCCTCAGGGTAGGAAGTTTGAGATTGAACATTATACCCTTCATAAGGAAATAGGTGAACAATTAAATGATTCCTGTAATTCAGATATATTAACATGGTTTAAATATTTATATACCAGATGTCTTGGCGTTATCTTGTGGAGTTAATGGCTGCCGTGGAATTCTGCACCCATGACGCAACTCGCTCTACCTCTTTCTCCTCTTGACAGATCTTCCTCTCGGCCTTGTATTAATCCGCCAGAAAGCACTGGTGGGCCATTTACCAGGCAACCACAAAGTCTACAAGATCACAAAGATAGCTGTCATTCCTCTGTCTGACGAAGAGCCTCAGGAGCTTGAGCTGGAGGTGTGTATATTAATACTGTTGTGAGACACGAGAGGCAATGATCGTGCACTTGTGTTCCCCCCGACAATCACTACGACAGTGTTTGTGAGAATCCTAAATTGTTGTGAATGTACCCAAGAATACCGTGTATGCGTCAGCGTATGATTCATCTCTGATGGGCTGACAGTAGTGCAAAATGAGTTGTAGATGGGTTTTTTTTCTTATTTCACTAAAAGATTAGTTTCATTTAAAGTGAAAATGAAATGCAGACGTCAAACGGCTGTTATAGATCGCAAAGGAAGTTGAATATTACTAAGATTTCAGTCTTTCAGGGGAGCTTCATGGATGGTGAGACAGAATATTTTCAAGTGAGTAAATACGGAGGAGGATGATCGTTCCTGGATTGGCTTTTAGACCCCATCCTGTTGTACAAGGTCCTTGAATGATCATTCCACCCCTTTTGTCCCTAGACGTCCTATAGATAGATGTAGCTGTTATTGTTCACTGCGGTAGTTTAGAAAAATGAGAACTATCCAGAGTACTGTACTGTTGTCTTTGGATGTTTCGTAGTGGGTAGTAATAAACGTTTGGTTTATTTGTTTTGAGCAATTCGAGGTGGTATCAAATTCAACTATAGTATCCTCACCAAATTGACCATGTCTGTAACTTTCTAAGTATCACTGTGATGTTTTATGAGATTTGTAAAACTGCATACATTTGATAGAGGATCCTCTTTCTCAGCTTTGCAAGAAGCATCACTTTGGAATCGACAAACCAGAGAAACTGGCCCAGTCTCCCGATGAGTCCAAATTCTTGATGAAAACTTTCAGCCAGATCAAATCTAATGTGGCTGTGCCCATCAAGAAAAAGGTAGTGTTTTGTTGTACACTTATATAAAAGTGAATCCCGTCATGCACAAACCGACGCATTACTTTACCCAACTTTCGCACTTTTGAAGGCTTTGATGTTCTCATAGGATTTTGCTTTCATTGCCTTGTCAGCTTATCGCTCTTTTCTATCCACCCGCCCAATCCAGTATTCCCCTGCCTTCCAGGTCAAGGAAAACAAAGAGAAGGAACGTCTGGAGAGGCGGCTGCTGGATGAGCTCTACAAGATATTCATGGACTCAGACTCCTTCTACTACAGCATGACCTATGACCTGACAAACAGTGTGCAGCGTCAGGGAGACTCGGAAAAGTCCAGCTTACCCCGATGGAAACAGGTTTGGAGAGAAACACATCTCGCTGGGCGCGTTGCCCGTTTCTTTGTGCATATTTATAGCGCACAAACCCGTACGTCCGATTGATTGTAATTTTCATTCTTGGCGAAAGGTGGATGATCGTTTCTTCTGGAATAAACACATGATCCAAGGCCTTATTGACCTTCAGGTAAAAGTTTTTTCCACGCAGAAATATTAAGTGGCACTGCTTAGTGTTTGTTTCTCTCATTTTAGAATTGAATAAATGCACTTTGTCCCGAGACGTGATTCTTTGACAAGTGCTGACACAGTCATAGTGGCTTTCTTTACAGTTGTCAACTTTAAGAGCGCAACTTGGCAAACAACCTTTTAATCTCTTTGTCCTGCTGTTTTTTTGTTTTTTTTTTGTTTACTTTATGAATGCTCCAGGTCCCAGACGTGGACTTCTGGGTGGTACCAATCATCCAGGGCTTTGTACAGGTGGAGGAACTGGTGGTGAACTACAACGATACATCCGATGAGGAGAGGAGCAGCCCTGAGACCCCGCCACAGGAGATCACCTGTGTTGATGACATCCATCCCCGCTTCACTGTGGCCCTGATCTCCAGACGCAGCCGCCACCGCGCAGGTAGGGCTGCGGTTACTGTCAGCGCGGCCTAGAGGAAGGTCATGCCTGAACTCTGATTCATGTCATGTAATTGGGATTTTTACCCCACATCCAAACAGGGTTTCTTTCACAAAAGGCTTTCAATAACCTGATAGACAATTTAGTTTATATTCTCTTCAAGTGAAGCATGATCTGTGATATAAATAATCTGAATAGGGTTGATGCATTCTTCTTGCCCAAAGGGATGCGGTACAAACGCAGGGGAGTGGATACCGATGGCCATGTGGCTAACTATGTGGAGACAGAGCAGTTGATCCACGTGCACAGCCACACTCTGTCCTTTGTGCAGACTCGTGGCTCCGTGCCTGTCTTCTGGAGCCAGGCGGGGTACCGCTACAACCCCCGGCCACGCTTAGAGAAAGGTCAGTTGCGCTACGTTACATGGTTCGGCATACAGAGGCAATCTTGTTTGAGTATCGTGGGCCTTGCACTTCCAGCTTTTTTTATAGTTGTATCTTTAAAAAGCCTTTTCATTCAGTACCAGTGTTCTCTCTGGGTTTCACACATCTGTCCATTGTATCTGAGGTATGTCAGTCATTGGTCCTTGTTCCTCTGTCTTTTTTGACTGGGATTTGGAGAAATTATAGATTGGACATGAGGAATTTGCTATATCGTCAGGCGAATTAGAAACGTTCTTTAGGAAACATAATTTCTGTCTCCAAAGTTACAATGATGTAAACGTTTGCAAACTAGCTCTCTTGATCTCTTTAGCCTGATTCAGTTATATGGAAATCATTTGTATGCATATTTTTCTGATGTTTCAGGAGAGAAGGAGACCATGTCTTACTTTTCTGACCACTTTGAAGAACAGCTTAAACTCTACAAGAAGCAGGTGGGTTTTCTCTGCCAGAGTGTATTCTTGGGTATGTGCTTAACATAGCTATTGACTACTTGCATTCATCAGTCTTGTATTAGGATTGTTTTTTAAAATGTATCCCTGCATATAATGTTCTCACCCCGCTGGTGCATACTTATAGTATACTTATAAGTCAGTATGAAAATGTATTTAGGCCCATTTTTAAGATTGTGTTAAACAAAAATGTGCTGTTGAGGTGCCAAGAGAAAGAGTATGCTGGTATTTAGCCGTCATGTTATTTATGCTTTTGAAAAGCTACACTGCTGGCCTTTTAAAGACTGCAAATTTAAACTTAGTCAACTTTGTCTGTGTGACAAGGTGCTGTGCCAAGTGCCAATTTAGTTGTCTTTCCTCTAACATTTAGCATCTCGGTGTGTTTCCCCAGGAAAGGTTTGCAGGGGCATAAATGGTATACACGAGGCTGAATGACAGCACTCTTTATTGTCCTCTTCAGGTCATCATTAACTTGGTGGATCAAAGTGGACGGGAGAAGATAATTGGCGACGCATATCTGAAGCAAGTCCTGCTTTACAACAACCCCAACCTCACATATGTTTCATTTGACTTCCATGAGCACTGGTACGAGAAACGCTACTCCTCGACAGTGTAACTTGTTCGTGAATGTAGCCGTGACAAATCTGTTTTATACCACAATGCATGCACTTCCCCTTTGTGCTTATATCCTGTTTCTTAGCCGAGGGATGAAGTTTGAGAATGTGCAGATACTGACAGATGCGATCTCTGATATCATCACTGACATGAAGTGGGCCTGGTAAGTGTCACGCCGGTATTTTGTTATTTTCAGAGAACTGCTATTAACACGAACTCTTGCTCATCTTCATTGGGGCATGATTTGTTTTGTTAGAAAACAACAGTGAACCACGCATGTTAGTAATCCTGTTTATTATTGGATAAAAGATTGTAATCCTATGACTGCACCCCATTATGAATGTATCTTCCTCTGTCAGGGTGGATCAGGCCGGAGTCATCTGCAAGCAGGAGGGTATCTTCAGAGTTAACTGTATGGACTGTCTTGACAGGACCAATGTGGTCCAAGCTGCTATCGCTCGGGTGGTGATGGAACAACAGGTGAGATCTATTCCTTGTCTGGACCCAGGCAAAGAAAGGAAAATAAATTTCCTAACATTGGTATTATGTAGCTCTGCTAGGCCTTGCGGGTGCCACTTTCTAAATGTGATGTCCTATTTCCTGTACCAGTGACCTTTTAGACTCAAATTGTTATTGACTTATATTGTTCCTATCAAACTTGTGTCCAGCTAAATAAACTTAACTGCTCCTTTAGTGTCGATGAAATAAAACGTGATTCTCTCGGGAGCCCATCAAGTATGAAAGGAATTGCAATAATCGGTTATTAAGGGAAAATACACATTTAACAACTTTGCCGTTAATTAATGTGTAGTTTTAAAATACGTTATATTTCATAAACAATACCAGTACTCATGATATAGAATAATCAACATCAATATAAAGGTCATTGTCTAATTTTATATGACTGCTTTCTAAAACTGGGATCGCAGAGTGCTTTACAAAAGGTGCAAGCATGATTCACCACATTCATTTGGCAACATGAATCCTTGTCTCAGTAAACTGTTGTAGAAACACAAAGTAAACTGCCTACAAACTAACACATGTACATATATTTGCTCATCAGATCACACACACTAGTGGCAGACTTTTCATGTTCGTACAGCACTAAGCAGCAAAGATAGTAGAACAGACCTTTTAGTGCGCACTAACACAACCGTAGTTTATACACCCCAAATCTTTTTTGCTCTCTAGAAATCCGGCAACTCCACCATATTCATCATGGATTACATTTAATGAGCAAATACAAGTGGGAATTGAGCAGTTCATAGATGTGGATATAGGCTGACCTTTTCCACTGATGCGGTGTAAACTGAAAGCGAGTCATCCCCACGTACTCACAGCTTTAACAGCACAGCCGTGGACGAAAATGTCTCCTTTCTTCCTGCAGCTGAAGAAACTGGGTGTGATGCCTCCAGAGCAGCCTCTACCTCTCAAATGCTACAGGATTTATCAGATCATGTGGGCCAACAATGGAGACACCATCAGCAGACAGTACGCAGGCACAGCAGCACTCAAGGTAACGTCATTGTCTTTTTTACACACGTTCACATCTGAGTCAGCCAGCGTTTGCAAACAGTCGTGAAGTGTGCCATCTTTGTATTTTTATTTTTGATGCGGTCAGGTTTTTGGTGGATAGTTTAAGCTATTGAGGCATAAGCTTTCTCTAACAATACGACATGTAAATTTAACAGAGCATGTAGTATTTCAGTAGATTAAACACATCAGAATGACAAATATGGACTGAGCTTTTTGAACTTAAAAATGGACTGAAATTTCACATTTCAAAGGTAAATCAAAAGGTATACTTAACAGACACTGTTTGATCTATTTTAGGGAGATTTCACCAGGACAGGGGAGAGGAGGTTGGCTGGTGTGATGAAGGATGGCGTGAACTCAGCTAACCGCTACTATCTGAACCGCTTTAGGGATGCTTACAGACAAGCAGTCATTGGTATGGAAAGGCTCTCTGGCAGAAATCCCTGAGGGCAAACCTCTCCCATTTGCATATGTGTAACTTCCTACCCATGTTGTCCCAAAATCGGCCCCTTATTGACTCTTCTGTGTCCTCTGCCTCTCCCTGCAGACCTAATGATGGGCCTGCCAGTGACGGAGGACCTGTACTCCATCTTCAGTAAGGAGAAGGAGCATGAAGAGAAAGAGAAGGAGAGCCAGAGGGGAGCGCAGGAGCAGGTCAGCCTCCTGCTGCAGACCTACATGCAGCTTTTGCTGCCTGATGACGAGAAGTTTCATGGAGGTTGGGCCCTCATCAATTGTGACATGAGGTTAGTTGCTAGCTGCCCTGTCTTAATACTTATTAACTTTATATCATCAGGAATATAGATGATAAGCAACTTTTGTACTATTTGTTCCATGTTTTCAGTAGTTTATGAAGTGCTCTTTTCATGATAGTGTTTTCTTATTTCCTACCAGCCTCATTGATGCAACCAACAAAGACGTGGATGTGCTGCTGCTGCTGTCAAACAATGCCTATTACATTGCTTAGTAAGTCTGACTTTAAGTCCGCCAACATTTTTCTTTAGAAATTGTTCTTATAGTTTCACTTATGCCTGCATTTGTTTTCTTGCAGCTACGATGAAGAAGCAGATAAAGTCAACCAATACCAGCGCCTCAATTTAGAGGGTTTGGAAAAGATCGAAATTGGTAAGAAGTTAGACTCAAAGAAGAAGTGAAGGTTTTTGTACACTCAGTGAGTCACCCAACACTTCCCAAAAGTGTGCTTAACGGTTTCTCAGTAACCTTTTAGCAATATCTCTGCTGATATGATTCATGCGAGGAAAGCACACCACTAAAAATGGAAGTTATAAGTTGTGTTTTCGTTTGCAGGTCCAGAGCCTACTCTGTTTGGGAAGCCAAAGTTCTGCTGTATGCGTTTGCATTACAGGAATGAAGAGACGAGTGGATACTTTCACACGCTGAGAGCAGCAACACGAAATCCTGAGGATGATGGAAAAGGTAGGATGTAATTCTTGAGTAGCAAGAACAGGAACCTTTTTAGATCATAAACTCTGCATATGCTGGTTGAGACTTACATTGTGATACATTTCAGACACATTACAATGCATAGCTGAGATGCTTCGCATAACTAAACAGGCCACAGGGCTGGACCTGCTCGTGGTTGAAAAGAAGCTGGAGCGGTGAGTACGAATTTGTCGTCATTAAGATGATTAGCATTTATCTCTGTCTCTTTTTCCCATCGCATATTGAAATGTAACGAGGATAAACATTTGCAGCCATCATAACACAATTGAAACTTTTAACCAATGACGAGAGCTGTGGGTGGCGTACTGACGTTGTCTGTATCTGTGTTCCAGGCGGCAGAGCAAACCTCATGAGGATATAATGGGCATCCAGAACAAACCTGCTGACCAGGTCCAGGGTAGCTCTGGTCTGGCACAGGGCAAAAGTTTCCTCCTCAACAAATTCTCCTCTCTCAATCAGAAGGTGAAACAGACCAAGACGAACGTAAACATTGGCCCCTTCAAGCCCCTCGGGAGGCTGAGCAACTTCTCTAAGCCTGATGTAAAAGTTAATTTCCTAAAGCCAACTATGCATGGCAACCCGTGGAAGTCGGACAGCAGCTTGGAGACATCAGATAACAACCCTCGTACAGGAACCCTAAAAGATATCGATGACGAGCACTCAGAAATCTCAGACTCTGACTCCTATAATTCTGACCCAGAGCACCCGTGTTCTGGTTCCTTGGAAAACGTAGACTATGTGCTGCCCAGCTGCGGTATAGTAGCGTCAAACCCACGACTGGGCAGCCGCTCCCAATCTATCGGTAGCGTGGAGCTAAATATCCCCTCTGTTATCCGGGTCACTGGCTGTGACGGGAAGCAGGAAAGCTCCTCTCAAGTCAGTGATGACAAGTCCCCAGGGGCCGCCTCGGTGGCTGAAGAAGCCATTCTGATTGACTTTGGTACTCCCATTGATGCCTACTGCCACCAGTTTGTCCAGGATGCACAGACCAAACCTGTTGAGGTGTTTGGAGAGCAGCCACCAGCGGCTGTCCCCCAACACAACCCTGCGGTGCCTGTGCAGAATAAGACCCCAGCACTCTCAGGCAAGCAGCCAAGCTCCCAGCCGCAGCATCAGCTGGAGGAGCCCCAGCTCCCCAGGCCGTCCCAGCTAGACGTCGAGTCCACTACCTCCAGTTCCAACCTCCTCACTGTCCAGAAGCCGAGCTCTGCAGCCTCAGGGGGCTCTCAGAGGAGTCTGAGTTCACTGATGGAGGGCAGCCTCGGCCCTTCACCTGCCGACAGCAACGGCAGCCGAGTGGTGTCCCCCTTTGCCAAGATCAAGAGCTCCATGGTCCAGGTTGCCAGCCTCACCCAGGCAGGGCTCACCCAGGGCATCAACTTTGCTGTGGCAAAGGTACAGAAGAGCCCAGAGCCAGATACTGTCAACGAAGCCCAAGAGAGTGAGCTGAAGGCAATGTTTACACAGTGCCAGACCAGGATCATTCAGATCTAGTGCTTTCCTTGTAGCCGGAATTTGTAGTCGTACGTCTTGTAGAAACTTCCTGTATGGTAGCAGTAGCAAAAACTTGTACATAGTGTCACTACTCGGCCAAGAAATGCACTCTGAAAATCTCCCTTTAGTTAAACGTGCCCATGTTAATTACGAGTCTTGTACAGAACTTATAAATATATCCTTAAGCCCAACATGACAGTGACCATGTTTACATGCACAGAATTATGGTTTCCCTGACTACTAAAGCGAGCGCTGATTGTCTGGTCCAACTTCTTGCTATAATGTTTAGCTCATGTCCTTTTTTTGTCATGCAACCTTGCACACCGATTGATGATGATGATGATAGGTGTCCTCTCTTTTATCATTTAATCAGAAGTGGTTCCCAATATATTCTGTCCTCAAGGAAATTGCAATAATGTTGATGCCATGACATTTCTGATGTAAATGTTTTAGAATAGCAGAGCTTAGTACAGACGCTGAGTATAAAAATGTAGTAATGTAGTAAATGTTTACGTATTTGGGGAGTCTGTTTATAATTCCCACGTGTCAGTGAAAATTGTATACAGTAGAATATTTGATTGAAATGAGTGTATGTACATACAAATCCTAAATCACTCCAGGTATTCTGCTACTGTTAAAGTAATTTGTTCTAAAAGTACAGTTTTCTTATCAAATTTCAAGGACATTCTCATTATGGTTAAGAAGATATTTAGGTTTTTAAGACGTTTTAAACCCTATACTTCCAGAGTGGTATGCAGAGTATTTTTGTGCATGTAAACATGTCCCTATCCTTAATCCGAAAAGCTATTTTACCCACAGTGCTTGCATGTGAGGTTAATGGTAACTGATTTTGACATGGTAGGTAAACATTAGCTGCATGTTGAAAGACCAACTCTGACTTTATCATGTACTGTGATGTCATCCTGTACCTGCAGGTCACTTATTGGCATTTGTGATATAGACCTCGTAATAACCTTCAATTTGTAACAGTTGTTGTATAATCCGACCAAATATCTTTTGTGATTCCCAAAGGGCAATTCGGTGTTAACTATTACCCTTTGTATAGCTGTCAGAAACTAGCCAGAGGACATGCTGTACGTAGTTATCCCATGTAATATCAATGTTGTCAAATGTAACTTAGAAGATATACCGTTATAGAAATAATGACTACACAAGAGATTTTCACAAGAGCTTGGTAGGAGGTTCCTGGTTGTTTATATGTACAGTGAGTATTGTATGTGTATCTGTTCCCTGAGTAGAGCCTTCCCCTAAGCTTTTTGTATTGATGGTAGGGAGGCAGCTTAATATGTTCAAAGAGGTATGAGCATTATATTTTGAAAAGAACGCCCAGTACTGTCATTGCTAACCATAAATAACCAGAAACCTACTGGATGGAGTTGTTTTTGATAGATTTATGTATTAAAATGACTATTCTGCTGATGGTTGTACTAATTTAACTATGAGGGTTTGTTTGAACTGAGTCATGGCCAGCGGTGTACATTGATGTTCCATGTTTGACAAAGAGAGGAGAGTAGCATATAGTAGGTATATATGCAGTTGCACCCACCCAGTTATTAGAAACACTGACGCTTTATGCACTCCCCAAACTGAAAGCATATTTGCCTTAACAGGAAATTGAAGTGGGATTATTGTATATCAGGTATTTATGGCAAAATCTACCTTTTTAAGTCCATTCTAACATGTTACATTTGGTGTACTGTATAAGCGTTAATGTTCAGGGTTTCATGTATGTCATCAAGCTTTATCTTGGGATATTTCATCTACTGGCACATGCTCCATGGAAATGAGCAGGTTTTAGAGGTGTAAACAGTGTGTTGGCTGTGTGTATGTACTGTACAGTGTGTGAGTTTGTGTGTTAGAGCATCCCTGCCGCTGCTGGTATTTAGGGGTGCTCGCCTCAGAGCCCTAGTTCTATTTATGTGCTATGAAGCCGTAAATATTGTTATATTGTGCATGTTTTTCCCCGCGTTAGGCTTAAGAAGTCAGCGTTTTGCCTCATTAGTCACCCGTTAAACTTTACAGTTGTTGTCATTCAGTGAAAATCTCCCACGTGACCTTGTTAACAGTCCTCCAGAAGAAATAATGGACCAAGGCCACCTTATCCCAGTGCTGTTTATATTTGTGTCTATTTATAATAAATAATAGTCACCTGGTTTGCTTCGAGCTGAAATATCCCAAGATAAACTGTCACACATTTCATATTTTGTTTTACATTTGCCTGTTTTCTGCATTCAGCTTGCTCACCAGCAGATACGATGTGGGACACTTGTATATTTTTTCAGACTATAAGGGTGTTAAGTGAGAGTATAGCCTTGGCTGCTACATTATAGTTATCGAACCTGCTGATAGTGTGTGGTGCTGCCAAAGCTTTAAGGTAATAGCTGTAATGCAATGGTTTGATGCAGAGGGTAAAATGTGTTTGGTTTTTTTAAAACTTCCTTCAGGATTTCAGACCACTGGAGCAGTTCTCAAGCAGTGCAGAAACTTATTCTGTCCTAAACTGGCTGCGTTAAGCTAAAAGGAACAGTAGTCCTCAACATTCCTGATAGAGACCACAATGCTCGAGTGTTGGTGTCGGATTTGTTTTTAATGCAGAAGCTGGCAATTATATTTGATCCTCTATTTGCTGGGTGAGATTTTTCTCCTTTCCGTTTGTTTTACACCAAGTGCTTTTGCAAACACCTCTTCATTTGTTGTCTGTGGTTGTCCTCCCCCCTCATTAGGACCCCAGACCATGACAAATTAGCATGTGACTAGAGGTCTTAAAGCATTTGATTTACACTGTTTTAAGCACATTTTCGAGCATTCGCACCAGTCCATTTGATTGTCTGCAGTCATATTTGTCCTCTTTACCAACTGACTGTTGTCATTGTTTTCCACGGTGTACTGAGATTGTATTGTATATTAAAGTATCCTATTTATTCTTATGCTCTCTGGGTGTATTACTTGATAACAAAACACACTGTACACTTTTTCTTTAGGAAGATATTCAATTGAAATAAAAAGTATGAGTGAACAAGTGTTGCATGAGGTTTATTTTCAAATCCATTAACGGGAAAGCTCCATGCCAGGAGCTTTCCCTGGCATGGAGCAGCTGAATCAAAACAGTTTGCTTTTTTATATACGCTGCCACCTAGTTGAATGTACTGACTCCAGAAGAAAATCCATCATAGGAAATAATCCTCCAGACCTCTTTGATTTATTCACATATTTGAGGGTAAAATTTTAGATTTTTTTTTTGTAAGCAGGTTTGGCATGAAATTGAGGCAAAATGAGAGTAATGATACACATTGAGAAGTTACTGTACATACAAGCTACAACCCATCAGTCCATTGAGTGAAAATATACTTAAGTCTTATCTGCAACTCAGTCCCGCGAAAGAGTTGATAACAACGTGAACTATTTCCGGCGTATGAAAACCATCTTTATTACAAACGTTTTAGGTATCAAAAAGAAAAGCAAAAGCGATCTCCTTTGTCCCTGCGTGATCACGGCTCGTTGCCGTTGACACACTTGTGCTGCTCCATCCGGCTCCTCCGCAGCATCTCGATGTGTTTGGCTCTCAGCCAGCTGTCTCTGGACAGAGAGGTCTGTCCCAGGCTCAGAGACAGCAACCTACGGACAGATTCACAGTCAGCCACATGCCACCCAAACACATCTCAGCTTGAATACATGAGAACTCCAAATACTGTGATAACTTTTTTTTTTGTTGCTTAGCATCTCTGGCATTTTCATCATCATAATGACTTACTGTTGTGTTTACTTAACACTTCGCCTTTTTAAACTTAATGGCAGCTCACCTTGCCACAATGAGCATCCTGTGGAGGTCCTCAGCAGATACGCTCTGGGGGTCGTCCTTCCTCATATCTACAAAGTCATCCTCAACTGACTGAGGAGAACAGAAAAGGAGAAGCAGTTAAAGGACTAATTTTCTAATTGCACGCAGACTGCTCCTTAAACAGACACACAGGCCTGTCGGCCACATGTAGGAACACCTAACCTGCAAGCAACTAGTTCCAATAAATCATTTTTACATCAACCTCTAAATATGATTTTTGTTTTGTTTTTTTTAAAAAGACAGCACGTCTCACCTTTGTCACTTCATCAGAGATACTGTAGTCTAGCAGCCGAGCCACGCTCAGGTAGATTCTGAACTTGTTCAGTTGTGACAAAGCCTGCGGAAGCATGTGGATGCTGCTGAGATACTCCTCCATGTGGGTTGGGGTGACCTGAGACTGTAGGTGTATCTGACAGTCTGACTGTGGGGTTACAGAGAAAGAGAAATATTGACACTGTGCCAGGGAAGAACTTTGTACATACAAACGCTATATGGATATCTAGTTTGCCCGCCCCCCCCCACAGGTGTTGCTATGCAAAAGTAGGTCCTGCCTGCTGTGAGCACGCCTAGTTTGGCGTCTTCTCAAAACTTCATATCACGCCAGACAGGAGTTAAGCCTTGGCGGGCTGACCGTGAGGCATCCAAACAGCTTGACCCGGCAGCTGCTCATCAGCCGATACTTGTTCAATGTAAAGACAGCCACGGACTCCTGACTTCTAATCAACCCTGGGAGTTGTTTACAGTGCGCTGCCCTTCACTGCAGGACTAATAGATGGCCGAGCCTGACGCCTCTCCCAGGATTGTTCCTGTGGCACACAGCTGCCGCCATGGCAACCCAATAGACCAACACACAGGAATAGCACACAGCACATTCCTTGGGCTGTTCGCAGCAGAGTGAGACCCGGGCTAAAGCTGCTGGCTGGAGGGGCTGCTGCGGCCAACCAATGGCAGCTGAGATGACAGCGTGACGCCGGCTGGAAACAAACTCCAGCATCAGACACAGCTCGGTCTCATGAGAGGCTGAAGGTTAGGCTGAAACTGAACCCCTCCCTGGTCATGCCGGAGGGTTGGGGGCGGATCAGTGGTGGTTAGGGGTGAGTTTTCGCCTTGCGGTTACTCGCCTCATCCCTCTTTGTCCTTACCGGCAGCAGCGAACGGGCCTCTGACGCGATGAGCACGTTAATATTGCAGGGGAATTCCATCTGGTGGTAGTTAAAGTCATAATCAACCTTCTGCCAAGAGATCAGGTTCCCCAGGGCCGTGACGTTACGCACGCCTGCACCACACAAACACACACGGAAGGAAGAAGATCCAACCTGGTTAGTGTTAGCTCAGTCAAATCATACTAACAGTCTCTACCGGCCGCAGGGAGGGCACTAACTGCAGAGTCTGTCCTCTCAGTGTCGTCCCCTCCTGGTTTCTCGAAGCCTCACCTGTTGTGTCCAGCTGTCCCTGCTCCAGCTGGGTTTCATCCAGGAAGAGGGAAGTGTTTCTGGCCAGCTGCAGGGCTCCACTCACTAGCCGGTTGGCCACATAGTCCTTCTTAGGCACCAACCGCATCTGGTTCATGTTCTGGAGGCTCATGCCCAGATAGTACGACTGCAGGGGTGGTGGGGGGGATTCAGTGTTTTTCATTTAAACCAACAATAACCAATTAAAACCAGTCCTGGGAACTGCTTGGAGTGACAAAGTACACTCACAGAAGGCACAAGCTGTTGGATGATCTGGTAGAAGCGCTCAGTGTACGAGGCGACAGCAGGACAGCCACTCAGGTTCAAGGTGAACTTTCCCAGTGGGAGAACATCCCGTCTAGTGTACCTACAAGAAAATCAACCACGTTGGTGAAACGAAAAATGAAAAAGCTCCTTCGGCTTTAAACTTTACATATTGAACTTAACGTACACATTAGAAATGAGATGCAGAATGAGGTACTCAGCAGCCAGGGCATCCCCCAGAAGGACGTGAGTGAAGTACGTGAGCAGCTCTGCCCTGACAGAGGCCATCTCGCTCAGGGTCGAAGATAAAACTGAGGAGGAAGGACGAAGAGTCAAACAAGTCCCCATGGCTACTACAGGCATGTGCTCTTTAGAAGCTTTACAGTGGGGGACACTCGCTGCATTATTCCTCTTGGAAAGCTTTACAAGGCAAAATGAACGTCGACATAATGGCCCCTTTTTTCCTGCTTCCCCACACAGCTGGAGGGCGACAGGAATAATGTGACTGCAACTAAGGTTTAAGCTGCTTATTTGTTTAAAACAGCAGGGTTTTCAAAATGGCTGGATTCAGTGTGGAACACAGAAAGCAAGACCAAAAGATAAATCTGTTCTCACATTTGAGGACCTGGAACCAGCTGAAGTTTTGCATTTTTGCTTAATAAATGAAATTGTTACCTTTTTGAAGGATTTGCGGCCCGTTACAGGCATTCAAGACAAGCCCAACTGTGTTTGTCCATGTTTACACAAGGACCGCACCAAGGTTTTATAGAGGCACCACTGATAATATTCATTATGTAGGCCTGTTATAGCTTTTGTTTACAGCAATAATCTAGTCAAAAGGAGTTTTAAGTGTTTTACCAAAATAAAAAATAAATCACCCACGTTGATTTTTCGTCACATTTAAACATTGATCTGTTGGCTGAGCTTACAACATCAGGCTATTTAACTAATATGTACTCATACAGTCTCCCCTTTGTGGGATGAATACACACTTGCAGTTCCAAAAGTGTGCAACAGGTGTCAAAACAACCCGACATCAGGTCTAATTTAGCAGCACTTTGTGCTAATCAGATGAATTGCAGCTAGGCTCAAAGAAGCGATACATTTGGTTATCAAGCAGCAGTCATACTCCGCTACTCGTCCTTACAGGCACCGTTGTCCTCCAAGGTGGCGGAGGGCAGCAGGGGGTTGTTGTGTGGCAGTGGCTTGGCATAGAGCATGTGGAGGCGAGGGACGAGCGAGGCCGGCGGGCTGTGCACCCTCTGCTCCTCTGCCGTCTCCATGCCCTCCGTAGGGTCCAGGAGGGATGAGGAGGCGTCTCTGTGTGGACAGGCCAAGGATGAGTAACCAACACGCAGATCACTGCCAGAGGGAAATTCAACTGAACGGTGGGACTTACTTCTCGTCGGCCAGAGCACTGAGAGCAGGACTGACAGAGAGGATCCCGTAGACCTCTAGTGTGTCGTTCAGTTTGAAGCTGTCCCAGTCCTCGTACACCTGCCAACAACACGCACCTGTTAGCTTCTGTCCGCTGAGAACGGTGGCGTAATCTCTGGAACCCACCAATAACTCTGTCAAGATGAGGCGATAAGAGAAAAGGTACCAAAACCCAATGTTAGGGACGTAACACACCTTGACTAGGCAGGAGGGGCCGTTCTCTCCCGGTAGGGGGAAGTTAAGGTCGAGATGGGAGGCAGATGCAGTCTGGCTGGAAGGAGCTTCGGTCTCCTGCCGCTTACAGTCACCATTGCCGTGATGTTGTGTGGGACTTTGAGGACCTACAGCGAGAGGGCGAGCAGTCTGCGTTTGTGGCAAAGAAAAAACCACCCTTGTATATATTTTTCTTGTTCGATAACCTATGATGTCAAATACATTTCAGGTGTGTAATGATTTACTTCTCTGGTGTACCAGCTTTCTCTCAACCCGCCTGTACACCTACTGCAGTTAGCGGTTTCCTACATTTCCATAACTGGAAAACCCCCATCTGCCAATGAAGATTATGAGGTATGATTGAGAGCTCCAGATTAGCTACTAAATAGACCTTGTGGTGTGGTGTCAAGCGGTGCCAAAAGCCTAAACATTTTACGAAGAACTTTTCACTTTGCTTCTGACCAACAGTTAAATTTACTTTTACATCTGATGTTATGGGGAGCTTTAAAATGTTCTGCTGTCACACTCCATTACAGCTGTACCACAAATATTTCAATGATCAAGGCTAATGAGCTGCTGGAAAGGTTTCTCCCCTGGTGACACACTGCCTTCGCATTCCCAAGATGAATTTACATGCTTGCAAAATGTGGGAACAAGACAAGACAAAATGAGACTTCTGCCTATTAATACACTTTGGACAAAGCAACTTAAACAGCAGCTCCTACTAGCATGTGGCTCCCTCTGCTTCTGCGGCTGCGTGTCCATGTCGTCGTCTTCCTCGTAGCTACGTTTCTGTCTGGTCGGCGCGTACGAGGTGGAAGGGACCACTCTTGCTTGGCTAGAGCCGGCATAGCTGTGCGACAGAATTAAGGAAAAGTAGGGAGCAGCATTCGGAAATACTTCCAACACACGCTGGGTGCAGCAAAGAACGCATGATCAAATCCTGTTTGAGGAGCCTTTCCATCAGGTAGGTGTGGCATAATCTGGACAAGATGAGGATATCTCTTTCACCCAGGGATTTTCTCCAGGTATCGGCACACAGTAGAAAGTCTGTCTCTCTGCAGTCACGGTGGTTCTGGAGTTAAAATCCACCTGGAGATAAACACGTGTGAGCAAAGCTGAAGCTGAATTTAGGTATTTATGGATCTAATGAGTGACTAAGCAGAGGCAGACTTACCCCACATTCTGTCACATCTTTGTACTTCCCACATCGCATCACCTGGGATAGTCAGACAGTAAAACAAAATGATAATGTGATGACGTCTAACACCTTATCAAAAGCAAAACACCGGCACAGGGCACATGACAGGGCTGTACTCGCTTGCTTACGTGAATGCAAATAGCTGCATAGGAGAGGACAAGGAAGCGCTTACTTTAGCCTTTGCAGACGGATCGACAGTCTCGTACACTCCCATGTAGAACTCTGGATCGAACATGTCTTGGATTAAGCAGCGAAACTTCACCAGACTGTTGGGCCTCAGGTAGTGCAGAGGGATATCGTTCAGAGACGGGACCTGCGTCAAAGGGAAGGTGGTTGTCATTTGGACGCGAGAGTGCTGAAACAGGCTGTGACACGGACGTTTACAGGCATCTTTTGCCTCGCTGTGGCATTTACATGCTGAGAGGATCCCAGAGCTGCATTACCGCGGTATGAGCGTTCTTCTCTTTCAGCTGATCTTTAAAGAACTGGACCGCTTTCGCCTCCCAGCCAGCGTTTGGATTGTTCTGGGACGCGGCTAAAATATCAACGAGAGCATCATGTTATTCACCTTTTAAAGTGACAGAAACACAAACAAGTCAGTTTAATAACTGAACACACGGGCTTTGAGAACACCAGTGATTAGAGGATCACATAAATGAGCAACGATGGTCCCTGAGTACGCATGCAGGGTTGTGGTGGGGTGAAGAATTTCAAACAATGAAGAAACATTTACTTGAGATGCATCAAAATAGCAGCATCAATTGGCCCACTACTTTTTTTCCCCAATGTTTGTGATTTTTCTTCCCACCTGTGTCAAACCCATTACTTTAAGAGTTGCTCACCTTAAGCCGGTTTGACCCTGCATTACTGTCCACTTTACTCATAAAATCCTTCATGTTGATGACTTTTACAGAACATATCTGTGCATCCTCAAGTAACTTAATGCTTACTGCAAACTATGTGTTTGTGAAATAGTGCTCAGGTACCAGGTCTATTCACTGGGGTTTTAAAAGGAGCTGGACTGATGATCTTTGACAAAGAAATAGTAGAAAATGTCATAACCCCCGAAGCCGTGAAAGACACGGATGCTCCACACTATCAGTTCAGTTGGATTCTAAGACTTTCAGTCGGTTTCAAACGACTTTGAGACACTTTAATGACCCGTCACGTTAATGCCCCGTGTTGTGGATTTTCAGTTCGCACACGGGTCTTCAGATCCAAGCACACAGCCGGTACCCGGCACTACTTCTTGTAAACCAAACTGGCGTCAGGAAAAGGTTGCAGCAAAGCAGCGCTGGTAATCACAACCGGCAGAAACCTTCATTAAGTCATTCGCCGTTTCGGGAGGATAGGAAAAGCTCCGCTACATGTGGCGAGCACGGCGGTTAGCATACCGCTGCTGCCATACAGCTAACTGGCTAAGTTCACGCGCTAACGTTGGCTGCCAAGGAGTGAAGTTCCGGTGTATCTCTTACCAAACATCCCCTCAACAACACCGAGAGGGTTGTTGATCCAGTCGTGTGTGGACGGCATCGTTGGCCAGTGACAAGACGCCCGAAGTATATCAAATATATCACGGTACAATCTCCGTGGAAACACTATTTTGTTAACTTTTGCACACACCGCGATTGCAGGAGTGAGGGCGGGAAACTTGCGTCACCCGCCGAGGCGCGTAGGTTCGTTTGTTTTGCACGCAGAGACGAACCGGAGCACGGAGCCGACACACTGAGTTACTCTATCGTGTGCTCCTGCGGGCCGGGTGTTTCGATCTGAGGTTGGTGGTCCGGGTGGGGGGGGGGGGATGCACGCTTATGTGAACTACTCTACGTTTCAAACTGCGCTGTCTCATTTCAGCGCACTTCAAAGGATGAAACGTCGCAGTGCGAGTAGCCCTCATGGCCCGTAGGGGGCAGTGCTAAGAGAGGGGGGGTGTTGTTCCTACAACCGACGAGCTGCGGCCAAACGCCCTGCGTGGTTTTAGCAGATCTATACAAGCCGTGTGAGCCTGCCTCGCCGTCTGACGAGCTGCCGTCGACGCTTTAGAGATCGTTGAACTCCGCAAGGGGCCGTTTGGAGAGCCGCGCGTGCGGCTCGCCGCGCGCCTGCACCGGTAGTGGCTACGTGTAATTCTGGGGGAAGATGGCAGAGAGAAAGAATAATAATGCTGCCAACACCAGTGCAAATTTGCTGTTCAGCGCCGCTCCGGAGTTCAATTTCAATTTGCCTTTCATGCCGGTGAGTCGGGCCACCGGTCCGGCGGTGTTGTCAGGAGGTGAGCTGAAACACCGACTGAGGAAATGTCTAAACAGCAGCGCTGTCCTTAGCAGACTGAGCTAGCCAGCGGGCTAATCAGGGTCCTGTGCTGCTGTCGGTTGTTACTCAGTGTCAGAGTAGCTGAAACAGACTGTTGGCAGGCAGGTTAGCCTAACAGACAGCGAGGTGTTTTAGTCAGACTGTGCAGCCGTCTGGGAGAGGCATATCATCGGAACATTTTCTGTGAAGTCTTAAAATCGGCCACGTCTTTTGTCGAAGTTAGCTGACAAATTAAAGTCCTTGTTTAAAAAAAAAACACCAACTACTGGTATAAAATGTAACTGTGTTTTGCTGCGACCAATCTGGGAGCTGGACCCTGATCTCAGGTGTCCCTTGTAACGAGTAATTTGACTTGATATGCTTTTATATAGAGCTGGGTTGATTGGTCGATTAGTCAATTAGTTGACAGGAAGAACACAGAAAGCTGATCTGAAATCATTTCGATAATCGATTGTTTAAATAATATTTCTAGGAAAAATACTCGTTTCAAGTTCTAAAGGATTTGGATGTGTTGCTTTTCTCTATTTTCTGACATTTTATAGACTAAACCATTGGAAATAATCGTTGGCTGCAGCCATACTATTATATATAACGTTACATGCCCAATTCCCCTGTTGCGTTTTGGCTGTCCCTTGCACAGTCACAAATAAACATGCTTACTGTTTTACTCTGTTATGATTTCTTAGATGATTCCACTGATGTTGGAGAAGAAGATAGCTTTCTAGGTCAGACCTCTGGGAATGGACCAGCCCCCTCTACATTCAACTACTTTTCCAGCCCCGTAACCAGCAGTGACCCGTTCGCGTCCATCGGCCAGTCGCCATGCCCGCCGCCGGCCCCGTCAGCGGCCCCGACGACAACAGGCCCGGCTTCTGTTCCCAGCAGCGTCGGCATGGCTCCGCCGCCGCCACCGCCGGGCTCACAAATGAACCCGGCTCCTCCGGCGTTTGGCGGTGCAGTTTACCAGAGCCCCATGGGGCGTCACACTCCTCCCCCCACCACAATGACCCCGCCACCTCCCCAGATGCAGCCACAGAGTCATAACCCGTACAGACACACCCCCACCAGCAGCAGAGCCAGTCCTTATATTCCAGCACCAGAGATCCTGCCACCAACACACACACCTCAGCAGAATCCGTACTCTCTCAGCTCCACGCCACAGACGTTCCCACTGTCCGGACCCACATTCACAAAGGTAGACACAAGCTAATCGCTGACCGTGTCGGATTGGTTTGTCAGATGCTTGAATAACTTGTTAAGTTAACGAAATGACCGTTAAGAGCATCAGCTGCATGCTTCACATGCAATCATCATTAATGAAGAGGAATTCATAGTCAGAATTTGTTTTTTCTCCTCTCTTCAGCCTCCTCCCACACAGATTCAAGGGCCTCCACCTTCAGCCACCACTGCTGGAGCGTTAGTTCCCGCTGGTCCCATGATGCCGTACAACTACAATGTCTACGAGCCCGTTCAGCCTCACTGGTTCTACTGCAAGCAGGTGGAATCAAAGAGCGTCTGGCTTCCTTTCAGTATCATCGACTCCCTTCAGCTAGAGGAGACGTATAACTCAGGTGCGTGACACAGTGCACATGCTCCTTTGTGATTATTATTTTTTATTTTTTTTGTATCCAGATGAATCAGAACATCTAACGCTTGCAGTGAGGGCGCTCTTCACAGCGCAGTGAAACTGTGATCTCCTCTAACTTTTTTGGGCGCTTTTTGTTCTTTAAGTTCAACCGGACCCAGAAAATGTGATCGTGCGTACAGACGGAGGGCGTTACGACGTGCAGCTCTATGACCGCCTACGGACTTCGGTGTACTGGGAGGAGGAGCCTACGGAGGTCCGGCGCTGCTCTTGGTTCTACAAAGGGGACACAGATAGCCGCTTTATTCCTTACTCGGAGGACTTTAGTGACAAGCTGGAGGTTTGTCTCACTGTGACAGTTCTCCCCAAACAGATGTTGTGTTAATAAAATGTGGGACATCTTTGTTTTTTGTTTACATTGCTTCTTCCTGTCAAACATATCTACATTTCATCCAGCTCTAATGCGCAATGTTTCTATTGTAAATCACTGTATATATTTGTGTCTTTAACTTCAGGCAGAATATAAGAAAGCGGTGTCTACCAACCAGTGGCATCGTAGACTGGAGTTCCCCTCAGGAGAGACTATTGTCATGCACAATCCAAAGGTAAACCCTTGTGGGATTAGTGTTAAGTGGTGGTCTTGTGATGATAGTTTGATTTAATGAGTACTGTTTGCATCTGTAGGTGATTGTGCAGTTTCAGCCCTCCGCCATGCCGGATGAGTGGGGCACAACTCAGGATGGGCAGACCAGGCCCCGAGTGGTGAAGAGAGGGATTGATGACGACCATGATGAAGTGCCTGATGGTAGTCAAGTTCCTCTGTATCCAAGCTCATTTAATCTTAATTTAATTTAAGTGTAGGCCCTTACTAAACCCATAAAACTCAGCTTGTACTGTGTCATTTTAGACCCTCTATGTAGATGGAAATATACTTTAAGCTCATTGATCCAACCAGAAAGCTCAGATACTTCCAGAGTATTTTTTACACTATATGTGTATATGACACTATGAAGTGAGATGAGGCATTTCACTAGAGGAAGTGCCAGCAGTCATAATCTGTTTTACGTGGGGAAATTAAGTCACATTTAACTGCATTTTAATATCTGGTTGTGAATGTAACGCAGATTAATTATAATGTAACACAGTTCAGGTGCATGTTATGATCTAAAAAGGGCAATAATTGACTGCGTAAAGTAAAACTCAACATCTTCCATCCTGCGCACCTTTTCCAGGTGAGCTCCCGAAGGTGGATCATCTTGTGTTCATGGTTCATGGAATTGGTCCCGTGTGTGACCTGAGGTTTAGGAGCATGGTCGAGTGTGGTGAGTAGCATACAATCATGCCGTTGGCCAGCATAAGTGTACCCTCCACCGGGACGTTATTCCTGAGATAAACTGCTCAAATCCTTGTGCTTTCAGTGGACGACTTCCGCAGCGTGTCACTGAAGCTGCTGCACAGTCACTTTAAGAAATCGCTGGACGAGCACGCCATCAGCAGGGTGGAGTTCCTCCCTGTCCAGTGGCACACGGCTCTACACGGAGATGCCACGGGGGTGGACAGGTGAGGAGAGGCGGTTTACGCAGGCTGTGGGCATTTTCGATCATAATCAGCGCAGACACAAAAGGAAGTCTTTTGACACATACGTCTGGCCGTTGTTATCAGCTGCTGTTTGGACTGTGGGACTGTTTTCTTCAATTAAATGATTCTGAGCTCAAAATTGCAAATACATACATACATTCATACATAGAAGTACTATACGTGGAAATGTCGGAGGATCCATTAGGTCCAAGCATCCAAAGTCAGTCATCCATTAATTGTATGTAAGAAGGTCATTTTGTGGAAAGACTGGACTTATCCTATGTTTTTCTCATTGTCAACAAATCGTATGAAAAGACCAAAACCAGCAATGCATTTTTCTGTCCCTCAGTACTTTCTGATTTCCCTAACCCTGTCTGTGGCACTCAGCCCTAAGCGCACTTATTGCTATTAAACACGTAAACCTTTAAATACAAATATATAGTTTCAGTGTCAAAAAAACGGGCTCAGTAATTTCCTAAAACAACTGGCCACTGTAGTTTTTAATGCAACGTTAAACAAGAGGAAACAGTGCAGTTGTTGGGGACTATTTTTAGCAGTGGATTAATACTTGGTTGGTGCTTTAGTGACTGTTTCCAGCAGCAGGTCTGTGTAAGTGGTTTGACTCAAAATAAACAACAGTGTGTATGTTCACGGTGATGAAGGAACCTGTCACCCAGTCAGGCTCATTGACATTGTTTTTAAGGAGATAGATCAGGTTTTGGCTTCACAGACCACGATAAAACATAGATAGAAGATAAATCCATTGTTGGTTTTGCCTTTTTATTTTAACAAAAAGAAAAATATAGACTATCACCAGACTAATCTTTTCACATACATAATTAATTATAGACTTATTTATTATTTCTCTTTGTAGGAGGATAAAGAAGATTACCCTGCCCAGTACCGGACGTTTACGTCACTTTACAAATGAGACTTTGTTAGATGTGCTTTTCTACAACAGTCCCACTTACTGCCAGACCATCATGGACACAGTTGCCCAAGAGATTAACAGACTCTATGCCCTGTTCATGAAGAGGAACCCCGACTACAGAGGAGGCACATCAGTGTCTGGACACAGCTTGGGTAATAAACCGGTTGATTAGCTTCTACACCACTGCCTTTGTTTTCTCTTCTGTTGTTTGTTCACCTAGGTTTTATTGTTTCTCCTTTTGTTCTTGCAGGTTCCCTGATTCTCTTTGACCTGTTGTCCAATCAGAAGAAGGGTTCTCCTGCACTGGCCACGCCCACCGCTAATGGAGACACCAAACAGGTCATGCACCAGTTAATTTAATTAATTGAGCACATAATACAGTAACACGTCATCTATTACCCTGCTAATAAGTTGAAAAACACCAGAATGTGCATTTAAAAAAAACAGCGTTTGTCTTTCATTTACATGTAAATTATAAATTATTACATCACTGAATATGATGTAATAATTGATCATATCGGTTTTCAGTTCTTTGGCTCATTTCTAAACAATGTTGCAATACATAACTGTAAACTCTGCCTCCCGCCTCAGGCGACAGCCCCCATTACACAGGGAAATACTGCCGTCACCCCTCCAGCTGTGGAAGAGGAGCCCAAAGAAGACAGGGAGGAGTTTGAGGATCTTTCTGCTATGCTGGAACATCTTGGCTTGTCTGAGTACAAGTGTACCTTTGATGAGGAGAGGATTGACGTAGAGTCTTTTGTAAGAATAAAAGCCTCTTTTGCTTGTTATGAAGTCAGATGCGTTTCCTAAAAATAGGCCAACGATGTAAAAATAGAATAGGAGAAATAGATGTGGGTATGGTCATGGACGGACACTTTAAATGCTGATGTATTTAATTGATAAAATCTGGGAAGTAATTTGATAACAGCGCAGGCTTTTGATGTTATTCCTTGCATATCATGTTTATAAGAGTGCGGTGGCGGCTTCACTTTGTCCCTTCCTGGTGTTCTTTCAGCTCATGTGCACAATTGAGGACCTGAAAGAGATGGGAATCCCACTGGGTCCCAGGAAAAAGATCGCCAAGTTTGTCAAAGAAAGAGTGAACAAGCAGGTGCGTCTCTTGTCTCTTGAGTACCCTGTAAGGCTCGCGAGCCGATGGTGACGACCAACACGCTCTCTGCGTCTCTTGTCTTGGTTTCCTGTACGCAGGCTGCACGTCAGGCAGCCCAGCAGAAGAAAGCAGAGGTCAAAGATCTGCTCAGTCAGGCTGTGGCGCCTCCGCCGGCAGCTGAAGCGCATCCTGATCTCGCTGCGAGGAAGCTTCCAGTGGGCAGCACTGTGTCCTCCATCCACGTCGACTACAATTACTTTGAAGTTGGCACTGGACAGGTGAATCTGACTGAGGGATAATGTTAAAGCGGATTCTGAATTTGACTCGCCATTTAATAATAACTATCATGTGTTGCTCTGCAGGTGTCCGTGATCTACCACGCTCTGGACTTTGAGCCAGCGAATTTCTTTGCCTTGGGTTCCCCGATCGGCATGTTCCTGACAGTTCGAGGGCTGGAAAAGATTGAAGAGACGTACCAGCTGCCCACGTGCAAGAGATTCTTCAATATTTACCATCCGGTATACAGCTCCTCCAACCCGTGTATCCTGAACGAATCAGTGCTAGTTAAGCTACACATGCCCAAAAGCTATTTGCCTACTTGGCTTGTAGCACATTTTAAAAGTTTTATTGTAGTGTGCAAAGGCAGTTCAGTCGCAATCAGCTATAATTCTAAAATGTCTTTTTTTTTAGTTTGTTACATCTTTAATTTAATTCCCCCTTAACCCTACTTGCCCACACATTAGTTACTCTGTATCAAAATGTGTCGACAGCAGTGAAGCTGAGTAACTTGCATACATTACTATCTGATGGCTTCATGAACGACTCGTTTCCTTTCAGTTGGACCCAGTGGCATACAGGATTGAGCCCATGATAATACCAGACTTGGACTTGAAGCCTGTTTTGATTCCACATCACAAAGGGAGGAAGAGGCTTCATCTCGGTACGGCGCTCACTGATTATCTTCTCGTACATTTCCACTGTTGTCATAAAATACTTTCGGTAGCGCATTTGATAAAGCGACAAGTAAATTAAAGTATGCCATAAGTTAACACTAAATGCTGCCACAGTCCCACATCTTCTTTAGAGCCTGAACTGAGTTGTTGTCTGCATGTTGTGTTCTCAGTTCAGGCCTCTCTGTCCCTTAAGGGTGGGGTGCCCTAATTTTTCTGGTGGCAAAATACAAAGGCTCTATTCTTACGTTGAAATTGCTATGGCGTAACAAAATGGCAAAACAGAGTGAACAGGGATTTTCTCTTTTTGTAGAAAAAATGGAAGCTTAAGGTCAAAATGAAGTTTCTCTTGTTTTTTTTAGATTTAAATTTTAACATTAAGACAGTTGGTCTTTTGTTGTTTCATTTTGAAGACAAATCGATGTCTAATGATTGGTGAAGAAATTTAGGTTTGTCAATGTTTCTATGCATAGATATATGTTGGAATGCCAGAAATTGGTTTTGGTTCAAAAATCAAACACCGCTTTTATGAATCACATGAAAAGCTTTTTCATGCAGATGATGGACCTCTTTGCGTTTCAGAGCTGAAGGAGAGTCTCTCCAGGATGGGCTCGGACCTGAAGCATGGTTTCATCAGCTCCCTTAGGAGCGCCTGGCAGACCCTCAACGATTTTGCTCGCGCTCACACCGCGTCCGCCCAGCTTCAGGCTGAGCTGGCCATCGTAGCCAATCAGATCGAAGAGCAGGAGAAGCAAGCACAGGAGGGTGAGTTTCTCTGATTCTCTGCGACTCTTCACCCAAGTTGTTTCTGCGCGAGATTTATAAGTCCATTCTGGCTTCTCAGAGCATAAGATCCCAGAGAGCCCTGAGCCACAAAGAGAAGAGGAGTCTCAGGTGAAGATCGGGATGCTGAACGGAGGGAATCGCATCGACTACGTCCTGCAGGAGAAGCCCATTGAGAGTTTCAACGAGTACCTGTTTGCCCTCCAGAGTCATCTCTGCTACTGGTACGGAGCTCTTCATTTCATTCAGGCGTTTACCACCGCACCTTCACATGTTAACAATAGTTTAAAATTCAGTCCCTCCACCAATTTGCAATTGCAACAAGAGCTGAAACAATTGACTGAAAATAGTAGTTTAAATAATTTTTCAAGCAAAAATGCCAAAATTTGAATGGTTCCAGATTCTCAAATGCAAGAATTTGCTGATTGTTCTTGTCTTACTTTATAATACACTTAAATATCTTTAGGGCCCTGAAACCGAAGCAGCTAAATAGAATTCAGCCATCGTTAATTCTATTCTTTCCACCGCTGCTTTTCCTGCTGTGACAACATGTGGGAGGTAAGGCCTTTGTATTAACACTTCTGTTGTTTTGTAGGCAATCTGAAGACACGGCTCTGCTTCTGCTCAAAGAGATCTACAGGACCATGGGGATCCATCCGGAGCAGATAGCACATTAATACAATGAAGCAACGGAGAAACTTTTGGGTTATTTCATGTCAGTTCTCCTGGATTTTGATTTATGCTTTTTTTCTTTTCTAGTCATGTAGTTTATTGTATACAGATGAATAATACAGTTGTATTATGCCATTTGTCTTAAATTAAGAAGCATACAAATGAGCTTGTAGATTCAAAGACAGTTGACAAGTTTGATATGAAATTTTTATAGTATAAACTGGTCAAGTTTACTGGAAATATGTATCATCAAATGCAAACAGCAGAAATGACATCGCAGCAGTTAATGCAGCCTTATGTTAAGTTTTATTTTCCTTGCACAGGGTCTTCCTGTTTGAGTTGTTGTGTACTGTTGAGAGGAAGACATGTAACATTTCTCCTGCAGGGTGAGGAGACTTTAAGACTATCTACAAAAAAGCTGTAACATTTGCAAAAACATTGATTAAAAATAATTACAGTACAGGATGAGATGCAAGAGTAAGCTGCTTTCACTGTGAAAAAAATAAAGCACTTCTTGCCTGCTCTACATAAGAGTTTCGACAGCTGTGCTCATTACGCCTCTAACCTCTGTGACTGAGCTGGTCAGCTGTAATATTCGCTCTCATTATGAGATGGAAGAAAATTCTCAGGCCTACAACATTTCATATCACTTTAAGCCTGTAGGCTCGTACGACAAACGTATTCCACTCACATGTATGAAACAGAGATAGAAAAGTATTTACAAGAGTGGCTGTAACATTCAATATCAGTCCAGTATTAGGAATCATAGTGCTGTGAGTGACTCACCAGGCATAAAAGACATCTATTAGTCCGACAAATAATACTGGTCTGCATCGACCTGATATCATAGCGCTGCATGCTATAAGCACAGCTTTGCTCCTGGCTCTATTTAATCAACATGCTTCTCTGTTAAACAGAGCACTGGGAAGCTGTCATCAGCAAAGGAAGATGACACACAAAACACAAAAAAAGGTCCCTTTTTAAAAAAACATTACCAGTCTGAAACAACCTATAAATAGAATACTAACAGAACAGTATGGCTCCATACACAACTGCCAATATACTGTGAAAGATTGTAAATTGCTTTGCTCTTCAACTTGCAGACAGCTGAGAATCAGTAGAAACGTACTGGCTCTTGTGGGGTCAACTAGCGTTTCTTTTACTTCCATTTCAAGAAAGTGCAACTTCCTATATTTCCTTTTATCAACAGTAAATAAATAGTTCTACAGCTGGACTTTTTTTCCCTATTAACAAGCCACTCTAAACGTCGCCAGCTCGTTGTATTGGACCTTGCTGGATACCGTTTTGGAATGCAGAAATCATCTGAAACGGCTGAAATCTGCTGGCTGAGGTCGCATTCAGCAGTGAAAGGGCGTGAAGCAGCAGAGAGGCTGCAAATCAGGTGCTGTTTTTGAAGCAGGTAGGGTGTCTCAATAAGAAGTTATGTTTCCCAAGATAATAACGGCATGCTTATTGAATTGATTTCAATACGTAAAATACAATGTCAACCTAAATCCCAAAGATATTACTTGTTTTACATGTGTACGTTTTCCTTCGGCAGGTTAATTATTACCAATGTGATTGTTTATTGATTCTGCTGTAGCGCTTCAATAAGACTTGTACCATTTTTCACATTGATCAATGCTCGTTTCTGTACATTCATTTGTCTACAGCTGTGCGGTGAAATGCAGAAGGATCCATGTAAACGTGTCTGTGCTGTAGCGCGAAGTCAGCACCTCACAGTCTTTACGTTGGCTACATAGAAGCTTGCTCAGTCCTCTGTTTTGGTCTGAGTCTTGAAGGCCTGCTTGCGTAGGTGAGCCTCAATCTCCTCACGGAAAACCAACATACCCAGGTGAGAGTGGGAGGCCTCGTTCATGGCTTTGGACTGGATGCACATGCGGTACTGCTCCGGCGTCAGCTCGTCTGCACACTGCTTCTCGTGCCACAGGTGGAAAAGACTGGACACTGGCGTCCGAACCACTATCAGGTCGCTCCGAAGATACTTCCTGTACAAGTGGACGTCTTCCACACCCCAGCCTTTGACTTCAAGATCGAACCCGCCTGGAGAAATACAAAAAAAAAAAAAATCAATTTGCAAGTTGTCCGTCAGCGGTATCAAAGTATATTAAATCACACGAAGTAATCAGTGCTCACCAATATGTAGGAAATCTGAGCGATACTGACACGTCATTCCAAAGCCAAAATCTCTCCAGAATCCAGCATCTTTTTTGTGAATCTATTTGAAAAGAGTGTGTTTTTTTTTAATTACAATAAACAAGGGAACACCACATGTTTTGTTAAACAGAAATTAAGTTCAACTTAAAAGTCCCCCTCCGCTCAAAATGTGTTTTGCTTATTGTTCACTTCCCTTGGATGTTTGAGCTTCACTTTGCAGAATGATGCATGTGCAGACTGTTCTCTCACGAGTCTGCTGATGAGGGAAGGTTTCTCTGTGCTCACTTTAAATCTGAGTTTAAGACGTGTAATGTAAAGCAAGATTTTGTGGCATCACAATTAGTTTGGAAGCCAATCGTGGCCAATTATACAACGTAAACCTCCAGTGCACATACACTGAGAACGGACTTTTGAGTGAAGTGGGAGACATCTTGCGTCCAATATTTGCACATTCAGAGATTCTGGATGTTTTAGGAGTTTTTAAACACGGTAGTGGAAAATCCAACCAGACACAAATTATTATTCTGTTTTTTCATGTCTTAAAACACGTCTGGAGTGGATCTTTAAAGAAAACAGATTTCAATTATCTTTCTACACATTCTATTTAGAGCTAAATGTGAACTTTCAGTCCTTACCAGTTGGAGTTCAGTGGGTGGAGCCAGCTCCAAATTTCCATAGACTATGGCAGGATTGTACAGACTGAACACCACTGGATAGAAGACTTTCTTATCTACAAAACAAATAGTCAAGTACAACTTAGTGTATTTAGTGACACTTGTCCTGTAACAAAAGCTCAAAGACTATTAATACAGTGAATCTGAACAATAACACACGTGAAAACCTACTTGGAGCGGAGTGGAGACGACAGGTGTTAAGGAACTCCAGAGTAAAATGGATGTCCACGTCACAAAAAAACATTAAGACGTCGCCTTTCGTCCAGGCGTGGGCTCCGATGTCCAGACCCCGACCTCGCGAGAACTCCTCGTCCACTGGGATCAGAGTGTAATTGGAGAAGCTCTCCTCCCTGAAAAACAACAAATGCAGTAGATTTAAATTCCCGTGACACGTTACCCACACATCTAGCACAGACATATCAAAGGCTCTCTCTCTCTGGGAAAGGACAAACCTCGACATTTTTTCCAAAGATGATTTCACCTCCTGTAGGCCTTCTGGCCCAAAATAAACCACCGTGAGATGTACTCGTCTGTCCTGCTGTACGCACACCTCCCTAAAAACATATATCATGAATTGTTCGAATTAATTACAAGAACACTAAGGTTGTATTTTGTCACACAGCAGGCCTACATGTCTACTGAATGCATCCGAACATGCTGGGTCATGTCTAGCAGACACAGACAGGTTCTTGTTCACCTCTCTCACCTGAAGTTGTGTAAGAACTGAGAGAAAGTTTCAACTCTGCCCGCCAGTGGCACAATGATGTTAATTATCATTCCTGATGTTTCCACAGATGTGCTCCGGACTTTCATTAAGGGACCAAAAGGCCTGAAGAGGGTGACGTGGCGGAAGCTGCTGGAATCCTCTTTGGCAAAGAAGAGCTCGTAAAGCGTCCCTTTGTCTCGCTCTGTCCTGTACAGTCCTGGGAAATAAAAGAATATGAAAAACAATGCTACGCTGGGAAAACATTCATGAGTCTGTGGTCAGGTAGTCTGGATTTTACCTTCAGAAAAGTGACCCTCTGTGTAGGTTTGTCTCTGCATTGGCACGTCTTCCTCCACGCCATCCTCCTCATCAGGGTTGTTGATGATGTCCAGCGCAGCCTCGATGACCTCCAACAGCTCGTCCCTGCGGTCTTTACGGACAGGTTTCTCCTCTGGGTGCCGCGTCAGCCCCATCTCCAGCTGGTACACCTTGGACAAGGTGAAACTCTCAAAGGGTACCAGGGCGTACTCGCTGGGGAGGCGTGCCCCTGTGTTGACCTCAGCCTTGTCGATCTGCGAGTGCAGGTACTCCAGCAGATCTCCTGGCTCTTGGTCTTTGGTCTCGGCCAGGCCCTGCACCCCGGGGAGCTCCTTCTTGTCCTGCAGGAGCTTTAGCTTCTCACTCATTTCCTGCAGCTCCTGCTTGAGCTGGGCAATCTGGCGCTTGAGACTGGTGGCACGGTTTAGGTGGCGCTCCTCCTGTTCCTGCAGCAGGGCCTGGTAGTACTCCTTGCCGTAGGCCTCCCCTGCTAGGCCGGGCAGGACCAGAATAGCGTCCGCTGGAGGGGTGCATTCCAGCAGGTACGTGAACAGCAGCAGCACCAGCAGTAGGAAGAGGCCCAGGAAGAGCCAGCGGACCCGGCCCTGGAACGGCAATCCCCGCCTGGGCATCGCGCTCGCATACAAGCTATAGCTGACAAGTCTACATTCCCTTTCCACTCTGATCACATTACTTACAACACGCTTCTGCACTTCATCTCAGAGGTTCGGGAGTGGGTTTCATTTTACTCTGATGGTCTTGTTTCTTGGCTCCAACCTATCAGTGTCTAAATAAATTTGTCCCGTGTAAATCCATGCAATGATCACCTAGGTGGAAAAAAAAAATTAAAATCACAGAAATCCACAATGAGACAAAAAACTCTTTTACCGCACAGGGAGCCATTTGACAGCCCTTCCTGATGAATAGTTCTGGTTCAGAATAAAACATTGGGATCAGCAGATAATCAAACAATAACACTTGGTAATATTACATTGTGCTACCATTCAAGCAACCTTAGTAATTAACCAACCTGCCGGTAGCAATTCTGCCAATGAATAAAACATCTCCCTGCAACTAACATGCTCAATATGTGTCTGACTTCTACGGACATTTTACATTTTAAAGATTTAACTTAAAACCCGAAGTAACGGAATTAGCTACACCTGGAGAGCTAGCACACGGCAGCTAGCTCACAGCCAAACAACAGCACAACAGAGGAAAACTGGTGGGCAGCTCCACCGCCAAAGACTAAAGGTGGACTTCCGGTTTTACTGCTTCCCTTTCAAAATAGGAGCACGACACTCTCCAGATGACAGGACAGAGGGACGTCGTGGAACATATTTTAAACAACCACAGCATTTAAGGTTGTTTTCCTGATCATCTTGTGACTTATAGTATAAAGAGATCTCATACAAAGGCCAGCCACTCTTAAGTAATTTATATATCTGTGTTCTGAATGGCTTCTTCAGTTATGAAGCCAGGAGGCAAATCCTCCTCTTATAGACCACGTACCACACACACACACACACACACACACACACACAATTGTTTTTTTGAAGGTCACACAGTCCAGCCTACAGCTCCAGCCCCTCAGCACACAAAGTAATGCTGTTTTTCTATCCGAACACACTCGTAGTCTTCCTCACCTGGCCCCAGAGGTGTAAATCAGTTTCACCACAGCTATAATGAAAACCAGCGGGACTCTGAGTCCAAAGAGCTGGAAACTACTGCTCTAATGTTTCAAACAACTACAGGATTTGTCAAACTATGTCTTTGTAGCTTGCTGACCCCCCCCCCCCAAACAGTTCCTTTTTTCTTGTCCAAAGTAAACAGCAACGTTTTCGTAGTGGGTGCCACTTTTTGTTTTACTCTTGAAAATGAGAGTTTGATGCAAAGCCATACAGAAATACACCAGTTTAATGTTAACTTGCCAAAAATGCAAACATAAATACTTAATAACTTTGACTTTAGACATTTTTCAAGATCATAACCAATGACCAAGGGGTCATTCTGCCGATTTAGTCTCAAGGCTTTAACGAGTAAAAAAAGAGGAAGCAATATAAAAACACTGTACTTTCAGAACTGCCAAGCAGGTCATTTATAGGATCTGCTTACTTAACATACAGCTTGCTTTGTGTGTAACACCCTCACATGCAAAGAAAAATTTAAATGAAACTCCTGCTAGTCAGAACTTTGACATAATAGACAATGTCCTAAATATACCTTGGCTTTGTCTTCTTTCTAGCCACCAAGAACTCGGATAAAGTTAAATGCAATACGGGAACATACAGTATCATTTTCACATCGATTTCATCGTCTTGGTATGAATACATCCTATGTGTGAACAGTCTTGGTGGCAGTAAACTCGTGAAGACTATAGACATTCATACTCATAACTTCCAGTGAATTCACGTGGTTGTTGCTACTGAAACAGACACAAGTGGGTTGTGTTCGCGATAAGACACTCTGCCTGATATCTCACAGCATGTCATTAAATGACCTGATTTGGTTACTGTTTTAATTATATATTTAAAAAACTCTTGATAATCTTGTAAAGTGGAGATTTACAGTGGGTTTTAACTGAAGTTTGGCATTAAAAAATGTGTCATGCACATATTTTTTTGGCGATGACAACAAATGCACTGTGCTGGCCACTGTTCTGAAATATTAACTTGAATTGTAGCTACTCAGCACACTTCTCTATAAAGTGTGACAACCAAATGTCCCTCTGGAAACTGTGGTACTATACATAGTGTTTAACACTTACTTTGAAAAACCGAAACAGGATATTGACACGGTTGTGCGGCTAGCTTAGCGATGCTCAGGGCTCCACTACGCGTTCAGGGTATTTTGTAACTGTTAGAGAGCCTGCGTGGCACTTATAATAGCGTAAAACCAACTACTCACCTAATCCCGTCTATGTTCATTCCTGCCTCTGCGTACAGCCGGCGGTTTAGTATAAAACCAGCAGCCGCGGACAACCTGTGTCGCAAAATGCCACGGAGCAAAGAGAAAAGAGTGGCTCGAAGCCTACTTCCGGTCACAAACTAACCAATGGGAGCTTTGTTAACGAGTGTCGTCATCAACCACGCTGGAACTCCCTCTTCATAATAATAACGTTTTTATTAATAATAAAACATTATTGTTATTCCGTTTCTTTATACTTATTATTCCATTTCCGGACGTTTTTTGCATCGCTATTCCTTCTGCATTGTTTCAGCTACAGAAACCATTAAAATGTTCAGCTCAGGACATTTATGCTTGTATTTCTCTTTTTTGTAACTTTTATACTTTTTTAAATATTAAGCTTTTTCCACTTTTGTTTTTTACAATTAAAGTCAATGGAGGAATCTTCAAATCCTCTTCAAACTTACTCCTCTTTGATATGCTTATAGTTCTGCATACTGTATGCTATTGAAACAAATCCAAAGTAAAAACGTTCAGCTCTTTAAAGAGTTTATTGTTCTATTCAACTTTTCAACTTAACGTTTCAAACTCCCAATTCTGCCATTTATATATTTCTGCTTCCAGGAGCAGTCTAGTGTAATACATTTTAGGCTTTCAAAATTTTTCAGGCATTTCAGATTTCTGTAATTTCAGCAATGCTTTCAATGATTTATTTCAGCTTTCAGCATTCACAAGCATTTCCAGCAGGAAATGCAATTCTTCTAGTTATTATTATTATTATTGCAGAACTATATCCTCATCTTCACTCCACATATGTTATCAATGCATGCACTGTGGACATAAACACAGTTCAATACATTTCTTGTATATATTACTTGCAAGGTTCGTTTAATCATTAAAAATAAGCGTTATTGTTTGGTGACTTTCACAACAATTTCACAAGACCCAAGATAGTTTTTCTTCTTTTTATTAAGTACTTTTTTGGTCCTGTGTCGTATTTCTCTGTCCTAACTGGTAAAACAAGTCTTATCTCTGATGACACACTAGCTGACAACTCTGAATTGAATTACCACTGAAGTGGACTGTAACTGGAGACAGATCACTTGTTTAATGTTCAAACATGGGCTCTGTTATCACTATGGTGCATATAGTAAATCAGGAAATGTCCCCATGAGGTTCTATTTTTAGTCATTTATTCATTAATTCCCATTAAGGATGGCAGGAGCCCGGAGCCTATCCCGGCACACATTGTGTGGAAAACATTTAGAAACCATGGACAGGCCACCAGTCTGTCACAGAGCTGTTTTAATCTCTGCTTTAATCAATAGTACTTTGAACAAAAGTTCTTTCTTTTTTCTTTCTTTTCTGACAGATACTGATATAGTGTTTCAGTCCCAAATGAGTCAACCAGCCGATTCAGAACTGTGAGAGAGTTTCAAAATGTTCCTGTTGTTGACAGATCGAGTTGCAGAGGTCAAAATCCGAATAATGGAAGATATGAGGGAGGAAGGGGTGATGGGTTTAAAGTTTTGGTTGTGTATATTTTAATCTTATAAGAATGCCAACCTACTTACGATATCTGTATTCCAAACATGACCTTAAGTTTTATGTCATAATCAATAAAGTAAACAGGCTCCTGAATTTTATGCTTAAATTACAGTGAATTTGGAGTGAAACACAAATCTCTGCCTCTAAAACCCGAGAAACTAAACCCCTTAGATAAGCCCTCAGCTTATCCATACTAGATACTTGCTTGCAGCCAAAACAAGAGCGAAGCAGAGGGGAAATGGAAAAGGCACACAAAATTTGTATTATTCCACAACAATGGTTATTTACACATGAAGCGGCTTCTGTGGACAAATGCTTCCAAGGCCACTACTGCAAATATTTAATAATAATTTTAAATTAAATATTTCCCAAAAATAGAGTGCATTGTATTGCAATGTTACAAAAAGAATAATTTATGTGAACCACCATTTTGATCATTGTAAAGAAAGATATCAACATTGAAGTAATCACATTGCTATCTATTTTGACGAGACATAAGGTGAACACACGTACTGCACATTTTTAGTTTATTATTAATTGGAACATAATCAAATAATAACAACATAACAATGATAACGCTCATCAGTTTAGATAATGATACTTTTTCCACAAAGATTGCCATTACAGTGAATCAAAAACGAACTGCAGTCTGACACGGGACATGGTCACAATCTACATTAAGTGTCATGTCCTTACACTGGAGTAGCACTCACTATTTTTCATGTAAAAAAACCAACAAACAAAACAAGAACAAAAGCGAGAATAACTGTTCACTGAACATGTCTGCGTTACTTTTCTTTGGCAAGAACAGTTTTGAAACATCTTGTGGGAGAAACACAAAATGGGTCTTTGACATTTTGAGGAGCACAATCCTCCAAAGTAGAAACTTTACAATTTTCACCATTTTGCTTTTGTCCACTCAATCCCAGCTGTCTACAACAGGTGATGGTAAAGACGTCCCCTTTAAATTCCTGGGCTGGAATAAGATCTTCACAGTCGCACATTAATAATTGTAGGCTATTGTAGAAGCGGCACAGGCACTTAAAAGACATCAACACTGGCATACAATCTGGTACAATAGTCATGCAGTGGTACAACTTGGCCAACATGACCCGTGAGGTAATAATTAACATACTGAAGAGCTGAATGAAACGTGGTCTGTATTGATCCAGCCGCTTTTGCAGCAAAAAGACCCCAGTTTTTAAATGTTGAATACCCGTGCAACAGAAATAAAAGGGAACCAACTTTAGCATCAGATTGTATATGTACAGTCTTATAGAAATATACACATCTACCAATTAGTCATTTTTTCTACAGTGTTGGTTTGTCTTTAGCTATCAAGCTTGTCCACAGCTTTTGCGGGTGAAGGCAAAGCCATCCAGTTTGCATAAACACTATCATTGGCATATCTTGTAAAGACTGGATTAGTGGCATCATGTCTGTTGAGCGGTACCGGGCTCTTCTCGGGCCAGTTCGGGTATGACATGCCTAAAAATGAGAACATATCATTTTTCTGCACTCAGTGAAAGATAAACAGCGTGCAGACAGTAAGGCTCTCAAATCGAACTCTGCAGTGCCTGTCTCTGAAACAAGCCCTGATTTGACTCTCAGAGGTGTAAACTTGTGGCTTTCTATATTTAGTGAAATGTCATATTAAGTTATTGGGCTTTTTGTAATGCATCAAGGCTATATTGTTGCTCACGTCCCTATATTTGCCCTATGGCTGCCTTCCTGTAACTGTTCAGAAGTGCAATAGACAACAAGTAACTAGTCCAATATGTTCTTTACTTTTAATCAATGTCACCTGAGAGTCGTGTTCAAAAGCCTTACTGTTTCTTGGTTCAGTATTGTGAAATCATTAAGGATTAATAGCTAATATACATTAGAAAGTCAGGAAATTTAAGACAATCTGGAATTTAAAAAAACAGTGAGTGATTGATTGATCGAGGACCTGTTTCAAATGTTACACACTGTTTCTTCCAGTGCAAACAAACTAATGAAATGATGACAATGGAAATGTCATCGCGTGAACAAATTATCTACAAATGAAATGCAGATGACGCATGAGTATGAGCAGTGCCATATAAATTAGAATGAAGGGTATATTCAATATTTACAAATATAGCATTTTTGGTCAGCATTCATGTACATTCGAAGCAGGTCCAAATAAAACAAAACAGTCAAGACACAAGATCTTTTTTTTCACTGAGCCTCTCATTTACGATGAAATGGGAGATATGTCAGCATTAATCAGCAAAAGGCATGCCTAGGTCACAGTCACACACACTTGACTACGGAAAAGCCAATCACAACTTGCCAAAAAAGAGAGCTTGTGTTGTGTGTCCTGTTTCTAAAATCTAGTAAATGCATGGGAGATTCTACCATAGAGCTTGTTTTCAATCCATGTGGAGGGGAGGGTTCGAGGGAGAGGGGCGTTATTACAGTCCACTAGTGGTGTGTCCTCTTCAGAGAGGGCATCGTCGTACAGCAGGGCATCAGCTGGCGTGGACGCTGCCAGGTCCAGGTAATCCTGGCAAGAGCAGATGAAGGTGTGATTAGGGTGATTGCCGAGGAGAGGAGTCACAGCACGCTAAGGCTGAGTGTGCTCACGCTAAAGGTCAGACACATGCAGCGCAGCGACGGGAAAAATTTGTGCAAATACTTTCTACATGAAGTGAAACCCCCACTACCTCTTTTTGATAACAGTGAAGAACTAGCCTTCTCTATTCTGGCATGTCTGCATTCCCTTGTCCTTAAATGCTCTATATTTAGCCTCACTTCAACAGCAGGAGTCTGACTGGTAGGCTCTGTGATTACGCTGCCCAGGGCCACATTTTAGGATTTGCTCTTCAAACACTAATTATGGTATGTAAAATGTTTGGTCAGAGTGACAGATCATACAGTTAAGCAGTGTACAGCAGTTGTCCAGCAGAAATGATATACTGCTCATTTTGCGCCAGCTGCAAATCCAAAAGGAGTGGAAAGCTTTAACATCTGACTGTCAGATCTCATTGATGCATTATCGAAGTTTTGTCAAAATTGCGCCAGTAATGCACGGAAAGAGGCCGATTAATAGCTTCTCCTCACTACTTTCCTGTGGTAAAATGTGAATAACTTATTGTGATGTATTGTATAGCTTCACCATACCCGACTTTTCACCATCATCTTTTCCAGTTCTTTGCTGATGTCTGAGAATGTCTGCCTCTTGTCTGGTTCTTGTTTCCAGCATCGAAGCATGAGGTTATACCTGCAGAGGAGAACGTTTTTAAGTGGGTGAAAAAAGTATAATTTAATCCGCCCAACAGCAATTTTCCACGACTGACTGTTTTAATGTGGTGGAGGGAAGTTATCGCACTCAGGAGAAATGAGGAGATGCTGTAGAGTAATAAAGTGGAGCTCACATTTCCTCTGAGCAGTTCTCTGGTCTCTCCATCCTGTAGCCAGTCTTGAGCAGGTTAAAGAGACGTTCAGGAGCGATACCTGGGTATGGATTTCCTCCCAGCGTCACTATCTCCCACAACAGCACACCGAAGGACCAGCTGGAAACAAAAACAGGAGCTCAAAAAAATATTTGGAATGGAATAATCTGTCTAATTGCTTAAGGGAACAGTGCAACATTTTGGGAAACGCCCTTATTCACTTTCTTGTCGAGAGTTGGATGTGAAGAGCAATACCATTCTAGTATCTGTCTATTAAATATGAAGCTATAGCCGGCAAGCGGTTAGCTTAGCTTAGCATAAAGATGAACTATGATTTTGTTACCATTGGACAGAGCCAGCCTAGCTGTTTCCCCGTTTCCAGTTTTTATGCTAACTAAAAAGTGAAAAAGGGTATTTCCCAACATGATGAAACTATTCCCTTTAAATGATTGTACTTACACGTCACTTTGTGTTGTGTAAATGTGATCAAACAAGGACTCTATTGCCATCCATTTAACAGGTATACGGCCCTGAAAAACAGAGAGAGACCGTGTTAAAGTTTTATCTAAAAGATTGTTGTAAATACACTGAAATAAGTACTTTTCTTTACCTTGCTCCTCTTAACATATGAGTCCTCTTCATACACATCCCTGGAAAGGCCAAAGTCTGAGATCTTCATCTTTCGTCCTTCAGCTACGAGGACATTTCGCGCTGCGAGGTCCCTGTGAACAAGCTGTCGGACCAAGATGCTCATTTAAAGTGGATTTCAGTGCTTACACAACCAAATGACATTTCAACTGCTTACAGTGCACACAAATGAAAGAGGTTTCAGCTCTTCCACTTCTATTGAAATTTAACTTACTTTCACCAAACCACTTCGACTGACATTTCAACTTCATTCATCTTTTACTCCTCACCCGACATTTCAACTGCTTTTGTCTTTTAGTATGACAATTCAACTGCTTTCAGTAGTTACATGTCAACTGACATTTCATCTGCTTTCATCACTTAAACATCAAGTGACTATTTATTTCTTCGTCTTCAACTGACACTTCAACTCCTTTCAGCCGTTTCATTAAAACTGATATTTCAACTTACACTTAAATTGACACTCAAACTTCACTCAACCCTTAAACTAAAGCTTGAACTTCTTTCAGCTATTCCAGCTTCTTTCAGTATCTGTATTTTGACTGAAATTATATCTGTTTCAGTATTTCAGCTGTTTAAAATGTTTTAACTGCAGAATTTCAGCAGAGAGAACACATACATTTTCTTAAAATGTAGCCTTTTCTAGTTTGTCAAATACCTTCATCTCGGCCAGGTATTGCATGCCTCTGGAGATTTGCCACGCAAAGGAGATCAGGTCACCCATGGTGAGCGCCCTGTCGTCTGGGTTCTCCAGATAGCTGGAGTTTCGGTTGGAGTCCCTGCCCGTGTAGCTCGGGCCAACTTTCCGACTCTCGCGCAGGAAGTTGCGGAGGGACCCATACTTGGCGTACTCCACGATCAGATACAATGGACCTATTCAGAGAAATACAACACTTAGTCTCCATGTGCAACGCACGTGGCCTAAGAGAGGATGGAAGGAGGGCCGAGGTCTTACCGTCCTGGCTGCACGCTCCGTACATCTTTATGACGTGCGGATGGTTGACTTGCTTCAGTAAAGTGAATTCTGACAGGAGGTCACGCAGCTCACTGTGGGAGGCGTTTTCTGTTATGGAGGAAAATAGGGGATTGTAATGATGAAACCATCCATCTCTTCAGACATTCCCTCCTCATGTATCACCATTACTTCCCCACTTGTCTGGTCTCTATCTGGCTTATCTTACCTTTAAGCATTTTCACAGCCACAGTGGTGTAACCAGCTTTTCCTTTCAGCCTGAATGCTGTTGCCTTGACAACTTTCCCAAACTCTCCTTCTCCTAACGTCTTGCCAAGTACGAGGTTTTTCCGAGGAAACTCCCACTTAGGATCCTCCTGTTGAAAACACATAGAAAAACATATTTTTGACTTCTTAACCGTTTCAACATGCCATGCTGAAGAAATGTCTGCCACCAGCTGAAAGAAGCAGCTTACAGGTATTTTAAAGGTGTCGGTCTCAATGGACTCCTGCGAGCCCCGGCGTAAGTTGTTAGCAGGGAAGCTGATGGGGTAAGCCTGAGCTGGCCGGCGGAAAGTCATCTCAGCAGAGGCGATCGGGGGCTTGGGTGAGTTCTTGTGGTACCGGTGGATGAAGTATGAGGACAGGAGGATGGAGACGATGAAGGAGAGGAGGAGAGCCGTGGCGATGATGGTCTTACACATGTCGTCACATATCGCCTCTGGAGGAGAGTATGTTGCACAATGCTGTCATTTTTCAAGAAAACAGCAATCCATTTCTGGTTTATTCTTGGTTGAGATGGCATGAAGTAGGACCTCTTGGCGACAGTATTTCACTTTATTAACAACATTTTTTTGCGATTTATGACAACTCACCCTCAACATCTTCCTTCTCACAGAAGCAGTTCTCAGAGTAGCAGTAGCAGGTTCCGTAGCCAGCCTGGATCCCGTTCCTCAGGCCCCGTTCATGACCTCCGATAACATTTTCCTCTTCAGAGACAAATAAAGCGAAAACATAGTGAACGTAACAGTCAGAGTCAGAACGGTCTTATATCCAGATTGATATGTGATATAAAATGGGCTTTACATCCTTAAATGTGTGCAGAAACCCAACAGTGTAATGAAAAGCAAGGCGTGTGTTTCTTACTTGTACAGTCTTGCGGGCATATTGACATATCTTTGCTTTCAACTGCATCACAAAAGCTATCTGGACATGTCCGCAGGTCAGGGGAGCAGGTCGAGTAATTTTCAGATATTCCTGGAACGTAAACACAGAGGAGAGAGACGCATAAGTGGGGAAACATGACGAAACAACAGATGACAGACACATTTAGAAGTTTGGTCCGCTTGTCTTGATGTTAGCCTGAGATTAAGTCCTTACAGGAGAAATATGTAGCAGTTTGAACAACAATACATCCCTGAGGGGACTTTCTTTAGCCACCATGTGGTGTTGTTAGTGCTTGTACTTATCAAAATTAAGAACACATTTTCCTTGACTCTTGCTTCCTGTTGCAAACAGGATGTTACTGAGAAGGACACACGGGCACATTCTTTAATTTGATCCAGTAACACCATTGAAGGAAACATGTTTTCAGTGATGGTCTCATTTGGTTCTACATAAATTACTCTAAGGTCTCATAATTAATATGGGTATGATTCATTGATGTTTAAATGTTATAGATAACATAGAACACATTAGTTTTTTGAAATAAAATGAACCTTTTTCACTGCCTTGCCTCCACTGGCATCTCCCTGTTGTCGCCCCCAGGCCTCGGACAGACTCACAGTCGCCTCGCCGTCTGTTTTCTGCACAGGACAGGAACTGCTGGTTCTCCTGACTGGCCTTATTTGCTATGTACAACAGTGCCAAAACCACACATAACCAAATCTTTAAAAGACATTTGGGAAAAGGGAAAAGAGTCTGCATGTGTGTGCCTACGGTGGTGTTCACTGTGTCCAGAGAAAACTGAACTAAAGTGAACTGAACTTTTGCCTCCAAACATGAGCATGCCGTGCGCAGTTTACTAATTTAGATTAAAGATTAGCACAGATTAGATTATGACGTGAAGAATTTAATCAACTTTCTTTTTAAATCCTTGTAAAATGTAAAGTGGACCTTGGCTGTTACAGCCTCACCTTCACCATCTAGCACGATGTGGATCTGCGTGCTGGCCTCCAGCTGTGTGTGCTCCTCCTGAGCTACAACGCGGTACTGCAGGTCCTGGCACTCGGGCCTGCGGAGCGCCTCCGAGTCGTTCACATAGAGCAGTCCCCACATCGCGTCTGGGGACTGGGTGATGCTGACGGCTGTGTAGCAGGACTGCACGTCAGCAGACACATTTCTATCTGGCACCTCGAGCCGGTATGTGACACTGAAGCCATCAAACTGCTGGCAGTTTTCCACACAGACTCTGCCAACCTGAGAGGAGATGGCACAAGAGATTGAAAATGTAAAATCTGAATGACAGTAGGTAATTTAAGTGGAAAGCAAACACCTTTATGGACTGCTATACTGCAGAGATACTGATGAATGAAATAGAGTTATTGTTGTTTTATTTTACTGAGCCAGCAGGTGGCAGTCTCTCAGTATGTTTAAGAGTGAGTCAGCACTAAATCAGATCTTCTGTTGTTAAAATGGCTATGGTTTCCATACAGTGAGTAGAATTAACATTGTATAACATTTAAGAATTAAATCGTATCCTCTTATTGAGGCTTTGAAGCATTTTGCATTTCTGGTTACTTCAGTAACATCAAGGCAGGCACTGGCCTGACTTTATTGTAAATGTTTACCCTCTGTTGACTTTTGCATCCCAGCACAACTTTTTAGAATCTTTCAACATTGTGTACCAGGCTTCGTTTTTACATCCATCCATTCATCCACCCCTCTTCTTCCGCTCTACTGGAGGCTTTGTTTTAGCAAAACTGATCTCCTCATCATCATCTTGAAACATGATGATGCGATGCCTACAGGTGTGGCTCATCCAGCAGAGAGCTTTTGATGTAAGTTGCTGTGTGTACTAAAATACCTAAAACTGAATTAATATTAATTTCATTTATCAAATTGTTTGGAAATAACGTTGTCAAGTTATTTTCATGTGTGGTCTTTAACAGCTTTACTTGATCTCATTATGTATTATTTGAGTGCACTTTAATAAGAAACATCATTCTGATGGTGGTATTTTGAATTTACGCTTGCTGACTAGGCATGCATATGGCCCTGGCAGAATTAGGCTAATAAAGTGGGTGTTTTCTAAAGTCATAGCATCACACTGCATTAAGTACCCACAAGTGAATTGTTTTTAGTATGAAATGTTCTCTTTGTGTTACTATCCCTGCACCACAGCTCAGCACCAAAACACTGTTGAAACACAAAGAGAAAAGTTTTGGACTAAAAGACTTTACCATAAGAGTGGTATACGACGTAGAAATGTGAATTATCATGTAGAATGTTGCTTTAATGAATTCTCTGACAGTGTCCCTGCTTTGCGTCTTTTGGGTATTGAAACTATTGACCTCCCCTGAGGAGGCAATATTGATTAAAAAAAATGTTGCCAAGGGGAGCTTTTTTGGATCCATACCTTGGACACTCTACAACCTTGGGGCCTGAATGAGGGAAAGACTATATGTTCTGCCTCGTGCTCTGATGGTCTTTCTGACCGACTGCTTCGATAATAAATTGGATGTTTGCAATGGAGAAAAGCATGCAGATGTTTTAATAATTTTTTATGCCCATCACTTACATTGAAATCACAATGGGACTTCATGGCCAGTTTGTTGAGGGGGAATAATTACAGCAACCAACAACTCATGAGAATAATTTTTATGATTGGCTTGGAAAAAATGTCTACCTATTCTTTAAGACAGCTGCAGACTAAATAGAGAGTTATAGATTTGTATGGTAATTAGTCATGAGTACCTGGGAATAAACAGAAGCTCTGCGTGTCAATGTGAACATATGTGTGATGTTGGAGAAGTGGATGTGGACCGGTAAGATGGTGACGTTGAAGTGCAGCAACACTTTTCCCTCTAGACCGGGGTACGTGGTGTCATTGACCAGGTAGTCCAGCTGCAGGGTGTGATTCTCAGTCACATACAGGTTCCTCTTCAGGACGAGCTCTAAAATCAAGGGGGAAACATGAAAATGTATCTTAAAAACTAAGGTGTTCATAAAAACAGATGCATTTTAGTAGCCCCTGGATTACTTACGGTAGGCGTGGACGGTCTCTCGAATGCCTCCATGAGCAGCTTTCTTTTCATTGAAGGTGCCTTTTATGTAAAATGTTTCTTTTATCCATGGGTCACTATTGAACAAGCTCCCCACATACTTATTGTGACTCTGGTCTATGGGATAGATGGGGGTTAAATCCCTGTCAAAGACAAACAAAGTGCCAAAAGAGCCACCCTGGGAAAAAATGGGAAAATGAGAAATTTGAATCCTAATGTAAAGAAGATAAAATTTGCTAAAACTGTGTCTATAAAACAATGAAAACGGATCAAGATCAGTGTTATATTAGTCTTCACACCTTTGTCCGATTGAAGCTGATGATAACATCCGCTGTGTCTGTTCCATTCACGTACGGTGCGTTATCATCCTCATCGTTGACAAAAACATCCAGGGACGTTTCCACCTTGGTGATGACCGTTTCGGTCCGCACTGTGCAAACCAGCAGGAGTCTGTAGCACTCACTCTCCTCGCGGTCCAACGGAGCGGTCACCACCAGCTCTGTGGTGTTCTCATTGACAGCAAATGGTGCAGGGGTATCTGTGGACAAGATGTACAGCAAAAATCTGGTTCTTCATGTGTCTACAGCCACTGTATGAATGGAATATACTGAGTCAGAGATGGCATGGGTGTGATTTAGCAAGAATAATAATAATAGCAACTATTGTAACAGCAGAACAAGTGGAGAGGAGTCATACAGGCAGCAGAGTGACTCAGTATTGTGTGTTATACACAATATATATATATTTATACCTAAAGTTTGCTAACATTAGCCACCGTAAACTACTGGTCATACCAGACCAAGGAAGGCTGTAGCAGCAAAATCCCTGAGTGCATTGATGAGCAATGGTGCGTTTTATTGCTTGTGAATGAAATTTTTCATTTTTAAGATAAAGAATGTAAAGATGTCAAAACTCCAGCAACACTTGTAGTTTATAGAACAACTTTAATGTTAGACCAACGCGTTTCGGCTTGTGGCCTTCATCAGGGTCATCATGGAACACATTCAAGCAGCTTTGAAACAGGGCTACCCTATTTGAATGCTGTTTGAAATGTACCTCGGTAGTAGGTGAAGCTGTGCCAGAAACTCCTACTTAAGATGAAGAACGTGTGATTTCTTCTATCAAATGTTACAAAGTCTCTCTTTATTGCGTCTAACCTGACTCCACATTGTAAGAGATGGTGTAGTTGGGGCACACGTTGAGTCTGGTTAGACGTCGGAGTTGCCGCAGGGCCCCAGGGAACCTGTTCTCCATGATGTGGGGGTTGGCGGTGTCTCTGTGCGGGAAGCATAGCTCCTTCATATCTGTCTGAGCACACTGAGGCATCGTGGCGTTGACAAAGTCCAGGGTGATCCGAGGGGAGCTGATGCACTGTGACTTCTTGGTGAAGTTAGGTAACACCATGGCACGCAGGACCAACTTCTTCACAGACCAAGACTTTTGAGCTGATGAGACGCACAGCCGAAAACAAAAACAGGAGGCATTTTTTAATCTCAGACACTGCTCTTTTTGATGACTGAGCTCTTTTTTTGCCTGTATGCAATTACAGTATCATCCTGAAGGATAGAAACCTTCTTAGTATGCAAAGAGCATAAACGTCAAGAAACTAATTTACTTTCATGTGCAGAGGATACCTGGCACTGAAATGGGACTATACATTACCATTAAAGTGCTGTATCCAACTCACATAGCAAGGCGAAGTCGCTCTCCTCCAGGGTTTTGTTCAAGGACAGTATTCCAGTGTTGATGTCCAGGCTGAACCAGGTGATGTAGGCCGGATGTCTAAAAGACTTTGTCCAGCACAGGTAGAAATGTGGCCGCTCAGAGTTGCTGTCCAGCATGGCGTGGACCTGGAGTACCGGCGTCCCTGCCGGCTGGCCAACGTACACCGTCTCAGTGTACTCATTCTGAGGGAAGTACAGCCCTGTCGCTCCTGCAGAAAGAAGTTATATAACCAGATGTTAAAAAACAGGCAGTCAAGTGAGTCACAGTGGAATTTGGTTATATTCCCTTTAAAGCGTTGTGATAGCTGAAAAATAAGGCCCGACATTACTGCTGATGTCTTATTGCAGAGCCGGATAACTGCAGTTATCAGCCATCTCTTTCTGAATATTTAACTGTGGGAACAATACCCACTGACAATGCCGTCTAGCCCCTGAATGGAAATTAACACATACATGGAATATGACAGGTTCTGTTTTTTTCCTCCCCTGATACGTCTTTCATCTCTTCTGTTAGCGGAAATTGAAAGGAGGGCTCAAATGACACTTATGCAGCTCTATTAATGAATTTCTCATATGGTCAATAACATGTGGTTTCCGATTCTCCTTGTGTTCACCTTGAGAAGTTTAATTACAAGGGATAACATGATATGGTAGAAATGAATCATTACCTGCCAGAGGAGAGTGTGGGGTGTGTATGTGTGTTGGGGTAATCCATAAAGAGCTATAGCAGGCTATGTGTTTTACAGGAAAATGGAGATGTGAGTGTTCCTCCTGTAATTATATCCCCGTTATGTTCCTCTTTGTCGACAGTAGGAGACCATTTAGGGAACGCACTAATGTCATTAGCAGACAGCAAAACTAGATTTGCTATTTCTGTTGGTGCAGTTGAGGCCTCGGCTCTGGTTTCGGACATTGATTTAATTTTGCGGGGGTTGGATGACAGGAGGCCGAGCTGATGGATAAAATGTGGCCGTCCTTCCTGAAGGATGGAGATACACTCAGGGAGGCTACAGCCCTTTTTATTAAAAGTGTTCCAGGGAAAAAAACAAACAGCAGGCCACTTGTTTGTTAATCCTGCTGGGATGGTGGGAGCCAGTTTCTTGACTCAGATTTTAGCTGAACAAATAAAGCAGGGGAGGGGCTAAGACTATTTATTCAATGACACACACCTGAGGTTGTTTGATACCAGTGGACCTGATGAAAAGCCAATTTGGGCTCCAAACATTGTACTTTTTCTAATGTAATGCAATAGTAGCATGTTGTGAGACCTTGGGGGGCAGAAACAAAATGGTTCAACATGGATGGATGGCGTTACTATGGTAGTAGAACATGGTATAGTACATGTTCAATGTTATGAAATGTACCTCTCACCAATAAATGCACTCTGAATTTGCTGGAGGTAACTTCAATAATAATATATAATAGCTACATGAGCAAAATAACACAGAGTATGATGGTTTTATGTGAGAACATATAGAAAGTAAAATGCAAGACATTCATGCAATCTCAGTGTAGGTCTCCATCTGTATACTGAAAATGACCATTAGAGGGAGCCATTATCTTACTGACACAGGCCCAAAAGAGTTGAAAACTGCAGCTTAATCATTATCATAAAACATTATTTAACTAATGCCTTTACCAATTTGATAAAATGCTGATTATCCTAGATTAATTTGTATCTTTAACAAGTTAGAAAATACTCTTTCCACAGCCCTTTATTAGATAAATTAAAAAAATGATTTGAATGATATCTTACACATGACACTGTCATGAATCAAACAGAGCAGATGTCAGCAGCTCTACAAATAAAACTACAGGCTCATGTTAACCAGTGGGAGCTGAACACATTTGTGAATGCTGGTCTTGGCTCGAAGCCACGGTGGCTGGACCCCGTGCAACACAATTTGTTTATATCATTCAAAATTCAATTTCTTTCCAGGACTGAAGCCAACAGAAAGCAAGCAGTTTATATCAAAACTAATTAATTGAATGGATCAAGCAGGCCTCTCTTAGCAAATGGCATCTTTGGTCTGTGAAGCTGTGATGAAGATTTTCCAAAAGCATGACTCATTACCTTCCCTAAATGATGCACAAGAATGACGGAAATACAGATAGTAACGACATTTCACCTCTCATGACCGTGCACGGATAATGATTTTACAAATAAAAGATGCAGCGCAGTTTTTATTTCAATCCTATGTCTTGGGAACACTGAAAAATGTCAGATTTGGACATAGGCTATAGATAGCTGTTTTCGGAACGGCTTTGACCTCCCATAACTCAAAGTGTGTAAACATTACCATCATACGCAGACCTTTTACAGCCTTCAAACACATACAAAACAGATGCTGAGCTGCCACGTACACTGTCATTTCTTCAAAAGCTGGAGTAAGTAATTCTGCAAACAAAGCCATTGTTTGAACAGGAGGACTCTTGTAGCAATCCGTGTTTACAATAGATATCATGTACTGCTGAGTGGATAGTGAAATTCAACCCTCTCACTCATCTGTACACGTATGCTCTTCCTGGTTGCCTTTCAGTTTCCTTGAGTTAATTATGGGCTGTGTCCATTTTGTCTCATATTTTAACTGTGGAAGGACAAAAAGGACACAAGCGCATCACAAAATCTGAAACCATGTGCTCAGTCAGCCACAGACCACAGCGTGTCTAGGACTGGTCTGAGCTGATAGGGTGGGACGCCCTCTCCGTCGTCCCAGACAAAGACAGAAACTCAATTAGCTCAATGCGTGCTTCGGCTGATAGATTTACCAGCTATGAGCTCATGTGCTAGACTAACCCACAGGCTTACTAATCTACCTCTGTGAATCTCCCTCTTAGAAACAAAATGTGGACCTCCCACCCAGACATCCTCACTGACAATCTGTCAACGGCATGGCAGACCAGGAAAACTGTATGATTCATTCCCTCACTAAGCTTCGTTGACTGGAGCTCCTGCTGTGAGAGCTCAGCCCAATGCCCTTTCTCTCCCAAGGTCAACGTGCGCTGCAACTGTCCCTGGTAACGACCCATTGGAAAGGCCGTGTATCTGGCAGCAGATAAATCAATAACCATATTAATCAACAGCGATGCTGATTGTTTTCTACTGATGAGACAGACAGGGAGAACGGCTGATGGCTGCATGTGCGCAATCATCTCCGTTGCACATAATATGGCCCCACTTGTTTAGCTGCATGGCCACAGAAATATTACATCTGCTGCACGGGTTTAATTTCACAGCCAGACTCCACAATTTAGTCCATCAATATCCACATTTTCAAATAATCCATCATCTATTACAAAGCAGCTGTAGCCAGCGGCATTAAGGAGCATACCAGCCAGTTATATCATGGAGATGTAAACACAAGAAATATCATAATCACTCTGAAACCTATCATGATTACTCTGCTTCCAAAGATGTAACAGTTATGGGAATGGTTCTCGTCAAGGATTCAATTAACTAAAAAGCTGCACATTGAGCTATAATTCCACTTATGAAAGCTATTATTGATCATCATTTTTAAGAATCTCTCCCTCTTGGTTTTCCATTGCCAGTATGCATGATTGCTTCGTCATATCACACTGGATACAGGACCTGGATTTAATATTGTCCTGATTGTGAAACTTTCAATCTCAAAACAATAAGGTGTAATAAGGGAAAAAAAGTAATTTCCTGTTATGATGTCATCAAACTTTTCATCAGAGTAACACAATATCTGACCTCAGTTTGGAGGAGGTAGTCAGGCTCCAGGTAGATTACTCACTTTACCGTGATGCATACCGTAACATAATAATCAATTACGCCATAATGTAATCCAATTAGCCCTAAGAGAATACAAGAGCTGAGATCCAATGAACCATGTTCATCAGTCATCAAGAAATCTAATAGAACATCTCCTTAGGGATTAGCTTCAAGTACAAATTCAGTTTAAGAACTCCTGTAGGTATGACAGTGGCATCAAAAATTGAACATGTGGTACATCATAGAGCTCCAGACTGAGTATGACGCAGTAGTCATTAGACTGCTTTGATAAAACATATCTATCCTCATCACAGCTGTGGTAAAACACAATCAGATTCACTCAAATGTAAACAGAAGTGGGCAAAGACATTAGCTGCTGGTGGCAAAATACAGTATTTTTTATGTGCATAAATAGTTCACTGCCACAGGTTTCATGAAGGTTTCAGCTTACTAGATGAATGATTTTGAGAATCAAGGGCTTTCTGACCAATGTTCACTTTTGAAATGTCTTATCTTTTCATTTGCTCCTACCGACGGCATCCAAATAAAGAGACTCTGTACAACCACTGCCAAGAGAAACAGACCCTTCACAACTTAACAAGAAAGAGTCTACAGTCATGCTCCTCTGTGAGCCTGGACTTCAGCTACCTGCTAACGTCAGTAACATTATGCTTACATGCTCACAATGACAATGCTAACACTGTGATGTTTAGCAGGTTGAATGTTCACCATGTCTACCATCATAGCATGTTAGCATGCTAACATTTGCTAATTAGCACTAAACACAAAGTACGGCTGAGGCTGAGGCTGAGGCTGAAGTACGGATAGGCTGACTGACATTAGTTTTGAGGTATTGGACAAATTTAAATGTTGACCTGATGATGGTGCTAGATGAAAGGTCACACTGCAGTTATCACATTAACGGTGGTATGAGTTTTAGCACCATTAAATCTTTATAACTTTAATTCTGAGACATCAGTACCTAAACTAAAAAGAGCACTGTTGACATGACTAGTGCTATTAGCTTCTGACTGCTTGTTACATTGGGTGTCAGCACATCAGGTGTCACAGTGAAGCCGATGGATTACATTATGGAAACACAGGAAGGGACGTTGCTTTATGGCAGAGAATGAAGGGCGCTGATCTTCCAGCACAAATGGGAGTGAAGCTTTCAGAGTTTCTGGCACTGGCATGTGGTGGTAGGAGTGAAAGGCCAGTGGAAAAATAATTTCCAACATGTTTGCCCTCTTCAGTAAAGTGAAGGATCAAACAAATGGACACAGTGATGCCAGGGAGCGGCTGGCAGAGGAGGGGCAAGAAGCAACATTATCTTTTTGACAAGAAAGCAAAAGGGTTTAAATTATGTTTGAATTTTGAGAAAATGGGTCAAATCTGTCCCCACAATTGTCAAATGTTTTCACAGTAATTAGAATTAATTGGCAAATTAGATTTTCATGTTTAGCACCTTTAAAACGGCAAAAGAAAAAAAAACCCATTCACCCACATCCAGTTCTGCAGCGTCACACGACCATGTGGAATCAAACGAGCTGAGCTCCGTCTTTGTTTCATTCATTGTTGTAAATGATCGGTCAAACACAACGTGCACCGCCAGGCAACTGGAAAATAACTTGTCAAGACCCATGTGAAACGAGAGGACTAAATGCCTTGAGGGCGAAATTTCAATCAATGTCTCCTTGTCCTTTCACCACAGCAAATTAGATTCTACCCGCGCATGAGAGGGAAGTGTGACCCTGAACTGACGAGAGGATCAGGCAGAGAGCTTTGACAGGTAGGAGCCGCATCCATGCAATGCCAGCAGCAGCAGAAGCAACAGTCCAGAGTTAGAGGTTGGGAGTGAGACTCTAAGCAATGGAATTAATAATGCAGTGGGTGGTGTCCCTCCATCAGACATAATATTTCAATAAACCACTGGTCCAGTTTGGTCAAAAACCTACTGGGATGATGCATTTTTGCCAATATTTTGGTGATTAAAAATTGCATAAGCTGGCAAAAGGAGGAGCTATAATTGAAAGTCCAAATGTAGGCTGAAACTGCTGCATCACTGCTCTGATTCTGTTAAAACGTGGGATGATGCTACTTTTTGTTGACTGGTATCAGCTGCATTTGTGGCAGGCAGCATGTTTACTGTTGCTCATTAACTTCTTTTTTGACTTCCCTCCCAAAACTTTCATTAACTTTGGGCAGACTTTCTTAGCATTTGTAGCTTATTGTCCTTTTGGGGCCTGGGATGGTTGGAGAGATGGGTGGAGGGAAGCTGAGGCCAGATGGTGAGACATGTGTTGTATGCCACAATGTTTAAAAAAATCAATAAACTGGAAATAACTAAACACCAAAAAATACATTCCCTGTGGCAGTGCCATAGACAAATCATCATATTATTTAGTTTTTACTAGTAACAGCTTTGACAGAAAGTCTTTCTTCTTAAGACATAAAGAGAAGCAACGCTGTTTAGACAATTATATAAACGATAAACTCTGCAGCAAAAATCTTGTATCATGATGTTTTTCAATTACACTAAAAGAAAGGTAATGACAGCAAGGGTAGAAAATTGACAAGATTTATAATGCGTCCATAGGCAGCACAGGACAGAAGCTTTACTAAATCATATAATGTAATAAGGAGCTAAATCAAATAGTATCATGTATCAAATGAGATGTATTGGTCTGGTCCTTCTCAAAAACAAAAGATGCTGATGAAAATGATTGTTCTGATGCAAGGAGAAGGAGGAGCAGCTACAGAGGCTGCAAACATGGCTTCCTCTGAGATGGTGGGGTCATCACTGGAAATGACTTGGTAACGGTTTCGAAGGTCAGAGGGGAAAGCGGGGTCAAAGACACAGTAGCAAGGTCACGGTGGAAGGTAAATGGATCGATGCTTTTATGTGAAAACATCTGTGGGGAAGTGATGGATTACACAGAAGTGTCTGTTGAGAGGATTTGGTTCATTTCATTAAAGCCTTTTACCAGATTTAGTCACAAAAGGTACTATTGAGTTTCTGAACATTTTGTTTACTGCCGCAAAGCTACCAGTCCATAAGCCTTCATCATTGTCATGGGCGCTCATTAGCCAGCCTCCATTAAAAAAAAAAAATCTAACAAATCAAAAGTAGTTTCAAAAGGCTCTCTAGATGCACACCAAAGTCCATTTGCTTCTTCCTCATATCAAAAGTTCAAATCTTAACAAAGCCATGACTGACCAGACGAGTTTGTGCCTTGGATCTTCTCAAACATGATCGCAAGAAAACAGTTTTACATCCAAACTGCAACCAACTCCATAATCTCTACATAAACAAAGAGGCGTCCCAGCCTCCCCTTCGTCTACTCGTAAGTGCAGGGCGACACATTTAAAAATGCTGATTACTCTTATAGTGAGCGCTGATTGCCAATTTCATTTGTTTGATTACCTCAGCATGAAACACTAAACTAATCAGTAACCTGTAACCTGCAACAGTGGTGCTGTGAATTACCTAACAATTACTATTGCATCTTTTGTTTACTACAATCTAAACAAATAATGAAACCATTCCTTAGGTTCTAACAAATATTAGACTGGTATGGTGATGAAAACTCACATAAGAGGTTATGTGATACAACATGTGCAACATGATCAAATTACTTAGAAGATGAGGACTGACACATATTTAAAACTAATTTGGTGATTTAATAACCTTTAAAGAAGTGTAATGGTTATTCTGCTAATGATGTCAGCAGTCAGAACATCCTCCAAAAGTGAGACAAAAACATCATCTTGAACATATACAGCAAAATCAATCCAATGTGTCATTTTGAGAGCAGTTAACGTCCGAGCTGCAATCTGAATGCTCTGTGCACTTGTATAACAGCCGATATTTTCCTAAAGAAAACAAACAGCCAGTGTTTGCCCAGAGATAGGAGCAGCTGCTGCACACCTGCCTGCAGCTCGCTTCTTCTCCCCTCTGAACAAGTGTAGGTCTTTTGTTGCAAACAGGCAGGCAGGTGAGGGACGCCGTGTTTACGTTGGGTGTAGATTTCAGCACCCATTTAATTACCATCATGTCCTTGACATTCCAAATCGAAACTGGACCGACTGTGGTCATCTAAATATATCAGGAGAAATGCCCGCTTCAGTGACAATACATGTTGAACGAAGCAGAACTGAGATGTAAATATGTGCAAGGTATATATGCATCATATCTACTGTAAGTGGGATGTGAATCTACATCTCTCAGCCCCTGTGCACTGAGCACTACACTGTCTGTCACAATGAAAAATAACCAGAGACCATTACATACAACTGTGGCACCTTCAAAATTTCATTAATCACTTCAACAACACTGCAGGAACCTGCTCCCCTGGGCGATTACGTAGGACTGTAGTTTACTGGTAGTGTAAGCCCACTTTTGCAGGCATGAAATAGCACTGACCCAGCACACGTGAAAAAGTACCTTATTTCGCATGTCAATTCCACTAAAAGACTGTGATGATGATCTTACTTTTACACTCTACATCCCTGATGTGAAAGCATGGATAGTAACCTCTGTGAAGTTGTCCAAAAACAAATTCAGGAGTTCCACACAATGGCCTATATTTGTCCAAGCATCACATCTGACATACTTGCTGCACACTGAGCACTGAGCACTCCCGAGCTATGAGAGACACTTTAAATATAGACTGCATGGGAGGACAGTGTTGGTACAGTTGGGCTGTGGGATTGTGAATGGGATTATAATATTATAATATATGGCTGTATCCATTTGACTCTAGGTTTCAATGTGCCATACCACGCGTAACAAGAAGCGCACAATGCAAGTATCACTTTCTGCAGCATGACACAGTGCCATTTCAGATACTTCTTGGAAAAGCCTTAAAACTCCCTCCTTCCGAAATGTTGCAATTTAGCAAAGCAATTTAGCTTTACACAGGAGCAGCCCATTTCATGTGTATTTTTCACTTTGCCATGACAGTCAGTTTTGCAGTGAATCATACATTTTGTGAATTTAAAGTGTGTCCCAAACCAAACACATTACGGTTCCTGCTGTGCTCATACCACATGTACTTGCCTTTCTGACTGACAGGAGAGCAGGAGATGAAGAAGATGCTTTAAAACCAAAACTGATGCTGTCAGATTTATAGATCATGTCTCAACCCGGACAGAGAAGTGTAAAGAAAACACAATTTCAAATGTTCTCCTCCCAATGAACATTTAGAGTAGGCTTTTTTTTTTTTTTTTTTTTTTTTTTTTTAATTAAATTGTATGTTTGCTTGCATACATAGCCTAACCATATCTCAGGAGACATACTTTAGTGCAACATATATTATTTAAAGTGGTTTCCAACTTCATCTTGTGCCCCTTCAGCACTAGTCAAACCATAAGGCTGATGATGAACCTTACCTTCCAGCAGCAGCAGCAGCAGCACCACCACCACCACAACGATGTTTCCCCGAGAGAAACCACAACTTGAGCCCATGTTCGCGAACCATAAGTGAAAGTTTCTGACTGAAAATGAGATTGAAAAAAGTTCCTCTGAGCGATGTATTTAAACAAAAATTCAAAGCGATAAAATAAATGAAGGCGTTGTGTAAACCAGTGTGCGCGGCTCCGGGCAGCCAGCTGAAGTCCTCAGCGTCCCATAGAAGGGCTGCTGTGTGCGGCTCCTGCTGCTGGGCTGGGCTGGCTGGCTGGCTGACTGGCTGGCCAGGGGGAGGAGGTTCACTGCTTCACTGCTTCACTGCTCACTGCCGCTTCCGCAGCAGCAGCAGCAGGCAGCACAGCATCTACAGGAAATTTAAGAGCATAATTTAACAGCAGGTCAGTCATCTCATTAACACTCAGCTGGGGGGAAATTATTAACAATTATCATTAAATGTGTAATGGTGCATTTTAAAGGTACAGGCACTGTTTTCAAAAAGGGCATGTGGTGAGTTCATTTTAATCACTGCTTCATTCTAACAGACTTGGAATCATTTACATTTACATTTAGTCATTTAGCAGACGTTTTTATCCAAAGGGACTTACATATGAGGAGGACAATGGAAGCAATTATAACAACATGTAACAACAATATATACAACATTATAACAAAAATAACAATCATTTATGCATGTATTTTATTCATCATTATTATTATTATTATCATCATCATGGTTTCGCATCTAACCCCATTCAGTAGCACCAGTGACACTTCTATGTATTTACTTCAGTGGATTTAAACAACAACAGTTTAAAAAAAAATTGAGAACAAGGTTTCAGTCAGTGGCTCAGCATCAAATTAATAGGGGGGGCAATGGTAGAAGGGTTTTTTGTTTGTTTGTTTGGCTTAATGATGAACCATTTCACTGCTGAGCTGCAGCCCTAAACACCATATGGATAAATAACACTTCACTACTAACCAGCATACATCTGCAGTGTCTTATCTGCTCATTAATGACACAGCCAGCACACAATCAGCTCACTACCATAAGACCAGCTGTGTGAGTCTGGTCAAGCTCTGTGGGACCTTTCCCCTCTCAAGTCTCGAGTGTGTGTCCGAGGCGGAAGGTTGTGTTGAAGTGAGGGATCTCTCTCTGTGACTGGATAGTGTGGATTGATGAATTGCTGCAGCCTCGGGCCAGGACACCAGTCACTCACACAGCTATCCCTCTCCAATCAATGTCTCTGCATGGAGCAAAGAACTGTGGTGCTCACTGGGCTGCAGAGGGGACGGCAGGGCTTCTCAGGAGCTCCAGCAACTCTCACCAAATGGAAGAAAACATATTATCACCACCACTGTTATATTATATTTATTATACCTGCCGTCTTTGGTTTACTCAGTTTGACTCATTTGAATCAACTGGGCTACGTGTACACTTGTATAATTCTCGAATTATGCTGGCTCGGAACCTGCTGTTATACTGAAAATTCATGCTGAAAGCCTGATAATATCCAGATTACCTATTCAATTCCGTTTGCTTTTATTTTTTGGTAGTCTCAGACACAAAACCCTGATTTTACCTTCAACTGTACACAATAAGCTTCCATGTAAAACCCTGACAATTTAAAATAGTCATTCTTTAAACTTTCAAAGAAATGGTCTTTCTTCAAGATATCACGTTGTCTTCTTATGTGAATTCGCTGTTAATACTGATACTCTACTCAAATGTTCACTTACACTATATAGGAAGGTAAATGCTGTACCAAGGGAGAATGCGGGGATCATTGCATGCATATATGCAATATTGTATCTGGGGATAAAGTTTCCATATGACAGACTATAGGTATCCTGAGACATACGCTCAATGAGAATCAATAAAGACAAGGAAATGTGGTGGTGTAGTCACGGTATGTGGAACCACAATGGTATCTTATGGGCTTTTTCTGGCAATGCTAGAGCGAAAACAAGTTTAGAGCACTGGTTCAGCAGAAATTCAGTATGAAATATAAGCAGAATATTCATCACCTCCATGGCCTGGACATTCCTATTTGGACCCTTTTTGATCTTTATTAACAGCTGCTCGTGATGTTTAATGTGTTTTGAGCTCATGCTTATACTTAAATACAAACCTTTATTATTGCATGCAAATACACAAAAGATATCTTACTATACTACTGTGGTGAGTGTGTATTGTTTTCTTTTTTAATCTCATGAAGATGCAGCTATGCGTTTACATTGCTGGCACAATAGTTTGGGAAAGCAATTATGGACTTGAGTCCTGTTCATGAAGGCAGGAAGCACCTACAGGGATTCAAACAGCAACTTCTGTTCATAAGACAATTACCAAAACCACTACACCTTGTTACTCAATGTTATTACGGCTTCTGAGGAGTGTGCACTGTGATTAAACTCTGGAAGAAGAGCATGATGGGTTGTTTTCATTTCATTAACTAGATGGTCATTTCATGATCTACACACCACCTGTCCTGATGCTGAAGGCACATTGATCTGAGTGTGTTCAGTACTGTCATGTGTACATTCTCCAGAAATATCTGTAAATCACTCAACCAGATTGTCAACCATGTGGGAATATTATAATCCAAGTGTAAAAATAAACCCCTTTTCAACAGGTAAGTAGCTTTGTGTGTTAAATATGTAAAATGTAAAACATGTAACGGGCCCGGGCTCTTTGAGGGGACCCGTCGTTGTTCTCTGATGAAATGGATTTGTGTAATTTCCCCGATTTTCTAATACAATGAGAGCAAGAGGTGTCGGCCCCATTAATGGCACTCCTTTGTGAGCTGTGCATCTTGACCCCTATTAAAGTACTGTCACTCGGACAGCAGATGGTACCAGCACACACACACACACGCACATACACAGAAAGCGAAGGAGTGGCCATGGCAACAGACTCATAATGGCTGTCCTGGTGTGTAGTGGAATCACTCGGCCTAATTTGTTAAGTACCACCTCAGTATATTTGAATTAATCAGTCTATTCAGTGCACAAAACAAGTGGCATCAAATTAATCCTCAGCGGCCAACACTGACAGTAGATCAGACGTCTTCTTTAGAAACTGGGTGGTGGTTTATTGGGTTTCATGGATGAACAGATTTTTCAAAATTTCCCCAGATGTTATTATCACCTATAGGGCTATACCTTACCATGAATAGTATTTGTTAAGGATTGACAAACACGATAATGGCATCTACAGAAGGAAAAAGGGACAGATGATCATCCTGTTTTATATTTTGAGGAAGAATTTCTTCTTGTACAGCAGGTAAGCAATGAGCACCCACAGCGCAGTTCCCCACAGGCTTTGGAAGAGCCACTCCCAGTGGCTCTCCTGGAAGCGCATCTCCCAGCTGAACGGGAAGTAGAAACCCAGGAGAGAGTGGCCAACATATACAAAGATGGAATTCATCCCTGAGGAGGAGAGACAAACACAAGTTGTTATTGAACAGGACTGCTCTGCTTTATGGGTATACCTTTCAGACTACCAAAGGGGTTATACACATGAGAAAAACGTCTTCCCCATTCACTGATGAAGCATAACCCAGGACGCATCTTTGCACTCAGCACCTCTGCTTTAGAAATTTGGAAAATGGGAATTCGGACAAACAAGCATTGGGCAAGCAGTGCGAACCTCCATAAAGCTTTCAAAATAAACTTCAATTTTAGATTAATCATTCCTGACAGGTAGCTACTAAATGTTTGCTATTACTAAAGATGCTGATGTCAGCTAGCTTGGTTAGCTGGCAAGTTGCCCCTGAAAGTAGATCTCTATGCAGTTAGCTACAATAGCTAATCCAGGGGGCTAATAACTAATTGTTATTTACACATCCAGCAGTAAAATTGTCCCTAGTGGATGAATGCGAGTGTGAATGGTTGTCTGTCTAAGTGTCAGCCCTGCGACGAGTTGGCCACTGTCCAGGGTGGACCCCGCCTAAGGCCCGAAGTTACTGGGATAGGCTCCAGTCACCCGCGACCCCAAACGGGAACAAGCGGTAGAAAATGACTGACTGACTGACATCCAGCAGTTACAGAGCAACGTTAGCATTCACTTGGAGTCGTGTTTCTGGCCACCTGGTGAATTTAAATCCAATATTCACTCTTCACTGTCCACTTAATGCTCCACCTTGTTCACTAGTTTGTCTGTTTGATGCTGGGCGGGCAGTCTACAGTGGGTTTTTAGAGCCTTTGAGCTGAAAACAGCTGGCGGTACATGGAACATAGATGAGAGGGATGAGACTGAACCAAACAGTAAAGTTACTGTCCGGAAAACCAAAACAATGAGCTGAAAGACGTTAAAACACTCAAAAGGGCTGATTAGAACTGCAGAGTCCGAATGATAATTCTGTCTGGGTTCATCACTACAAGTAGTCATTTGATCCATTGTTAATATGCACATGTGAATTATTACCGCTTTAGGAAATGAAATGCTTTTTTCAATGCAATCAAGGTGTGCAATTAAGTGCCAGTCTTGTTTCTGGGGTTTTTATTACAACCAAAGCATGTACACCAGTATAATACATTGAGCCCTTTGATTTGTGGATAAACAGTACCTGGGTATATGAATGGCTGTCCGTCCCACCAGCCCTTCATATCAGTGATAAAGTACATGCCTCCCAGCAGCAGGAAGGAGAAACAGCCCAAACACATCACGTAGGACAATGACCTGGAGAAACAGACCATCAGCAACATTTTACAACAACAGCAACATTTTACGTCGTATATTTGGGCATCACTAAAATGTTAGTACGGTGTGTCTATCAGTCCTGTACTATAGATAAATAACACCCTAGTGGTGTCGAGCCACATTGGTCTAAAGCATCAGCAGTGGATCCTTGGCACGTGCTGCATGGAGTCGTGCCAGCCAGCCATGTCCCTGTCTGCTCCTAAGTGCAAGAATGTTTGATGCAATATCATCTGATGTAAAATGGCTGCCTCCCGGAGCCTCCTGGCAGTTGGCTTTTTTATTTTTTATCTCAGCTGAAGTGGGGCCAAAAAGGACTCTTAGCTGGGAGTTAATTACTTCTAGACATCCAGGCAGGGACTTGCGCTCAAGAGCTCAATAACCTGTGCATGATGAACTGCCTATAAAAGCCAGGCAGGTAATGGCGAGGGATGAGCGCAGCGTTAGTGGGGGGCCCCTGTGGAACATCATGAAGAATTTGCTTACACATCACAGAAATAATGGTATTCTTCCTGCTGCAGCATTAAAATGATTCACATCATATTAACGGGAATGTGGCAGTCAAACAAACGCACAGGTGGTAAAGTAATCTACTTCTGAGGTAGTAATTGTGCAGTATTTCATGCAAAATCATTACAAACATTTATCAAGATGCCGTGCCTTGTTTTTCCAAAAAGGCATATGATAGTTTGGGAGCAGTTTAGACTACACTGTGGTTATGTAGATGCTTTTCCCAGATTCTGATCCCATTCCATCACACAGAGCTGGTAAAATGTGCAGTGAGCACTTCTGGGGTGAGGAGGATAAAGCACCCTTTATGTTTCTGGCGGTAAGGAAGAGTGATCATGTTGGGAGGATGTATAACCGCTCCACCTCACACTCCTGACAGCCCGGGTGATTATTTACAGTCATAGCTGTCGTTAGAGGTAAGTAAACGCGTGTTTTAGCAGCCTTGATTTGTGCCTGTTGGAAACACATCCTTTCTTTTGTGAGGAAAAGTGGCTGGATTTAGAGGGTCAGGAAGCACTTACCAAAGGTTTTTATTGACAGGTATAAATCCTCCGTCTCGTGTGCACTTAGAAAGGATGGCTGCAGAGATTCCCTACGGGTGGAAGTGAAACAGATTTCAAATCGATGGAGGGTGATACAGCAAGCTGAATTGGGCTGCTAAAACGTAAGGCAACAGAATCAAGCGAGTCCGGCAGATTAAACGATTATCTGAGAGTCGGATGAACAAGGTCCATCAAGTCACACACACACACACACAAACACACAATATCGGACTGCAGACACGCCAATTTGATCATCCACACTGGAATGTTGTGCTCTTCAAAGAGAGCCACCTACAGTCACACCCATTGGAGGCCAGGTTGTCCACAGCCTTACCAGCCACGATACAGAGGAACTGTGTATGATCTGATGAACTCTGCATCAATAAAAGCTTTTATTGTCTCATCTATTTACCTTTACGTATGATTTAGATACTTGAGAAAACATTCTTTGCTCCACAGAGAAACCCAGGGCAGAGGATCAGAATCCAAACATGCTTGTTAGGTGGATATCCATCATGTGTGTAGATGACAGAATCGATGGTGTGGAAATAGCCTAGCCGCGGCTAGATTGAGTCTCCAGGCTATCCAGGCTGCAGGATGTGGGATGGGGCTGGTATGTGGGGCAATCGCTCAATTTCAATCTCTCACTTCTGGAACCTGATCGTTGGACTTTAATTAACAGGGGCTGTTGTTTATTAGGAGGAAGATGCATGGCCGCCCCCCTGAATATCAATCCGCCACAGAAATCCCACTACAGAACTGTGGTGTAAATCCTGGCTTGTCGTTGACTGTATCAACACTTTCTGGTTCTTTGTGAACCTCCTGTGCATAATATCAATCCTGTGGTTGGGTGCGTGCAGAAATGAGCTCCATCCTCCTCCGAGGAAACCTGCTAATGTCAAGAGCACATGTCTGAAAAAAGAGGCAGTTCAGCTCTGCTTCCTGCCTCCCCTCTGAGGTGAAATCGTATCAGAAAAGTCAATATCAAGAGCAGGCCAATCACTAAAACTAATTTTGCTTTCTTTGTTGGTGAAAAAACTTTGTGGGACTAAAAATAGGGTTTAGCTACTGAGATTAAAGAAGAAACCAACGCAAATATGCATAAGCAGAACACGTGGGACGATTATATACTGTATTAATACTGTACACACTGTATCTGCTCACAATCAATAAAAAAGGCCAGCTCTCTCTGTCAACCATTACAAGGTGAGAAAGTCTATTTTATTGTTATTCTCTATTTCAGTTAACCAGGAGTTCAAGTCCCTGTATTGATCCACCGCGAAACACTATATGATCCTGATGTATATATATATATATCATAATCTTGAGTAGCATCCACATCATCTATGCAGCATTAACTGGTGAACCATGAGATACAGTGGAAAAACATAAAAGCCTAATGTTTATTTATTTCGCCATGTGTTACTTTATCACTCTGTGCCTCTGGGAGAAGCCAAATGGATCTAATTTATTTCACCTCCCTCCAGTCACTCGCTCCACAATGATAGTCAATAAGATTCAACACCAGGAGACATAATGGGGAGATTTGTCATTTCAGAATTGAGGTTAATGACATTAAATTCTCACAACAGAATTTCAATTGATTCTTTCATATCTAAACAGGATTTTTCCTGATTCACAAACACAAAAGACCCATTCATCGGACTTCTTATACCGGATTTAGTACAGTGATATTGGAACATTTGGCACAGACACTCATGGTTTCCAGGTGATGAATCTCAAAGACTTCGGTGATCCACTGACTCCTCCTCTAGCACCACCATGAAGTCAAAATTTGTGGTTTTGAGTGAAATCTCTTGACATCTATTGGATGGATTGTTTAGTGCTGCTTAGCAAATGTTAGCGTGCTAACATGCTAAACTATAATAAACAACAATGAGCATGGTAAACAAACTGTGCCTAAATGCAGCCTCACAGACCTGCTAGCATGGCTGTGGACGCCCCGTCTTGTTTCCTTGTTGTTTTGGTTTTTGGGGGGATTTCTTTCTTGCCTTTTTAGAAAGTATGGGCTAGAAGAGGAGCCATTGCTATTGTGGGCCTGAAGACCCCATTGAGATATTGAATGTGATATTGGGATACTTGACACAACAAACTTACATGGCAGATGTAGTACTGATAAGACAAAAGTGAATGAATGAAATGGCTTCCCTAATGTAAGAACCTTCAATAGTTACACACTAGACTGAAGGAACGTGATATCTAAAATTGCAGAAAAGGCACAGTAATATATAACAACTACATAACGTCGAACTAATGGGATCTGTTACTGTTTCTGTGTGTTTTTCTCTGGCTGCGTCTACTGGCCCCTTCTTTTCATCCTGCACAGTTTGATTTCAAAGGCTGAGTGATGCAGCCAGCTCCTCCAGCTCCATCATCGCTCTAGGTCACAGCGCTGCCAGTTCAGGATGTCTGCCTACACAGCATGCAGACTCCCACTAACCCCGTTTTGCAAACGAACTACATCTCTGCAGCATCTCACTGTACAGACATAAAAACTGTGGCCAAGCACAGTTCAGCAAAGCCTGGCCTTTCTGCATGGATATCTGTCAATCTCGTTACAACAGACTAACAGCCTGTCACAGGTTTAGAAATGCAAAACGGGCCATCTCGTATAACACTATGCTTCTCCCTGTGGGACACATTCCCCCTCTAAATGAAATAGAGGCCAGCTTGCCTCTTATTGTGTTTTGAGACCACCCAGAATGAGCACAGATCCAAAACAAATAAGACCTTAGTTGCTGTCTGAGCAGATTCATGAAGAAACGTGTCTCTTTATTCTGGATTTAAATGGCCTTTAATCTATTTCTGTTATACCACTTTATCCATACTGTCATGTGATTGGTCTGTAAATATTTAGACTTAGTGCGCAGGTATATTAATTGATCGTGCTTCATCAGATGCTACTGGTTGCAGTAACCTGTAAGTTGTATGCACAACTCTTCTAATCTAAAAGCTCATGTGAGGCACACAGGCAACGAGAGACAGTATGTATCCCCCTGAGGCGCTGGATACATGTCTGCCTGGAAACACAGCCACACATGGATGTTGTTTAATTGTTCTGAGATCACACATATGTCCTCTACTAAGTCCATGTCCTCCTGCTAATGAATGGCTATGACTAATACCTGAGTGGCTGGAAAACACTTTGCAGAGTTTACCTGCAAAGGCGAAGTCAAACAGCAAGACCATAAAGGTGCTCAGCTCTGTGTGAGTCATAGAACCAGGATAATGTTTTAAAGGATTTGTTGTCTTGCTTTTAAAATGATCAATTGACTTTTATACTAATTTATTTGGCCAGCTGGGTTTCAAACCTCCACATGATGTAACGTACCAGGATGACGGCCCACACTAGGAATCGACAGAGGATGTGGACGTTCATCCCCTTGTAGAAAATGATAATTTTCCCTGCCTGTGGAGAAGGAGGCAGACATAAACACAGTCACCACAACTCATTCAGTCATACATTTAATGAGAAATACCATGTAAACACCAACCGGTCGGTGTGTCCATGTATTTGCCCTTGGGTAACCAAATAGGCCTGGGATATGAGTGTCAATGCCGTGTCCCTGACGTGGCGGTCACATTTCTCCTATCCTGTTGAGCCAGATGTGGGGTGTAAGTCATCCACACCCTCTGATTAATTTGGTGATGATGAATATGTTTTGGCTGAGGACATTAGCATGTGCAAACACAGAGGAGGGCGGCGGACACCTGGCGTGTTGTCTAAGACTCGTTGAGTGAAGGGCTCAGTGCTAACCGCCCACTGGGAATTGAGCAATGTGCACTGCTTTTGCATGGCAACTTCCCACAACACAAATGGCTATAAGAGACCAACAGCTCTCTCCCCACTTTCTGACAACATTTTGTCAATACAGGAGGGCAGCTGTGCACTGACAATTAGGCAGGAAAGAGTCTTTCACATAACCTACGGAGTTAACTGAAGTCTCACTGTCTAATACATGTTTTTATGAACATAATTTGCATTAATCATCACTGATCCTCTTGGTGAAAAACATTCCCCCTGTTTAAACACAAATATGAATGTTAAATGGAGTAATTGTAATAATTTCAGATTCAGGTCATAGCTACACATGGTTCTGATTGAGTCGTGTTTTCTGCATTTCATCAGTAAGCCTTCACTGAGCAAGTTTGGTTTCCATCTAAATAAAAGATGCATGCTGCCCTCAACCAATCAGGAGCCAGTACTGTGAGGCCATAAGGAGCAGTTCACCTAAATCACAGACAAACATACGCTATTTCCTCACTTACTTCTAGTGGCGTCCAGCAGGACATTTTAAACCAGCTGAGAATCCAAAATGTCGCATTTCTGTCACCATTTAAGTATAATGGAGGTGAATGGAATTTTGTTTGCTCAAAGACAGTTATGAAACACAAAACCTACATATGTTTCCAGAAACCGTTGCACGTTATTTGCTGTCAACAGTTTTCATTGGAACTAGTTACAGTACTATGAAAATGTTGAAGTCTGTGATTTATCCTGATTGAGTTTTTCAAATGGGAACTTAAAATGTCAGAGATCAAAACCAATTAAAAGGCTGCCCTGACCCTTTACAATTATTCACAAAATAACCTTTTAAATAAGCTAAACTATATATTTGCAAAATACAACATCATGAAGAACAGTACTCCTGTTCCAAGAATTAGGAAATCTGGAACGAAATAATGACCACAGAATAATATGGACACTTTAAAAAAACTCTGAAATATTAGAAATACTAATACTCGACTCTGTACCACTTGTTGAATCATGCAAGCAAAATAAATGATCCATCTTACCTGCATCCCCAGGAATCCCATGACAATGGAGTTGATTGTACCCAGAACCCCCTCTGGGTCAAAGGGCTGCGTGGTGTGATACATTTCCTGGAAAAAAGCAATAAGAAGAGGACCAGCAATGTTGTTTTAATGGTTTTAATTCCACCTGCAAGGTTGTGTGATATATAGATAAAATAATGAATGGTGTGTGCAAAAGGTCTTACTTTACATGTGGGGTATCTGTACATGTTATCACCAAACATCCATTTATCAACGTATCCTGCTGCACCTCCAGTGCAGTTTGGGTAAAGACCGTTATCACCAATTCCACCAGCTCCCAAATACCCTCTGATAACAAACAATATAGTATTGTCCATATTAAAACAATGAGACATTTTGCAGCATTGAAAAAAGTAACAAAATGATTTTAAAGGATTAAAATATAGGGTTTTCTATGTGACGAAAAAGTGTATAAGTGTTCACCACACATCCTAATATATGTGTGATTATGGACTCCTCACACAAGAGCTGTGGGAAAAAGCGCTGTTATTTGAACTCACAGGGTTCTAACACTGATGCCACGCAGGGTCACAGAAATGGGGGGGGGGGGGGACACAAAAAGAAGCACTGAGCAGAAGACACAGAGCGAGGAAGATGGATCCTCTGCCTCCGCTCCTCTTATTGCACATGACAGACTGAGATTGGCTAATTATGCCCTCTGAAGCATCCACCACAGGCCCATAAATCACGGCGGTTCATAACACCAGCAACACAAGGTGCACACTAACACCTCAGCTGCAGCGCAACAGCCCCAACTGAAGATTATCTCAGCAGGGAGAGATGGGTGAAATTTACACATCTTTTTCAGATTTGACTCGGTCAGTTACATGACAGTGGGATCCGTGCTTGGACTTACGTGGGGCAGTTGGGCACAGGCATGAGAAAAGTGATGCAGAGCCACAGAGTCTCCAGCAGGACGATAATCAGCCACTGTGGCCAGTAAAGGACCACATCCTGCACGGGGTTCCACCAGTGATACTGCACCATAGAACACACAAATCTTGTTAATGTAAAATTGTCTTAAGGTACAGAACTGTTTCTTTTGACACTTTTTAACATTAAACTTTAATTTGGTTAATGTTTGGGCAGTTATCCCAGCAATAAGAAAACACTAAACAACAGAAATGGTCCCAAAAATCCAGCAGTTAGCATTTTATAAATGTGTTAATAGGACTTCTTTAATGTTTTTTCCCCTGGTGTGTAACGAAAGACTAAAGTGAACTTGACAGAGCTGCTCACCGCTCTCAGTGGGATTTCTTTCTGGCCCCAGAAAGTCTGCAGGAGAGACAGAACAAAGTAGGTGAAGCCCAGACGCTGCAGCACTCCAGGGATCCTCAGCCAGGACCAGGACACTGGAATGCAGTCAGCAACACACAGCGTGAAACCTCATGTGTGCCTTAACACCCAATAATGAACTATACAGATATAACTCTGTGGTGTAAAGCTATTCCTGCTGATTTGAGCAAATCATAAATCAGGAAATTGATAATATTGGACACGAGAGCATCTTCTCAAACATTTCACTATTACTTCTTGCTGAAGGAGGATGATGGACAGCAAGGCACACTGGGAAATAGTGTCAGCCTTCAGGATATGGACATGTCAAGAATGTGGGAAGCTAATCAAAGATTCCCAGTTATCGCTCGGTCTCGACAAATTGGGGAGGATAGGGTTGGAATGTGGTTTAGAGATTGATGGTAATCTACACATTAGTTAATTGAAAACCTCTTTGCCGCACAAAGTGCCGTAAAAACACAGTAATCCCAATCATTGATCCGGACAAATCAAATAAGAGGCGGATATCTCTCCTTCCACAGGAAAAGAAGAAGCTCCAGCTTATGACACATTTGTTAATTCTGCAGGTTACACCCTCACCAAGATAATTTATTGTATCTGCCCCCTCACAAAATTGTCACTTAAATAAAAAACATCTTGAAAGTGACAGTTTTAAGGCTTCCTGCAGGAAACCGTAACATCTTTTGTTTCACTTTCTGTTCAATTTATGTAGTTTTTGTGTGAAATTGAGACCCTTTTTGACGTTCAATATCATTTAAGAAGTAAAAGCTCTGCTGTCTACTTCCCATCTCTGAGCACTTTCAGCGATAGATTAAATAAAATAAATATTCTCTGGTGGAAGTGAGCAGAACTGAATAAAGCCATCAGAAAGTTGTCAAAACCTTTTCAAAAAGACGATTTTCTTGTTTGAACATCTCCTGAAGGCTACTCAACAGCAGGTTTCGAATCCAACTTTCTGACCTCATCTTCAACTGATCTTTGCTTGTAACTTGTCACCGTTCAAAAAAGAATAAACACTGTCAAATGGTCAGAGATAACGTCTTGATAACTCTCACCCTAAGCAAAATAATATTTTTCTATGTCGAAAACGTCAACTTCTAAGGACTCAAGAGAAACAGCCGTGTTTTTAGCTTCACCACAATGCGTTTTTGAGTTCATCTAATGGAAACCATTAAATCACGTGCTTTATACTGTAATTTTCTAAACCAACAAAGTAGTGTGTAGGTAAAATTTGAGTTTCAAGGTCTTTAAAAGTGCTTGGACGATGATTTGGACATCTAACCGTAGCAGCGTTTATTTGAAATGACTCATAGTTGATGTCAAAGGTTAACACCTTCTTCTCTCGTCTGACATTGACACAGTTTAACATATTGAGCTGATATGGATCCATTCTCTTATTAGATAAAATCCTGCACCCGAACTGCAGAGGACGTCCTTGGAGACAGAGGGCAAACCTGCAGTTTATGGTAAAAGTCACCGTGCTGTTATGATCAGCTCCAGCAGCAGCCTCTACACAGCTGCATGGGGCTGAAGGGTGTAACACTATCTGTTTGTAATTGTCCATTACCACAGCGGTTGTTTTTGCTCAATCTGCCTCTGTTAAAGGTCCCCTGGTGCTGGATTTTGAGACTGCACACACAATAACAATATTTTTGTTAACCCAGTTATGCAGACATCTACCCAGGAAAGTCCATTAACACTGGGGATGGCTAATGTGTGAAAGGCGCCCTGTGCATCCCCAGGTGGACGATGAAATGGAGATTTTCAGCCTGCTTCCCCTCCTTTAACCTTGACACAACCCTGCAGCCTTGGCTTTTATCACAAATCTGGATCTAAACACATATAGTATAACAGTTTTGTCTTTGTCATCTGTTTTTCAGTGTTGTGCATATTATGAACATACCAAATATAAGTTGAATATTAATCCTATCTTGCACGACATTAGGGCTGCAGCTAACAATTGTTTTTGTAATCAATTAGTCTGCCTTTATACCTAGATTATTCATCTGGTTTATAAAATATTAAAAAAACTGTTAAAAATGCCGTGACAATTCCTTGGAACCCAAACGAATGTTAACACGTCTTGTTTTGTCCGACCAACAGTCAAAAACCCACAGATATTCAGTTTACTACAATGTTAAGACTCGAAAAAGTCGCAATTTATCACATTTGAAAGGGTAGAAACATCAAATGTTTTGCATTTTATCTTGAAAAATTACCAACAATTAATCAATTTTCAAAATAGTTGCATCTTAATTTTTTATCGATTGTCTACTCGATTAATTGACTAATTGTTGAAGGTCCATATGACATAATATGGAATGGATATTGAAAATATCTTGTTAAAGAATCTCTGACAAACTTGCTTAATGTTACGTAATATTAAAGCAAATGCAGTTTATTTAAACGAGCTGCATTTTTCTGATGAACAGGTGGATTAAAACAAGAAGAGCCTCTTTCTGTTCTCCAGTTGTGCTAATGATTTACAATACTATACCCAGTGTAGAACAAACATAGTACAGAACAAGCGCGTCCACATATAATGTATTTGTTCCATAAACAATCATGTGCTACATGTGCACCTACGCGGTCCATCTCTTGGAGAGTAGTTGAGGAAGCAGAAGCCGAGCATCAGGAGGACGACTGTTCTCCAGGTGATTTTGCGCAGCAGCTGCAGGCAGCTTACTCCTCTCCGCTGCATGGATCTGAGAGCCAACACCACCGAAGTCCCAATAATAAACACAAACCTGGAAGAAGCAACAGTATTACGCTGTGAAAACATGTCTATATAAACATCAATATGCATGTTTGTGTATCTGAAAACAGGACTGAAAATGTCTGACTGTCCTCTTGTACCAAACCTACCATGGCATGACAAGATCTGCCACAGTCAGACCTGCAACAAATCCAGAGGCATAAATTAACATCAATAGACACACAGAAACATGAAATTGATGTCATTATACAGAGTTCACAGTTCTTGCCCTTTTCTAATCTCTGCAATCCCAAATGACTACAAGGTGAATTAAGAACAATGTTGTGTCCTTAAAGTGCTTCTCCTGTCATTAACTTTCCATTTTGAAAAGGCGAATAAATATCCACGCTCCTGTGACAGTAGCGGCCTGGCGGCAAAGAGAAGATTAATCAAAACACCCCTGAAATCAATACACCCTTGTAGATGTGGCAAAGAGGCTATCATGAAATTTAAATTATGAACACCCCTAAACAATGACATGGAATAAAAGTTGTGGTGACATTTTCGCATTTAAAAAAAAAAAACAACAAAAAAACTTTTATTAACCTGGGGATGAGGGATTCAGCTGTCTCTTTGGGTCAGAGGTGCCCCCGGGGCACCTCAAGAGTGGCTACTGCAAGAGGCGAGTACCACTCATTCAACACCCCCTCTCGAATTCTCCCCGCTGCCTTTTAAACACTCATCCCTCCTCCTTCTCACCTCCTCCCTGGTTGTTAATAACAATAAAAATCTATGGATCGTGCCTTTGATTTGGCTCGTATGAGGAATGGCATCCTGTGTGTTTGGTTTTACACTGCATTTATCACAATTAGTGACAACAGGTCAGAAAATGCTGCAGACATGATGACGAGAATTCTGCCATTGAATGATTGCCTTGAGTTCACACATTCATTTTGCATCCGGCTCCATGCAAAAGAAGGCGTACATTAATTTTGGAAGTCTCTGCTCCTTCCATGAACAGACTGACCACTGTGAGCTGTTGGTCCTTTAAAGCTACTAAATCTACTTGAATGGCAGATGTAGATGAAGGGACGCAAAATTAAAGATGAGTTTCAAATGGCTATAAGGGTGCAGGCTGTTCTATACAAGCTGTAGTGTAACTCTTATTTTCGGGTTTTATTTTGTATTTTTGTGCATGTCTTATACTTTACTTAACCATTCCAAGGTGCATGTTGAAAGAACCAGTAGCCTCCTCCGCCATAGTTGACAAAAACCATCACTGTCAGGGAAAACCTACAAAGACAGTACAATGAGTAAGCACTATGGTACAGTAAATGCACAATCGGTAATAATTGGGATTAACCTTCATGCACTGGAGTGAATTATGGAAATAGGGGTGAAAATGGTAAACTGTTATAAATACATGAAATACTGAATGAAACCTCCACATCTAACTGTTTTCTTACCATCATCCTGATACATCTGATACAATATTAACTTTTGAATTCAAGTTAAAGAGGCCAGAGGAGAAGCTTTTTTTTCTGTCACACTCCAAATGCAAGGTAATGCAATCTAAGCATTATGAATCACTCAGGAAATGAACACTTGTCCTCTGGATCTCCTCAAGCAGGAGTGCTGACTAAAGACTTTGCGTCTAATATATGATACACTTTATACTTTAGTACTGGCCAAGGCTGCTGAAGCACACGTGATGGAGTGCTTCACTGAATCAGACATTGGAGGGAAAAAGGTGTTTGCGTTGCATGTCGGAAAATGGGTGGGAGGGCCATTACACAACACAAACTTGCGGGGGAATGTAAATGGTTGCGTGGTCAAGCATCTACAGAGCTCCTTTCACCGTCCCAAATACTTGAATTTATGCTTTTGATTCAAGTGTTATTTAATCAAATGGAAAAATTCATCATCAGGGGGTCTTTAAGAGCCATAACAAGATTGGGACAACCTCTAAGAACACGACTGTCTGATAAGGTGCACTGTATCTCCCTCTGCCTCCTCTTGTTTTTCTGCCTAGATTCAATTAAGAGGTGCACCAAAGCCATTACTGCTCTTTTAGCCCCAACCTGCTGATACAAGATTTTAATCGGCCACTATCATCTCAAAAGGGCTATTAAAGTAGAGTAAACCCTGCTGCTCGTGTCCATGTACTCCTTCTCTCTCTCTCTCACACACACACGCACGCAGGCTATCATTTAAATTTTGACGAACATATCCATTAGTTGCCATAGTGACAAAGACAGGGGTTAAATGACTAGCCAGATGAGACCCGGTGAAAATCACTGCAAATGTTTTTAATCAAAACACTCTGTGTGTCTGACTGTGAATGTGAGCTCCATTTAAGGTAGATTACATTAGAAATGCTACACACACATGTGACGCTAGTGGCTGCTAGTGATGATTAAGGGAAACTATAAAGTGCTTTATTAATATTATGTGTGGTGAGATCACCTTGCTTTATGTTGCCCCAAAGTTAGTACAAGGACATGTCCAAGTTGAAACACCACAGGCTTGTTTCTTGGTTCCTAATCACGTTTGAGTTGTAAATATCCCTGTGAAGCTCTCCAATGAACATTTGTCACTTCAGTAATAGACTTAATTCATGTCTGGGAATCAGTATTCATGATTTATAGCTAACAGATTACAGATAGACGTGTCTTTCTTGCAGCAGTGACAAGTGGTTATGACTCAGTGATAGACGCTTATGGACTTCTTTGATTTGAATCAATGTACATGCATTACCAATTAGAGTATTAGCTTAGAACATTCCCCTGTTGCAAATGGATTGTTACACCCTATCACTGCAGAGTATTGAGTTACCTACTGTGCTGGCCATATCAAGCACATGGACACCCAATCTAGTCATAATAAATTACTACTTGAGTGGAAATGCCAAGGTTCTTTTTTGTGGCCTAACTTCAGAGCATATCTGAAACTGAATCGGAGGAAAACTTGGAGCTTAGTCAAAATAAGGCACAGAATGAGTCAGCCACCTGGTGTTAAATGGAAATGACAATCCATTGTTTTGCTGTAATAGTTGTTCCCTCTGTTGTATAGCACAGCTAACTACTGACGGTGCGATTTTCAACAGTAAGGAAACCGGCGACAGGCTTTCAGCAGTGTGGCACAAGATTAAAATCCAAATCCTTTTAGAAATATTAACGTGCCACGTACCCTACTGTTCTCTGTATATCATGTCAGCGGAACCTGAGCAATGATCAGAAAAACCTTTCGGCTCAGAAGAAAATCCTTTTGCCTTCAGAAATGTCTCAGCATTTATGGGAGATGACTGATGGGTCTGTTCTCTGTAGAAAGTTGTTACTTATCAGGGGTATGGATCATAAGTCACAGGGTTGAGGAGGCACACGCAGCGTTAATCTTGAGCGCTGAGTCACAGTTTGATTAAGTGTGTTGTCAGGTTTGAGAATTTCCAGTATTACCAATCAGGACATCAATATGTGACAAGTATCTGTAACCCCCCGCGGAGTGACATTTCAGCTAATAAGATTGAACAGGACTGCGGCAGGAAGTGTAACCGAAGGGAAATTAAATTGAAATGTATCCTTTCCTTGAACCTTTGCAAATCCTGATGTAAATGTACTCAACCAACTCAGCGCCCAAACTAAATAAAAGTATGTGGTGTTTTGAATTGCACACATATGCGCCGGGGTTTCAAATGGCTTTTCATCCAAAAGGAAGCCGCAGATGGAGAAGATGCCAATTGTCTGCTGGATGCTGCCTCTGTGCTGCTGGATTTCCTCTCGCTCTCCATTTTGGCAGGAGATCTATGGCCGTGTGGATGTGTGCTGATATGTTGACGGTATTATTACATCAATTATTTGGCAAGGGGGAGGTCAAAGCCACACCAGCATCCTGTTTCCAGAGAGGCGTGCTTTGTGTCTACCCCAAGGCCACAATTAAGGCTAGCAGGGAGCCCAGATTCAATCACATGCATCACTCCTGTCCAACAGAAACACACTGTTTCAAACCCGAGACGCACTGATATCAGAAATCATGCCCAAAGCTATACTGCCTGATAACAAAAGCTTGGGGGAGCATGTGGCCAGACTGTGACCCCTGTAATTATTCATTATGCTGGGCCTGTAGATCTTCATCATGCCTCAGATTGCTCCAAAAAGAATTAGCATGTGAACCGGCAGCATGTGGTGATAGACTGATAAAGAGGATGGTTGTTGATGGCGTACATACCCCCGGAAAGTGTCCAGTGAGCGCAGACGTGTTGGCTTAGCTTTAGTGGTATTGTGTTCAGCTTCACAAGCATGTGCTCCATGCTGTAGAAACAATTAGGGAGCAGACAATATTGAGTCAAACATTTATTGGCTTCTATGGGTCATATAAGCTAGTATGGCAAGAAGCAACATTTGTTAACTCACTATGTGTGGCTCCTGTATGTATATGTAGAAACCCTGTTGTGACTGCAATTTCTCTTTGTTGTTGCAGTTCATTTCTGTTTGCATTTGTTAACCTTTTCAGGACTATTCAACTTGACATGTTTAAACAACTTTTGGCCAGTTGGGGGCAGAGGAACAAAGTCTAAACACAACATTGATCATCTCATTAAAGTTGACGAGGCAATGTTACATAAAAATATTGATTAGTGCAGCTTTAAATAATTTTGCTCTTAGGAGCCCTCTTAGTTGCCTCATGTTGCTTTGAATACTTACACATCAAAGTGCTGATTACGAGACCTCTTTTAATAGCTGACAGGTTCTGCTAATTACCAGTAAGTTTAAAATGACCCTCTTCTGTGCAGTGCTTAATTATGATCAATTGAAGTTCTTTCTCTTGAAGTCATCACATTATTTTGAGTACTCTCTGTAGTTTAACAAAAAAAGTAAAGAGGTTGAAAACAGAGGAAAGGTTTAGATATACATAAAATGGCATCACTGTGATAAAGGTAGCATCCACAAAAAATATACATGTAACACAAACTTGTGTGAAGATTTTACATAACTATAATTGTACTGAGATGCAAAAATGTTGACAAAACCAAAATTCCAAAGTGCCACATGGGTCAGAACTGTTCAAAATGATGTTGGGGCATCTCTCTGTCCTGGGTCGCCCTCTGTGCTGTGTGGCGGTGCCTCTTTTTCCCTCTCTCTGTGAAGGCAGCATCGAGATGACTCTGGCCTGTTGCCCTCTCAGTTGGATTAGCCTGACTCACTGGCCTCTATGCAGCAGTTTAAAGAGCCAGAGCAGGAAGATACCAGCACTAATACGTTATGATGGATCTGCATGCCATCCAGACAGCATATGGAAGACAGAGACGTCTTGCTTGGGAGCATGAGAGGAGCCATTCATGCTCACCAAAAATACACAGCAGCTCTTGCCATCAAGCAAGATGATTGGACGGATACGACGCTCTATCGCTTCCATGTAAGTCTGCTGTACAATTGGCTCTGCTAACATTTGTATCAATCATTCCATTAGTGTCTCCCAAACGGCTTGATGACTAGAGTCTTGGAGCAATTTTGGTATGCATCTCAGGCTGCGTAGCTGCCCGATGGAAATAATGCAATGTCACTGTTGGATCAAGGCAACGTTGACTTTTACTTACACAAAAAGCTTAAAGTCAATCATGTACTGCAGTGAGGAAATACAGTTGGTGCAGTTACTTGCTATTGTGCTCTTCTGAATGCTTACATTTCCAGAAACATGAACAGGAATTTTCAGCTATAAGGACACCAAAAAAGGGTATATAAAAAGGTTTCCATACATCTTTCTCATACACACATTATTGATGATTAAAATGATGGGTTTAATGGTGCATCTTGAACATATTGAGATGCTTAGTATCTCGATGAGACTACCACTTGAGCACTCATTTGATTGGTTTATGATTGATCTAAGTCTAATCAATCAAATCATGCATCTGCTTAGTCTCTTTGCATTTATTAAGATATTAATCCAATGCATTCATTAGAAGCAGCATTTTACTTACATTATCCTCTGAGTACTGTGGGCCTTGGCAGCAAATGGTCTTAATACATTTTGATGTACAATGCCTCCTGTAAATGGGACAACAAGTTTGGGGCTGCCTAATCTGATGGAAGAGTATTCAGTGCAGAATGATGTTTTCATTGTGGATGATGTAAAAAACATATGGGTACCTGTAGATGTAGGGTGCCACAACGAATAAGAGAGCGATTATGGCGAGTAAGAGAGCTGCCCCCAGAAGAGCTGGAAAATAAGAAACGGAAATGTATATTAATGGACATTGTGACTGTACCACCCTACATCATAGTCATTCTGTCTGGAAGTCCATGTCAGGAGCTTTATACTGTATATCTCTATCGGAATAGGAGCTGACTGGGAATAAAAGGCCCGATTACCAGTCCAAACTGTCTGCTTTACTCGCCTCTGGACTCCCTTGTGGCTCCCTGTCAGTCAACCGGTGTCAAAGGGGATCCCTCAAGTGACAAACAAGAACCTAATGGAAAACTCTTGGTCCATCAACTCATCTCAATCACTCTGGGTAATCTAACCCTACAGGCGTCCGAAAAGGAAAATGTAAGGCTACACTGGAGCTAGGAGGAGAAAACAAAGACAGAGGGAAAGAGCTGGAGTGCCAGTTTACAGTACAAGAGCTCCAGATGAGATGTCTTTTATTTGCAGAATAAAAAAATGAAATCTACCCAGATCCTAGAACAAGGATTGGGGCAAAGCTTATGGATTCATTTTTAAGGAACAATGTTTCTGTTCCTGTGTCTGTATCAATGCATTATGTAGATATAAATGTTCATATAGGGACATTAGTGCAACATTAATGATGCTAAATACCACTTAATTAGATTTTTTTACCGCCTCTTTTGCAAACAGAAATGCATGCTTGCCACACTACTGCTTACCCCTCCACACCAGCAGCATTGAAAGATCAGAGAGACATTTTACAGCTGTGATACTGATACTGAACATGTATGCTCAGGAGATACCCGAGGGTCTTCCTGCGTCAAAGCACAGCAAATAAGGGGGCAGTACATGCAGTGTTTGTCTTTAGTGGAAAAACAAACAAAAAGAAGCCATTTTAAACTGAACTGAATCCACACTATGACATCCACTCTGAGCAAAGAGTGGTGACTTAATCGCCTCGGAAAAGTCATGGCATCTCTGGCGTCCACTCATAAAAACACCATAAAGCTCTCCGCACATGAAGTGAAACAACACAAGAGCTCTGCAAACAGCCATGCTCGCCCTATTAGTTGTTGCCAGAAAAAAAGAGAAAATGAATTGAGGCATTTCAAAACAACTAGATTAAGTTCAGTTCATTGATATGTTTGCGAAGTCGAAAAAACACTTAATAGCAGTCGATATTGTGGATTTCTTTGTGAGAATTAATAAGGCCTCAGCAGGTGACTTGGGGTTTGTGGTACAATGCAAAATACAATACTAACATGATTAAAGGGTGGATCTGATAGCAGCTGCACAGAAACATATCCTTGAAGAATACCGCACCCAACAAATGACCTCATGAAGCCCCACGGCCGATCAATCTGAGATGCTGAAGTAAACTTTGAAATTCCCTAACAGGGCAACTCTAACCGGTCTTGAGCTGCTGACCAGACCATTACTTAAGAGCAAGTCCTATGGGGAGTTTGTATAATCACCGGTTTGTGGAGCTAATGGAAGCTCATCATACTGTGAGGGGTGCAGTCACACTGACCATATATCCTCAGATAATGGCTACTTGGCCTTAAAAGTCTGATCTACAACATAATCTGCAATATTGTTAAGTAGAGTGTACATTATGGAGAGTGACGCTTTCAAAATCCCATTACGCCCTAATCCTTCCACACTCCCTAATGTATTACCCACAATCCTCCACGCGCGGAGCCAGGCCTTCAAAACAAACAGAAAAGCTTTTCTTTTATCCCTTTTCAAGAAAGCATGTCTTATCTGATCAATACACATCATGTCCCCAGAGATGGATGAGAATTACTGCTCAGTAGATGTGGACAAGCGGAGCGACTCTCCTCTTTGCCGACTCAATTAGGTAGAGAGTGGATCAAAGGTTTGGCCTCAGAGTGGACACAGGTCCTTTTACTGTCACTGCGTCTCACCGAACCAATCACGTTCACCCTCAGTCAGTTGTTCAAAACTATGCGACTGATTTCTTTCATCATCTTGTATTCTTCACCAGTGTTGTGCACTTACGCAGGTATGCATTGTTTGGTCTTTCATCCACGGTGCGAGTGCAGCCGGGATTACTGGCGGCCTCTGCCATCTGGATCCAAACAGAGTAATGACCACCTTCTCCATATGTCTGACTCCACCTGCATCCAAAACAGTGAAATATTGAGACACACGCCCCTTAAAAGCACATAAAACTGCAGGCTGCTTTTATCTGATCCTTTCTGAAATGATATTTCCTTAGAAGCATACACTAAATTACTTTTTTCATCCACGGCTGCTGTTTACCTCTTGACCTGACTTGTTAAAAAGAGGTCTTCCTATCGCCCTCTGATGTTTTTACAACAGCTCAGGAGCACCACCTAGTGTCTGCAGACTTAAAGTGCATCCCTGTGTCCTCTCAACATCTCCAGTTTCAGGCCCCAAAAAACGTGCATTACTCGCTCATATTGATCCACTGTTGGGATGACATACTAGCTATCACTTGGAGTGTTTTTTCAAAGGGGAAAAGGAAATCAATAGCAGCACGGTCTGGTTAGAGACCTCAGCATTGATCTAGGCAGCACAAGACCAGACCTCTGAGAGGGCAAGAAAAAGCACCAGAGGCTTGTCTTGTTGCAGCTGAATCTCCTGCACCATGTTTACATGGAAAACTCTGCCCCGGTGTCCTGTCAGTCCTGATTGTTTATAAATATGGCGACTGTCTCCTCCAGTTAACACCCCCGCTGAGGTTTCCACAGGACATGTAGCTTTGAAGCTTTAATGAGCCCTTTTCATCAATATTGGAAAGTCAGGTCTTATTAACCCCCAAAAGGCTCCTGATCGATACCCGGCAAGGTAGTTTAAGGGAGAAAGCAGGTCAGGATTACTCCCCCAGCCCTGTAAATAATCTCGCGGACTGCTGATGCAATCATCAGATGCCACCACACTATATTATGTCTGGAAACAACAGCGATGCACTCCCACAGGCAGCGTTCATGTGACTAAACAGGAAGCCTCTGTGGATCGTAGGTGAAATGAACAGCTGGTTTGATGTTATTGATGCTTTGTTAGAATGTTAAACTTGTTACCTGCAAAGAGTTGCATTCCTGGTCTGTGCTTCCACTCGCATGGTCAGAGTGAATTTAGTGCTGATCACCGCAGAAGCATTGTTGTTGTTGGGTTTCAAAGTGACCAAACGCTGGTACACACACTGAGAAGTAAAAACACTTCAAACTTTCAGAAAGTGTGTAGTCTAGAGTAGTGATCGGGACCCCCCAAGGGGTCTCAAGACAAATCTGATAGGGTCATGACGATTAAAGGTATTCAAAGGTTTTATTTGCAATGTGGCGTGCTCCTAAGGGTGTGCTAAAAGTGTGAAAAAAGAGCAGAAAAAAGAAACAGAAAGGGGGGAAAAAGAATATATGTTAAAAAGGAAAATGTACATATGTCATAGGGGCCAATGGGCAATGTGCAGGGCAGTGCAAAGGATTCTATGGAGACAATGTGCTTGTCAAGACAAAAGCATACATTTCATGCAAAATTAGGTATATTTTTCTGACATTCCTTTGGAACTACAGGGTTTCCTCTCCTCAGGTCTTTTAAAATCCTTCAATTGAAACAATCTAAGATTGAAAAATGACTCTTTAGTAGAACTGTTAGACACGTATGTGCACAGTAAGAGCACATACGTGTCTAACGTGTTTAAAGGATCACGACTGGTATAGAGGTTAGAAAAGCAGGCGACTTTTAAAATTACATACAAAAAGGCAGATAAACAGCAGATTTAATCAGCCTTAAATTTACATGCTGCATTTCTCTCGCACCCTAAAAATCCATCAAAGGGGCACTCCACCGATATTACACATGAAGGCCAGTTTACTTGCTATAAGGCGTACTGCGCAACCCTGAAAATATTTGGGGAGCTTTCCAAAATCTGAGGAATGAAACTTGAAGAGGACGCAAGGTGTATCTCGACTTCAGATTACATTTACATTTTAAATTTAGCGACTTACACATGAGAACATTCAAAAACCGAAGGCCCAGCTTCGGGAGCATTTTTTTGGGGTTCAGTATCTTGCTCAAGGATGCTTGGACGCATGGCTGGGGGATTGAACTGCTGACCTTCCGATTGGCAGGCGACCGTTCTGCCACCAAGCCACAGCCACCCCTTTCAGTACCAGGCGGTCCAATGCAAGATGCTACTGTGTTGCTTTATGGAACATGTGGGATCTAGTTTTGTTGAAGCTTGACTCATAATAGTTACTAAAAGTCAGGATATCATAGGTTTTGACCACTTTTTTTTTTACTCTGTCTTCACTGGAGCACCCCGTTAACCTTTCTAGTGACTGGAAAGATCTGGGTGAGGAACATGAATGTCAAACTTGACAGTGCACAGTGACACTGCTGACTTGTTCTGTGTGCATCACTATGAATCACTATTTTTTTTTTGACTTGTCTTAACAAGCGGAGAAACCTGGAGAAAGGAGTAGATGGAGGGAGGAGACAGACAGAGGGACAGTATATATATTCGTTACCTTGTAGCAGTAATCTGACGTGTAGAGGACCTGCACTTCTTCTGTCAGCTGGTTATGAAATGTTAACAAAGCCTGGTCCATTTTCAGAGCGGGCCCTGCATGAATTCAAAACAGCACTGATTTACAGCTGGTACACACAGCTTTCTGTACACCACAAATATAAGTTAGAAGGTGTATCAGATCACTGTCATAATCAAGATTATAACACTGACTCAATACTATGGACTGAGTAAGCTCTCATACTAATGACATGTCCATTTGTTATAATTGCATTTTAACCATGATTATGGAGACTGAACATTGATTGTAACAAGAAGCTAAGCTTTGGTAGAATCGACACTACTGGGGCACTTTTGACTCCATGCCTTTTTAAGACGGAACTCCAGAATGATCCACATCTACCTCTTATTTATCCTAGAAGACTCACCTGATTTTAATTGTCCTCCATGGCTGCTGGTTGCAAGGATTAACAGAGTTAGACTGGTTTGTAGCAGTTTGCTCGGCTCCATGTTGCTACTTGAAAACAGCCACTTCCACCACTCATCTTTATAACACTCACACCAATAAAAAAAAGTGGTCAAAGGGCAGCATGCATGCATGGTTGGTTGTTTGTGTGGTTTTATCTGATTTGTGATGCATATGTTTGAAAGCACTTCTGGTGCAAAATTACTCCACATTTTTTGTGACAGAGATGATGAATAAAATGAGAATGAATGATGAAAAAAGACCCTATGCGAGTTTAAAAAGCTTACATGAGTAAGTGTGTGTAGTAATGTAGAAGTTGGAGGGATGGGCCACATTTCTAAACATAATCTATTCAACCATTTTACTCCAATCTAATGGTTTTGTTCTCAATCACTGCTTGTCTTCCTTTCTAACCAAAACACTGAAGCGCCAGTCCCCATTTCCCCATCCAATCAACCGTTAAATGCTGATCACTTGTCACATCCTCTCCCTCTTTTCGTTTCATTAACCAGTTAATTTCCCTGAGCGCTCACTGTGACAGATGAGTTCACCGGGGTAATCTCACTGGAGCGGCTCATTAACCTTTGACATGAACTCCAGTGCGCAGAAGAACAGAGCTTGCTTTAAAGTCTGCTGTCCTGTTGAACAGGGACATAATTACAGTGGAATATTATTCTGAAGCTTAAGGTCACGTTTATTATTTGTACATATCCAATATAAAAACAGAGGTTATTAAAGGGGCGTATAAGAGTATCTTCATCCCTGCGCCACACAGCAAACACTGCCGCACTGGCCTTTGTGTTGAGTCCTGCTACAATTAGCCGGCCTCGCGCATGCCTTGTGCAACAGATGACCGTTCATGATTAAACCCGTGCTGACAGGTGGCTGAGTAACCTATCAGCGGGGAGGATTTCTGCTCAGGCTTCTGCTGGGGCAGCTAAGCAGGACCCACGGCTCATGTGCCTGATGGATTCACTCCAGTTGCTCCCACTGGCTGCCACAGCAGATTAGCCTCTGTGCCACAGGGAGCACGAGCTGCACCTCCGCTGTGCATGAGAACACTCTGCAAACATGGTGAGTACACAACCTCTCTACGGTGTGTGTGCAGTCTGCCACACAGGGCCGCTCACCGCCTCACACACCTGTTGCCATTTAGTCACTCTTAGTGTAAAACTCCACTAGGTACTTTTTTTTACAACAGACACGGATGCTCAGATAGATACGTTTAATACAAAGTTTAATCTGTGGCAGTATGATTTTGCCAGGATAAGAATGACATAGGCACATTTTCCTGTGTCTTTGTGTGTGTGATGAACATAAGCCAGTGGGTGTTGTCTGTGTGCTGTCCATTCGCTCCACTGATAGAGCAGATTGGAGTGTTGCTATGATACCTGTTGACGTCACTGCTCTGTTTCAGGCTGTGGCCGTGACATCTGTTTGCTCTTTTGGTTTATAAGCATGACCGCTCATCTGGGGACAAAGACGTCAAAGTTCCCCCTCCTGATTGCACAATACAATCTGATATCTATTTGGGGGATGTTGTGAAATGTTGACAGCCGCAGTTTAGATTTTAGATAGACGGGGCCATGAAGGCTGAATTAAATGAGCATGAGAACTAACTTTAAATCCACGTGACCCTGCACCATGTGTCCAGATGAGGAACTGAGTGACCAAAAGGGAGCCCCAGCCCCTCCCACCACCACAACTACAGAACTTCGAAACCAGCAGGTTTTTTTAAAACCAGGAATGCAGCCTCACATTGTTTCCAGACGGGATCCTGTGCAACCAATCACAGTTTGTGTTTGTGAAACTGCCCCTCTCCGATCTGCTGTAACATTACCTCTGCTCTTTCCTACCAGGCTGGTAAAATTCAGAGTCTGACTGAGGAGGAGAGGACCCACCTACTCCCCCTGCTTCGCAACGCTCAGTGGGTGGAGGTTGTGGGACGGGACGCCATTTACAAAGAGTTGATTTTTAAAGACTTTAATCAGGTTGCTAATATATAATAGTTTATTGCACTTAACTCACAAAACCCACATAACTAGCAACGACTGTAACATCAGGTGTATATGTACATAACAGAATATGATGACTTTCCCTTTCAGGCTTTTGGGTTCATGTCCAGAGTGGCTTTACAAGCAGAGAAGATGGACCATCATCCGGAGTGGTTCAATGTCTATAATAAGGTATAAAAGACTCATCAAACCAAAGCACTGCCCTAATAATAATTGAAGGCTGATTCAATACAACTTTCTCCTGTCAAAAGTGTACAAGCTCACACAGGTCTATACTGTTAAGCTTAGCAAAGCTTCAGTTTGACCCTTTAAAAGCTGCCATGATCAGTATTTTTAGATTAACAATGGACCAAATGAGTACGTGGACTGTAGAAGGACTCTGAGTGTTTCTCGATCCTTCAGCTTATTGTTTTGATTTTACCGTTTTGGTTCACTTTTACTGCTCTTGTCCCCGTCGCTTCCGGACACGGCTGTTTTCTGCCGAAAGCGCTTTTAAGATATTTCACTTTTTTTTTTTTTTGTATGGGAGGCCCAGGTCAAAAAATTCAAACATCCCACCAACTACCTCTAGATAAAATAGGCACGCAATTAAAATTTTATATTTATATCTTCTGCATATGTCTTCTGACTGCTCTCAATGCCTTCACCTCAGCTGACACATTCTTTCATCACTTAAAACTTAAATTTCTTGCAGATGGAGGCATGACTAGATATTGGACTTTATTCCTTCTTCTTCGGCTTTACTGTGTGTCAGTGGGAAGGCTAGGGTGGCAATGCAATCATGAAGTGGTACACACTGAAGCGCCATCTTTAGGCTTAAGCAAACACACTCAAATTTACTCGAGGAAAAATGAGCCTGTTCTAGTCATATGAGTGTCACACTCACAGTTTCCCCTTGTATTCCTTTGTTCCCCCAGGTGCAGATCACTCTTAGCACACATGAGTGCGGGGGGCTGTCCCAGCGTGACATCACTTTGGCCACCTTCATTGACCAGGCATCACTGATGTGACCAACACACATTATCAGTCATTTCAACAGTGAAAACTGACTGAGCTGGATGTCGCAGCTCTTCCTTTATTCATTCCACTGAGAAATGTCAAATCCAAAAAATATGAACCAATTACTTTCAGTGTGTTGCGAAATAACACAGCTGTAGGCGTTGTCACTGCCAAGGGTCCAATGTGTGTATTTGAAATATGTATTTGTTGGTTTTGTACTTTGTGAATAAATGAAAATATTAGCCAAAGGTGAATGGTAAAATTAAAGTCTACAGAATTCAAGTAATTTCTCAGCAACGATTCCAGATAACATCTTTCTGCCACAGCTAGTATCTTCTGTGCCAAATGTTTTATTTACTCTACTGTTAGTAAATGTTGTTTTCTCTGTCAAGCTGTTGTAACTCAAATGGCCAGGAAAGGATCTTCCCATCAGACTGAATGCATTTTATTGGAAACACAACGCTGTAGGACCATCTGCTGTGGTGTAGCTGTGTTATAACTGCTCAGGGTGATCCATAGCAAACACGATCATTTTCTGGTAGAAATCAGCAACTGCTTCCTAACTTAAAGTAAATCTGCTAAATAAGGATGCACTCTGACATGAACAGAGATTGAACAACAATCTTTAAACCTTACATGAGGACGAATTGTACAGGGCTGGACAAAAGTCCTTACAACATAATGCAAGGTACTTGATCCACCCGCCGTATGTTTGAAAGAGCATTGAACCGCAACGATGTCGCTGTTATGAAGCCAATTCCCTGAGGATGTTAAAAAGAAAGTCTGCTATGACGTCATGAGTTCAAACATCTGAAGGCACAGAGGTGAACGCTCATTATTGCTACAAAATGTCACCAAACTGCAATGACACAAACCAGGACACAATTTAGATTTGCTCTGCTGAGCTCTAAAGCATCTGTTAGTGTGTGGTTGCTTTCAGTTCACGCTTAAAGAGGAACTTGCTTTCAGAGGGTTTATTCAAAAGAGATTTCTTGGCAATTCAATTGTCACAATGTTTGCATTTATTTCTCCAAAGGAAACAGGATGAGTGATTGTTGGAAATGTTTGTTTGTTGCACGGGTTTCCACACCGTCACTGGGCACGGTATTTAAGGATGAATGGATGGACACATGATGGTTTAAGCTTCAATTGTTAGTGGGGGCGTTACATCGTCTGTCTGCCTGCCTGTCTTCAGTCTTAACCAGGCAGTGACTAAAAGATGGAAAAGTCGCCGCACATTTGAAAACCTAACGTAGAATACATTCATGTCTAATTTCTTTTAAACTGCTCAGTATTTAAAAACACAACTGTTGAAAACACAAAAAAGACTCACAAATTAAGTTATTAATAAACACCCAGTGGTCACACAAATGGTTAAATTACACTTAACACGGCTGATATGCTGTCATTCAAGACTATGCTTCTGTCTCATCTCTTAAACATTATTAGTAGAGCATCCCCCCTCGTTTCACTTCACAAAAGGAAAAGTTATATATTGCACAAACAAGGAAATAAACAATTTCAACAAGCAATATTAGGAAAGCACATGAAAACAACACAATGTCCTTTTTTGGTATTACAGTATGCATCGTTAAGTTGTCAACCTGTTAGTAAATGTGTACAAATCCTGCTGAACGGTTATTTAACAAAATATATCCACATTCAGACAGTGTTTCACCCAAGATAAAACTATCAAATCTGAAGCAGATCCACTGTGATGGAGGTTTTTCCTCCATCACAGTGGATCTGCTTCCTTTCAGTATCAGTATGTCTAAGAACACTTCATTAGTTTGTCAAATGCCCTAACATTGTGGAGTTTATGTTAGAAATTGGGGTTGCCCTGTTAGAATGTGTTTCAATGGATGAATGAATATGAATGAATGACATTTGCATTGAGTAGAAACTGAGGTAGATTGAATTAGGAGACAACTTATTAAAATAAGGTGGTAGACAGGACTCTATGCAGACTATAGCGGAAATACGGAGTTCCTGCTTCTTGATAATATACAGTAGACCAGGGTTGGAAACAGCCTTCCGTCCAGTCTGTTAAAAGATGTTACATTACAAGACAGCTACTGTGTGGAAGCCCTTGTCAAATTCTGAAAAACAATCATAGTCAAAAATAACCAGATAAGTGGCTGATAAGCTTTGGATTCCACTAGTCACTTATAAAATGTTCATGCCCTGGTTACAACTTCTCCCTAATTTAAATTTAAAGACAATTTTATTGAATGTTAATGACATTAAAAACTCCCACTATCCAAATCGTTCTCCCCGTCGACAAATCCAACCACTCGAGGTGGACCACGAATGCAAAACAAAAGGAATGCCATTATACTAAGTACTAACAAACAAGGACATGCATGTTCATGCTTACAGACAAGCGTCTACCATAACATCAGAATTGTAGATTCAAGTGATTGACAGATTAACCTGATTATGTTCTTGTCAGGGCATTGCAGTGCTTTTCCATTAAAAATGCTGTTATCCAGAGAACTATTACATGGTCATGACAGGCCTCCACATGTAGAGCCAGTCTGGAGCAGTACATGAGGTTTCATGCTAGAGGGCATTACAGCGCCTCTAAGAAGCTTTCAGTGGTGTGTGTTTTTGTCGAGTCATCACGGTTAGTGAAGCAGTGATGGCAGCGAGCTGAAATGTTCCGGCATTAAAAAAAAACTAAAAAAACAAGCTGGTTTTGCTATGCAACACGTGGAGATTATGAAAAACATATGCATTTAACAAACGCTAAAATTGAAATGAACTTTTAATACAAATAATATAAGACAAACTTCCACTAGATTAATGAAATCAAATCTTTAGAAAAATAAGACAAACTTGTTTGGAACCAGTCAAATTCTTCGATTCCCCTCTGGGCTGATTAACATGACGATGGTTTGTGCTTTGAAGATGTTTTGCAGATGTTTTCCGTTCGTTGTAGGGTATGCAAGATAAGGCAACAGTTGAGCGATTAACTCAGAGCTCTGGGAGGAGGCGAGCGCGTTTCCCTGCGTGCGGCGGCGTCGACTCAGGAGGGTCCAATCCCGCTTCAGTGGGCTTTGCCATTGCCGTTCATGTGGCTGGTGTTTGACACCTCAGTGCTGTAGAGACAGTCCAGGAAACCTCGGGAGATCTCTGTCACCATGGATCTGTCTGGGATAGACTGGGCCATGCCGTAGATTGCTCCCTGAAACAGCAGGAAGACATGAGTGAGTTGACAAGCGTGCAGAAATAAAAAGACAAAACACACACATCCACCCACCATTCTGTGGTGTTCAGAGCATTTCAGGAAATATTTGATTACTTTTCTTGTTGTAACTACTTGTCTGCCTGCACTTCTGTGTTCTCCTATATCTTCCAGCATACCTACTCCATAACAGATTTTCTCTGAGCTGTATACATACAGTACACAGTAGATGGAGAGTAATTGTGTTTGCCCAGGGGTTTTCAAAGTCTGACACAGTGGGCACCCCTCAGACAAATTCAAGACAGCTTTATATGAATATTTATATTTTACGGTTATCTCAGGATCTATTTTTCAGTAGAGCTTTTGCTCTATGTGGGCCTTTGTTTTCCTTTCTGTTAATTCAAATGAAGGTGACACTTCCTTCATGGGCGTGCTCCCAACAAGCCTGGCTGGCACTACCTTTGTATGTGTTGGGCAGAGTTGCCACTACCTTTACAACTGACACACAGAACAGCACATGCAGTTTGTCAACTTCAATCCACGGCTTGTGCAGCGGGAAAACAAAATGTACCAACAGGATGGTACACAATAGAGACTGGCAAACATATTTCACATGGTTTGTCATGCCTTAATACAAACGGAAATTGTACTCACACTTGGCTGCACTTGCAAGCTGTCCAAAGATGAAATTTAAGTTTGGCCTTAATGATAGATGCAAAGGTTGAGTACACACTAACAGGGTGGAGTATTCTCTCTTTAGGGTTCTCTGGTTTCCTCCTAGTCTGAAGACATGTAGGGCAAGTCCAGCAGAATTGGAAGCTGTACTCTAAATTGACTGTGGGTGTAGGTAGGTATTTGTCAATATGTGACATCATGTTGACTATCAACCGTCCTTTAGAGACTACTTATATATAAATGGACCAGTTAAACATTGTACTGTATATTCAGTGTAGGAATGCAGCATGATCACACACGTGTGAGCAGAGCTAGCTCACCATTCCTGTGGTTTTGTCTTTGGGGTTCCTCATGATGATGGCAACTTGCTCTTTGACATCGCGGATAAACTGATCAGCGATGCCCGACTGTGTGTGCAGAACTGTGCAACAAATGTGGATGCTGTGAAAGAGAAGATCATAAAGTTACACTTCTGACTATTTATCATAATAGTCCTTTTTTAATTGATCATTAGTTTTTTTTTCTGTTTAATATGTACCTGGATGGGTACTGCAGTATGTTCAGATTCCAGCCCTTTGACGTCAGGGCATTAGACAGACGGAAAATATCAAAAACATCTGAGCCTATTGCCACCACTGACACCTCTGGATCCCCAAACACAAACACACCATTTATCTTGCAGATTCTGTCAATGAAAAAACAAACAGCAAAAGGATTAAAAATGTCGGCGGTGATAAGATAAATTATGTATGAAATCAAAGCTCAAGAGCTCTGGTGCTGTTCTTAACACATTGTGACTTTAGTGTCTATAAGCGTAAGTGTCTTACTCGGTTTTGATTTTGCGTGCGGTGCTGATGATCTTCTTGGTGGCGTCTACGTATCCATTCTCTCCCATGTGCATCATGGTCGCCCAGCAGGCGGCGATGATTCCTCCAGGCCTGGAGCCTGCAACAGAGGGCGAGGCGTAGATCCCCCCCTGCCAGTCTGGAGCTACAAAGTACTGGTAGTGACGGTACTTTATATCACTGTAGAGGATCACTGAGGAACCTTTGGGGGCGTAACCATACTGGAGAGGGATGCAGTAATGCAAGCACACACAAAATGCAGTATTAGAATACTATAAAACGTATGGCCTGGAACCAGCTAAGATTAAACGTTGGTCTTTAAATTCCATGACTATCACATTAGTCTACATTTTTGTTTGTTACTAGACATCATTACTTTTTTTTTTTTTTTTTAAACCTCGTGTATTTGTTTTTTTTAGTTAGGAGAAGGAAAAAACAAGAAAAAAGTAAGCAAGCTTTAAAGAAGCCTTGATTTGACTGAAATAAACAACCACTCCCTACCTTGTGGGTGTCTGCAGAGATGCTAGTAACACCTTTTAACCTGAAGTCAAACGGGGCGAGTTGATAACCTGCCTTGGCCATGAAGACAATGAGAAATCCTCCCAGACAGGCATCCACATGCAGCGGGAGGTTGTAGCGTACAGCCAGCTGGAACACACCGAGGGAAAGCGTAAGAGATGTTACTTCCCTGTTTTCATTGCAGAACTTATTTCATGGGAAAAAAATGTTTCACTTCTGACCTTGGCTACGTCCTCAATGGGATCCATGATTCCATGAGGAAACTGAGGCGCTGAGCACACAAGCATGGCGGTGTTTTTGCTGATGGCTCTCTTCATAGCCTTGAAAGAGAAGAAACAACATGGGAATTACTAATGTCTGAGAGTCGCAGGCTTATTAGCACATACTGTCTGTGTGCACCGTGTTCCCACCTTCACGTCTACTTTCAAAGTTTTCTTGTCAAGGGGAATGTGAACAAGCTTCATCCCAAAGTAATGTGCTGCTTTGTCAAAGGCTGCGTGGACGCTCACAGGTGCAAGACTGCAGGCACCAGAAGAAAAACACAAAAATAATGTTAAAGCTTCTGTGGAAAACACAGTCCATTCAAATTCAAATGTATTGGCCTGACCATAGTTACAGTACAGTGGTGCCGTATCACATGATTCAAGATGGACAAGTTTAATAATTCAGAGTGTAAGCCAAAAAGCCAAAAAAATGTTAAGTAAATGTGCTTTTTCATCTTAAAATTAGATACATTTTTATTTTGGTGTTAAAACTGGAGGAAGTTGGCAAAATAAATGCAACATCATATCATAAAATCCATGGGATTTATTTCCCAGTGGACCCGGAAATTTGTCTTCTGGGTAACTTCACCAATTTAAACCTTAGTCCTGGCAACTCTGTTAATCTAACGGAACACGTGCAAATGGAAATCAGAAGACCCTGGAACAGTTGCAGCGTGGATTGCAGAAATGAATAATTCTATATTACATATTGTTTGAAAAACAAAATCAAAAGCTTTTACAAGAAATGGCAAACTTTTATTGATTACATAAAAAAACCAACACTTTTGTAAATCTAATTTTAATCACGTAATTATGTTTTATTATGCGACAACATAAAAGGTCAAATTGCCCATGAATGGTCCCAACCAGAACCCCTTAGCTGTTGTATTATAATTGTTATTTAAATGTCTATTTTAATCTTTATATCGTCTTGAGATTTATTTAGTTTCTTTGTACTGTATTTCCTTGTGTTTTTGTCGTTGTCGGAAATGTTCAATTTTAAAAAAGCAAAATGAAACATATTTCTAAAAACTGAAGGAAGTTTAGGAAAATAGCAAACATGTACGAGACCTGAGGAAAGGACAAAGGGATTTATTACGAGAAAAGGAAGACATTCCTCATCAACCGTATTGAATAAAGCTGCTCTCACATTTCAGGGTATTTCACACCACGTTCATACGCCATGTCTCTGTATGCCTTGCAGGCCATCAATATGCTCTCAGTTCCCCCTGAAGTAACCTGGACAAAAAAGGCAGAGTTGTTTAAATTAAATCAATCCATGCTTTGGATCCATCCATTCTTAGCTTAAACAAAGTGGGTGCATACGTTTTTGACAACTTACTGTGCCACAGGAGTTAGGTCCACCGTGGAAAAGTGTGCAAGCCATTCGTACAACCTCCGCCTCCATCTTTCTCACGCCAGGAAAGATGTCGGGGTGAAGTGGGTTGCTCCATGCAAAATCGCCATATACCTAAGAACAAAAGCAAACCATGGTGACAAAAGAAGTGAAGATTTGCATAAATGCCAAATATCTACTCCGAGTTATGAACAGACACAAGGGCGGCAGGAGTCTCTATTCAAGGAATGCACAGGAGTGGTTTCACAAAAAAAATACAGAAAAGAAACAAATAAATAACTCAGTCCTGCTTACTGTAGCTAACGGCTCAATGTATTCAAGTTCAGCCTTGACCATTCGCACTTGGAAGTCCGGAGATGTATACAAAGACACATACCTTCACCAGGAGGTTGGTCAGGGATTCATCACCCCAGTACACTGCACCCGAAACACAGCCTTTCTCCCACTTCACCTCATCTGCAACGACACAGCGTTTACTCAGAAATCACTCTTGTTGTTTTTTTTTTTTAAAATCACTAAGGAAGTCAGCTGTACAGATAATGAACCATGACGCTCAGGGATGAACGAGGACTTACTCAGAGACTTGTACTCTCTGATTTTGTCCAGCACTTGGCTCTCAGAGAGACCTTTAGAGGGCAGCTGTTTAGTGTAGCTCATCCCCTCCTTCAGAGTACACAGACTGTCAGACATGTCATCCAAAGCCTTGTTGAGCTGGCTCTGAATCTGTCATAAAGAGAGGACAAAGTTACTTTATGGGCATCAACCATCTCTGGACGCAGTGGAAACAACAGTAAAGTGAAGCATGACAATCCCTAAAATGAAGTAACGGTGTTTCAGACTGAACGTGACAACATGTCTACTGTGCTATCAACACTTTATGTCAATTTCTGATAAAGTCTGGAAGTGAGCTCTCCGTTGGTGACACAATGACCTGAAGTAACCGAATGTTATCACCAGTGCATGTTGTTAAGTATGCCAAAGGTCTGACCCCCCCCTCCCCCTGCACGCTGTACTCAGTCATCCAAGAGTGACTCATAAGAGCCTCAGACGACAGAGTCAGTGCACATCTGCTGGGAAAAGAAGGAACAGATTCACCACTGATACTTACTGCCATGCCAACGAAGGGTATTTTTCTGATGAGTCGAAAGCCCTGCTTCTTGATTCGGGATGTGAGACCTATTAGCCAAAATGACAAAGGCGGCAGCTGCGGTGAAGGGCTGGCACACGTTCAACCATAAACATTAAACAGCTGACTATGACCTTATAAATCACAAGTCAAGACGAGACGTGGCCGATGAAAATTGGAGCCAGATTCGCAAAGCGTTTAATTCTGACCCTGGAAGGTCTGGAGACGTGGAGATAGACTTCACTCTCTCAGTGCTGCAGCGGGGGGAGATGACCTTGTTGCTGAGGAATTCAACCACTGATTGATTGATAGCAGATCTAGAAAGTCTTGTTGGTTTCTCAGTCAAACATACTTTAGAAACAAGTACTGTTCTAGAGGATACTAACTGCCAAGGAAACCTTTTAATTAAAAAGCTATTCACGTAATTGCTCAGACCACATTTTGAGATACCATACAGTAGACTAGCAGAGGTTAAACCGGACGTTTTTAACAGTTCAGAGAATTTGACTCACAAACTCACCGGCCACTAAACTGACCAAAAAGGAGCACTGACACAAAAAGCTTTGTCAACAGGAGATTGTCAGCTCATTTCATGTGTTACGAGCTCTGATTTAGTCCCCAGCAGGCCTACTTTGTACCCATGTATCATGTGTGAAAGATTACTTTCTTGCTGGAAGAGGATGCCTTTAATCCAGACTGCTCCAAGGGTGGTGATGACTGTCGCTCCGATGAGCTGCCACGGCTCCAGCGCCACGCAGTGCGAGTTGACCTGCTGCCGGCCCTCCTCCAGGTACAGCAGGACCATCTCCTTGTACACCTCCAAGGCACTCTGGACACGGAGACACGTACATGTATAACAATATGTTACGGTCGCTTTGAATGAACTGTCACAACAGAGTTTCAGGCTGCGAAACAGGAGAGAAATTCTCGAGGCGAGATGCATGATGTATGTCCCTGCATTTCACATGTTCCTATGTATGCTTGGTAATCCGTGCACTAGGAGTAGTTCAAGACCAAAGAAAGATTTACCTTGACCACTGACTGACAACACATATATATACAAAATCTCAGTTTTAAGAAAAAGTACCTTTCTAACTAGTTACTGTCAAAGGCAAGTAACTCATTTTTCAAAGAAACTTTCCCCAGTGCTAGACCATACTTTCAAAACATGTTGAAGAAGCCCACAACACCAAAGTAATCATAATTCAATAACACAGCTCTCCCATATTAAGACAAATATATGCAAAATGTTGAAAAGTCCAGGTATGATTTACTATCAACATGTATTTTAATGCTGGTTAGTAGTCCGTTTTATTTATATATACCCCGATAGCACAAACTGAAGTACTTACATCAGAAGACATTTTCAGACCTACACACGGAAACTGTCAGCCGCCTCTTTCTTCTCCAGGTGAGAGTGAGAGAACCCGTTAAGCTAACTGGACGACTATCACCAGACTCCACCCAGCACCCAAACCGGCAACAACACATCCAGCCAGCAGAGGGGATCAATCGGGATCAGACAAGACAGGAAGCTCCCCTTAAAATAGACGGACCTACACATGATTTTGTGCATTTAGCTCTGAGCAGGATCACCAATAAATGCTGAAATGTGTGTTCTGAACGTGAATACAGTGATTTTCACAGCCTAAATCACAGCAAATGACTCACTGACGATTTCAAGACACAAAATACAAGATAGATTTACTGCTCATTTTACAATATATATATATATATTTATATTACAACACTTGTTTCATAAGTGCAGCAAAGTGCTCTTTCCATTATCTCTCCCCAGTTGTGTTTTTACGACACTGATAACGAGGGCACTTGATTCTCCACCTCAGCCACAATCAGATGGAGAAAAGCTTAAGGTTCAAAAGACAATATCTTAAGTAATCCAAGTCTGTGCTGCCTGAAATAAACATCCCATTATAGTATTACCAGGCAGGTTCCCTTGTGCAATTGAACCACTGTCTTTATTATGTCAGAACGCTTCTCAGCCGCTGTCTCAACCTGAAAGGATTGTGGTCTTATTTCAGCCTAATCATTCAAAAGCCTCACCCGCTTAAGGTGAAAATTCAGGCATAAGAGAGTTTCCCGATGAGCATATCAAGTTGTCTTTTAGCGAACGAGGCTTTAGTTGGAGGGCTGTCGGTGAGCCACGGGAGTCTGGCCCCCCTGCCCACACCCCAGCTGTCATACCTGCCTGCCTGGATAACATGTTCTGGTACAGGTTTGGCAAGATCAGCTGCATGGAGGCGAGTGGGAAGCAATGGAAAATAAGCCATTAACATGCGTTTACTCAAAGGCCTGACTTGAGTTCCCATGACAGAAATAAAAAAAAAAGGTATAGAGTGCAGGTGCAAAGCCCATTGGTGATCTCTGCCACGCATCGGTCATAAAGACAAGATGAAGTGGTGTTATCTAACATCAGTGCAAAAGGCAAGTCTGCCCCTTAAGATACAGACAGGCCTCTCTCTGTTGTCCAACACTTTAGCTGTCTATATTCCGCCTTCGGGTCCTCCCACACTTTTCCAAACCATTCAATGCTATTTTTGCCTCAGGAAAACGTACGCAGAGCTCACACAAAGACTCCTGTACCAGTATTGTCCAAGTCATTGTTGAGCAGTGGACGCCCATTCCCCCCCTCATCCTACATTTGACTATTCTGTAAGGAGAGCTGTTTGTTGTCTCAGAGAGGAGGTCATGTTCTCATGGAAATGTACTGGGTGTGAGGCGGCTGCTCTCGGGGACATCAAGGGAAACCAGCCCACGAGCACACCATCAGCACGGCTTTCAGTCAAAGAGATTTCCAGGGGGGAATGATTACAGGGGCCCTATCTGGGAAGTGTTCTTTAACTGGCCGCAGAGCCTCGGGGGCCATCGCGACGTGAACCGACATGTAGGCCCGAAATCAAAACGACGCTTTCTGAGTTACTTCTTCTTTCTCCTCCTTGAATCGACCTGGAGGAGTCCAGACTGGGACAGACAGACAGACAGGAGGTTAATTTTGCAGTGACAGCAGATATGTGTGCCAGACTAGCAGCCCTCTAGTGCGGAGTCCTCTGTCTAATGTCTGCTGTCAACAACACTTGGTTCTGTTCCTTTACGGCAAAATACCACAAATCTCAACCGCTCTCTGGCGGCAGTAACGTTACTAAGAGCAATGCTTAGCTTAAACTTCCTGCACGTTTAAGTTGAACAGCGTTTTAAACAGTGGGGGCTGCAATAAACAGCAGGAGGGGGCTTTAAACCTTACTCACAGGCACCTCGTTACTGAAGAAATCAGAATTTGCCTCAGTAGAAGCGCAACATGAAGCCAAAGGCAGCGCCGTTGTCTACTTTCCTTTATGGTCTCATTATAGGCGTCTGAAAACACACCGTGTCTCATTTCGGCGGCCAAAGTATCAACGCAGGTTAGGTGTCTCTACAACAGAGCCGTTCGTCTGTAGCACATAAGGCTTCGACAACATGCGTCACTGTCAAACACACGGTTTGCATCCGTGAGAGCAAAACAAGTCGGCTCACTTCACTGTTCTTCGGCTTCTTCAGGCGCCTCGTAGCAGCGCAGTGTATCCCGCTGCATGTTGTGTTGTGTTGGGGGGGCGACAACAACAACAGGGGAAAGTGAGGCGACACCTACCCAGTAATCCATGTTGTCGAGGCAAACTCTCACCGAAAGCTCTCTTTTCTGCGTCTGCTCGCGTTACTCGGGGAAGTCACCGCCGGCGGGCTGCGTCGGGTCTTCGGCTCTCATCTACACGCCACTGCCGAGCACAGCAGCAAGCTAGCCCCGACTCAGGAAGTAACGCGCGGCGTGCTCGGCGCACGCGTAGATCTGACAACGCCCTGGCTGGGTCTAACCACGCGCGAGCCTGCTGCCCGCGAGCCTTGTAGATCTCCTTTCTGAGAAAGCGGCGCGCGTCGCACGCCTCGACGCCCGCCGCTGGATGAGTTGGCGAAGAACTGATGCTGCCTTCTTGTGCTCTTGGCAGCAACTCATGTGGGTGCACTCAAAAGAAATAACAACACAACCAGGGCCACGGACGTGGAGACCGAAACTTGTCATGAGCTAAGAAAAACAGACCTATCTCCCCTCTTTGTCACCATGCCTTCTTCTCATAACCCACCGGGGGTATCAGTGGTTTGTTTTGCCCAACAAGTAGAAGACTTGTGTCAACCCTTCATCCTTGAGTCCAAAAAGTAAAGTCTGGTGGGGAAATAATAAATCCTTTTAATTCTTCTTATTATTATTATTATGATTAATTGACCAGAATTGTATTTAAAGATGGAACAAGCCCCCCACATTCTCAGACAAACAATAGGCTACAGATGCCGGTGTGCTAAAAGGAAACTACGTTAAAAACTGTCATTTTTTATAGTTACTCTGAGCGTGTGAGAGTGTGTGAAATTGCTGTTTATTTATAAACCGCGTGATGTTGCGTAATAAACAGGCGGCGACCGAACTGACAGCCTTTTTTTTTTTTGGAGACCTTCTGCTTATAGAAAATGGCGATAATTCTGTGGCACACTCACATTTCACCTTTATTCCCTTTAGAGTTTCCATGTTTTCGACATTAAGTGAAGGCCCCATTTGGTGTTGCTTTTGTAACGGCGTGAAGTGTCTTAGGAGGGAAAACAGCGCCTCAGTGCAGCCGAGCACTGCCACTGCAATTTTACCTCCAACAGCAGTAAGATGGAGACACACGCTGCAGATACAAATCTCATTTCTACTTGAGATACTCTCTTCTTTTTTTAATGTTTTTTTTTTTTTTTTTTTTTTTTACTTCAATATTAATGCTGCAAGCTGGACTGACAAAGTGAAAACGCTGCTATAAAAAGAACAACAACTGAACTCTTGTACTCAAATTATCAATTCCGATATGACATGGATGGGCCAACATTTGTGAAACAATAACTCAAGTCAGTGAGCTCAGCCTGTGGTGCACAGGGCGGCTGTGTGTGACATGCTGCTGATTATTAGCCCTTAAACAGACAGGCTTGTAGTGTGGTTAAATTGCCCTGGATGGCCCCACTGATGTGCACATTTGCAACAACTACCAAAAGGAAAGACTTCTTTATAAGAATTTTTTTTAAATGTTCTCTAAAAATAAACATTTAGGGTAATAATAATTGCTTGGGATGCAAATGGTATCACACTACAGAGTGGGCTGACTTCCTCGATCAATTCCTCCTTTAACTGTTAATTTTGATCTGCGGCTAGAGTTGTGAAAAAACAGCAACAAGGCCCACCAGTTAAAGGGACCCGTCAAAGTATCCTTACCAGTCAGTTAAACTAATATTTGTTTATGGTCGGTGGCAATGCAGAATACTAAAATAATGCATATAAAATGTTTTGGCAGATTAGGCAAATGAACTACTGGATTTCACTAGAGACTTTCAAATGAAAAGCCCTGCAAGAAAGACCTCCTGGTAAATTAGCTTAATTTATAGAAAAGTCAATATGCTAATCATAAAATGGCTTAATGATACATTTATAAATGAACTAGCCTGAATGTTAGCCTACATTTCTTCTGAGGACTTAATCCACTTGTGGAAAGCCCACATTTGTTCTTTTAATCCCCAAAAGGGCCACTAATGAACACGAGGTTTAGCATTGTAAATAAGCTATCAGAAGAAAAAGCATTCTGCATTAGTTTAGGGGGTGAAAGGAGGCGACTTGCAGCTACAGCCCTATTCGTGCTTAAAATGTCCAATCTTTACAGAAAGACAAACTGTCTCCATAGGCCAGCGATTCCACTATAATTGGTGTACACTGTCTTCAAAAGATGAGGTGAGAGGTACAAAGCATTGCTCGTGAAAGGAAACTCCAAAGCACATTAAAAGTGAATTACTTCTTGTGTAAAGTGTGTTCGGGGTCATTCTGGTCACGACGCGCGCCGTCCGAAAGCGCACACGTCTCCAAAGGCGCACTCATACTTTCTAAAAGGCAGTCACATTGTTGAGGGGTTTCACAAGAGGTGTACATATGGCATTCGTGTTGCAATTAAATGTTTTTAAGATGTGTTTCCTTTCTTGAAGAAGTTTCCTTTTTCTTTTTTTCTCTCCGGCACGGCAGCTCTTTGCCAGAAAGAAGAAGAGGAGGGGGCCACATTGAATGGCTTCGCTGCTAGTTTGGGATGACAACAATCTGGTCAGCGAGTTGTTGGACTTTGATTGCCCCCCTCAAAACGTCCTTCAAACAAAAAGCTGAGGACGGAAATAAAGCCCCACCTGGTACCTCTGTTTGCTAAAATAATAATAAATAGATTTCGTTTAATAAATAAGCAAAAGAGACTGTAAAGTGAAGTAGTAGAGGAAGTATTAATCAGGAGCATCGGGCAGGTATCACCTGCTCTGGAGCTTGTTGGAGTTTATTGTTAAATATTGTTAAATCACTTTTCGTACCAAGTCTGCTCCGATATCTGCTATTTCCACAGCATCTGGGCGCTTATGTTTGCCTATACTTTGCATAACAAGCAGGACACTACAGCACGCTGATAAAAATCAGGGTGAGAGACTGACAACTTCAAACCCACACCTGTCCATGATATCCGAATATGGATTTGGCATCAATGATTATTTGTAAAGTGGTAATATTCAGTTTACTTTAGACTTTTCGGGCTTTTTTTATAACAGCACGGCACCATCTCGTATCTCACTAGTGTATTTGTCCAGTTTATTGAAAGCATATGGTTATCAGATTGTTCCCAAAACACATATTTAGACAGAAAGTTAAGGAGAGCTTTTGTGACCCTTTGTTGGCAATTGTAAATTATGTTTGAGCTCTGCCACACTCCCCCTCTCCCCCTCACCAGAGCTGAAACGTGTCTGCATAGTGTTGACATATTTTACTAATCTTTAACTTTCTAAAAATAAAGTTATATTATAAAAATGTTATGCGCAACTGAGTTGTGGCGATAGTGGACATGCTTTTGGAGATGTCATAGCGCACACATGTAGGCTCACATTACAGAAGAAATCGAGCTTTTAGTGTTGTGAAACACAAGAAGACCCTTTGTACTATCAGTTCACGCAACAGGTTTCACCCTCTTAAATGCTCCTGGTTAGGTGGCCCCATGCGTAATTGTCTTTGTCCAACTACCAGATTTGCGCTCTAACGCATTAAGCAAATGTTTGTCCAAATATGCGTGGCATAAAAATGGACATTTTCTTTGATACAGATCAGATTTTCGGAGCTAACAAGGAGATATGTTACTCTTTGAAATAACTTCTGGCAACACTCAAGTAATGACCAACTTGCAGCAGTTTAACGTTCTTTAATGTCAAGCTTACCAGGTCAGGTGATATGCGCACACTCAAAAATACGCAGGTGCATATTTAATAATAAAATATTTATTTGAAAATAATCGCAGAGATGCTGTTGTTTTTACCTCAGCTTTCAGTACTGATTTTAGAAGCCGGTTTGCCAAGTTACCATGACCACTTTGTAGCCTGCACGGCATGTGCCAATATTTTGATTGCGTAAAATCTGGCATTAGAAGTTTCCTGGAGTATCCATAGAGATTTGATAACATTTGCAAAAGCAAACTCATACCTCGTGCTAAAAGAGTTCTTTCTGGAAAGAAACTCGGTGATTTGTTGAATATTTCATCCGATTCCACAGCCTTTGCGCATATAAAGCACAAAAACTAGCCTAAATTAGAGGCCTTGCCAGCTTCTCTTTATTGAAATTAAAGACATACATTCTTACTGATGATAAAAACAAAGTACTGACTGTACTTGAGAGCGTCCAAAGGAGCTGAACACTTGCCATCTACACTCGTGCACCAGATCCTTCTTAGAGAGTCTGGTTGTGGATGAAGAATTTCTATGCGTAAAAAGAAGACAGATATATTTATATCTTAGTTTATGTCAGCAGCTTTTCTCTTATGCCTGGAACACTCCAGCTCCTGCACTCTGGCTGTAATTGAAATGGCAAAAATACAGTCCAGCTTGTAGTCTGAGTGATCCTCTCTACGTTGTGCATCAGAAACACGCGTGTCCTCACTGAACCTCAAGATAAAAGCAAAGCTTCCAATCGTGTTTTCTACCAAGAAGTCCAGCAATGGCTCTGTGAGCTGCAGCAAATACTGCATGACTGACAAGGTGTTACTACTATACAATGAACAGTGTGTGAGCAGTTAACAATAAGATCTCCAGCTCAGAACCAGCTGAGGTCCTGAATGCTCCCTGATTTTAAAATATTGCTTCCAGGCAGACTTTTTGGAATTGATGGTTGATATTCGTTCTCTACCAGAAAAATCAAGTTTTTTTGATCTCACTCAGACTATAAAATACTGTTATTGTTAACCTGGCATACATATATGTCACTTTACCACACACGTGTTTGATTGAAAATTACAAAGAATACACAAAGAAATAGGGCATTGGGAAGAATGAGAGAGAGAGAGGGGGGGGGGGGGGGAGAGTGAAGGACGCGCTGCCTGGAAGCTGATTGGCCACTTGACAGGCGCTGTTGATTCAGGCGTCCACCTTGCAAAAAGATAAGATAAAGGCCATATAAAACAACAGAGATGCGCATCCATCCGTCACTGTCAGCTGCACATATACCGTGTCTGCTGCCTCCAGCTACAAGAGAGCATTAACAAGGACGAGTGGCTGTCCCTTCATCCCATTCATCACGTGTCAAGTAAGTGCAAATATATCCATCCCGCTGGATTGATTCAATCTCATATTTCCCACATAGATTGTGTTCATGCTTAGATGCTTATTCTGCCTCATTTTATCACTTAAAACGTAAAGAGGTACAACCTGCTCTGGAAATAAGTGAACTCGTTTAGTGCGGTGTTAGGTTTATAAACAAGTTAGAGGTTTATGGAACAATTAGGGAAATGGAATTTTCCGACATTGCATTTCAACAGCTTGAGCAAAAACAAAAAGAAGATTAACTTTAACTTTATTGTCCCACAAAGTGGAAAACCTAGGGCTTTCACCCATGCTGCAGCCGTAAAAAACAGAAACAAACATTCCACAGTAGCCTACGTAACAAAGCCTACAAAAGGTGTTGATGGAAAACGAGTCTTATGAACACGGTTTCCTTATTGCAAACTCTTGTAAAATAGTGATACATGGTGTTTTACTGTTGTGGTTGTGCATTAAGTGTTTGGATTATATTTAACTCACATTTAAATTGCACAGGATGTCTCCGAAAGTACGATGCGCCCCCAATGGCCTGCACGCACCCAGAGACGCAGTGGCGCTCAGCGCGTGCGCTGTTCGCGGCGCAGTGGACGGCGCAGAAGACTCCAGAGAAAACTGGCCTCGAAAACCACTGACTGTTATCGGAGGGGACGCCTCCTCACTGACAAATCTAAAACACAAGCCCAGACGTGAGAAGTCCGCTCAGCGGGGCAGGCGCCGGATGAAGGCAAACGACAGAGAGCGCCACCGGATGCACAACCTGAACTCCGCTCTGGACGCGCTGAGGAGCATCCTGCCGGCGCTGCCCGACGACGCGAAGCTCACCAAGATCGAAACTCTGCGCTTTGCCCACAACTACATCTGGGCTCTGACCCAGACTCTGCGCATGGGCGACCCACACGGACACACGCCGGATTACCTGCCGCTGGGATCTGACGCAGGCAGCCCAACGAGTGTGTTATCTTCCGAGTCTGGTTATGCGTCCTCAGCTGACTTTAACCCAGGGAGGTGTTACACGTCAGCTCATGAAATGAACTGTAAGATTTTGTCAGGAGATCAAGCCAGCGTTATCCCCGTTACATTTTATTTCAAGTCGTTCTGCGGCGAGAATGATCTCAGAAACACTTGGCACTTTTGACTTTTCATGACGTCCATCTTTTTATGAGGAACTCTTAATGACATATGTCTCATATGTCAAGGGTCACATGAAACACAGACGTGCTGCTGAACTGCTCCCCACGGGGAGAAAACCCTTTAGGCATGTTGCACTTGCGCACGCGCGCGCGCACACACACACACGCACACACACACAGCTAGTGTGTCAGTGATGTCAGAGCAGGAGTCACTGATTGAGATCCTAAGTGGCCAGAAACTCAAGCTTCTGCCCATACAGAGCAATGCAGCAGCGGATCCTAGTGTGGCTGTGAATTTCTTCTTTAAAAAAAAAAAAAGCACTTAAAATGAGTCCAGAAAGAGTCACCAAACAGAATCGTTGCAAAATGACTGTTTAAAAGACAAAGTACTTTCCAAAGTAAGCCATAACTGTCATATTTGAGGCAAGTTGTTTGTTTTAGAACATGATTTCATGACCACTTGCATTCAGTTTCTGCAAAGCAATCCTACACAGTTTTGATTACAGACCATGAAGCACAATCAATGATTTAGGAAGACAGATAATTGGTTTAAACAAAAATATTTATTTGGTAGTGACAGTCAAATGTGTTTTTGCTGCATAAAAGTAGGTTTGTTTATTTAATAAAAACTAGAAAACTGTCTCTTGGGGTGAAAAGTAGTTTGGCTTTCCATCGTTTACTGTCATTCAAATGGAAAATATCCTTTTAGGGAGAGAAAAATGCCATCATTTCACTGTATTCATCAATTTTTACTTTAAGATGTGCAAATCAACCTTTTCAGAGATGTGGTTCTTGGCTGTCCTGCCTACCAGTGATTGTACTGAAGCATAATGCGAGCGAAGGCCATTATAGTCTCAGGAGCAGCATGAGCTAAATGTTGCGATGTCTCTGGTTATGTCATGGGTGTCCTATCGTGGTGTGCAGTCCGAGGCCGAGCTCAGTGAGCGCTCTACTTGGGGAAGACCGTGACCACGTCGTAGCCCTCAGGCGGAGTCACTCGCTCGCGCGCGTGCTTCTCGCAATAAATCTGGTCCTCCACAAAGAAATGTCCCTTCTGTTTTAGGTTGACGTCGCAGTCTGTACAGGTGTAGCACTCGGGGTGACGGAACTTGTCCCTCAGCTTTACCACCATCCCCCTGAAACAGAGATAGAAATGAGCACATTCAATTTGATTAACACAATCAATTCTGCACTTTATCCAGACACTAGTTCATGAACTGGATTTAAAATGATTTGGACCAGTTTTCTATGGTATGTGCACTGTAAAAGGTTAGGAGCTACACTACATGGCCAAAAGTATTTGGACACCGAAACATTACACCCATATGTGATTGCTGAACTTATTCCAAAACAATGGGCATTAATCTGCTGCTATAACAGCCTCCACTCTTCTGAACCTGGCTGCAGGGATTTACTCCCCAATCAGCCATAAGATCATTAGTGAGGTCCAACGCTGATGCTGGGTGATAAGGTCTGGCTCACAGTCAGTTCATCCTCAAGGTGCTGGATGGGGTTGAGGCCAGCCAAGTTCTGACCCATCAAACACAGAAAACCCATTTATTTTCGGACCTGGAGCATTGTCACGCTGAAAACGTAGAGAGCCTTCCCCAAACTGCTGCCACAAAGTTGGATGCACACTACTGACTACATCATTGAATGCTGTAGTGTTAAGATGCCCTTAACGGCAACTAAGGAGCTCAAACCATGAAAAACCGTGTAACAGACGTCCCGGCCAGACTTGAACCGAGGACGAAGCAGTTCACAGTCGGTGTCTTAACCCCTAAGGGGTCATTTATTGTCTGTCATATGCCATTCTGATTCTCATATACAGTTAACTATGCAAGATAATAGTGTGTAGTCCGTATAGAAAATGAGTCATAACCTGAACCAGGGATATTATACAATATTTTTCTTGCTACTACAGACGTTTCAATTTATGCAAACAGTTCAAGATGTAGCAACAATTCAGTTAATTTTCATACGTTTCAAAATGGCACAGTCTCCACAAAGAATGAAATGATTCTATCGTACAGTATTTCACAAGGCAACATATCTTTAAAACAACAAAACCTGGTAAATAACCCGATAATCAAAAAGGGCATGGGCACATAATTAAGCCCTAAGTAAGTAAGTAGATCTAAACTAAACTTGACATGAGCAAACGCCCTCGTTAGGCAGTCTGCCGAAAAACATCGTCACATGTAACGACACAGATTTTAAGGAATCAAACTCAAATAAAGTAACAAATGTATAGAATGTGTTTCGGGGAAAATCCACTAATATAAAATAAATGTCAAGGGAACCGGACTTCAGGAAACATTTGTCCTGTTGTTTTAACTAAATCCAGCCACAAGGTGGAGACAAACGCCAAACAGACACGTGTTGCATCACAACATTTTGTACCAATGTGAACGTTTTCCATGAGTGAAAACACTAAGCAAGACAAACAGCGGGTGTCACTGAATCTCCCGAGAGGAGAACTGAACGCAGGTCTGAGCTGACGCTTGACGTTTAGTTTCAGGAGAAGCCATAAACGGCTCCGCCACACTTCCTCGGAGCGGCAAAGTAAACATGTTCTCTGTAAAACAGTACCGAGGAATCATAAAATACTTACACAATCCCGGATCCACATTTGTCACAAGTGGGCAACTTCTCCGTGTTCCCCACTGATGAGCCAATCTTTGTTGAGGGGGCTTTCACACTCCTGAACCCTGAAGGTTTATCAGAGTCACCTACAAACATCGGACACACAAAGATAAACAATCGTAACATATTTGTGAGGTTTCACTGGTTCTAGACACATCTGTAATATTTATTTTCATAGGAGTTTGTCATTTGAAGCAATGAACAAAACCAACCAACCCCCCCAAAAAAACAATCTGGTGTCTACTTTTAAAATGAAAGATAATTGTGTGTCCCAAAGCCACACATTGTAAGAGAGGAATCCTTGATTTCCCTTTGGGGAAGATGTGAGTAATAACCCGGCTCCGTACCTGTCTCAAGAATCTCCTGAAGCACTTTGAATGAAGCCGACTGTCGAGGAGGCTCATCAGACTCCTGGTTCTCCTGCAGCATCTTGTAAACCTCTGAATCTGCTGCTACAGGCGGTCGCTTGGCGGTCTGCGATGGATCTGATGGCGCTCTGCAAAGCAAGCGTGTACATTTCAATATATCTGCAGGGGTCACACGACGCAAAAATGTCAAAACCTTCTCAGGTGACAACACATTGTCTTTCCAAAAAAAATAAGTAAAAAAAACCCCCAGATGTTGATACATGAAGAGCATGGCTAGAAAAGTCCAAGAGCTCACAAAACCTTTGCGTATTTGTGTCTCTTGCTCATTTTCACTTGGACTTCTCTTGGTCTCCGACACTTTATGATGTTGAATCAGGACTAAAAAAAAAAACCCCAATAAAATGTCTTTCTGTTTAGTACCTAACAGTGCGGAGATCTAAGACAAAATGTTGTCCAGCATTTTGTTTTTCTTGATATTGTGAAATAGTTTTATACTGTGTTAGATATTCATCCTTTCCTGAAAACACAGCTGAGTCACAGCCATAAAAAGACAAAATATGCTGGCAATACAGAACTACCAGCAGTTGTAGATGCCAAACAGAGAACAGTACATAATCTTTATTAAATGCAGTCATAGGACACCCATCAAGAATCACTGGGTCAAGTTTTGGGCCATGCTTATTGAAGACGCCCCAAACCCGAGCAAATACCTTTAGAGCCCTGTCAGACCACCGTCGCCAAAGGAAACCGTCTGGGCTGCCTTTGTGAGGCACCATATTACTGACCTAAGGTTTAACTATTGGTAGTTAAAAGCAACACTCGAACCTAAAACACCATCAGATCTTTGATACTGATGAGGAGAGTCAAAGATATAGTTTGATGTCGTCACTGATCACCCAGCTCCAACTTCTCTGTAATCCTAAAACAGCCCACAGAGCCAGCGAAGTTCCATACCGACTGACCCTCTAAAAGCTCAAGCAATGCTTTTACATTTTTGGTAAAAGGTCACCAGTAGCACTGCATTTGCTTTGGGGTCGGTCTCCACTTAATCTCGACCGCCCTGCGATCCAGTCTCATCTTGGATGGGACTAAAGTGGTGTCACCTCGGGCTCATCTTACTTGTTCTTGGGCTCACTAGCTGTAGCCATGGTCTTGACTTCGTCCACAGCGGAGTTGAAGTTCTTGATGTTCTCTGACGAGTAGAGACCAGAGGGGTTGTTGTACTGGTTGGTCACAACTTTGGAGCCAAAGCCAGCGAACGGCAGAGCGCTCCTGTTGTGGGTCGAGCCTATGTGCTTCACCTCCTGCGAATAGGAACGTAAAAATTGGACCGTTAAAAGGTTTTTTTTGTGAGTAACCGAGCAACAGGTGGCGAGCGCAGGGATCAGGTATTGTGAAATAACTCGCACACGGTCTGGAACATGCAACACTGGTAGTGCAAACTTGGTGAAATGGTGTTCACAACTTGACGCCTTCAGATGAACTCATCTTCTTTTGACATTTTTTACAAGCTTGCACATGTGCAAATATGCAGTCAACATTGTGATATTAACATTACTCAACATTTGAAAAAAAAAACAGCCAACCTCGAGTGGTTCAATAATGTTGCAACTGCAGACTTTGAAAACTTGAGATTGTTCAACTGAAAACGTCAAAAACAGTCCAATTTGCTTCTTCAACTGTTGCTTCTAGTTTGACTCAAAGTCACGTATTATTTCGCATGATAACGTGCGACTATGGATCGTGCCTTAATTATAGCTAACCAGCTAAACGTCTTTAAAGACAAACATGTCATGAGACTGGCATGCCATCCCAAGTGGGCACATAAATACCACCAGATCTAGCTCATGCTTCACAGCGGGAACACGGAAATGCCTCCAAATATAGCTCATGCTTCAAGCGTCTGACGTTTAAATTGCAGAAAACCCCAGAGTCTCTGCCAGCAAGTAAACTTACACAAAGAAACTGAGCACACTACTGTAGCACTGGCCAACAGCCTAAAAAGTAAGTAATAAAACAGTGAAGAGACATCAAAGTGGCAGACTCCAGACAAGCGCTTTAAACACGTTACTGTGTGTGTGAGAAAAACGCACAACATCTGTGACTCGTGAAACACACAGAGGCTGGGTCGCATCACGCCGTTTCCTACATGAATTCACACTTTGGCCTCAACTTTCCACTCAGCGGGCAGGAACCGGGGCTTGCGTCAGAGCTTGGCTGATACACTACGGTCTCCTAGGAAACCTCCTGTTGGGAAGTAAACAATGACTTCATCGTTGGCAGTATAAAAAAAAGAAAAAAAAAAAAACACACACACACACACAAAACCCCCCAACAACCCACAAAAGCCTTCGTGGGTGCAGTGGGAAAGGCTACCTGTAAACGGGATTTCAATCTAAATGAGCGAGTTGAGGGAGTCATTTTAAAAGCTCAAGTCCTACATCCAGCTTTGATAGTGAGACTGCTGGCACACACCCGTGGCTCTGATGCAAGATTCATCTTGTACGGATGTGTCCTCCCTTCCTCAGATGATAGCGGCGACCACATTTTAGATTCTGACCTGCAGAGCAGAGGACGGACAAGAAGACTTCATAAATATTGTTGAAAAATGCAGAAATCAAAAAAATAATCAGACGCATATTGGCTTTAAATATGACATCCCTGATTTTTTAATCCCCCCCCCCCCCCTATTTCTGGGTGTTTTCTCCTGTGTAGCTGCACGTGAACATGATACTACACCTGTGTCTTTGAACGCAACAAACCCCGTTGCTGGCACATTGTTTTGTGTGGCTTCCTCGGCAGTTTACCCCACCCTGCCTTCAATACGTTCCCTCTTAATTTGAACGAACATATTTGCTTCACCCTGCCTGTTGAGTCCATTTCAACACCACTGCTGCTCGTCCGCTAGCAGATAGTTGTGATGTAACGCGCCGACAGGACACAGGATTTGAACACAGCTTAGTGCACATACACTTCTCAAACAAAAGATCTCAGCAAAATAAAAAAATTAAAAAACAATACGTCACCCCCTCCAACACCTGGATTGCGGATGAGCTGTCTCACATTACTCAGTGTTTTTCAGACCCGCAGCTATGCAGAGCAGACTCACACATGTCGCTACAGCCTACCTGTCTACGGAGAGCACCATATCCTCGATGCACCCCTTGATCTTGTTCTGCGCTTCCAAGTGGGTCATGTTCTCTGTCGGTTCTCCGTCGATAGCCAAGATCATGTCTCCGATACACAGGTTGGCCTGGGCAGCTTTACTCCCAGGGGTGACCTACAACACCGGGAACAGAACTGATAAATAACAGCAACTTTTGGGACTGTATGTAGGCTTGGATTACACGATTTAAAAAAAAAAAAAAAGGGGGGGGGGGGTTTCTAACGCCGTAAAGCCTGTTTCTTATACCCAACTACAAGTGGATAAACGACAGTTTAAAAAAGGCACAGACTCCACAAAAAATAAAAAG
>CM022471.1:21044730-21064606 GCA_011952105.1 Coreoperca whiteheadi
GTGGGGGAATAAAAGGAGTAAAGAGCGAAAATGGAGGGACTATGTTGAGGGGTAGAGTGAAGAAATAAAAAAAAAAAAAAAAAGGGGGGGGGGGGTATCTAACGCCGTAAAGCTGTACCTTTATGTCTTTTTGAAAACCTATTTCCAAAAGATTGCACCACACATGCATAAATAACTTGAATCCTGAATCTAAAGGCATGTTTTCTCCTCAGAGCTTAATTCTACTGCCGTATTGTTTGACTCTGACCTTCAAGGACCTTTACACACCTTTCATAATTTACAGTCAACACAAGCAAACAATGGCACAGAGCCCTGGTCTGAGGCTGAGAGCTGCCTGGAGGGGGTAGACACACTACCGAAAGATACTGGTTTGAAGCAGAAAGAGACTCTGGCACAGTCCAGGAATTCCTAAATCACTTTTCCATGGGTGGAGTGGACCGACCACTGCAACAACAGTTACACAGCGGGGTCAGATTCTGGTCCATTGCTGGTACAGGAGGGTCCCGCTGTAAAGCATGTACGATGTATGACGCCTAATGGACAACCGTGCTGCTGTAAAGCACCACAACGGGCTCCAAAGGCACCTGCAGGCATGATGAAGTAGCACATTTCGACTGCTGCTTTGTTTAACCTGCAAGTTACAGTAAAGTTTACGTTACAGTTAAAAAAGTAAAATAAAAAACACACAGGACAACGAGTGATTATTGCCAGTAAGTTAGCGGAAAACACAAGAACCCCCCCCCATTAACAACAGACACTGTAATGCTAACGTTAGCTAACGTTAGCTAAATTAGAGCGACAGAGAAGACGTTGGCCTTCTGTTAAAACCAGCCGCCGTTAACTCACGTTGGGTTTCTATCGCTCTGTCTCTCGGTAAAGCCGAGGGGGAACAACGAGAGGTTACATTTCTGTCGGGACAAGCCCAGGTGCGGTTAACGTCCACGGAATTACAGCGGAGCAGCTCACAGTAAAAACTTAACGTTACCCGGGAAATAGTCAGCGGCTGCTCGAAGTCCTTTCCCCCAACGAGCCGGAATCCCCATGGCCCGGGACCCTGCACTACCACCCGGAGAGGCATAACGCTGATGTGGGACAGTTAGCGTGTGTAAAGCTCCGTCTCAGACCAACCCTTCCTACTGTACGGCACGTGCAGTGATCGATAGTCCGAAGTCCCGGCTACGGCTCCGCCGCGTTTGAGGAGGGGGCGGACCCCCGGGTTACAGCTGGACGAATAGACGGCGATAAGCGAGAGCACAAAGATCGTGTATTGGGGGGAGGGGATCACTGCGTAGCCTGTGTGGAGGGAGCTGCCCAAGCTTCCAGGAGCGGGAGGTGGTTTTGTCATAGTCAGACCTGTTAACAACGGGACCCAACGACCAAGACCTTTATATTGGCTACTTTATTTTTCTTAAAAGCGCTAAACCAAAAATCAATCGATCCTTATGTGTATCCAACTCCCAATAAAGCCAACAACTAACACATTAGATAGTCGCACAGGGTGACATGACAGCCTACTCTCAGTACAATAAACATGGGCACTGTCGTTTCTTTCGTTTTTGTTTGCTTTTTTTTCCACTCAGTCTCACATGCACAGTGCTGCTCCTGTAAATATACACGTATTCTATACATGTATAAATCCGCGGGACCGCATCTGAAAATAGTCCCAGATAAATCCACTATTTAATCCTGTTTTGACTACCACGCGCCCCATTTTAAAGATTAACATCTCAGCTTGGAGCTGACAGAGAGGACAGCTGAAGCCAGACAGTGAGAGACACACTTCCCATGGGATCTGTTGACAATAACATAAAAGACAGGATGGCGCCAGACTTACCCTTTACAAGGAGAATAAAATCTCCCAAGCATCACACACACATTCAAACAATTAGTCGACTCCCAACTTTGTGTTTGTTGTGTCCTGATAAAGAAAACAACAGAAGTAGAGGAAATGTAATCTTCACCTCCACTTTCCCCTGCATTTTTGCAAGACACCTACCTGTGTATTATCACGCCCTTTAAAATCCATGTATAACCAGAGCAACACTGGCACACCCCTTTTAATCTAAAAATCTAGTTAACAGGCTAATTTGTACATTTGGAGTTGATACTGTGACAAAAACACGTTACTGATTGAATTACAGCAAAAACACCAACCATTCAAAACCCGTGAAACAAGTAGGCTTAGTGAATCTTTTCACGTTTTAATGAGTAATAACAACTAAACGATAGCTCCTAAATGCAGCGCATATGCTTTTAGTAGATGGCCACCCCGGGTTAACTTTTCGCCTAAGTGGAAATGCTTTGAAAGCAGAGCAGAGTGATCCCTCTTCACTCCCCCCCCCCTCTCAGATGAGCGCCAGTGTTTGTTTTAGGGACGTCGGCCTGCCGGCACGTCACCGTGTTATGTGCAAGCTTACCATTTATGGTAGAACTAAATCCCAGGATGTGGAATGTGCCGCTCCCAAAACTTGAATTCCTGCAAGAGGATCTCTGCTGAAAGGTGGAGAGGAAAAGCTCGGGCCGGGCTGACGGAGAGAAACACGTCCTTTCTTGTGAGGTTTACAATGCATGCGTAACAGGTCTTCAAGTAGGCCAGTGAAGTCTTTGAAACGGTTTGCTCTAAAGTGAAGCCCTTACGATGCAGTGAAGTGAAATGGAAATCGGCTTCTGGCTGCTAAGGCTGTAAAAAAAACACGTCTGTCTACACCATCACCCTAATGGGATTTTACCCATTTGACATACTGTATGAGCAGCAGCGTAGTGCCACAATTATTTCTGGAAACCTGCTGACATTAGAGAAGTTATCCTCCAACATTTAGTACTATCTTAGTTCACCCATGTTGCATTAATTTCAGTAATTGTCCAGGGTGGAAAGAAAACATCATCAGATAACAACGGGCAGTTCACCAACCCGACTAACATCTCCACCCTTAGCTGACATGAATTTGCGCACACTCATGATTACACAGCCACACAGAAAGTGCCTTTAAAAAACCGTGTGTACTTGCCCATAAACCGTTATACTGCTGCAAGACTCTGCTCTACTTGACTATCACGCCTAATGACCGTAAAGGAAATTCCCATCTCTATCTCTGCTGTTGTTCAGGTCAGGAAAGCAAAACAGGTGACACACGCCAAATGGTTTACATGGTTTATTAAATATTGCATATAATACCAGAGTCACAGCAGTGTATAGTATCTTTATTTTAATATTGTCAATGTAACAGCACTGCAAATTGAAGCAAACAAACCGAACCTGTCGCAGGTTGTGCGTCTCATCAAACTAGTCCATTCTTATGATCGTTAATCATTAAGTTAAAGCACTGTGTCACACTTTTAGGTACTTGCGCAGTAACTGACAAGTTCTTAGTAAATGTTCTCCCATCACAGAGACTAGGACTAATGGGAAAAAACATGGTTACATTAAATATGTCGTGGATACATTTCAGTGATACTCCAAAAAATAAAATAAAATAAAATAAAAAAATGAAATGAAAATGAGGCACAATTTTGCATCTAACGTAAGGCATTATGATCCCCACAAATGGCAGCGTAATGTTCATATGCGTCAAACCTCCTGTGCTTGGTGACGCTCCACTCTGTGCTTTTTCCCGAAAACCCTTCAGGTAAAGAATCCGCCGCAGGGGACAGAGAGCTCAATCTGACGCTCCCATCCCTCGCAGTCTCTTTTTTATTTTACATATTTACAATCCTTCTTGTGCCATGCTGCTCAAAAGACTTTTAAAAAAAAAAAAGTTGTTTTTGTTTTTGTTTTACATATTATGTGTGCATTGCGTCACATTCATATATTCCTACATTCATACATTCTGTGATGTTTTATGGAGCACAATATCACGGAAACCACCTAGAGTGAGCTGTGTTGTGACTAAACGAGTGATTGCTTATTTGTCCATCGCGTGGCGTGTTTGAGATGGAGCGAACCTCTCTGCTTTTGCTCTGTCGGGGAAGACAACAAGCCCACAGGTCGGCGGACTGCCAACCAATCAGCACATTCATGCGGAGCTGGAGTTACACAGGAGCCAAAATGTTTAGCCAGCAGGCGAGAGAAAAACATGCTTTTGTGGTGTAACCAAATACCTGAACATTATATCAGTGCTACACAGGCAAACCCATAATGCGGTGTATCATATTCCCTTGCTGATGTTGGCAACGTTGTCAGAAACGCCTGATTTTGTCTCAACGGCAAACGCCAGAGACGACAAAACGCTGATTGCTACGGCATTTTGTTAAATGAACGTCGATTATTAAACCTCATATATCACTTATGTGGTGGCCACACACAGCTTCAAACCACGGTCCAATTGGGTCAGTGTTTATCATCACTGCACAACCGCTAACACATTCAGGCGCAAAACGCAACGATGCCGTGAACTTACACTTTTAGATCTAGTGAGAGTTACTGTTTTATCTTTTAATACTTCACATTATGTTTCTGATTTTGTGCACTCTGGCAATCATATAGAGTGTTACTAAAAAGGCAGGCCCACGGATAGTCAGGCACACTTTGATTGGAAATGTGTGGATTGGGAAGAGAATCTGACTTCAGCTGCTCGGCGCATCAGGCAGCTCCTGGTATAAACTCAAGTGACATTAAAATACATTTTTAGCGATCGCCCTACAAAGTGCATCCATCTGCTAGTCCGAGCAGGTCATAACAAGCACTAAGAATGTTTTGCAAGTACTATTCGACAGCTTTTCTACGGATTGCTGAGAAAAACAATAGCCATCATCTTTTGATCTGCGCGCGTGGAGGATCTATTCTGACATGCGGCGTCTGTTACAGGATCCGATGGTGCTGGAGATGTGGGAGCTCCGTACTCGCCGGAAGATGGCTCTGATGCTTTGACAGCAGAATTCAAAAGCCATCTTCCATCAGGGAGGTACTGAAGCAAAAAGAGCAGACTGTTAACCCCGTCATCACTATTTTCTTTAAGCTAAAGGTGGCAAATATTGCTGTGTTTAGGGTTTCATGCTCTGATTTGTCTTATTGAGTTTACATTGCATGCTGTACTAATGCTGACCTTATTATTTAAATCACTCCACTAACTTTATTACTCAAGTTGCAGTCATTACATATGAAAATACGTAGCCATATTTGGAAGGCCTCTTAAAGTTTTCTGTACACATTTACATGACTAAAACATACAATCTTGTCAGTAAGGGCGCGGTTAAAATCTCAGTATGCTCTTAAAAATCAGTATGATTATTTTCTAAGACACCTCGTTGGCTTTACTTAAAACATGAAAAAGCTTTTCGTGTCATCACTGGTTAGTCTGCTATTGTCTTGTTAGGTGTGATCTCCCTAAATAGCCAAACAGGAAGTTAAGTGCTACCACGCCTGTCCTGTGGTTGCGCTGGAGCCAGGAGTCTGCCACCAGCTACCTTGCAGGCGTCTGCCATCAGCAAACACAGTTAACTTCTATTTTGACAGAAGAGGTACAAAAGGACAAATACATCGTTTCTGAAAATACAGGATGTGCATATACACACTTTCTCCTCACTTTTATCAGACATGCAACGCAGTCCACACGTCCTGTATTTGTGTTAGCTGTGGTAACCGAGAAAAAGAGAAGCTAACGGCACACTTCAACATTTTAGTGTTTGTTGTCATGCACACGAGTGTGTAATAACTGTTGTATCACAACCTTTGGATAGAAATTGAAGGCAATACTGAACCGGTATCTAAAGCTTTTGGGTTACACTGAGTTCTGAATGCTGTGATGTTCTTCAAAAGAAGCCAATACTGACTTTATGATTCAGGAAAAGTAAGAGAAGGTAAAACAGGTATGTCAGATCAGTTCCTAAAGGGGCTTCATACATAAGGCTTAAAGAATTCCAGTACTCTGGAGGTCTTTTCTCAACTCTAAACTGAGGAAAATTGTCTGTTGGACAGAGTCCAAGAATGAACCACCACATTACATTTCATATATGTATGGTATGTTGTATCCAAACACTGAAGGTTTTCTTTTGGAGCCAACGTCTAAAGGACTGAAAATGTCTTTGAATCATGAGATGCATGGTTTGCATCATACTTAGCTAATCCTGATAAACACCACTGGTCCTGAAAGGTAGCTCATGACAAACAGCTCCAACCCCACATCACATAAAAATACATTCTGAATCCTCCAAAGTCCAGTTCAGGTAATAATATCCACTCTTTGATCCATACACTGCTCTGCTGCCGGCCTCCAGACTGAGGTGCTACGTAAACACTTGTGTACTGTAAATTACATTGACAAAATGGAAGCTATTATCTGTACAATAAAAGCTAGTTTGTGGTAGGTTTTCACAGAGAAATTCCACATGTGAAGGAGGACGAATTCAGTCAAGAAGTGTGTAAAATGTGATCAAGGTGTACACCATACCGAGATTTGGGCAGTGAGCTGTCTCTGTCTCCGCCTCGTGCAATTTGACATACCTCAGGCCAAATGACCACTTTCCCAGACAAAATGGGTTCGCTTGGCTAAATGACTATGCTAACCAACAGCCATGCACGATAGTAATGACTTCCCAAGCTTGACAGGCAACCACGTGTTACAGCCAGATTAGATATCTTTACAGTTTCACCTCCTTCACGTAATTCCCAGGGAAAGTCCCAAACTGTTTTGTCCTCTTTGAGGTACCTGCAGACAAAAAGAAAGAGAAACATGGATCAGGCAATATAAACTAAAGGTATTCTTTCTCAGATTACAGGCTAAAAGGACCCTTGAATTTAGTAAAAAACATTTTTTTAAAGCTATATTTAAAATCAAGTGCAAGGACTGTGCATATGTACAAAACACTCAATCATCTGCTGTCATTCTTTACAAACCATTTATGGAAGGATGTGACACAGTGAAAATGACTCTACTTCTCCAGGAGCCCTGAGCATGCACATTGCACACGTGCAGTCCTTTGCTGTCATTCTGCTGAAACCCTATATAGATTAATGTGAAACAGTGAGTGTGACTACACATCTGAAGAATTTATCCCGAGGCCTGCGACACATACCGACAAACCAGCCGTCATCGCACTTCTCCATGACGCTGACGAGATCGCCCTCCTGCAGCTCCAGCTCGTCCTCGTTCTGAGGCACGTAACTGTACAGCGCCTGGAAACTGGAGCAGGATATAAGGAGAAATAGGAAAACAAGCTGAGAAGGCACCAAATGTGAAACCAGTAAAAAATCTAAATAGGGTCACCTAAGTTACAAAAAAAAACATGGCGTGAAACTGAAACACAGATCTTACTCACATTCCGCAGTTGAGACGGCTCGGCTCCGGGCTGCTGCTTTGGGACTGGGGTTGCTGGGAAATGATGAGAGATTGTTTACTGGGTTGGGGGTGCAGTCTATGGACAGAGTCAGAAGGGTGGTGGGACAGGGTGCTGCAGTACCTCACCGAGGTCTCAGCTATATTCAAGATCTCATTACACACTGCCTCCTATTGGTAGTAGTAGGTGGAGTCGCCAGAGAAAGACAGTGAGCGGCCCCACCGAGATTCCCGGAAGAGGCCAAGGTGAAGTTGTGGGGGGAGATGAGGAGTTAGAGAGGGAGGGGTGGCGAAGGGCGAGACAGGAAGGTAGGTCCAGTAAGTAGCAAGGCAGAAAAGGAAGTGGTCCGTTAAAAGGCAGGAGAAAAAGCAGAGGAGACGTTGGTGGGGCCCAGGAGGAAAGGCATGGAATGGCAAGACCCCAAAGGGAGAGCATGTAGACAGGAAACATGAAATATTAGTTCACTTTTTTTACAAGATTCAGTATGAACGTGCAGTATTAAAGGGAAGCTGACAGGTACCGCTTAAAGAAACAGTTCCACATTTTGGGTAAATGTACTCCTGGGTGCCCTTATTCACTTTCTTGCGGCGAGTTAGATAAGACGATTGGTTTCACTCTCCTATCTGTCCATCCAATGTGAAACTGAAGCCAGCAGCTGGTTAGCTTAGCTTAGCATACAGACGGAAAACAGGGGAAAACAGTGGAAAGTGGAAAAACAACAATTTGCAATGTAACAGTGATGTCCAATGTTGCAAACTTGCCGACTTCCTGGCTAGATTTGATTCGTTTTTAGAACACTTTAGTGACCTTTTTCAAAAAAGAACCTATCGACAATTCAAGTGACTTTTTGGGCAGACCTTAACTCCTCTCCCCTGAAGTGAGTCGCCAGTATTTTTCAGTGAATGTGCTCTCATGTGGCTGTGGCCCTCTGGACCGACTGTGTTCAGTGAGTGGACGAGAGCAGCAGCACGTTCAGTCGACCAATCACCAGCCAGAAAGAAAGGTGACCTGTGATGTGCGTACCTAGCGGCCAATCATTGATCCCTATTTGTTGTCCGGGGAACTGCTTCTCCTTGGTTTTTGTTCTAAATGATTTAACTTGACTATTTAAGTTGAATTTTTTTAGATTACAAGAGTGAGTTTCCAGTGTCTGGATCATTTCTATTCGTGACAATTACTGTGTCTGTTAATTACTGAGCTTTAGGTGGATTTTATTAGCTTTGGAAAAACCTGGGCTAGTTGTTTCCCCCTGTTTTCAGCCTTTATGCTAAGCTAAGATAACTGGCTGCTACCTCCAGCTTACTGAATGGACAAACATGAGAGTGATTGTGATCCTCTCATTTAACTTTCAGAAAGTGAATACATTTTTTCCCAAAATGCTGAACTACTCCTTTAATGAAAGGACAGTCCTCTAATATCTCCCATATTAAACATGTGCCAGAAATACATAAGACATGATGGGAGTTAAAGATGATGTGAGTCAAATGGATCCAAAGGTGATGGGTTGAAAAGTTAAACCGACGATGACGTCACTTAACAAACTACAAATTATTTTTGTAAATCTTCACTGGAGGGCCAAGAAAGCTCTGAACCAGCTTACCGCAAATGAGTTAACATTGTTGTTGTCTTGGATGTCAAACAGCATCACGGGGCTTCTGGAGCTCCGCCCATGATGGTCAGCCTCATTCTTCACAAACTGCAACACAAAAATGTCAAATCAGCAAGGACATTTCAAAATAAAAGCTTTTCTCTAGAGATCGCACCACGTAGCCACCTGCTGTAAATATTGGAATATAGTCAGGTTGCATTTCCCTGTAGGTGGAAATTTTAACAAGGCAGCGGCTTCTGAGGCTGCAGCAGCAGAAACTAACATGTGATACCTAGAAATACTCACTAATAATGTGAGTGTCACTGTCCTAAATAAACTTCCAACCTCCAATGGCATCCAAGTTATCACACCTCTGCATGAAACAACAACAACATGCAACCAAATGCTTTATTTTATGTAGAGAAATAAACTTGAGCTCTCAAATCAATCCTGGAGATGCAGGCTCAATAGCTCCTCTTATAGTCCTTTACAGCTAGGAAACCTGAAACTCCCTACATAAACACTAAAAGACACTGTAAAACCTTTGCGTGTTAGTAGTGCACACACAACAACATGCAGACTTGCAGCATTGAGCAGTGTGATCAGTTTATATTATTCTGCCTCCACTAAACCAGCAGATTCATCCCTCTGTGGGGCTAAAATCAACTTCACGCAAAATCTACAAGTTAGTCACGTCAGCTTCAGTACTTCATCGAACATCTAGTTTACGGAATCAAACTGGGGCTGAAAGCTCATGTTCCAGGGTGAGCCTGAGATGCAACACCGCACACCATGCAGAAGATACCTCTGCAAGGCTACTTTGCCTGCTGCCCGGGGCTGCACGGCCCCTTTCCCCCTCTGTGCCTTCCCCCTCTGTCAACTCCTTCTCCCCCCTCAGCCAGCCCTCCAGCACCGGCCCGCCACAGGGGCTCACGCTGCGTGACAGACGGGAGGAGGGAGGGGAGAGCAGGAAGTCCTCCCCCTGGGGTGGGGTGAACGTGAGGAAGGGAGTGGCTGAGTTGGGTCTGGGTGGGTAAGGCGGGGGGAGAGGGGAGGCAGCTGGGGAAGCCATGGGAGAGACACAGTATGGGCTGCCGGAGACGGTAGGCACAGGGCTGGCTGAGAAGGGGGGGGGGAGGTACTCGCCGCAGCGGTAGGACACAGTGGGCAGCGGCGGCAGGGGAGGGGTGGGGGCGGCAGGAGGGCTCCCTCCTCCCACTGTCAGGGAGATCCACTCAGAGGAGACAGCGTGGACCTCAGGGGATACGGAGCGGCGGGGGGAGCGAGGAAGGGGCAAGGGGGAGGTGCTCAGGCGATTACGATACAGCTTTCATGAGCAACAGGAACGTGGGAGGAGGAAGATGGAAGCAAAGAGAAGAAGAAGAAGGGATGAGAGAAAGAAAAGAAAAGGAAACGAAAGATGAGACAAATTCACTAGACAAAACATTTCAATTAAAGGGTGGGGGGAGAAGAGAATGTCTGGATTCAGAGATGTGGTAGGAATTAAAAATGTGGGTCAACTCTTCACGACATCCATAAGTGTGTCCTGCAATTGATCTGCCAGTTTGGAGTCCTTACCTGAGGAGAAGCATTGGTGCTGCGCTGGGGCGACTGGCTGACAGGGGGGTCGGGATAGTCCAACCCGTTTTTGACGCGGGGTCGTCTCTGCACGTCTACGTAGGTGACGGGGAAGATACCTTGGCGGTTGGTGCCTGAGATTTTGCCTTCATACCAGTTTTCATCGACTCTACGAATCAGCGTGATCCTCTCTCCCTGCAGATACATGTAGAGTCAGAAGATCGCTTACAAATGCTGTAGCAAAATGTCCTCTTTGGATAGATGAAGCACAAGTAACAAAAAGATAAAAGCATCTCTATGTGTAAAAAAAAAAAATCCAAGTCCCTTTAAAGTGCAACTAAATGTTCTTCAGTTTGTAATGACTAATTCCCACCCTGTACCTTTCTGAAGGACATTTCCACCACTGTGTCCCCGTTGAAGTTGAAGCGGGCGACAGCTTCTCCATACTCCAGAACCTGCACTGGGACACTTTTCTTTGGCTGGGCTTTCTCTGTGGGGGGAAGGAGCTGAAGAAGGCGACAAATAACAAAAAAGACTGCGTAAGAAAATACAAGTTCATTCACACTGTGCAGCAGAATGGTTATGCAAAGCATCTCTAAAACTGCAACTGAGAATGACATCCATTTGATTTTATGGAAGAACAAAAAAATGTAAAAATGTAAACTGAAACTGACCAAAAAAAACATTATTTCAATAACAGAGAGAAGTCACATACCTCAACATAACTTTGAGGGAAAATGCCAACTCTTCCATGATGTTCCCCTTCATACCAGTTTTGATCCACCTGTCGAATGATGTAGACAATGTCTCCCTTCTGAAATGGTAATTCCCTACGAAGAAATGAGTTACTCACATGTAATGAGAGAAGTAACACATTTACAGTATGAAAATTAAATAAGTGTGATCTTGAGTGAGTACTTAGTATTAACGTTTTGATTGATACTGTGTCAGAGGGTTGGGATTAGGTAAGGATTGCAATAAAATGTAAAGTGTTCATGGCATTTCTTCCACCCCCACATGCAGTATATACAAATTATAAGTAAGATTATTTCCGCTTACTTTAGAGTTTCTGCTCTGAAGTCGAAGCGAGCCATGGCTGGAGTTCTCTGTGTAGACATAGAAAAGAAACTTGGGTGACTCTATGACTACAACTACACAAATATTATTCTTGCAGTGAGTCAGTGAAAGTTACCCAAAAGACAAAACACCCATATGTCACACTCTGGGCTTTATCATTCATGTGTAAAGAAAAGATTCTTCTGGAATTCGATGTGAGCTGCCTTCCAGTTGTCCTTCCAGTGCCCCGTCTGAACATAAATATTATAGCAATGAACGGAACAAGGCGCTTGTGACTGACCGGGTTACTTTTCCTCTAGAGCATTCCCAGTAAGAAACTACTGTGGGTTGTTTACCGTGAGACTGGTCTGCCGAGAGACCGGGCACACCTTGCCTTGGTAAACACAACAAGGGCACGACTAATACCAGTGACATTACGTCTAGATATATATCTGGTAAACAGTGTGCACTCTGGAAGTCTACTGGACACATTCAGTGATAAACCCAGCAACTCATATTTAGATTTTCTATCACTGCCCTCACCCTCTGAATTTTTGACCCGGAGGAGAAAGCCATCTGTGTCTGCAGAAATCCCGCTGACAAGCCCGTCACCCCCCCCACACCCACACACACACACACACACACACACACACACACACACACACACACACAGGCTGACTCACAAACAAACTGGCAAAGCATCTGTCGTCTTTTTTCCTGCTTACAGAAGGATAAGACACGGCCCTGTGTTGTACCTCTATGCCTGATTTCCTCTTTTCTGTGTTATCTGTGATGTTAAGCAGGTCTCCGAAGCGCTCGTTGGTGATGAACTGGTGGTGCGTCGGGACAATGCCTGTGTGTCGCCTCGACGCTGTGTCAGCCTCTTCCTGTTCCCGCTTCAGCCGCCGCTGCTCCTCCAAGATTTTCTGCCAGGAAACCAGACTGAACTGTTTGTCCCCTCCAGATATGGGTCTCTTCTACTCTCTTATTCATGTGACACATTCTTTGTTATGTATAATATATGATTTCCTCATTCATAACACAGGACTCTTTTACTAAAGCATTGTCAGTAATGTGTAATTTAGGAAAGTTTGAAATTCACCTCTTTGTCCCCATGACGCCTCCGCAACACCTCATCCTGGCTCTCCCCGTGAACTGGGGACGAGTCTGAAACAGAAACAGAAAGACGATTACGCTGTGAAGCATTTTTACTGTCAAACTCAAGGCAAATCCAATTCAAGAACAAAACAAAACATTTCAAATATAAGATGATGATATTGCAGTCAACTCCTTAATTCCAATGAACAGAATCATAAAAATAGCCAATAATTACAACCGCGCATGCTTTAAATGAACACCATAATCTCGGCAACACTAAAACAAAAAGCGCACACACACACACACACACATCCAAAAAGCCAAATGTATTCCTGCATGCACATAGGAATGAACACAGAATGATCCAATGTGCGTTCATGAAAAAACAAATGCAGGAAAGAAAATATGAAACCCACTGTAACATGACATCATGGTTTTACTGATCGACCAACCGGCATCCATAAGTTTACTGAAGCTTCACCTTTATTATATTAACTCAATGTATTCATGACCTAGTTTGCTCCCCACATCACCATAGATGTTTCATTCTGTGTCCAAGCAAGGGCCACAAGAAACAACTATCAATGTTTCAGGTTTGTGTCTGATGCCCAAAGTACCGGCTGTTATGTAAAAGAAATCAGAGCAGGGAACATCCTGTCTGGTTAAAACAAACCTTTCAGAGTGAGAGAATGAAAGATGGCAGATGTAAATTGTTCCCAAAACAGAAAAAAAAAACCAGATACAGACATGGTGAGACATCAGTTTGAGAGAGCGTATGCAATGTTATTTCGAAATATCCTGCTTAAACATTACAGAGGAATGCTGGGATTGTATATAGTTTAAGGTAAGGCTTTCAAAGTCATTGTTGGCGTAACATGTAAGGATAAGATTAAAGATCTCTAAAAAACAGCTTATCTTACACCGTAATGATGTAATAAAACACAGAATTCGGTCTGCATCGATGTAATGCTTATGCAGCCTCTAGCACTCTTGCATACAACTCAAATCTGATGTCACCAGGAGATATATACATTACCAAATGCTGCCTGAACCTCCTACAGTCACTGAGGTGTTTTGATGCGTTTGTGGGACCATACTCATTCACAGTGAAATGGAAGAGCACCAAACAGCACACTCAGAATGAGATGGAGGCTTCCCTGTCACTTTGTAAACACACCACACAGACTAGAGATGGAGGGTGGTGGCGTCGCTTTGTGGAGAAAAGGGACACAGGGTGAAGAGAGAGTCGAGATGAATGAGTGACCACAGAGGGAGGAGAGAGGAGGGTGACAGTGGTGAAAAGGATGGAAATAGCCACCTCTGCGGTGAGCTGCCAGCGGCTGCAGTAGGTTCCCGTTGGCGTCCAAGCCGTGCCCGTTACTCAGGTGGTCAGTGTTGCTTCCCTCCCCATTACTCAGCCTGTCCAGGACCTCCAGTGAGGACAGGCGCTGAGGGATCAGAGGTCTGAGCTCAGGAGACAAACTGCAGGGCCTCTGGGTGCCCATTGTCACCTTGGTGGCTAACAGAGTCCTCCGTGTTTGGTGGGACTGCAGGTTTTTCCGTAACCTGAAGGGAGCAGGGCCCATGAGGAAGAGGTTCCCAGGCAGCGTGGTCTTCTTCTCCAGAGGTGGCGGCCTCTCCTGCTGTGTGGCCTGCTGCCTCTCGTGCCTGAGGATGGTGGTGAAGCGGGTGTAGGAGGCTGGGCAGGAGCCTTTACATTTGCTGGGTTTGAGGAGGAGTTGATGGTTCAGGTGGTGCAGGAGGTGGTGGTGGTGGTGGTGGTGAATATGGTTGTGTTGTGGAGGGGACGCTGTAAGCAGTGCTGTGGGACTCTTTGATCCACCGACATTATGGTGGATTAGTTCTTGGGAACTTTTACTGAAAATCTGCTCAACCTCAGCCTCAGTGTTAGAGGGGGACTCGGTCCTCACATTGTGTCCATCCTCTGAGGAGGAGGCTGCCTCCTCCTCAGTCCCACTTCCTGGTGGCAAGGCCTCCTCCCCACAGCCCTCTGCCTCCACTGGGGAGCAGGCATCTGTCCCGGTGGCGTCGGCTACCAAAAGGGACTCCGCTGACACTGCAGACGCCATGTAGAGGTGGGCGGGGCTGTGGTTGGGGCTGTGGTTGGGGCTGTGGCTGGAGTGCAGGGTGGGCAGGGAGGAGGAGCGACTGGGAGCCGAACTGGACCGCTGGATGATCATTTCAAACTTGCTGACCCATGACGACACTGCGTCCCGTGGAATGTTACCCCCGTCGTCTGCCTCTGACCTATCACTGCCGTCGGCCTTTGCCTTCTCAAAAAGACAGGCCAGGCTGCGGACGCTGCCGTGGGGGCTGCAGCCGGCCGAGCTGGGCCGCTGGATGTGATGCATGCTCCTGTACAGGCTGGAAAACTCAGATGCGCTCCTCCTAATTGCAGGGGAAACATTCCTGAGGCCATCCGCACACTCGGTGCCACAGCTGGACTCTGAATGTTGCCCACTCTCCCTTTCCTCTGCTCCAGCAAAGTCTGTGTCACATGGCCCTGTGTACAGTTCCTCACAGCTGTGGGCCTTTGGGTGCCTGACAGCTTTAGTCCTGCTTTCCTGACTATCACCACTGGGCGGCAGCAGCTTGGGCTTGAACTTAGAGGGCAGGATTTGGGGTATGCAGGCTTTGGCAGCAGATAGAGGCTTCATACTCTTAGACTGGTTACCTATTGTATTACTGGCAAGAACCGATCGACTATTTACAGAGGAGCAGGGTGAAATAATATAGCCATTCCCACCTTTATAATCCACTGGCAAGCATGCAGGACAACAGAATAAACAACATATTAGATTACAATGGTCACAGGTTCACACACACTAAAACAAGAGTCAGGCACATTTCTAAAGTAAAGACCAAGTTCCATCAAAAGTAGATGAGAAGAGGAAGCAGTCTTGATGCACTGTGCATCAAGACTGTTATACTAACAGCATGGTACCGCAGTGAAGAATTATGCTTTGTAAAAATAGAACGAGGGGAAATTTACTGTCTGACAGATTCTTTCATCATCATTATCACTGTAACAGCAACATAACAAGTGAAACATAAAGTATTAAAACAGCAATATGCCATGAAATGTTATGTGATGCTGGAGGTCGTATAGGAATTCTTAACACTGACTGCAGTATCAGTACAATTTAAAAACTAAACGAAAAAAACCAACCTATTTACATTTTTTTCTGTTACCTATTTTGTATTCATGTTTCTCCCACATGACTGCTGCCTGTCCCGCTTTAACCGCCTACATATATTCTTCTTCTCTACTTTTAGCAATTACACAGGCAGCTGCAGTGATAAATGGCATGTGGCACCGCTGTTAATACACTGCTCCCCCACACGGTCGTAAATAAGAAAATGTATCCTGAGTCAACCTGTCCAGTAAAAAATGATCGAAAAACATCTGAGAAATACTCGTGTCAGTTCCTAGCTATAGTATGCTCGTGATAGCACTGGAGATGGAACCGGGAAATGACACAACACTTTCACATGCTGTGAGACACGTCTGTGGCATGAGTGACCCATCTGTCACATTCATATCTACCACAAAAAACACACACTGAGGAAGTAAACTGGAGTCTATCCATGTGGCATGTGGCAAGTAAAGACTTCTGACCACTAAATAGCCGTCAGGCTCAGTTCTTCAAAACACAAAGATTATTACAGATCTTTTTTTTTATTCCATGAGCACAAGACAGAAACACATGATTAAGTGTTTGGTTTCTAGCACTTGGTTATTTCTTTGGGCAGGGGGCTAATGAAGGAGCGTGCTAGTCAGTTGACTGGAGTGCCAAATCCATTTACTGCATGGTTCCACAATTCAAGTAGGTAAAAGCTAAAACAACTACCTTGATATATGTTTGTTCCAAGACTGCTAAACGTGAATGATTCCTCTTTTAAAATATTCATATTTAGTCAATATATTGTGGGGGAAAAAACAAAAAAACTAAACTTGAACTCTGATTGGACAGTTTCTAAAGTGACATCTGTTGTGTGTCTTCCCAGATGTAATGTAATGACATGAACTGGGTCACACTGTCCCTTCCTTTCTCTTCCTTACATCTCCTCTGCTCTCCTCCCCCAGCACCTCTGTCCCCGGCTATGTGCGCAGGCATTCCAGCCCCTGACCTCACACTGACAGCTGACTTCCTCATACTTACCCACCCTCTGTGTCCCTCCTGTTTATCTCACCCCTGTCTGGCCGGGTTGAGAAAGGCAGAGCTCTGTTTATCTCGCTCGTCCCCTCCTCATCCATCCCCTCTCTGGCCCTCCGCTCCCTGGCGCTGGAACGCTCTGGAGTCTTGCCCTAAGTCTGCCTAGCGACTGGTGGCTCACAACTGGAGCGAGACCGGGGAAAATCCCCAAGGTTAGCTTCCATTGACTTAGCAGGACAACCTCACTCCCTCCATGAGTTTTCCAAAGCAGATGGCCAGGACACGTTTGATGAAAACATCCATGGCATCAATAATAAATCAAAAGTTACTAGGGGAATGAATGCTGCGAGATGATTGGCCAATGCTGTGAGGTCTGGGAGCAAAGAAAATATGTGGATTCCAACAGAAAGGTAAACGGAAACACATGTATCCCTGTCTGACACTTTTAATGGGCCAAAATCAGTGTCTGTAACTCATTGGTTCTGTCTCAGGAGGAACGGCCCTTAATGGCCCGCTATACTGTCTAGCCCCCACATCCACATCCATGAACATACACACCTGCCATTTTACTGGCCACATATGTAAAGTGGCTGCTATCCTACCTTTAGAGGAAGAGGAGCTGGCTTGGCGCTTGTTTAGGGCCCGCAGACCTTGTAAGGGAATGTCGCCGCCCTCCAGGACACTCTTGTAAACATGGCGGTCGCATTCTGGAGCCACGGGCTCACTTGTGGATGATCCACTGTCCTTCTCCACCTCGCTGTGTCCAGACTTGCTCGAGGAGCTAGACAGCAGTGAGAGGAACGCAGACAGCTAATTGAGCACAGTCGAATTCATTCAGAAGAGTTGTGTTACATGTTTTTATGATAAACAGAGGCGCGCAAATTGGGTAACGAGCTGCCATATGGTTCTTATTTAGTATATCTTGAGGTAATTCCTGTCTTTGCAGACTTGTGGGAGACAAAATAATCAGAGACAGAAAAAGCCAAACGTGAGAAAGAAAGTGCAAAGAAATCAGTGTCAAGAGAAGGCATTGGCTACCACACATATCTTGGCATTCCAGAGAGGCCAGCAGGACAGATTTCTATAAATATTCTCTGAACATTCCCACACGATGCATCCGTCCCTGCCATGCACCTGCACTCTCAGGTTCACTCTCTTTCACATGCCACTCATGTGTTCCTCACGCTGCTCCTCTATTTGTACAGACAAACATGCTCATTAAACTGACTGAGACTCCACTATCATCTAGGTGAAATAAAAACCCATAGAAACCATTTTCACTGCTGTCAGGAGAAAGAGGAATGTATTTTCCAAAATGTGTTTTACATCTGCAGTGTTGCCAAGTCAGGGTTTTACAAGCTTGCACAAATGTATGGATACATTACTCTGCTTGTTCACTACCTCAACAAGAAGCTCTTTCATAGCTGTTGGAAAGAATATGTGCACTGCTGACTGCAGAGAGCCATTAAAATCATGTTGGTTCAAGGTTACTTACAAGAATTCACATAAATGCTATGCAGGACATCTGCCGTACAGGAGCCATGCAAGATTGAAGACTGTCTCTCGGGAAGGTTCTGGTGAAATCAACAGTCATGTATGCTGCCTACGATGAACTAGTTAGAGTACCTATTGCAGGTTAACTGTAATGTTTATCTATTTACCTGCACTGATGAGGAGCTCCTTTAAATGCCAATGACTGAGTATGTACTACTGCATCACAATGACAGCTCTTATTGTGAGGTCATACAAACAATTTGTGATTATTTATATCAGTCTACTCAATACTTTAACAATATGCACATACGCTCATGCACACACAGTAGGTGTCTAATTGAGGCCTGAAAACACACACAATTACTTGGCGGTTCATTTATTCATCCATTGGCACTAAACTGCCACATATGGTTTTGCATTTTACAATCAAATGATATCTTTACAAGAACAGTCTTCAAAATGTCTCTGATTTCAAACAGACCCCAAAGGGAAAAAAACATCCTGCCCTAAACATATGTGCCTTTGAAGGAAGCCAGTTTATGACTTGAGGTTTCCTTTGAAAAGTTTGGGTGAGTGAACTTCCAACATCCCTTCATCAGGATCCTCTTCCTTTCAAAATGAACAACAAATCAACCGATTAAAAAGTTGGATTAGAAATCTCTTTCTAAATACTTGGCCATGATGACATAATGATTGTAGCAGATGGAAAGTTCTTAGCAGAAATGGAGGGAGAAGTTTATTTTCCCTGGACTGTGCAGACACTCTCCATGGCTCGGTCATAAATTCCATACATTTTATTGCACAAACAAAAATAGAAGATGTCAGACTCATCAGACAAAAACAAAAAAGATCAAGGGATCGGTAGGCTTTGTTTTAATTACAGCTAGCATCCCCTTTAATAATCCAGTTGCTGGTCATAGTTCTTTACACACACCCATTCAGAAGGAGATAATGGTTTTTAAGTTATGCAGCAGCTGGGTGAGTTCCCTCTATCCCAGTGACATCCAGGTTGCTGTCTTTAAATAAATCACCACATAGCAGCCATGTCTCCACACTACAGCACCCCACCCCCCTAAAAAACACCATGAAATACAGACAGAGGACACACTGTTCTGGTAGCTTTTTGCCTTATTAACAGGATCTCCTCAGGAAGCAGGAGTCCCCGCTGTAGCCGTGCGAGCTCTGCAGGGTGGAGAAATCTCTCACTGACATTTATCCCCATAACATGCCTTCAATAATCATCAACATACTGGAAGGAGGAAGCAAGATTTAATGCCCAAGTATTCAAATAAGAAGGAGGCATGGACTTACTACTGCTGCAGGTCGGAGGCTGTTTCCAGAGGGCTGAAAGAGGGGGCACTCTGCAACAAACCAAACAAAGAAGTCATTGATAGATCCACAGGAAGGTCTCCTCCAGCTAGAACAGAGGCAGGAGCATTTGCTATGGTCAGATTCTCTCTTCTTTTCCTCTCTGTCGTTCACTCGCTGGTCTGGGTTTTTGTCTCGAGCAGCCGGGGTTCTCAGCTTCTCTGGACTGGGCTTGGCATGGAGAAGTAAGCGTGTGTTTTGGCCTGCATGCAAGTTGGAGAAAACAAGCGGTAGTGAGGAGAGT